>OY757942.1:28692143-28734643 GCA_963585895.1 Sepioteuthis lessoniana
CGATGGGATTAGGAATTATCAGAATGTATCCCTTGTTGAACAAGAGACTCGCTGTTCCAAAAAAGGGAGGGTCCTAACCTACATTTGATGATGAGGCCCCACTTCTGAACCCCTTAGGAGTTTTGAGTACGCCTTCATCGCCGTTTCTCGCTGGTCGGATCTGACCCAGTGTGGTAGCACCTGTTAGCCCCACCGCCAACTATACTAAATAGAGCTGTTTAAAAATTATCCGTATAGGTGTAAAATATGAAAAAAGATTACGGGGATGTCCTCGTGGTGTAATGGTTAAAGTGATGGACTGCGAAATCGTAGTAAGCGAGTTCGTACTCCAGTCATGCTATTACGTTCACTTTTAGGGAAAGGTATGAACCCCCTTATCCTCCTAGCTATGGGTTAAATAGTAACACTACTTTTCTTTTAGGAGAATGCATTTGGCATTAAATAACCTACAAAGGTTGATATGCCAGTAAACAAAGAAACCAAACCGAAACCAAAAAAAAAAATTAAGAAACAAATCAAATAAAAATGTGTATTGAACGCACAATGAATGCAATTCACTTAATTCTTGGCATAGAATAAATCCAGACTCATTGAAAGGCCATTAAAATCAATCAGTCTATATGGTCTTAATTATTCATACCTTATATTCATAATTTTTGCTGGGATTTTCTCAAATACTACCACACAAGGTTTGAATGGATCTGTGCGTAATTGGAAAGAGTATCTGCATACTCCTCAAAACAATAGAACAGTAGCCTCACCACCGGATGCAAAGGATGCATTCGGTGTAATCTAAGTGCAAACGGTAGGTGGGTTATTGGATCGTGTTGGCAAAACTAGATTATCTTTTCCCTTCTTATCAAATGATTTTTGTCTATCCATAATCTAATTGAATAATTTCTTTAAATTGAGAACTCTCAGATCTACTAAGACCAGGAGTGATGGTACCATTTAGAGTACAATCTATGGGTCAAACAGATCTGTTGTAAAGTTGTTCCTATTTGATAGGGCCGTGTGCAAAAAAAAAAAATCTTAAGGAACAACAACAACACAAAAAATTTTAATATGATCGAGCTAAGAACACAATTCCCTATACTTTAAGTATAAAATAACCCTAGATGGGTTGACATGACGTTAAAATCAATTAATCGATCGATCATTAAATAATTTAATAAAGGCGTCATAGTAGAACTCGCTTTAAAATATTTGTAAATATATCAGTGCTTTACCAAGAAATATTTCAAATTTTCTTTTTAAGTATTCGAAAGGTATTGTATGTTTTTACAAAGAATTTATAATGATAATCACCTGTCATTAATTTTTGAAAGGACTGACGAAATTGGCCCAGTTTTAACTATGACAATCTCATAGGTTAATTACCTTGCGATTCAGCATGAAACCCGTGGCGTGGTGAAAAGCATCAGATCCTTCTATTTTCTTCTATTCAAAGACCTTCCCAGAAATGCCATTACGTCCGTCACATTGAATTATTCGCCAGCTCTATTCCTGTACATTCTTTAGAGTTCCTTTTTACTAATTAAAAGCTAGGAGAAAAGAATGAATATATGTACGTATTTGAGACTACAGAACATTCTGGATAGAAATAAAAAGACAAATTTGGGATGTTGGGGGTGTAACAGGTGTCAGCTTGAAATGGGTGGGTTTGCAATGTTAGAGTTTTTGTTTGAGAGGTAATCCGAATTTTAAAACCCTTTTTCTGTGCAATCTCGTTAATGGTGTCCGAGAGTTATGTTACATTGGTTTCATTAATCCGACTGTGGCTTTCAATAAACGGAACGGTCGGATTTCTCTCTGTCATTTTTGATTAAAAAAATTGTTTTACTTCCAGTTTTTCCGGGTCCTTTTTTCTTAACAAGGATATTCTTTAGGAAGGCTACAGCTACAACCTATCTTATCAGCTAGAGGCATTTATATTCCCAACTCGATTATCATATATATATATATATATATATATTTAGAGAGAGAGAGAGAGAGAGAGAGAGAGAGAGAGAGAGAGAGAGAGAGAGATGAATAAAAGTGATAAGACAAATTCTTATGTCATTTTTTTATGGTACACTGCAAGTTTTGATCATAGCTCATCGCCAGGAGAAATGATTTTTAGTAAATTTCATAGTAGCTTTAAAAATAGTTTCTATGCCATATAGGAACCGACGAAAAAGATCTAGTAACTTAGCATATATATATATGTATGTATGTATGACAAAAATATTCTTATTTGTCTCATCACTTTTTTCAGTTCTCTTTCTTTCTCTCGTTCCCTCTCTCTCTTTATATATATATATATATATATATATATATATGTGTGTGTGTATGTGTGTGTGTGTGTGTGTGTGTGTGTGTGTGTGTGTGTGTGTGTGTGTGTGCGTGTATATATATATATATATACATATATGTGTGAAATATCTGAAAATGAATATGTACAAAAGAAATTCCTTCGCTTACGCTGAGAGAGACAATACTTTGAGGTAAGATATCCAACTGATGTAAAGTCAGCTAGGTTTCGATCCCAGCTGGAAGTATCTCGAGTGTCTAGCCACTTTGAAGAGTTGTGATACAACGATATAATCTGTCACTGGATGACAATATATATATATGTATATATATATATATTAATCAAGAGGCGAATCTATAGATCTTTGTGAGTCAAAAGCAGTTAGGTGAAAACGAGATAACAAAAAAAATCATCTTTACTTAATAAACGAAACCCAACAAATACTAAAACACAGAAAAATTTACAAAAGCCCATAGAGAAGTAAATAAAACAGCAACGAAAGGGCAGCTCGATAAAATTAGAAATTCCATGGAAGACAAACAATCACAACCAGTAAATTATGTTGGTCGAGCAAAAATCAAGATGTTAAAATTGCCAACCAATCACAGACAGTAAATAAAGTTGGTCTAGCAAAAAGCAAGATGTTAAAATTGCCAACCAATCACAGACATTAAATAAAGTTGGTCTAGCAAAAAGCAAGATGTTAAAATTGCCAACCAAGAAGAAAGACTTCAGATGTGAACTTTGATTTTGCAACATTCTGTATTAACAAAACAGCAGAGAAATGAAAGAATGTCTGCTTCCTTATATTTCACGAAGAAAGATAATCTCAGATTCATTAAAAAATACAGAGGTATAACTCTTACTTCTATCGATGCTAAGGTTGAAGATTCACTGGGAAGCAAGATGACTCTTCGGAAAGACGAAGTAACCTCCAGAAAGGTGAAGTGACGTCTTGGAATGACAAGAAGCTACATCATACCATGAATAACACAAAAGACATAGAATGCCCTCTGGGTGATTGTAACGGAAAGGAAGAACATATCACCTATCAGTCTGATTTGAAAGATAATGACCTTGAAGTAGACCTGGCTACAACGGGTGATTGTGGTAGAAAATAAAACGGTTTGTAGGGTTTACGTATCCATAAGGTACGCTGCTGCAAACAATGTATTGGAGAATATAAATTGAATGATGGGATTAGGAATTTATACTACACCTACAACGTTCAGGATTAAGGGGGTGGGGAACGTCGGGCACGCGCCGAGGTTCGAACCCTGCTGGTCTATGCTGGTCAATCGACCCACCTAGCGCAATGAGGGCCTGATGAGCCTAGCTGGTCTTGGACGCAAATCTGGGTCCAGACACGTATACCTACTCATAGCTTAGACTAGAAAACAAGGTCCAGTGCTATACAAGGGGACAAAGGTGTCAATGTAGCAGCTCGCCCACCCAAAGGTGGCCCAGTCGAAGCGGAGGTGGCCTTTCAGCCTCGAAACTGCCATTGATTTCGATACCCCATCCGGCACGAATGCCAAGTAAGTATGTTCAACCAAATCTGTATTAATGAAGAAATGCTGCCAATATATATATATATATATATATATATATATGTTCATTTCTTTTTCTTATAAACCATTTCTTTTTCTTATAAACCTTTGTAGAATGTTTAGTGCTTAAGTTATCCCCGTAGAAAATACAGTGGTATTATCCAACCCATTGTAGGTACTATTTACCAACCCCTCCGCTCGGGCAGGTATGACACAAGGTCAATTTTTAAGCGGAGTTTAACAGGTTTGAATTCAGAGTTTTCCTTCTCCTAGACTAGTTGCCTCAACAAGGCTGAAGAACCTAGTCCGTCCTACTATTTACCCATAGCTGGAGGGAGAATATGGGGGTTCATACCTTTCCCAAGGGTATTTGCCCGAAAGTGAACATAATAGCGCGACTGGAGTACGAACTCGCGTACTACGATTCCGCAGCTCATCGCTTTAACCATTACACCACGAGGACACCCATTGTAGGTGGAGTAAATTGAGATCATACCTTTCTTAAGGGTATTAATACGAAATTGAATGTTATTGTGCTTACTTCAAGGCCGCAGTCAAGCTTTTTAGCTATAGCAATACCAGAACTCTCCCGTATAAATGTTGGTTGGTTGAGTTTCATGGCATACCAAGCCTTGTTTGTTACTTAAGTCCAACTCTTCTCTCTCTTATTTTCTCTCTCTCTTTCTCTCGCTCAATTTCTCTCTCTCTCTCTCTCTATATATATATATATATATATATATATGTGTGTGTGTGTGTGTGTGTGTGTGTCTAACTAAATATATGAATGTTTTCAAGTTGGTTGGTTGGTTTTATAGCATATATCAACCTTTGTAGGTTATTTAATGCCAAATCCATTTTTAAAGAAATAACCAGTTCTATTTCAAACAATTCAGTTGAGCAAAAGTTAGCAGTTTAAATGTAAGTACACAGTTTGTCAAAACATTACTCTTTCAAGCTATTCAGTTTAGTATAAGGACAGTTCTAATCAAAACAATTCAGTTTAGCATAAGTATGCATTTTAATTCTATTTGACCCATAGATCGGACATCTGAGAGCGATGGTGATGAAGAGGTACTGTTGCATTCTCCAAAGCTCCAGCATTACTGGAACCTCACCATCAGATCATTTGATGTCATATCCAGTACACTATTTGGGAGGAGGTTACCTCTCTGCAGAGGTGCAGTCGATGTATTCTACAATTTTTTTCAAGACACACAAATGGAATATAGAAATGAAATTTTATCAAAACATTGATTTTTCATATTTGCAATTTAATCTTTTTTTTTTTACTACACCTGTTTCAATTGAAGAGATAAAAAAATAAAGTTGGCGACTGTAGACGAGGGTGACCCGAAGGCTCCATTTTCTGTAGATACTACACCATAGAGTAGGGGAGGATGCTACTCCTTTCCCTGGATCGCTCTACTTTCCCTTAATACGTGCCTAATAATGAATGCTGAGTGTTAAGCAAGGAGGCATCAAGTACAATTTTGTTAGTCTTTGGTATGACTCGACCTGGGATTGAACCCTGGTCTCCCATACTCTTCAGATATTATTTTAGGAATCATTGTTTTTTTGTGGAACAGTTTGAATTTTAAAACACCTTATGTCAAGGCGAGCAGTTAAACAAATTATGAAAGACGGTTTACAAAAAAAGGTAAATATAAATATCTTTCTCATATTTATGTGACAAAATGTCACTGAGTATCAACGAGAAAAGGATAAGAAAATGTCAAAGGGAAACGTGACACTGCTATGTCAGCAGATTCTTCTATTACAGGTCGATTGACATCTTGTGGAATTATACGACCCTTAGTTATTGTAATGAAAGGCATTCATAGATTCTCAGTGGTAATAGTTTACTTTTTATCGTATTTTATTCTAAATTTGAGCTGTAATTTATTGTGTTTTTTAGGTAATTTTTAGCTAACAGATCATTTTAACTCCTAAAAGACGATTTGCAGAACATCTTGTTAGATGCTATGTCATTGAAAACGCGAAAAAATTGTAAAATTAATTAAATTTTGCCTTCACTTTTGGCGGCAGAAAACTTTGATATTAAATGTGATGACAAGAAAAAAGAAAATAAATAATTAAAAAAAAAATGGTTTCAAGTTACTACAATAAATTTCAAACTTTATGAAAATAAATGTTTACATTTTATTTCAGGAAGCGTACAGACGTTTGCAAATGAATGACCCATGGCTTGAAAAATCAAGATAATGTAATTTTTTCAGCACTACAGAAATACATAAAGCATTTACTGTTAGAGTTCTAAATTGTAATTGTCTAAGACGTACTAATTCAATGTTCATATTGAAATTTTGGGCAATTAAATTATTAGACGTGGTGTTGCTCGTAAGGCGGAGCGTGGGAACAGAATGTAAATAGCGAAACAGACATAATTTAACTAATAAAAACACAAACAATGTTACATACATATTCTCTGTCTATCTTTTATACACGCACGCATACATCCACACAATCATACAAAAACACATACATGTACCCCCACAAACTTATATATGTGTACACACATATCATTATGGATTTATATTGACATACACTTAGCACATTGTACAAGGTGTCTGTATGGAATACGCATTTAAAATAAAATGTCACAAAATAACACACACACACACACACACATATATATATATATATATATATATATATATATAGTGTGTGATCGGTAAATTATAGCCATTTCAAATTAGTCATTTTGCGCGTGCCACAGAGTCAGTTGAACAGTGTTTATGAGGAAAGTACCAACATGACATAACTGATATCTCAAGAAATTTAGAAATGGCCTGCTCTACTGCTTGGCATTTACAGCGAAAGCCCCAATACGATGATTTCAGTGTGAATGGAAGTCTATCTGAAGACTGATTCGAATTCATATTGATGAACCAGAGTTTTTGGGGTGGTCACTAGCAATCGATACGTTATGCCTTCATTCATCTTCCCACGTGGCCTCAGATACAAAACAGCCCAGTAGACTGGTGCTGTAGAATACACCGACTGCATCTCTGCAGAGGGGTAAACCCCACCCACGAATGTCTTAGATATGACATTGAACTATCTCATGGTGAGGCTCTAGTAATGCTAGAATTATGGGGATTGCGGAGTACCTCTTCATTGCCATCACTCTCAGGTCCACTCTGGGTCAAACAGAACTCTTTAACATTCAAGCTGAGGGCAAACAAACGACATGCTAGGTTGAATTGTTTGAAATAGAAATGTTTGATTATTTAACTGTATGTATCTACAAAATGTGTTTACAAATCATATGTATTTAATAGATATGCAAAAACAGGATTTGGCATTAAATAACCTTCAATGGTTGATGTGCCATACAACCAAACAAAATGAATCAAACACAAAGAGAAGACTAACATTGAGTGCCTGGAAGAGTTAGTACTGCCCTGAATCGATAAGGTTGTTACTGGATGGCCCTGAGTCGGACATTCGGATTCTGCGCCATGCCTTACAAGCAGGAGAATCTCGTGTCAGCTGTGAGAAATTTTCAGCGATCACATCACCATAATATCTGGCCACCTAACTCCCCCGATTAAAATCCACTTGATTATTATAGGTGGGGCGTGGTTGAGCCAGATTCCAACAAAATTCCGTGCGACACCAAAGATGTGAACTGAAGGCGAAGATAACAAGAAAATTTAACAGTTTAAACATTCGGAAAGATTAGCAGGAGATTCAGAAGTTGCCTGAGTGTCTGGTTGAAGCCAATGGTGATTTCCTTGAATAAATATAATCTATTAGATATTTTCATGTAATTTTGGTAAAGTTATGTGATAAACTTAGGTGTCTGTGTTATTTACCTTTTTATGTAATTTAGACGACAGTTTAACCATCGTACCTGCAGAAAGAAACTAATTATATCGTCGTAGGAAATGGATCCGGAAATATGAGTTCAAATCCTGGACTAGGCTTTTTAACTATTGGGGAAAGATCATAATCCATCTCTTCTCCCTCCTCTTACCCATGGGTAAATAGTAGGAAGATTTGGATTCTTAACCTTAGTGTGTCAATTGGTCTCATGGATTGAAAAATCAGAATTTAAACCGGTTGTTCTCTGCTAAAGAATTTAAACATATAATAAATCCTGCAACTGGTGGAAGGGTTGGTTAAATACATTTATAAACTAAAAGTAATTAAAATCTCCCTATTTTTATTATTTTTTGAAAACTATGTTTTTGATGTGTTGTATGGAATAGAAGACTATAATCAGATGACTTTTTAAAATTATGAAACAATAGTAAGAATCTGGGATCGTAATAAATTTTATTCATTTTATTTATTTGCTGGCCAGCAATTCAGCACTCTAATCAAACACTTTTTAAACGATTGTGTAATCTGTGCTGTACACTATATATATATATATATATATGTATATATATATATATATATGTTGGCCCATCAGAGTCGAGGGCGACCAGAAGGCTTCATTTTCAATAGCTACTACACCGAGGTGTAGGGGAGGGCGCTAGACCGTTCCCTGGATTGGTCAACTTTAGCCTTGATCCGTACCTTACAATGCTGAGTGTTAAGGAAGGAGGCTTCTCGTGCCATTTTTTAGATCTTTGGTATGATTCAATCATGGTTGAAACCTGGTCTCGCTGACCATGGGCGAACACTCTAACCATTATTGTGTGTGTTTATGTGTGTGCGTGAGCACGTGTTTATTTGTTTGTCTTTCTGTATTGGTTTGTCCATATACATAAAATTATTTCCAAAACTTCAATGAAATCGTTTTATAAGTATAAAAAAAATCCGCGCGAATAATATGCACTATTGAACTGGAATTGAATTCAATATATGGATTTCTTTACAATCGTCTTACACTCGAACGGTATTTCATTAAACGGACTGAGTTTTCTTAGAGCTGATGTTAATTGTTTTTTTTAAGGGTCGATTTCTAAAAAAAGGTTTTAACTATATTTCTAAATAATTTTTCATTGTAATGGCTCTATCTCAGATATTGAGCACAACACGATAAAAACAACATGAGTTGTATTTAATTAGTTTATCTTATTTCACAATATATATATATATATATATATATATATTCACAATCACATTTCAACATTGAATAATTACCAATAAATTATCATTAATTCTTGCAGATACATTGATGTATATATATATATATATATATATGCATGAATATACACATACACATAAATATATATACCTATATGGAATGCAGGAAAGTGTGAGGTGTGTGTATTTAGGTGTCAGAGTGGGCTGAGCATTAACAGCCATATTTGGATAGAATCAAAAGGCGCGAAATGACATCCAAATATAAAGATAAAAATTACACGGTGGAGTAATTTCTCGATAAAAGTCAAATGTTCTGCGAGATACGAGAAACGATGGATGACTTCACTGATGAACAGATTGATCAATTTGTTCAATTTCAACGAACATTTGGGTGAGTAACTCAGGTATACACACACACACACACACACACACACACACACACACACACACAAACACACCCTTTTTTATATATGTATGTATGTATAAGCATTACACCTTACAGTTACCCCAGGTCGAATCAACAACCAACTAAACCAAAAAAAACAAAAAACAAAAAACAAAAAAAAAAACAACCACAAATGAATAAAATAGATAAAATAAAAACAAAGTAAACTTCGTTATCCTTAAATAATTTAAATAATAATTTAAAAATTCATCGCTTCAAAGATTTAATTTCTTGTTTAAAGATATCTTCTAAAATATATCAAAAAATGAAAAGACGAGAAGTTATTGATGATTGCGTGCTAAGTCGATTATTTCAAAAGTTTAAAGTTCAAGATTCCTTAGCTTGCGAGGCCAAGAATTTACCCAAATTCAGTCTAGAAATATAAACTGTCATGAAATTAATGTTTGGTAATGACGATAGCAGAAGGTTCAAACCAGTTATTATTAACTAATATATATATATATATATATATATATATATATATATATAAGTAAACTTGGCGACTTTAGTCGATGGTGACCCGAAGGCTCCCTTTTCAATAGATACTACACCGAGGTGTAGGGGAAGGCGCAACTCCATTCCCTGGATTGCTCCACTTTACCCTTGATCCTTACCTTATAAGCTGAGTGTTAAGCAAGACGGTATCAAGTAGCATTTTTTTAATCTTTGGTATGCTTGATCTGTGATTGAACCCCGGCCTTCCGGACCATTGGCAAAATTGAACTAATTCTTATGCGTCTGTTCTTTCGTTCATAACCGTTTTATATGACTGTATGTATATATGAATTTGTGTTGATGTATATAGAAAGAGAGAAAGAGGGGAAAAAGAGAGTAATATCAACATTCGGATACATAGTAATTACGTGTCTTAAAGAGCAAAAAATGTCATGTTATATCTATACATAAGTAAAATCCTCATTATTTTTGTATATATTAAAAAGTAAACAATACAAAAAAAAAAAAAAAACAGGAATTCATCTTAATATTATTCATTTGAAGAATAGGGTGAAATTTTCAGTCCTATTCGAATCAGATTGATTATCATGATAAGCCTGCATTTACACTGAACGTCGTTTAATCTAAATTTTTGAAGTGAAATCGGAATTCTAAACTCCTCCCAAAATAGAAGCTATATTATCATCATGGAAAATTGTCGCAAAGAAAACCTGTATATTTCACGTATTGTTTTGATGTCTCCTTTTTTTCATGAAATCAATTCTAGTCTGTTCTTTAATTTACAGGTGAATACTAATCTCGTAATGGCAACTAAATAAGGAATCTTATAAAGATTCAGCTAATTACAACATATTTTAGAGACTCTTGATGCAAGGTAATATATATATATATATATATGTATATATATATATATATATATATATATATATATATATATATATATATATATATATATATATATAAAGAAGTAAAACTACAGTCAGACCAATCTACATCGGTTACACCTACTGGATCATCAGGAAAAGTCTGAGTCAGATTTCTTCAGATGATCCAGTTGGTGAAACCGATGTAGATTAGTCTGACTCTGTCGGCTTTTCTACTTTAAATTCGTTCTACTGAGTGTATAGAGCACTTTTTAAGTTTTGCTTTGTAGATTCTGCCGGTGTTTTTTTTTTTTCTTTTGGCTTGGCATCACAGCATTATTTGATTATTTTCAAATAGTCTTTTCTTCTTTTATTGAATTTTCCCCCCAGATATCAATTCGTATAATCTTTAATTGCAAATTTTAGTATCTGTGTTTTTCTCACTATCAGAATCTAATAGTTTAATCAAATATATATATATATATATATATATATATATATATATATATATATATATATATCGAACATACATTCAGCAACTATGTGAGGATACAGGATGTTGTCCAGAAGACCTGCCTGAGGTGATGAACTATAGGGAAAAGTGGCGAGAGAGGGTCAGGGATATCCATGCTACCAGCACGACATGATGATGATGATGATGATGATGATATATATATATGTTATATATATATATATATATATATATATATATATATATATATATATAAGATTACTTCTTTGGTGTCATCACGAATTAATTTTTTGATCGTGATGACCATCATCAGATGTTGCACAATTTTTTTTTTATTTGGGTGTTCTTATATTGCTTCCGGCGAATTTTTTAATTGAAATACTTTTTTAATTAAAATAAATTTTTATTATATTTTTTAATGAATGCTTTTATATAATGTTTATACATTCCTGTAAAAAACAAAAAATCAAAACACCGTAACTCCTAATTCAAATACTACTGAATATTAAAAACACAAATTCCATAAAATTAAATGGTGGCATGCGACTTATTTAAAATTACAGATAAAATATGCTTTCTTACTTGACATATATATATATATATATATATATATATATATATATATGTGTGTGTGTGTGTGTGTGTGTGTGAAGTAAGAATGCATATTTTATCTATAATATATATATATATATATATATATATAGGTAATATTCGGTCAGGTTAAACCAGAGTTTGGAGTAATTCCCCCAGGACAAGAAAATCATTCAAGAAGTCCTGTATTAATTTTTTCTTCATGTTTTTGGTTCACACCAGAAACTGAAAATACGGGATGGAAATAAATTTATAATCCTGAATTAACCGGTCTTTGGTTTTTTTCTTAAATATATATCATCATAATCCTCATGTCGTGCCGCCAGCACGGATATCTCTGACCCTCTCTCGCCACTTCATCGCCTCTGGCAGGTCTTCAAGGTTACAAACTGTGTCCTCACATAGTTGCTGTATGTAAGTTCGAGCTGGTCATCCTGCTTTTTCCAGGCCATATGTGAGGGTCCATAGGAGTACATCACTTATGAGCTCGTCCTTGCTTCTCCAGCAGTGTCCCGCGTGTCTGGTTCGTCTAACTTGTACAGTTTTCGTGATGGGGGGCAAGTGTCCGTATAGTTGGTGTCTCGTGGGGTGTTGTCGCCAGGACTTGTTCAATACTGCTCTCAGCATTCTTGTATAATTTCCGTCTAGTTTCTTCTCCAGCCGTTTAGTTAGCGTTCATGTAGTGCATCCATGTAGCAGTATCGACACAACCGCTGCCTGGAAGAAACTGCGTTTCATTTTATCGGTTAGGTCTGATTTCCATATGATCGAGAGCCTATCGATAGCCGTCCATGCCTTCGTCAGTCGTGTGTCGATGTCTTTTTCGGTTGATGAGACGCTACTTCATAGGTAGGTGAATGTGTCTACTAGTTTCAGAGAGGCTCCGTCTAGTGTGGCAATGTTGCCCGTTTGGTTGTAACACATTATATTCAGTTTTGTGTGCATTGACATGGAGGCAATGCCAGCTGCGGCTCGTTCCAGACTATGCAGTAATGTCTCAGCTGGATTAGGCGTATTCGCCAGTAACGCCAAGTCATCAGTGTAGTCGGCGTCGGTGATTGTTTTTGCGGGTATCTTTTGCTTCTTCTCTTAGTCAGCTCGAAGCCATTTTCTCTGATTTTGTCGATCGAAGTTCTAAGCTCGTAGTCTAGACAGATGATAAAGAGGTATTGGGCGAGCGTGTCTCCTTGTAGCACTCCTGCAACAATGTCGAAGTATTCCGTGTCTCCATCTGGTGAACGTACTTCACTTTGGTGTTTCTGTAGAGTAAAAATATATATATATATATATATATATATATATATACAATTACATACTCATGTATCTGTATAAATATATATATATATATGTGTGTGTGTGTGTGTGTGTGTATGTGTGTGTGTGTGTGTGTGTGTGTGTGCATGCATATATATATGTATGCGAAAGGCATTTAAGCCAATCGGATTAACTGTTTTGTCAAGATCATTTTCCATCAGAATACAAATTATTTCATCGTTAAATCTACTCTTAAATTGAAAATTCTTCTTAAAAGTTAGATCTGATAATGTGGCGAATAATAACAGAAAAATCACTGCACGGATTCAGAAAAATATCCAACGAAAAATTTCAGATGGGCCACGATGAATTGAAAACTCGCCGAAATAAGTCTGATGGATTGTAAGAATCAGATTCGGAAGAAAGTTGATGTTTTATTCTTCTTTCATTCTACCTGTGTAAATAGAGCTTCTTTCTACATCCTTTTTGAACGCTGCTTATATTTTGAAGAAAATCAACGTGTGTGTGTGTGTGTGTGTGTGTAAACATCATCATGTCATGCACTAGGACGGACTTCCCTAACTCACTCTCGTCATTGGCCTCTTTCGCTCATCGCTTCCGGTAGGTTTTCTTGACTACATCCTGTGTCCGTACGTAACAGTTGTAAATTTTTAGCTGGTCATCCAACACCTGCTCGTCCGTGTGACAGGGTCATTATATGGATGTTTTTTGAGATGGGAGGTAGGTCTTTGCTTGTTTTTTAACCTACAAATTAAACCTCGGAAGCCATGGGAAGTAGCGTAGTGAATGTAATGTAAGGTAGGGGAATCGAACGTTGGGTCAATGGTATGCTTCACCTGATACTGGGCAGACGAACCACATGGGTCAACGATCAGGATCAAATAGTTCAATCAGGAAACTATTGATACTCATCTTTAAGAGTGGCGTATATTGATGAGGTTAAAATACAGCCCTCGAAGGATTACTATATATATATAATAATAATAATAATAATAATAATAATAATACCTATATATATATATATATATATATATATATATATATATATTAATGTATATAGGTATTATTCGGTCCAGTTAAACCAGAGTTAGGAGTAATTCCTTCAAGACAAGAAAATCATTCAGGAGCTGAATATTTAAATTTTCCTTTTAATCTCTTCTCCCTTCCCCTCCCCACCACGTGTCTATTCTGTTTTATTTATCCAAGTCCTGTTATATTTTTCTTCGTGTTTTTGGTTCACACCAGAAACTGAAAAACAGGATGGAAATAAATTTATAATCCTAAAATAACCGGTCTTTGGTTTTCTCGTTAAATATATATATATATATATATATATATATATATATATATATATATATATATATATATATATATATATTATAGACAAAAATAGAAATATGACGATATGTAAACATAAGTATATGAAAAAACAAAGTATTTAAGGGATATGTTTATTTATATATAACATTATGCCCTTTTTTTTCATTATTAAATCATCTTCAAGCTAATTTTAGGGTATGAAGTTAAAATGCTTTATTCGAAAATTATTTCCATTTGAAAAAATTAAACGAAAAGAAACTTTCTTTCGGGTTCTATTATTGTTAATAGTGGTCAATTTCAAAATTTTAAATCTATAGCAAAGACATAATTTTTTAAAAAAAACAAAATAGAACAGTTGTTACGTCACTATATTATAAAATGGAAAGCTATCACTGAACACCAATTTTTTCTTTTCGTTACATTATTTCATTAGAAAATAATTTTGGGGTAAAGCATTTTAATATAGCATTGGAAGATCGACCAGAATATAATGGCATATCATCATAAATAATTAATTAATAAATCCTCTGAATAATTTTTTGAATATATTACATTCCTGCTATACACACACACACACACACACACACACACACACATATATATATATATATATATATATATTCGCAAATGGTCCGGGAGAACGAGGTTCAATCTGAGGTCGACACATAGCATAGACTTAGAAATAATACTTGATGCCTCCTTGCTTAACTCGGAGTTATAAAGTGCAGATCAAGGGTAAATGGAGCAATCCAGGGAAAAGAGCAGAACCCTCCCTTACACCTGGTGTAGTATCTATTGAAAAGGAGCCTTCACGTCCCCTAGACTCTTGACAGCCTATTTGCTTATTTTTATTAACAAAAAGTGCTTATTATTGTTGATGAAGATATATTGATCTAACTTTTAATATATAAGGTGCAGTGTCAACTGAGCTTTATCATATCACAAACACGAGAAACCGGGGTGGGTGGGGTGTCCTCGTGGTGTAATGGTTAAAGCGATTGACTGCGGAATCGTAGTACGTGAGTTCATACTCGAGTCGCGCTATTACGTTCACTTTCGGGTAAATACCCTTGGGAAAGGTATGAACCCCCTAATCCTCCCAGCTATGGGTTAAATAGTACCACTACTGTTCTTCTAGGAGAATAGCTTTGGCATTAAATAACCGACAAAGGTTGATATGCCATCAAACAAAGAAACTAAACCGAAACCAAACGAGAAACTGGTCATCAACAAGCACTGTTGACTCTGTGTCTCCGCAAGTAAAAATTATTTGATCTATCTATCTATCAGGAATTAACAGCCACCACCCGCGTAATGAAAAAAAACTCTTCTAACGAATTGAACAAAATGTAAACAAACGAATGCTCATTCATATTCATTATAATTCCTGAGCTGACGTTGGTCACCGAAGTGGCTGAGCAGTTAGATAGTTAGCGTGCAGTTAGACGCTTTCGATCCCAGCTTGAATCGTCATGCGTGTCTAGCCTAACTGAAGTGTTTGTGATACAACGAAACTGTCTATCTGTAGATGACAAGATAGATAGATAATATAAGTAAGGGGGTGTCCTCGTGGTGTAATGGTTAAAGCGATGGACTGTGGAATCGTAGTACGTGAATTCGTACTCCAGTTGCGCTATTACGTTCACTTTCGGGCCAATACCCTCGGGAAAGGTATGAACCCCCTATCCTCCCAGCTATGGGTTAAATAGCAGCACTACTGTTATTCTAGGAGAATGGCTTTGGCATTAAATAATCTACAAAGGTTGATATGCCATTAGAAAGGAAAAAGATAATATAAGTAATGATTATATTTTTTTAAATCTCTATCTTTTTTCGCAATATCTCAATTTTTACCAATGTTAATGATTGCAATCTTTAATAGTTACCTTTTCTTTTAGAATAATTTTTAAAATTGTTCTTATTCGAGTCTCTTCAAATTTTACCCTCGTCAGTGTCTTTGTCACATCATTTTTCACCCCCCCTCTCTTTCATAATAAAAATCTCTACTATCCCATTCCTTCTGCAGTACTTCCTCCCTCTCTCACTACTTTCCTTTAAAAAAAACAACTTTTTCTTACGTTTAAAATACAATTCCCCTTCTCTCTCCTCCTCCTCCTCCTCCTCCTCCTCCTCCTCCTCCTCCTCTTTATGTCCTATCTAACCCAAGTGCCTTCTTGTCTCTACCCCACAACCGGTTCTATATTCCATAAACCATAGAAACAAACAAAAATGTGTTTCTTTCTTCATTTTTATAATTGCTTCACCCATCAACACGAAATTGTTCCAGACATACTAGTCGCTCGGCCTGGAAAAACGTGACTTCCTGCTAGTTTATCTAAGACACCCCGTCCCGACACTCCTTCTCTTCTCTACCTTCCCCAACAATCCCAATAATGGGAAAGTTTATATCTTAGGCTCATAATAAAAGTAGATAAAAGGACATTACGAAAATTACATCTCTGAAAGGACTTTTATCTCTCGTATATGCTTTTTTATGACTATTTCTTATTCTCTTTACGCGACTTCCATCACCACTACTACCACTAACAGCACTACTACTATTACTACTACAAAAACAAATAATAATAATAATAATAATAATAATAATAATAATACAAGATTACGCACAACTGGATAGGGAAGGTGATCTTCAGGGAATTGTGCAAATGACTAAAAGTTTGACCATATTGACAAAGGGTATATGCATAAACCAGAAATTATTCTAAAAAATGTTATTCATAAAATTATTTGAGATTCAAACGGACTAGCAAATACCGACCATAAGATCAGACTTAGTGTTATTAACAAGAGTGTAGAGAAGAGGAAAATCTCGTATTTTGGTTTAGCGTGCAATTTAATTCGACACTTAATTTCACCCTATCAGGATGACTTATCCTATTCAGCCCGGACCTTCATTTCCGGTTAGCAAAACGGGTGAGCGGCCAAACCCAGTCTTTTTGACTTGAGACGGCGACCAGAACAGACGTTCCTCTAGCCGTCCCTACTTAGCGATGCTTTTTAACATAGCAACACCAGCAGCAGCAACATGGACACTCAACGAGGGAACCATCTAATTTATGGATTTCTTACAAGGAATCCCAGTTGAACATAAATTAGAAACATTCAACATGCCTCGGACAGGCCCAACTTTGTGTCACCCCAAAAATTGGCTATGTCGATCTGAGCGTAACTCCGCTCTCGACACACAAGCTCCCATTTCACCTCTGGTCCACATTAATGGAGACAACGCAGACTCTCCCCCAAATACCAGATACAAAACTACACGGTGACTCTAAACACAATCCCTCACACGTCCCGCAACACACGCTGCCATCTCAACATCCCGCTACGCCATTTCGTCTCTAAGCCTAAACTCCACGAGACTTGCAGCACCAAAAGCAAACCATATTCAATGCTGCAACTAAAAAACTTTCTTTGTTGTGTTGTTAAAGAAAAGTTTCTTCATTCATTTGTGTTGCCTAAAAAAATATAGTGTTAGAGAAATTAACAATTTCCCGAACTGCTATAAGAGAAAAGAAATAAAGAAGTTGTCATCTAGTCGATTTTGCCGTTTCTGTGGATCATAGAATGAAAATGAAAGAAAGTAAAACGATAGAAACATTCTTGGGTCTTGCCAGAGAACTAAAAAAGCTGTTGACGGAACGGTCCTCAAGGACTTTGAAATCAGAGGAAGAATCGTGACTATCCCAATCAAACCTCTGTTAAGATCAGCTCGAATACTTCGAAGAGTCCTGGACACCTGAGGAGACTTACTGTTAACCAGACTTCAGTTAAAAAACCACAAGTTAAAACTAATTGAAATATTTTGCATGGAGTAAAAATAACAACATCCAGCCAGTAAAAACACATCACTCAATAAATTTTATAAACTTTCAAATAAGAATTATGAGATAGAAACTGCGAGAATATGGTATCCAAACACATTTACAATTACATTAGAAATAGGAGTACTTGGATTGAATGAAAATACTGATACGTGAAGAAAGAAAATTCCAGGAAATATAGCAAAAATGTTAATATATTTTAAAATCATCTTTTTTAACTTAAAAAAATTAACAGAATTTCTCACAAAAATCAATATTAGCTCAAACAAAAAGAAAAAAAAATTAAGTATTAAAAAAAGCAGTCTCACGGAAAACAACATTGTTACTTAGTTTATCAAATCTAAGAAGCCGTTAGTTTGTTAATATGAGAGACAATTCAACAGTAAAAGAAACTGTAAGCCACCTGAGTCTTATGTGCCCAACTAAAAGTTAGCCAAGTAAGAATCTTGTCTGAAAGATTTGTCCTGCTTTTGTTACTGTTAATATTTGGAGCACATTTTCGCTGTTTTAATCAGAATAATGATGTTGAAATAATTACAGTTTTATGTAATTTTATATAAACCTTTTCTTTGATTATTCAAAAAAAAAAAAGAAAAAGAAAAAAAAAGAAACGAATTAAGAAAAAGATAGACATGTTTCATAGTTAGAATATTTCCATAAATGCTTTTACTAAATTTGAAAAATAGTTTTTATTATTATTTTTTATTATATATATATATATATGTGTGTGTGTGTGTGTGTGTGCGCGTGTGTGTGTGTGTGTGTGTGTGTGTGTTTACCGAAACCATTCCCTACAGGCAATATACCGCATTTGTTTAAGCAGAGAACACCTGATGGGAATTCATAGTTTCCCATTTTCTAGATAGGTTGCTTTACCAGTCACCCCAGCTACACACCTATTGATGGTGCGGAGAGAAGAGATGGACTATTGCCTTTCCCAAGGGTATTGACGTGAAGTGTGGGTGATTCAAGAGATGATTTTATTTATAGTTGAATTTATTTGCTAACTTTAAACGTTTTGCTGTTTTACATAAGCCATCATCAGGGTGGTTAATTTGAGACTTCGTATCTTCTGAATTATATTTAATTTTGTTTTTAAAATGAAAGGAAAAAAAATGAGAACGATTTTTGCATTCTATTTCTATTAGTAGCGTTCTGTTTCAAATGTGTGTGACGTGATTAGAGTTCAACATTTCTTGGTAAAGGGAGCGGAGGAAATGGAAATAAGAGCACAAGAGGGGACCCTCCTGAATACAGCGTTATTAATATCGTCCCTAATACTGAGAAAAGTCCTGGAGAGTTGAGGTCACTCAAACTCGTGTGGAAGACCATCAACTAACACTGGTGTGAAAAATACACAAATAATAGTAATAATAGTTATGATTACTCTTATTATTATTAAATAGAACAAGCAAAAAATACTTGGGATGGAAAAATAAACAAGGACACAATGGAATGAAAAGGCAGAAAAAAAAACAGCAGCAGACAAGACTGACAATTCCACTGGAAGAAATAAAGCAAAAGAAGAGATACTTAGAATATACCAGGACAGAATCAAGCAAAACCGGACAATCTAAAATAACGACAGAAATTTCTATGAACAAGTAGTTTGAGGAAACACAAAGAAAAATGAATGACCAGATGCAAAGGAAACATAACTGAACAGCACTCAAGAAAGAGCAAAATGAATAAACACCATGACCATCAACAAGCAATGAGGTATCAAGTACCACTTTTTGAGTCTTTGATATAACTCGACGGTAAATTGAACACCGGTCTCCCAGGCCATTGGCGAACACTCTACCACTAAGCCAATGGGCCGGTCAATTTCTTGCGACTTTTTCTCATCAAGGTGGTCTTTTAATAAAGTCTGATTGACAGCATGTCTCCAGGACTCTTCTTAGTATTTTGTGCAATTACAACAATGCTGTCGTCTGAATGGTCTCGATTCTTCCCCTGGTTTCTTACTGTTCCAGTCCCATTTCCAGTCTTTGGGGCCCGCCTCAAGTGCACCAAGTACAATTGGTATCACCTTCATTCGTATTTTCCACAGCGTTCTTAGTTCTCTTGCAAGGTCCAAGTATTTGTTCATTTTTTCGCTCCCCGCCTTTTTTTTACTCGGTGGTCCGCTGAAACGGTAAAATCCACTTGGCGATAAGTTGTCTTTTTTCTCGTTTATCAACACTAGGTCTCGTGCTCTGGCCGGGGTTAAAGGATCAGGTTATATCACAAAATCCCAGTAAAAAAAATTTATGCCTTTCTATTTCTTAGACAGATTCTGGTTTGTGCATATACCATTAAGTAGTATAATCAAAAGTCAATATTTTGCTCACTTCCCATTGGATCATCTATCCCACATGATTTGTCTTGCACATCTTCTGTGCTCGTTTGCTGCAATCACTTTGTATGAGATGATCGTTTAATCTTTTTCTTTGTATATTATTCTTTTTTTTATTTTTTACTTATTGCGAGTTTTTCACATCAGCCTTAGCTGATGGTCTTTCACAGGAGCCTAACTGACAGAAAGTCTTCTTAAGTCTCCAGGACACTTCTCAGTATTCTGGCCATCCTTAATAGTGCTATAGTCTGGATGGTCTCCACTCCTCCTCCAACCTCTAAGTCCTCCAGTCCCTTTAATAATCCTTTAGTTAGTGTACCAAATTACCAATCACAATTGGTATAATCGTCACCTTCATGTTCCATAGTATTTTCGATTCTCTAGCAAGGTCTAAGTACTTATTCTTCTTTTCACACTCTTTCAGTTTTATTCTGAGGTCATCTGGGACAGCAAAGTCCACAATTTTGGAAATTCTCTTTTTTTTTTTTTTTTTCGTTATTTTGAGATCTGGTTTTCGGGTCGACATTAGGTGATCCGTTTTTATGTCGAAGTCCCAAAGTAGTTTGTGCGTAGCATTCTCCAGGACAGATGCTGGGGTGTGTAGTACCATGTGGGTGGGTATTGGCATAGTTGAAATCAGATTCCTTGGGCGCCACCCAGGTCGTCTATCCTTGATACTCTTTTCTGAGCTATACTGTCTCTAATGGCATTCGTTTTCAATTGATTAATTTTCAGTTTTATTTTCATTTTTTTTATTTTCAATCCTTTACGGATTAACCAAGACTTTGGCTGAAGAAAGGTAGTGATTTGATGTATTCTTCATACTTATTTTTACAGCCTTTTTGGGTAATATTTTTCAGTCACATTGATAGTACTCTCCAAATAGGAAAAGCAGTTCTGCAAAGTGCAATTATTTGTATTTCATATCAACTGGGACTGTAAAGGTTTCTTGTTGATAGGTTTATCACCCCTTTTCTTGATAATATCCAGTAACTCCACAATTACTGGCACGGTGGGAGTTTTTAGGTGACATTTGAATTTGTTACGCAATGAAAGAAAGTCAGTGGTAATATTCCATCGGTTACTGACCCTCTGCGAAAAGTAGCACTGAAAGAAAAAAGTTTTTTATACATTGTTTTCTTATGATTATACAATTTTTAGAATTAGAAAAAAATTGATATCATTTTTCTTTATTTCTTTGCTTTTGATTCTCTTCCATCGTTTAACATATTCATTGATTCTAAACATCAAAGTTAATTAATTGTATTTATACCATTTATTTCATAAGTATGCTAAATTACAATCTCGTCATTATCTATCTATTTTATTTTTATTTATATACCTATTCTATAATTCTGCTTGAAAATATTTAATCAATATCGCAATGCCTCGTCAAAAGAAAACACAGCAACAGAATTTCTTTATCTAAAACATAAGTAGAGCGAAATTCGGATACCTACAAAGCTAGAAGTAAAACCCCAAGATTTCTCCTAACCGGATCATAAGGATAATTTTGATGGTAGGTAAATTACTTCTGGATCTGTAGGCTTTCGTAATTATCAATAATGATATTCATATTGATGTCTGTTCTGACGGTGTGAAAAAAGACCAATATGATACAATTTGTAAATAAAAGATATTACACAAACTGATATCTGGAAAAAATTCCATAAAAAAAGAAAAGACAAAGAAACATTCGTACTGCTTGAAAATATTTAACCAATATCGCAATGCCTCGTCAAAAGAAAACACACCAATCTGAAACATAAGTAGAGCGAAATTCGGATACCTACAAAGCCAGAAGTAAAACCCCAAGATTTCTCCTAACCGGATCATAAGGATAATTTTGATAGTCCAGTTAGATGAAACCTAGGTAGATTACTTCTGGCTCTGTAGGCTTTCGTAATTATCTATAATCATATTGATGTCGGTTCAATGCTATTTATTTTTCTGAATTGGATTCATCAATCTGTCAACAAGCATATGCCAAAAATATTTTTAACCCTTCATGAAGTTAATGGCCATTTTTTTATGTGTCGAGGAGAACTTACCAAACGACATAGCTAAAGAGTTCAACAGTTTTGGTAAGAATATTTTGAAAAGCATCTACATTTCCTGATTTGGTTAATTAATTTCTCAGTTGGTCTGAAAACTTTTCAACATAGACTCGTATGTTATTATTACAGTATTAGACTAATTACTGTATTAGACTAATTACTGTATTAGACTAATTACAGTATTAGACTAATTACTGTATTAGACTAATTACAGTATTAGACTAATTACAGTATTAGACTCAACCATCGTACACTTGATGATTTCATAATGAATCTTTGAAGGTGAGTTTGTTTTGAATTTTTAAATATTCAGATTTGTTTCCATCACAATTCTGCAAGTATTCATTATTCCCATTCTTAAAATTCATGGATAAGACGCAGGTATTTTTTGCTGCAAATAATTATTTTCTGTTAAAGTTAAGAGTAGAATTCATAAATCATATATAAGGCATGATATTTCTGGTTGCATTTTAGGCCCTGGCACATACGACATGAAAACGGGAGATCACCAGAAATACGGACCAATGATCGGGAAATCGAAACGTTTCACAAATACGGAAAACGACATTCCTGGCCCTGGGACATATGAGGTAAGATGCACTTGTCTTTTATAATTTATTAAATAATTTTTTTGCCTAATAAATTCATCAAAAGATGGCATTAAAAGCGTTTACATTTAATTATCCTCAATCAACTTATTCCTTTCAGTTTATTAAATCCTTGCATTCGTATTTAGCTTACCCAAGACTTGTGTGTTACTTTGAAAAGAAATCGTTATTGTCCAATAACTTTCATTACATTGTATAAAGGGGAATCACTCGGTTTAACGCATTTTATGTTATGGTAGACTTCTAATCTTTCAATCAATGACGGATTTTGATTTCATTGTCATAACCGGTTTCATTGATTAAGTTTTGCTAAGTTTTGTACGAGGCTAGAAATATGGAGTAGTCAATGAGAATCGAACTCAGAACTCATTGATAGATTACAAAGCAATGCATCAAAATAAGATATTCATGTATTGTTCAGCAGTCATATCAGCGAAAATTTAGAAACACCCCAAACTTTCTGTCCCTCTCAATATTTATATATATATATTTGATTCTTTTTCTCTTTCGTTAATATATATATATATATATATATATATATATATATACTATAGAAAGAAAAAAAGAATCATTTTTTACTTCCATTTAAAATTTCAATCTCCAGTTTGTTAGCCTTAACTAATAGGTAATAGGTAATAGGTGTCAAGTACAAGGCAGCAATTACCACTGACGTAAAGTGATAAAGAGAATGCCGACGATATTGGACAATGTATATCAATACGTTCCTGTCCGCGTGGGTCCACGCATTAATCCCTACTCGTGTCACATCTGTCCACTCTGTAGAAAGAATTGCATAGACTAATGCCTTTGAGAAACACGAAGGTGCTCGTCTCCTCGAACTATGATCAAATAGTAAAGCAAATAAACTATTTTGACTTTTACAAGGGAATTGATCTTGAGCCTCCCATAATAGGATCTATCCTTATGCTAGAATGAATCTAATCAACGTCTTTTCTATTGGGTGAGTTGGGGAATACCCTGTGGTATAATCGTTAGAGTTGTGCATTGCTGCCTCGAATTAAGCGAGTTCGAACTACAGTCACGTTATTACATTCACTTACAGAATAATATCATTTTTATTCTCTAACAAAGATGGCTTTAGCATTAAATAACCCACGAAGGTTGATATGTCATTAAAACAACAGAAACCTAACCAAACCTTATTAGCAAAAATACAATGCTAACAATGTTACGTTGAAATTGTGTTTTCTTTCGTATTGAAAACAAATGAAACTAAGAAGACGTGGAGCCTCTAAGAAAATGAGTTCGAACTCCAACCGCGTTATAACGTTCACTCTGACTAATACCCTTGGAAAAAGTATAAACCTCCTTATCCCTAATCCCAACTCTGAGTTAAACATTATCATTGCTATTCTTCTGCAAGTGATGGCCTCGGCATTAAATAATCCACAAAAATTGTAATCCCATTAGGCAAAAAAACCCAAATCAATCCCCGCCATGAACAGTATATGACACTGGGTCAATTTTTAACTTGGTTTAAATACAGAGTCTTCCTTCTCCTTGACTGTTTGTCTGAGACAGTTTTACGATTGATACATACCTAGGGCAGTAGTTGTCGTCAGACCCCCGAGTTGTTTTCGTATGAAGACTGACGTTGCTCCACGGTAACTGGTACAAGTTGTCACGTGGTACTAGAGGATATAAGTGTCGCCCAAGTAACCGCTATTAAAATGAGAGTCTCTAGGAAGAAGAATTTCTTAGCATGATATGCAGACGACCTTAAAATGTTGTGGGTAACGAACATCCATTAAATTGAACCAACTTTTTGACTAACTTGTATTTGTATGGTGGAGAATCAATGACTATCCACACGTGAACGTACATCCCCGATACGATGAAGCTAAAGAAAAATATGACAAAGTGAGGATAATTACTGTCTCAACCACGTTGTTAAGATATGCCCACACAAAGTCGTTTATATATGACTCAATTACTTTGTGTTTTTGTGGGTTTTTTTAGAATCTTTTAACGTAATCTTTTGAATGAAAGACATTGAAGCTTTAAATAATGCATGAATTTACGAATAGACTTTTTTCTATTTATTTCTTCTTGTTCCCTTTTGCTTTTATTCTTTAGATAAGCATATACATTTTTCTTTTCAAAATACAGTTAAGAAAGAAATGATAAAGAATTACACAACCGGGTACTGAGTATTTCAAAAAGTATGCAGCCCTCGTTTTGATAAACTTAATTTAAACTATTTTAAATCTAAAATCTGTTTCAAATAGACAATTTACAAAAAAAAAACAAAAAAACAAAAAAACGCAAATTACAATTTTAATTGTTTTTTTGTTTTTGTTTTTGTTTTTTTAAATCACTTCTGTTAGTTTCGTGAACCTATGGATCTTGTAACAGGCCAGGGGATGTTTTCATGGAAGACAAGTAGTTGGGCACGCTGCAAATTTCCTCCATCTTTAAAAGTCAAGGTGCTATATAAATGACATTGAAGTTACCGCAAGTGCCACCCGAACCAGAATTAATACATTGAATTGCCAAAGGCCTTTTATCCCCTGGTTTTATCATTCAACCGCGTCAACTTACCCCAACTCGCTGCTTGGAGGGTTTTTTTTTACCAGTTGATCTAAAAATCCTAGTTTCTCCTCCGATTTATGTATAGAAAAGAGATATTTGTCGAACGCACTCGTACGGGCAAGAATGACACAAGGCCTTTAAATGTGGACTGGTCAAAGAAGAGATGAATCCATACATTTCCCAAGAGCATTAATAAGAAATGTAACACAAATAAACTCGTCCAGAATTTGAACTCAACTGGAAGAGTCCATTTTCTACCACGATGATCACGACGCCACTCACGCCCTCAAAATTACACATCGATTTTGATTTTTAATAGATGTTAAAATTATTTCCTCTAAACTTCTGTGGCTTTTTAAATCGACTGACACCCTGTCAGAGATCTTTTGGATGTTGTTTAGTTACCATAGCTAAATGTTTTGTTTATCTTCTTTACAGAAGTGGCCCACTTGACACATATTCGATTGCCGTTCGTTTTACCTTTTCCGAGAATTGGTCGAGACTGTGCTGAGGAAAACTTTGAAAGAAACAGTTTCTAAATGACTCGATTCACCTCTTGGGGTCATCATGAGACAATGTGATGCTGTCTTTGGCTGATACAGATTTTTTTTAAAAAACATACTTTCTTATCTGTGTATGTGGGGTAGAGATAGGGTGAGTATGAGCGTAGGAAATGAAGCAACAATATCATTGCTCTCATAATGAAACGTTAAAGAAACACATTACTGCAGGCCATAAAAGTCCTTACATAGGAGGGAGCCCTTGATAATACCACAGAGTACTAAAATAGTCATCCAAAAATCATCCAAAATAGTCTTCCAAAATCCTCCTCGCCAATACTGTTACGCTTCAAAAGAATTAGTATTATTTTGAAACAATATAGCTTTCAAGAAACAATATTTGCGCGGAAAATGAATCTCGATAATCTCTTCCTGGTTGAAAAGCGACTTTGCCGATACAGCACAAAGGAATAGATCATAAAATACGACTACGGCTCGACCAATTCTCGGAAAAGGTAAAACGGACGGGCCACTTCTGTTAAGCAGATAAACCAAACATTTGGGCCACTTCTGTTAAGCAGATAAACCAAACATTTAGCTAAAGTAACTAAACAATGCCCAAAAGATCATTGACAGGGCGTCAGTCGATTTAGAAAGACACAGAAGTTTAGAGGAAATAATTTTAACATCTATTAAAAATCAAAATCGATGTGTAATTTTGAGGGTGTGAGTGGCGTCGTGATCATCGTTGTAGAAAATGGACTCTTTGAGTTGAGTTAACATTCCAACTTCTAAAATACTATTATCTCTACAGGGAATGTTGCATATACCTAAATTTTACTATTTTAAACTTTAGGCGGTATTTAATTGCCTTCTCAGGCATGTAGAATGCGCCATTGGGTCATTATTTTTCACATGGGTCGTATCCTTTTCGAGATGCACAGTTCAGAGAGGATGCAGCAGAAGACATAAGAACAGTTGATAGAACACGTACTTTATAATTAACTTTGTCTGTCTTATTACTTCTGCCCAATCTTTTGTTTTCTGTCGACTGTATTTTTTCTTTTCTTAAAGGTTTCGAATTTTCAACAGTATTTTATTTTCAGCGGTGTAAATGTAAATCTATATCATGAAATTAGTTTTGGTGATCAAAAATGCCTTACTGTATGAATTACGGTTGTTTGAGGTAACATGTTTTTCTTTAAATCTCATCTCGTGTATCACTTTGAAGTAATTAACTGGGGGTATGTAGTATCCCCAGCTGCAACCAGTTCAGAGAAGACACCGATAAGAATGGTAGCCTTAGGCTAAGGTAGGTATGGTTTTATCTTCATTCCATTTGGTGACAAAACTTAGCATAATTAAAGAAGATAGCGTGGTGAAGGACAACATAAAACATATACAGCAAATATAATGAAAACTGGAAAGAAAAAACCTGAAATAACGTCAGTAACAGATAGAATATACTTTACAAAACAAATACATACAGAAAACATTATGCAAGGCAGATACGAAGTCTAACTAGATAATATGTAGTTTCATTTGTTATATTCCATGAGTGATATATATATATATATATATATATATATATATATATATATATATATATATAAGCTTTAATAGCGAGGTAAGCAACGTGCCACATGGCTTCACTGATCGAAAGCATAAGGTGAGTGAATATCTGCATACATAACAGTTTTTATATCCAATCTGTGGATATTTCAGTCAGATGAGTTAGTTTACAACGATTTAACTGGTTACTTCATTCATCATTATCAAATAGTTTGGAGATCCCTTGATTTTTTATTTACTAATATTTTCGTATACTAGTCACGTTAGTCAAAAGTCTCTATCGGCTATGCAAATCTCACTGCGTATCAAACAACGGATTTTGTACAGTAAAGCAAATAAAAATACAGAGACTTAACCGAGGATAATAATTTAATATTATTAGATACTTTGGAGATCACTTATTTTAGTTTATGTTTAGTTTCTATTGCTAACAATATTTGTTTTGTAATTCTTACTGATTTCTAATATATTTTATAGACTACACGTATCCCTTTTTACAAACAGCAATAATTCTTTCCTTCAGATTAAAAAAAAATCATTTGCTTTGTTCATAACAATAATAATATGTGATTCAAAACCCATTTAAAAGTCTTACGTACAATGGAGACCAATAGTTTCCATTCATATTGACAGCAATATTTGATACATGCTTAGCAGACTATACCAAAAAACTAATGAAAGTGAGTTTGATTCTCACTGGACAGCCCACAGTTTTTGT
The DNA here is from genome assembly GCA_963585895.1 of Sepioteuthis lessoniana. Classification (NCBI taxonomy): domain Eukaryota; kingdom Metazoa; phylum Mollusca; class Cephalopoda; order Myopsida; family Loliginidae; genus Sepioteuthis; species Sepioteuthis lessoniana. The sequence goes on from OY757942.1 coordinate 28,720,661, forward strand.
TCTATTTCATACAAAACCATTTCAATTTTTTAAATTTTTGTTTGAATTCACGATAGAGGGCCCTCTGTTTTCTTACGTATTTTAGAGATAATTAAATTTTATTCTTACAACTAACAAATGTTTGAAATCTATAACTTAAACCATCATCAAATGTCAAAGTGGTTATCTATCTATCTATCTATGTGGTTGGTGTGTGATTGGAGAGATGTGTGTATCCATATATGTGTGTATGTGCATATGCATGAGTATATATGTATACGTGTTTATATGTGTGCGTGACTGAAAAACAGCAAAAATGACGCAATATCTGGAGGTATTTATCCGATTAATACACTTAACACGGCCTTATTGCTTATAAAACAATTTCAAGTCCACTTTGCACATGAACAGTATTGTTACGGTGTCTTCATGCACTTTGAATAACATTTTTAATCATTTGAATTTCCTATAGAAGGGAGATGAAAAATATAATGATTATTAGAATCCTTCACTTCTTAAATAGAAGCATTAATATCTTCATTTGTCTAAATTTCTAGGATGAAGTTGATAATTATTATTGCTAAGAATATTTGGATTTTTATCTCATCTTTATTGTTATAATCACAACTTTTCGACCGATATGTCTTTCGGCCTTCTTCTGGTGTTTCATGTCGAATCTCGGACTGAAATCTTTATTTGAACCACAAAGAAAGACTGTTCCAAATCTGTTAACCATGACCGGGTACAAGTGATAAGTCATAGTAACTATTCCTTACCTATCGTTGGTATTTGATCCTGCAGGTTTAATCCCAACAGCAGGTAGATAGACGAGTTGCCCCAGGTTCAGCTCCAAAGGGCTTTCGATTATATCAATTGATTATCTTCAGATGGTTGTTTGTGTATGTATTGCTATGTTTTTTAGTTTGGGTGTGAAATATTTTAAAAACATAAAAAAGTAAAGTTCTGAGATCTGTAATAAAATCTGTCAAAACAATAACTTGCAACCAATATATATATATATTTATATATATATATATATATATATATATATATATATATACGTGTTTGTGTGTGTGTGTATGTGTGTGTGTGGGTATATATATATGTCAGTAGTTTTATTGTTATTTGATGTATTTTATTAGTTTTCTTGTATAATTAGTTTAACATATAATTTATTTTGATATTAAAAGTGTGAATGATTGTAGTTTTTTTTCCCTTGAGACAAAGTATGTTTACCTGTTCTTAAAAGGTTTTCATTAAGTATGGAAGAATAAAAGAAGATTTAACAATGAAATCAATGTGTTCATTGTTTATTTCATTTTATATGATTCTTTATATTTAGATATTAAATAAGTCTTCTTCGTAATTTGGTTAACAGCCACTGATGATACGAAATAAATCAAATCACAGGAAAAAAAAAAAAAAAAAAAAACAAGAGAAAAGTTAAGCGAGTCGATTTTTCAAGATGTAGAAAATTATGAACGTTTCTTAAGGAAGTCCTCGAGGAATTATGGCCTAAGTGCTGGACTGAGGACTTGAAGTTATCAAGTTTGAACTCCAGTCACGCTATTACGTTCACTTTTTAACTGTTACCCTTAGGAAAGGTATGAACTCTCTTATCCCACCAGATATGGAATGAATAGTATCACTACTGTTCTTGTACAAGTTGACTTTTGCTGTATGACATTAAACAAAGAAGTTATCACGTTTCCTTGCTATCACAGCTACATTATCTATGACTCAGCGAATGGATTATCGGACAGAGTTCATTTCTACAAATGGTCGGATAAAACCATTCAATAAACTGCTGTCTCTAATTTTTTGGCACTCGTATTTATTGCCAATCTTAGTGTATAGCATATTTGCTAAAATAAACACAGATTGAGTCTCTATTGATACGATTTTGTGAAAAAATCCCTTGTGGAGTTTATGAATAGCAAATGGTCTATGTTTTAATCGCTTAAAATATGGCAAAATAAGTTCTTTTTGTTTGTTAGTAATCTCTCTCTACAATAAAAATGATAAGACGCTTTCCGATGAAATATGGATTAAATTTACCTCCTATCTTTAGTAAAATAGTACACCTAGCGTTCAAATTCTCCCGATGTCGTGAAATACCCGTAGAAAGTGAACCCACACGAATAGAGACATTTGAATTTTTTTTACAAATGTTAGATATCTAATTTTTAAAAATTCTATTTCACTTAATTATTGTCATTGTTTTTGAAAGATGAAATTTACATAAATAGTTTAATCGTGCAAAACTGAAATTATTATTCGACGGCATAAACTTTTTGGAATTTTTAAAATTCGGTTTTGAAAGTACCACAGGGAGGTTAATACTATTTGAAACAAAGTGGTCTCTTGAGTTTATAAAAAGAGGTCCCCTGAGGAGTTCATAAAGAGATTCCTTTAGGAATTCATAATAAAATGTTGCTCTATTTTTAATCGCTTAAAAGACGACAAAATACGTTTGTTTTTTTGGGGGGGGTTGTTTTGTTTTTTTCACTTAGTTATAAGTGACAGACAAACAGTGACGAGTGTATTATTAACGAAAGCATCGAGGGATCACCAATGGCGCCTAAAATCTGTCACAAGATTTTCTTTCTTCATATTTCACGTATGACTTTGAATCTGGCTTTCCTCTTTGTTTCTTAGCCAATTTAAACACCCATTGTAAGTAAGTTTTCAAAGTTATTGGTTGTGTTAGCGTGAGACTTCTACTTTTTTTTTTCATTACTCTGACAAGTTACCCGCGCGTCAAATGTCCTCTTTATTGTTATAAAAGTCCTTTGAAAATACATGAGTGATATTCAAGTATTTGTTATGACAAAAACGGAAGAAGATAATGAATATATTTTTAGTTCATACAATGGCTTTATCGTAAAGAATATCTGACTTGTTTCCAGTCATTTTCCAAATCTCACTCTTTTCCCATTGATTTCTTTGTACATTTACTCATAACTAGTCCTTTCGGGATCTTGAACAGTTTTATTTACACTCATTGACACGGAACCGACGAATTACTATTTGATGACGAAAAAACATGAACGCCTAAAGAATTTATTATCAGTGCCGATTTGTCAATGGATTTATCGCAAAAGTATCTTAATTACTTTTTTTCATAAACACCTCAGACGTTTCTTAGCTTCAATAAATTATTGCACAATTCTTTTTTTCTATTGGTAAAATAGACAAATACATGTATCTTGCTGTCATTCAGACTTCAGTGGAAAATTACCTGTTAAAATTAGAGCTGTAGTAGTAGTAGTAGTAGTAGTAGTAGTAGTAGTAATAATAATAATAATAATAATAATAATAATAATAATAATAGCACTTTGCAGAACTGATCAGATTCTTTGGAGTGTACTATCAATGCGATTAAAATAGTAGCACCCAAAAAGATTCAGCAAAAAAAACAAAACAAAACATGAATACATAGAAAGCAAATAATCACTACCTTCCCTCACCTTAGGTCTTAGGTAAAGACCAGGTGAAGGATTGTAAAAAAATCGAAAGTAAAGCTGAATGAATTAAATTCAATAATAATAATAATAATAATAATAATAATAATAATAATAATAAGAAGAAGAAGAAGAAGAAGAAGAAGAATGCTTCTTCAGCAATTTTCTCAATAGGCCATACGGTACATGTGTTCAAATCTGGATTGAAAAATATAATTAATCATTGTAAGAGATAATAGACATAAAAAATGAAAAAAAGAAAAAAAAAAGAAAATTCACTTTAATAAACAAGTCTAAACAAAAGAAATATTGCTATTTTAATAATATCGATTATTTGTTCTTGCAATAATCGACCAATAAGTGCATTCTTATTGAAAGGAGACTACGGTCATTTAAAAAAAGAAATCTTACTGAAAAGAGAATGAAGGAAATGATAAGAGTGCAGGTTTCTTTTTTCTCCTTTTTATGATGTTAGTGCAGAATACGATAATTAATACAAAAAATATTTTTCTTTTAATAATAATTAAAATTTGGATTTGACGTTGTAAAATGAAAGACGTCTTCCAAACGTTCCAGATAGTTAATAAAGTCTCCTTTCTTTACTCTGCGAGGCGCACTTAACGTATGAAATGGACTCATCGAACCAAGTTCAAATCCTAAACAAAGTTGTCTAAAGTGACTGTGCGCCAATCCCTTTGAGAAAGGCATGGGCCCATATGGTCTTGCTCGTGGTGTAATGGTTATCGTCGTAGGAAATGGACACGGCGACACGAGTTCAAATCCTGGACGAGACTGATTGCATTTCACATACCACTAATACCCTTGGGAAAGGTATGAATCCAATAATTCTCACTCCAGCTATGGGTAAATAGTTGGGCAGACAGGGTTCTTCAGCCTTGGTGAGGCAACTAGTCTAGGAGGAGGAAAACTCTGAATTCAAACCTGTTAAACTCACCTTAAAAATTGACCATGTGTCATATCCTGCCCGAGCGGAGGGGTTGGGTAAATATGATATGTTCTTTCTCCTTGCTATGGATACATAGTAAGGAAGACTGAATTCTTTTAACATGGTATGACACCCAGTTTAGGAGAAAGAATATTGATTTAAAACCAGCTGTATTCTGCATTAGAAATTGATCTTATGTCACATATCACCCCGGTGGCAGAGGGTTTAGGTAAATAGTACCCTCTAAATTGATGGGTTCCGAGCTGGTTTCTCATCACTTTGGAGGCTGATAGTAAATTTCTTTTATTACTTGCTACCAGATAACTATGGCATTTATTGATTTATATAATAGGTCTATTAAAATTAGGGTATCTATTTACTAATGTCATTTCATGGTATAAATCCATCTGTTCTTCCTCCCAGCGATGAGTTAATAGTGAGGCAGAAGAGACTCTTTACACATGGTACGACAACCTGTCGAAGAGAAAGAAAATTCTAAATTCCCACAATTTATTCTCCGCTCAAACAAATAACATGTGTCGCATCCCGCATCCTACTGTTAAACCCCACTCTCTCTCTCTCTCTATATATATATATATATATATATATATGGAAGTATACAATGGGGTGGAATCCGACAATATGTAGAGAAAAATTGATAACAAGGTAATCCAAGTAGGAGAGATTTCTTAAGGAGAAAAGTCGACACTGTAGCGTTTCGGTTTTAATGAACCATCATCAGAACTTTTAGAGTGATATTAGTATTTTAAAATCAACAATGGGTGTTTAAAAATACAAGATGCAAAAGCCTCAGGAAAATCTATTTGTTTTTTAAATTACGTTATTTGATTTGTTAGGGATATTGTAAAGAATTTATGTTCCGTTTGTTTATCGAGAAAGATTTCCAATCAAAAGAAGGAAGAAAAAGAAAGAGAAAAAGGAAGAGAAAATGTGTAAAACTATAATATATGTGGAATATATTAACTAAAGATGGGAAATATTGTAGCTATTTAAAATGGATTTGCTCAAGTATGGAAAAATATCAGAAAAGCCCGGACGAATATTTACAGAATTACACTTTCTAATTCCGTAAATACTCGTCCAGGTTTTCTCTCTCTCTCCACACACACACACATACACACACACACACACACACACACACACATATATATACATATATATATATATATATATATATATATATATATATATATATATATATATATATATTAGAATCCCATAAAGATAGAGAGATATTACATCGAAATTCTTACCCTACGGAACTCAGCAACCAATTAAACAATCCAAAATAAAACACTATATTGTAAGCCCCTTACATGCGCTAATTTCATATCCATTTATTTTAGCATCAAAAATATATAAATATCAAAGAACTCATTATTTAAAAATCAAAGTTTATAGATTGATATTCTGACTTAACTTCACATTTGATTGGTTGGTTTTTAGGGCTTTAGGGCATGTCAACCTTTGTATGTTATTTAATGCCAAATTCTGTTATATATATATATATATATATATATATATATATATATATATATATATATATAATCTTGGGATTATAAACTAACTCTTTGTAGATAACGTTTTAGATAAACAGGATATCATTTGTTTCCACACGATTAAATGATTTCAATTCATCATATTTTTGGTACAACGCAGTCTCCCTCAAGAAAGACTGAACGTCATCTATTTTTATGCTCTCGATCTCGAACAGATCACTCAAACTATTCACGGTGAATATCGCTTTCTGAGAGCGAATTCTTTACTTTCTATGAGAACATGTTTAATGATGTAAGGCGTTACATGTAAAACACTGCGGTTATTGTTCCTGTTTCAGTATGAAAGAGTGAGTAAGCCTTGTATGACCAATACGCAAACAGGATATGATGACTTATTCTTTAAAAATTTTTTTTTTTGAAATGTGGTCTCCATTTTCCCAAAGTGGACTGAATATGGAAGAGTCTTTTGTGGGTGTTATTCCAGTGTTTTGATATTTTTGAGAGAAAAAATGATATCCTAAGCTGAAATTATTTTGAACGGCTCTTCTAATGATATCGTCATTAATTTAAAATTAAACTCTCATTCACACCTGAATTCCACACCCTGGTGCCCATCAGTATATCAGTCACGAAATGCAATTGGTCTTCATATAAACATCCTCTAATGATAGTCGAAATTCGTCGTAATTAACAATTTTATAAAATTTAATTGACAATGCTTATATGTATATTCTATCTATCTATATATCTATCTATCTATTCAGGCGTGTCACTAACTATCCAGGCCCAGTCGGCTAGGCTTCAAAAGACACACTGACTGCATCGCTGCAGAAGGGTTAGACTCACCCAACAAGTGTCCTTGATATGATGCAAAACAATCTAAAAGGAGACTTCAGTAATGCTGGAGCCGTGGGAAATCTGCAGTACCCCTTCATTACCATCGCTCCCAGATCTACTCTGACCCAGGGTGGTAATACCTGGTAGTGTCCTATTTATGGTTCTAATAGAACTATTTGACATTTACACTGTGTACTTTGACATTTAAAGTGAGTGCAAACAAATGACTTCTGATTAACTGGACTGTCTGAAATAGAACTGTTAAATCATTTAACTGTGTGTAAACAAATATCTGAGGTTTAATTGAATTGTTAGTGATACATAGAAATACTTGAAAATATTTAACTATGTGCAAACAAATGATAAATAGAATTATTCATATAAGACAGAAATAAATGGTACCATTTAACTCTGGGAAAAAATGAGCTCGGGTTCGTTTAAAAATATCTAAAAAATATATATAAATGAAAATGGCATTGAATAATCTTCAAAGGTTGATATGCAATAAAACCAAACCAAACCAAACTCTATCCCTCCATATATCATTCTGTGTTATATATATATATATATATATATATATATATATATATATATATATATAATGTCACGCTGCTAACACAGATGCACCTGACCCCCCTCTCTCTCTATTCGTCCCTATCATCTATCACTCGAGCCAGGTCTTCCAGATGACATCCCGTGTCCGTACAGAACTGTTGTAAATAAGTTCTTGTTGGTCGGCTAACACATGCACGTCCATGTGAAGGGGTCCATTGGAGAAAGTCACTTTCGAATTTGTCCTTGCTTCTATTGCAATGTTTTGCCTGTCTTGTTCATCTTATTTACATTGTTTTAGAGATGGATAGGAAGTGGCCGTAAAGCTGTTGTTTATTGGGTTGTTGCTTCCATGGTTTGTTTAATATAGCTCTTAGCATTCTTGCGAAATTCCCGTCTAATTTTTTTCTCCCAACGTTTCATGCGGTGTAACTCTTCATTGCATCGCTCCCAGGTCTACTCTGAGCCGGAGTAGTTGCTCCTGATAGGGTCTATGAGTCGAATTGAACAAAACTGTGTACTTATGCTAATCTGAATTGTTTGAAATAGACCTTTCTATATGTATAACGATGGATTTGTCATTAAATAACCTAAAATGGTTGATATACTGTAAAACCTAACAAAACCAAACTATATGTCTGGTTTTGTGATGATGTTACATTATTTTTGGCAAGCTGGTGACCAATCTTAGTTAAAGTGAAAAAATTACGTCTGTAAGACTGCTCTAAATAAAAGGAAATTTCTTTACCTTTTAGTTTTAGTTTACCATAGTTGTTCTCAACAACTTTCGCCGGATATATATATATATATATATATATATATATATACAGAGATAGATAGATAGATAGATAGATAGAGAGAGAGAGAGAGAGAGAGAGAGAGGAAGTGTGTATGTGTGTATGTGTGTGTGTGTATTCGTATTTCTGCAGTTTGATCATTCGTATTTTAGAGATGGATTACCTGATACTTTCTTGGTGTATATACCAGTATTTTTCTGAAACCTTCCCAGTGCTCATCTTATCACTGGAAAAGTGGTTGACCATAAATGTCATATTCCTAAAATGTTTATTTCTTCATAAGTATATTTTGATAGGTAATCAAACTCTTGGATGTGTTTTCATCGGATGGAATGATCACGTCAGTCAACATCTTACTACCTTAAGCGTCCCTGTGTTCATCATGGGCATCATTATTTCTCCGTTCAGATTAGAGAAACCCTTAGAATATTACAGTAACACAATCTTCCGCACCTAATTCACCAGCATTTATTCGAATGGGGAACAAAGCTGAGTTTAGTCAATTTCCACAATAGACGCAAAACAAACGAACACTGAACAAAAAGGAAAGAAAAGAACAAATACCGCCATTTTTCTTCTCCATGAACAAATCTATGATCTTTGTAAAGTATTGGACATATTCTGACAAGGTTATTGAGTGCGGCTATTTAAGCAGTGGCCCTGTTACTGCTTGAATTTTGCAGTAAATGATTTATATATATATATATATATATATATATATATATATATATATATATATGTGTGTGTGTGTGTGTGTGTGTGTGTGTGTGTGTGTGTGTGTGTGTGTGTTTAATATTTGTTCTGTAAAGCAAGCATTTCCCTCACATTCCTTCATTCATAATTTTCATCTGATGTGGGTAGCGACGGAGAAATTGAAGGATTGGTCGAGGTGAGGTGGGTGATTGAAAGAAAGGAAGTAACTTGCGTGATTTACCCACGTCCCAACAATCACCTGTTTTATTGCTTGAATTAGAAAAGGTGGGCACTTTAAAAAATGAGGAGAATGCATATGAAAGAATGAAAAGCCCAGGTATACATTGTGTGCAATGTAAAATGAATATGAAATAAAAATAAATAAACCAAATTTACGCAGTTTTCCCACCGAGCTTAATATCTGGGATAAACTTTTGTCCAAACCGTTTTTTAACTTTTTTTTAATCGTTTCTGAAAAAAACATCAAAAACTGGTTGGTCAGCATAAGCATTTTGCGTTATTTGGAGTTTCACGATTATATTCAAAATCGCGATTTGTTTTGTTTTGCTTTTGTTTTTTAATCCAAAACTGGCCGGTTAGCAAATATAAACTATGTAAACTTGGCGACCTCAGTCAAGGGTGCCCGAAGGCTCCTTTTTTAATAGCTACTACACCATGGTGTAGGGGAAGGCGCTACTCCTTTCCCTGGATTGCTCCATTTTACCAATGACCCTTACCATATAATGCTGAGTGTTAAGCAAGGCAGCATTATTTACCATTTTTGAGTCTTTGGTATGACTCGACCTGGATTGAACCCCGGTCCTGGACCATTGGCGATAATTGTCGAACAACGATTTTAATCACATCGTCACAATGCCAGTTACTATAAAATCTTCCACAGACTAGCTTGTTAATGACTCATTTGTAGGAGTTCAAAAAATCAGCAAAGAAACGATTTAAATCACTGTCTGGATATTACTATATATTGATAGGTAAACAGAGAGAGAGAGAGAGAGAGAGAGAGAGAGAGAGAGAGAGAGAGAGGTGGGGAGAAGAATTGAGTATACTTGAAAGTGTAGTGAAATTATGACAAAACCTTTTAACAGAATTTTAAGAATCTTTGGAAATTCAGAGCATGGTTTAAAAATAAAATTTAATGTATTTATAAAAAGAGATCTTTATCATTAAATCAACTGTTTACATGTTTATCAACTTGACAGAGTTGAAATGCCCTGAGGCCTATGGACACCCAAATGACTTTACATAGAAAGCTGCAATTCGGTAGAAAATTGCACTTTTCAATTGATATTATTTTTATCGTATCCTGAATCTATGGCAAAATCATTATCAACCTAACGAAATTAGACAACTAGGCAGATGATTCTTAGTTATTTTTGTTTTCTCTTTCGACAGCCATATCTGCTGCCCCAACAACATAAGCATATTTTAATTTCTGAAGCTATTTCACAAAAGAAGAAATATGGTAAAACTATGATTTTGATAAAACATTATTGAATGAAACTTAAAGTTTAGAATTACATTTCTGTGCAATTATTTGTACATTTTAGAAATTTTTATTCAAATAACTATTTCCGCATAAACATATTCTTTTCGTTACTTACGATATAAATAAATTTCATCACAAAAAATCCAACAAACCCTCAAAATTATTTTTAATAAAGAGTGGCAAAAATTGAATCAAATAAAATTGTAAATGAATTCTTTTTAATCACAATTACAGAATGATGAAAAATAGATTGCAAAAAGTTTTCTGAATTTTCCCTTTGTTTATTACCCGTTAATTAAGAATAAAGTAATCATTAAAAAGTAGAAAATAAAAATATTATTCACTGAAAAAAATATATATGTATATTGAAGAAAATTCTGTTTCAACTTATTAAAGTTATTTTTTCAATAGCATCAATTTAATAGTTATAAATATTGTCCATCTAATTATTTTCTGAGAAAAAAAATTGTACACTACTGGTGTTATTTTTTATAATCCTGTGGCAAATACCGGTATCTTCGCTAGTCTGTTTATATCTATACGGCCGAGAATATACATCGTTCTGAGGTCTGAGGTCTATTATCACACACACACACACACACACACACACACACACACACACACACACACACACACACACACACACACACACACACACTATATATATATATATATATATATAATATATATATATATATATATATATATAACGAATTATAAGCGAGCTTATAGAATTCCATTTGGTCCCAAAAACTACAAGTTGGGATTTAACGAGATTTTAACAGAATAATAGCATCAGTTATATGTATGTGATGTATAAAAACTGAAAGGGTCTGCGCATGTGTAATCAAACTTCAGCTGTTAAGGAAAGAATAATCGAAATCTCCTCCTTGGAATTACTTTTAATAAGGTTTATATATATATATATATAATATATATATATATATATATATATATATATATATGCTGGACAATCTACTCGCCACCTGAGAAAATGTTGCATTATCTAAAGGCTAGATTTGTACAAACGAAGATCAGTTGTCTTTATTAGAAATGCAGGAGTGACATAGACAGAGACAGAGGGAGACAGACAGACAGACACACAGAGAGGACTGAATATATATATATATATATATATATATATATATATATATATATATATATATATATATATATCTTTTGTTATAAAATATTAATATATTTTTCGTTATAAAATATTAATATATATATATATATATATATATCTTTTTTTTATAAAATATAATCCAAAAAAGCATTCAAAACCAATAGTATTGTACATTATTTATTCCGAAATCTCCGGCATTGTAAACAAAAATATGAACTTAAATATATTCATGCAATTTTGGTAACAGAAGTTTGAAATATTATTTTCTTTGATAGAGTTTTAATGTCTTAGAGTTTGGAAAAATATTTTCTAAAAGGATTCGTTTTCATTACATTAAGTTCTTATTATTTAATTCTTAGTATCTTTATAAAAGAAAATTAAGTTTTTTGTCAAAAAAAGAATGATTTTACACTTTTATGGGTAGTAGTGTTATATATATATATAACACTACTACAATTAACCCACCGTTCGGAAAGCTGTCGCACAGTCAACAACACAAAAGAGCAGCTTTGTAAGAATTAATATCTATTTTTTGTAAGAGATAGCTTCTCGGGGACGGGAAAAGCAGAAATAGGCAGAGACAGGGAAATAATGATAGCGACAGAAAGAAGGAGTCTGTGGGGCAGCGAGAGATTGGGAAATAGACAGACAGATAAAGAAAGAATGAGTCTGAAGGAGACACGCCCGCGCATACATACACATAGAGGCATACAGAGACAGAGAAAGTCTGAAAGAAAGAAAGAAGTAGTCTGAGAACGAAAAAGATGGAGAGATGAGAGGGACAAAAAAAGATAGAGTGGGAAACAGAAGCATCGAAACAGAAAAAAAGGGAAAGATATATATATATATACATAGAGAGAGAGAGAGAGAGAGAGAGAGAGAGAGAGAGAGAGAGCAAATGATAAAACAATTGCCAAAGACAGGATTGAAAGCCTTTGAAAGTAAGAAAACATTCTGAAATATAGAAAAAAAAAAGGAAGAATAAATGAGATTCTGTTTTAAACCTGTTGTGAGATTAAAATTGAAACTAAAGCAGTGTTCAAGATAAAAGGAATTTTATTTTTACTTTATCCACTTTTTTATCTGCAAAGATGAAAACCATTTGGATGGATGAAGTTGGAAAAAAAAAAGATTTAAATTAATTTAAGAAGATGAACTGAAAATCGTGTATTTAATGAGGAAAGACGGTGAAGCAGAAGGAAAATAGTGAAGAAGAGAAAGTTATGTGTGAGTCAGTGGGGCCAGGGAGAGGCTCGCTGGATCAAAGACATTGGAATTAATGAAACTCTGTTTTCCATTTCAAGACAAAAAGAGCAAGTCAGAAGGAAGTATACAGGTCTTTGAATGTGTCATTGTTGATAGTAATATGAATTTTCCTTACGAGGATTTAAAAGCACGCATGTATTTATCTAAAGCCTCCCCTATGAGCAGGATTCAGTATAATGACAATTGTTGAGCAGAGAACAGCTGGTTTGAATTCAGAGTTTTCATTTTCCCAGACTGGTTGCCGAACACAGGCTAAAGAGCACAATCTGCCCTACTATTTTATTGATAGCTGATGTGGGCTGAGAATATATAGTATGCCTTTCTCAGAGACATTAGCTCTAAGTGAAAGGTAAAAACCTTCGAACTAAACTCACCGGGTCCATTTTCCGTGGCGATAACTCTTACATCAGACAGGCTTAACGTGATAGTTATCGCCGAAAGAAATCTTGGTCAAATCGTCCGTGACAAAGATGGAGTTGTTGTCCTGGTGGAAATGCCATTGACCCGATTTAAAGAGTTCTGGCTTCTTCCGACGGAATCTCTTCCTGAAATCCCTTAAAACCTCAACATAGTAACCCTAACCCTAACCCTTTGGCCAGTCAACTCTGGTGTATTGACTTCCTTACTCCTTCCACACCTCTCATCATCCCTTCTTTGAATCTATTATGCCACTCAAAAAACTGATGCTCGATTCATGCAAGATGGTCGAAAAGCAGCCTGAAGCATTGCGTACGTTTCTGTGGCATTTTTTCCAAGTTTAAAACAGAATTTCATTGTATGTCGTTCTTCTAAAGTGTCCTCACGTCCAGATTGCATTTTTGAAATTCATCAGCTGTGACAATCAGGTTTTAGTAGGGTGTATTCCAATTCCTGTTGTAGCTGTTGATTTGAACCTGAAATCATAAAAATTGGTCAGTTATCTTATAAGAAGGATAGCAATGACATACTGAATTTTCAAGAGTCTACGACAATTTTAAATGCCTGTACAACAAGTCTGGAAACTTATTGAATGCACCCCGTATATATATATATATATATATATGTATATATATATATATATATATATATATATATATATATATATCCAAAGAAGATGAGTTGAGAATATGAAGGAATGACGCATCTATCTATCTATCTATCTATCTAAAGTATACAGACATATATATAAATGAAGTATATATATATATATATATATATATGGGTCTTTAAAATCTGTAAGCAGTATGAGAAGGTTCAAAATTTAATCTAACTGCCCTTTCAACTCTGTTGATGTTGAAAGTAGATAGTGTAGCTACA
>OY757942.1:28739643-28772143 GCA_963585895.1 Sepioteuthis lessoniana
ATATATATATATATATATATATATATATATATATATAATATATATATATATATATATCGTATTTAGAACATTATATAATGTTTTGGCTATGAAAGAAAGCGGTCGTCTATGCTTCTATACTATACTGTTGGGACCTTGCTAACTACATTCACTGACTCATAATTATAATAAATAACGTCATTCACACTCCTTCCTTACAACATAATACTGCAATTATATTTGAATGGGTCTACTTAGATCTTATATATATATATGTGTGTGTGTGTGTGTGTGTGTGTGTGTGTGTGTGCATCTGTGTGTGTCTGTGTGTGTGCGCGCGTGTTTGTATAAATATATATAATACTTAAATATGATATATATATATATATATATATATATATATACAGTGTTATTATTATTATTATTATTATTATTATTATTATTATATCAATAGATTCTATTGATACTCTTCAATGGAATTATCCAATTTAAATGCTCAATGTAAAGTTTATAATATATGTAAACTCATATTAAGTAAAAAATAAAGTTGGCGACCTTAGTCGAGGGTGACCAGAAGGCTCCCTTTTCAATAGCTACTACACTGAGGTGTAGGGAGGACGCTACTTCAATCCCTGGATTGCTCCACTTTACTCTTGATCTGAGTGCTAAGCAAGGTGGTATCAGGTACAATTTTTTGAGTCTTTGGTATGACTTGACCTTGAATTGAAATCCAGGTTTCCGGACCATTGGCGAACATTCTACTCAAATTCCTTTGTGCATTTTTTGGCGCTAAACTTAAGATGTTTGTCATTTTAAAGGCTAATGTAAAAGTAACTGATAAAATCTTTATTAGCTTTATCAGTTTTATTGTATTTGTCCTTAATTTAAGCTATCCTATATTAAGTTATCAGCTCACTGGTCTTGTGGGTAGAGTGTTCCCCAATTGTCCGTGAGACCTGTGTTCATTCTCAGGTCGTGTCATTCCAAAGACTTAAAAGATGGCACTTGATACCTGATTGCTTAACACTCAGCATTATAAGGTACGCATCAAGGCTAAAGTGGAGCAATCCAGGGAAAGGAGTTACACCCGCCCCAACACCTCAGTGTAGTAGTTATTGAAAAGGGAGCCTTCGGGTCACCCACGACTACAGTCACCAACTTTACTTACTTATATCATTAAGTCCGGTTTACGTCAAAACCCGGGTTACATCACGGCTTTTGCATCTGATTTATAATGTTGGGCGGGATATGAACATATATGATGTTGGGCGGGATATGAACCGAGAAGAAATAACAGAAAATCAGATTCAATGATTAAAGCGGAAAAAAGTATTTTTGAATCTATATAGACTTTTAAATAAGACTTTACTCTAGGTTTTTCCTTTTGCCGTCTTTTTATTACTGTTTATTAACATTTAAAAATATCTATCGTATTTCCATACACATATTTAACAATTTCAAATTCTATTTTGTCTAATGACCAGTCATCACCTGCAAGCAGCGCAAGTCGGAGGCTTGAAATATATGCATAGTTAGCGGTCATTTTCGATTGCAACAAGCGATAAAAAAGTTTGTTTTGGTTTATTTTGTTAACGGCACATCAATTCCCAATGGATTATCTTATTCTAAATTTGGATTTATTTATAAAGGTTTGATTCTAATTATTATATTTTCAATGTTCAATTGCAATTATTTGTTTGAGTTTTCTGGCATATGAACCTTCGTAGGTTGATTGATGCCAAATCCATTTTCATACATATAAACAGTTCTATTTCAAACAATTCAATTTAGCATAAAGCCCCAGTTTAGTTCTATTTGAACAGTAGATTGGACCCCATCAGGTGCTACCACTCTGAGACAGAGCGATGGCAATGAAGTGGTATTCCACATTCTTCAAAGATTCAGCATTACTGGAACCTCACAATCAGAATTTTTAGTTTCATATCCAGGACAACTCTCTGCAGAGACGCTGTCGGTATATTCTACATCCCCAGCCGACTAGGCAAGCGCTTATTTGTCGATATATATTTGCTTGCATACAGTTTATATATTATTACAGAGTAAAGATTGATTTGGTTTGATTTCTTGGCTTAATGGTATATCAACCTTTGTAGGTTATTTAATGCCAAAGCCATTCTCCTAGAAGAACAGTTGTGGTACTATTTAACCCATAGCTGGGAGGATAAGAGGGTTCATACCTTTCCCAAGGATATTTGCCCGTAAGTGAACGCAAAAGCGTGACTAGAGTACGAACTCGCTTACTGTTGTATACTCATATGCAGATGCATGCAGAATCATAACGACGACATAATGATGACGGGCGACAAAGTTCTTAGAAAAATATACCTCACACTTTATTGAAAGGGTTGTGTGTGAGAGGGAGTTGGAGACCGAACAGAACTGCAATATATTGACCCCCACTCTATTGGCCATAACCGCATTTCTTTCCCGTTCTCTTGGGCTGCTCAATCGGGGGCCTGTGGCCCAGCCTCTCTGGGTGCTGGTTTTCTCTACTGCATCTTATCTCCAACTCGTCTGATCCCCCAAATCAATCGGGGGTCCCGAGGGGCCCTTCTGCCGGGTTCAGTTTTCTCTACAGTATCATTTCTCCAACACTCTGATCTTCAAAACTGGTTGAATTTCCTGTGCACTGAGTTATATAATAGTTCAACACCAACTCAATCTCTCCCCATAACTGACCATCGGAATATGCACTTCTGCTGTCTTTGGAATGGCTTGTTTTATCGTCATCGAGCGGAAATAACTGTCATGCAGTTCACAGGTCACTTTCTTCCGGTTCGTCAGTTTTTGACAGCACCGTGGGACTTTAACCTTGTCCCATATTGTCAGCCAAGCTCGCCCACGCCAATGGAATATGCACTTCCGCCGTCTTTGGAATGGCATGTTTGGCGGGGTCGGAGGTCAATATACTACATTGCTACCTTTCCGCAGTTCATTGTTTTAACCATTACACCACGAGGACACCTCCGGTAAAGATTGAGCAAATACATCTAGCATATGGTCTCTTCAAAGAAACTGTAACTGTTATAATGATACTTTACAAAAACACAAAAGCAATGGTTCGAATCACCGATTTCTTTGACGCTGACATTGGAGTCTTGCCAGAAGGTACATTAGCACCAGATCTGTTTGTAATCTACCTAGATTACGTATTACAAACGTTAATAGATCTAATGAAAGAAAATGGCTTCAGACTAAGGAAGGAATTAGGTGATATCCCACCGAAAATATTATAGATTACGCCGGAAATCAAGCATATCTCGCGAATACAGATGACCAAATCGAATCTTTACTGCATAGACTGAAGCAAGCAGCAAGTAGAATTTGTGTATTTATGTACGCAGATAAAACAAAGTTCAAATATTCTAAACAAAAAGGAACTCTCTTCATTATCTATTCAAGCATCAGAAATTAGTTAACGAGTTCACTTACCTTGGCAATAATTTCTTAATTACTGAATCTAATGTCAACATTCGCATCGGAAACACATAGTCAGCCCTAGATAAGTTGTCAACCATAAGTAAGTAAAGTTGGCGACCATAGTCGAGGGTAACCCGAAGGCTCCCTTTTCGATAGCTACTACACCAATGTGTAGGGGAGGGCGCTACTCCTTTCCTGGATTGCTCTACTTTACCCTTGATCCGTACCTTATAATGCTGAGTGCTAAGCAAGGAAGCATCAAGTACCATTTTTTGAGTCTTTGGTATGACTCGACCTGGGATTGAACCCAGGTCTCCCGGGCCATTGGCGAACACTCTAACCCCTAGGCCAATGTCCGGTAGTTAACCATACGGAGATCTAATCTTTGATAAGTTAAGTAACTAAAGTTGGCGACCATAGTCGAAGGTGACCCGAAGGCTCCCTTTTCGATAGCTACTGCACCAAGGGGTAGGGGAGGGCGCTAATCCATATCCTGGATTGCTCCACCTTACTCTAGATCTGTACCTTAAAATACTGAGACTTAAGCAAGGAGGCATCAAGTTCCATTTTTTGAGTCTTTGGTATGACTTGACCTGGGATTGAACTCATATCTCCTGGGCCATTGGCGAACACTCTAACCATCATGCCTATGTCTGGTAAATAGCTGATAAAATAAAACGGTAATTCTTACAAGCTATGACCGTATCCGTACAACTGTATGGCTGCACCATTTGGACTCTTATAAACGCCTGGTGAAAAAGCTACGTGGAGACTACAGTAAGATACTGCTAAATAATCCTGGAAGCAACCCCCCCCAAAAAAAGATGCTCTACTGTAATCTCACAAACCATCTTGTAAGACCATCACTGCTGGTGAAGTAAGGACGATATCGTAAGCGAAATCCTAGACCCGACCGACTATCATAGGATTATATTCATCGGTTCTGTGTGGACTCTCCTCTCACCATATCTCTAGAATTTGAGCCTCACCATCAGATGCATATTCATGACATCTCTTTTTTTTTAGTTGGGCGTTTTACTCGTTTGCAGAGGATAAAAACGTTGTATTTTAAGCCTCGTCCCCCAATGAGAAACTTTGTTTCGTGTATTTGCGGTTAGATTTCTTGTGTACTTGCGAGCAGACGTGTGTGATTTGTTTTTTAACGTTTTAAAAGCACCATTTTTAGGGACTTCAATATTTTCCTTAGAAAATGCGGGGAGTTTCCTCTTCCCTAGGGAGGTTAGGAAATTTGCGGAGACGGTCGGTCTGAATTTCTAACATGTTAATAAACGTAGGAGCCAAGCTGCTTTTTCTTTTCAACATTCTATTTGTCAATGTTTTTTCATTCTTTTTATCATTTATTTCCCTAAACTTTCTTTCTTTCTTTCTTTCTTTCTTTCTTTCTTTCTTTCTTTGGATTTTTCTTTCAGTTCATAATTTTTTAATGTTTTTTTTCATTCTTTTAATTATCTACAACCTCTTTCTTTCTTTCTTTCTTTCTTTCTTTCTTTCTTTCTTTCTGTCTTTCTTTCTGTCTCTCTTTCTTTTCCATTTAGATTTTTCTTTCTGATAATTTTTTAATGTTCTTTTAAATTTGTTATCCTTTATTTTTTTTCTTTCTTCCTTTCTTTGTTTTTCCTCTTTCTCTAACTAAAATTGTCCCCATCAAGATGACGATATTGTTTATGGATAGATCGGCATGTTGATTCACTTCTCTCATCTTCGAGATCACAGTTACAACCTTTTCGAGACAAATATTTTTAGTGATCCGCGATGTTACATTCTGTCTTTCGTTATTTGAAACAGTTTATTGCCATAATCATTCATATCTTCTGCGTACACAATCTCACGCACTGCCTCAGACTATATGTACGCATTTTTCCCCACCCGACGAATACTGACACGGCTGTCGGCCAAAGCGATCAACTCTCGACCTCAAATAGTAAAATAAAATGCAAGCCTTTTCTTTGTTTTTCCTTTTGCTCTCACTAACCACTTGACCTTCTAGGTTGCAATCAGATTTGTACTTTGTTTATTCTGGGTAGGACTGAGGGGGTCTTTTTTCCAGTTAAGGTAAAAGGTGCCTGGGACCAGCTGGACATTCCTCAGACAGTAAGGATTCCAGTTAACCAGATAGAAATACGTCAGGCTAACAAATCCTTAATTATTTGTTATAGTTCCAGGATGCCAATGGCTGGCTGGGCTTTTCTTTTTTAGTTCTGCGATGAAAAGCTGGTCAGATGAAATTATGACAGGGCTTTACGTAAATAAATAGAAACTACTATTGATAAGGAAAAATTTCTTTCTTTCTTTCTTTCTTTCTTGTTATTACATTTATTTACTTTTTTTTTTCGCAGAGTGGGTGTAAAAATGGAAAAGGTAAATATTCCCATAACCAAGGACAATTATTCATAAGTAAACACGCACCCAGATGCAAGCAATGTGGGTTTTTTTTATTAAACAGAATGGGTGGAAATATTTTATAGTTTATCGTGTTTGTTGTGTTTTCTCCTTTTACTTTTTATTTTCTATTTTTCATTTTTTTTTTTTTTGTGTTTTCTCAAGTTTTCCTTCTTTCTTTCGTTAAGAGTCCCCATGGCATAATGGCTCACGTGCTTGAATCCGATCACAAAGTAAGCAGCGTCGGTGCCGAGCTATTAACGTTCACTTTCGGACTAATATCCTTTGGGAAAGGTTTTGAAACCCCCTTAACCTACTCAGCTATGGTTTGAATAATATCACTGTTGTTCTTTTACAACGATGACTTTGGCATTCTATAACCCAGGAAGATTGATATGCCATTAAACAAAAAGAAATCAAATCTATGTTTCTTTCTTGTGTTTTCTTTTAATCGATCATTCTTTCTTTCTCTCTCATGTTTTCTATCTTACAAATTTCTTTCTTTCTTTCTTTCTTTCTTTCTTTTACCTTTTTGATTTTTCTTTCTTTTTATCTTTTCTTCCCATTCTTTTTTAGTCATTTTACTTCCTTTTTCTCTATTTACTCTTTCTTTCTTTTGATTTTGTTTGTATTTTCATCCTATTATCTTTGTATGTATATCTTTTATTTATTTTCTTTTTTCGATAATTTTCCTTTTCTTTTCTTTCGTTATTTCTTCACTTTAATTCTTCTTTCTTTTCATCATTCTCTTTTAATACTCTTTGCTTACCTTGTCTTTTTACTTGCGACCTTATTTCAATTATACAAAGGTGCGTCAACTTTCTTTCTTTAATTTTTTCGCTCCACTAGGCGATAATTACTTACCACTCGTCAGTTTCTGACCGTTAAATTTATATCATATCAAAAAGTTATAAGAATTTATATCATATCAAAAATTAAAAAAAAAAAAATTTGACTAAGATTGTCCGGTCAGTAAGGCGGAGTTATTCATGGAAAAATCGGCTGTACTATTTATGATCAAAGTGTAGTTTTTTTTTTTTTCGGGGGGTTGGTTTGGTTTTATGGCATATCAACCATTGTAGATTATTTAATACCAAATCCATTTTTTATACATATAAACACTTCTGTTTCAAACAATTCCGTTTAACACATGTACAGTTTAAATCTCAAAATAGTTCTATTTCAAACAAAAATAGTTTAGCATAAGTACACTTTTTAATTTTATTTAGCACATAAATAGGACCCTAATAAGTGCTCCCACTCCAAACCTGAGTGAACATGGGAGAGATGACAATAAAGGGGTAACCCGCATTCCCCAAAACTCCAGCAGTAGTGGAGCCTCACCATCAGATTATTTAGTGTAATATACTGGACACTCGTCGGGGGAGTCTTACTCCTCTGCAGAGATGCAGTCGGTGTATTCTCTAGCCCCAGCCGACTAGGCCCATCTAAGTGTAGTATGTGAAATCTTTGACGAGGATTAGAGACTCGTATGTCTTCCTCGTATTGCCATTATTCAGTGGTCAGACATGGTTGCTATTACGTCAATTTTTGTTGCTTCTTATTGGGAACAGAAATTTTGGTTACTCTTTTTTGGAAACAGAAATTTTGGTTACTCTTTAGTGACTACGCGATACGTGACTGATTAGTATATATATATATATATATATATATATATATATATATATATATATATATATATATAGAGAGAGAGAGAGAGAGAGAGAGAGTACCGTTTATAAATACATCCTACGAATTTTCTTGTGAATCAAAGGTATTAGAAATTTATTTTTCTATTGTAATTTTATACAATGAAAACGGATATAACTAAGGATTAATTATTACCAAACTTTAAAAAGGGCCAAAAATCTACCGTAACAGTATGACCAGCGTATCTGTATATCGGTGAGACAATTCTATCGACTTTGTCCTGAACTTAAATAAAGTGTTTCTAGACTCTGCAGATTTCACTTTTAAAGCAGTACCTCCCTACTGCATTAAAAGTGACAGGGACAGTAACCGATCTAAAACGAGTAAGATATTATGTTTTATAGCTGAAAAATTGCTCTATCCAACCCGTAATGCAGAATAAAATGGCGATAATTCAAAAATGCATTACAGCAAATGAAATTGGATTTCGAAAAGTAATAAAACTGAATTTAAGAAATGTTGGCATCTATTATCTAGAGTGTGTGGGAAGAAGAGACAATGAAAATATAAAATAAAATAAAATGAAATATTGTACAGTTTTTCATAAAATTCCAAACCCTTAATTTGAGAAATTGCTTCGTTTCTTCATCAATGTCTTCTCGTACGTACCAATACTTTTCCTTAGGCGTGCTTCGGTTATCTCCCTTTAAAATAATCTTTATTCATTCATATTTATATTTATTTACAGTCTTCTCCTATTTAGAGAGCACAATAGAACTTAATTAAATTATCCATTCTATTCAGTGGACTATATCGCTTACTATAATGCTCAAAGCCGAATTCAGATAGGTACTTTCCCTGTAATAATTGCGCGCGCACACAGACATACACATACAAACACACACACACAAAAAGATTTCCTTGTGTCCACCGAAAGAAGAAGCAAATTTATTTAGAAATTGTCTTAAATCTTTTTGTAAAAAATTTCAAAACATTTCTTTTTCGTCTATGCCTCATTATCTTGGAGCAATTTCAAAGCATGGGATTTTAGAATATACCCGTTTTTTTTCTAACGCAATATTACCTTTTTATATATACAAAAGAAATAGGCTGTTTTATTATTTAAGATAAAATTAAGATATCAAAATTAACTATTTGAGTGTTTGCCAATGGCCCAGGAGACCTGGGTTCAATCCCAGGTCGAGTCATACGAAAGACTCAAAATGGTACTTGATGCTACCTGGCTTAACACTCAGCATTATAAGGTAAGGATCAAGGGTAAAGTGGATCAATCCAGGGTAAGGAATAGCGCCCTTCCCTACGCCTTGATGTAGTAGCTATCGAAAATGGAGCTTTCCGGTTACCCTCGACTACGGTCGCCAACTTACTATGATGATAGATATTTGAAGTTATTACTGCGACTTCTTGCAGATTTATCCTTGAAGATAAAACGCTCTAAAAACCCATCTTCATTTCCGTAACGGTCCAGTATTTTTGCATAGAAATCATATGTGATTTTGTTTGAGACACTTTACAATAAATGCAGTTTGTTAAGAATCATTTTCAACTGTTTACATTATTTTTCTTTTTACAGTGTGATGTGATTCCTGACCTGTACTTCCTTGGTATTTTTGTGGGCCATGTTAAACTATCACGAGCATGCTCCAATCTTTTTCCACCAGATTTAGAGTCTCACAGGTCTTTTATATTCAATCACTTATACAGAGTGCCCCCCTCCAAATTTGACATAATTCCAAGAGCAATTATCTTGAAAACTTCTGAGTCTAGCTCATTGAAAGTGAACTGTTTAAGTGTTGAACTCTGTAAGTTTATTCTGGAGCTAATTTCATAAGTGTTCAATATGTGCACTGTCTGTGACACGGTCAAACACGCTGTAGAATGTCTCCAGTAACATTATCCAGTGCGGAAGTGATTCTCTGCTTGATTTCATCAATACAAGCAGGAAGAGAGAGAACATACACCGGTCCCTTCACATATCTCCTTAAAAAGAAACCACACAGAGGCAGGTCCGGTGACCACGTCGGCTATTTCATCAGAAAACTGTCTTCATCTCCACGACGTCTGATACACGTCTCTGGCAGATTCTCACTGAGATAAGTACGTGTTGTCATATTCCATTAAATATGAAATATCCCTCTGTTTCTATACATTCTGTGAAAATCTGAGGTTATTTCAACAAGAACTGCCAAATTTATTGGCCTGCGAAAAGATGTCAATTTTTGGTGGGACAGCCTGTATTTTTATTTCTAAATTCATATGCCAATCAGAGATGTATTATATAGTTAGAAGTTATTTCCCAAGATGTGTTCTGAAATGCCGTTGCCTAACAGTAACAGAATTCGTTTTGCTTAATTCGGATACACAAAATCGTTCTCAATAACTATAGATTTTGTCACCCGAAATGTTGACAGAATATTTCATTTTTACATGAAAACTTTCCTAACACACACACACACACACACACACACACACACACACACACACACACACACACACACTCACTAATAAGTAGAGTCTCTAGGTCATCAATGTTACTCGATCTCATATTATTTATATCATTGTCTCTATGTATGATTAAGAATTCTAAAAGAATTTTACGATCCAACTACATTACTTCTAATTTTTGTGTGCCTCTGCGTGCTAACCAAACTGATACTTGAACACTGACTATTCAACAAGAACAACAACAACAACAAAAAAACTACAAATGGTATATTATCATTATCTGTCGTATTAAGGTAAAATAAACTCTCTCTCTCTCACACACACACACACACACACACACACACACACACACACACACACACACACACACACATTCATATTAACACACACATATACAAACATTCACGTATACGCAAGTACACAAATACATACACAGAAACACAAAACATACACGTATGTGCACAGAAATACCCCCCACAAAAATGTATATATATATATATATATATATATATATATATATATATGTGTGTGTGTGTGTGTGTGTATATATGTATGTATATTTATATATATATATATATACATATATATATATATATAGAGAGAGAGAGAGATTGAGAGAGAGAGGGGGGTAGAGATACCTGCTTATGCTCACGTTTTAAACCCAGTTCACTTTTTCAAATTAAATAACAAAAACAAATCAACTATTAAAAGGTGTTAACAGGCAAAGTGAGGAAAAAAAAATAAAAGCAAAATAAATAAGTAAATCAATAGATAAATAAAATAAAGGAATAAAATCAAACAAGTTCATATTCTATGGAAAATGCCAATTGATTTGGCAATCACGAAATATCTTCAAATCCAGTAGAAACATGAAACCAGGGAGGCATTTAAAATGCCTTTAATTACGTTCTTTTTTCTGGTTTCTGACTTGAAGTTACATGTTTTTAGCACGTACCGAAAACAACACGATTTTAATCCTTAAAGAAATTTGTCACACAATTCTAATCCTACGTTCAAAACACCAGCAACAAATTAATGTTTAAAGAATTAAAAACGAAAAGAAAAACACATACTTCCTATCAAGTCCTTATCATTTAAAAATGTCCTGCAGTTTTGTTGTTTTTTTTTTTTACATCGATTTTTTCTTTGCGGATTTTGATGATTCGTTTCTTATAGTTGGAAGCGCTCATGGAATAACGGTTATCGTTTTAAGTAGCTTACTCGTCAACTCGAGTTCAAATCCTGAACGAAGTTGTTGGATTTCCTAGAAAAGGCATGGATTTACCTATTTCCCCATCAGCTGTGCATAAATAGTAAGACAGACTGAGCTCTTTTATCTTGATATGGCAACCGCTCTAAGAGAAGGAAAATTCTAAATTCAAATCAGTCTATTCCGGCTGAAAATTTGCTTAATGTCCAAGTTCATGTCTAAGCCAGATTATGGGATATTTATATTTCTTATTGTGCATATGACAAAATCTTCAATCACACGGTCAGAGTCGTACTTAATACACAAGCTACGCAATCTGCAAAAGACGCTTCTTGATTTTCATATCTGTACTGATTCAGCCGAGTAATGCTAAGCCCAAATATTAAAGATCTTAGTGAAGACCATACTCACTTAAAAAGTCAATCGTCTGCAAGATAAAATCGCTTAACTTTTGCTAGAGTTAGAAAAATATTGAGAATTTAACAATATACAGCGCTCAACGGCAATATACATACATACATACATAGAACATAGCTACAACGCCGAGGTGTAAGCGGAACTACTCTGTTCCGTAGATTGCTCCACTTACCCTTGATCCGGACAAAATATGTTCCCAATGAGATCAAGTGAAAATGTTTATGGAAAACTTGTTGCTCTCAAAACCAGAATAATTTTATTTTAGAAGAATCACCAAACTGAGAGATGACAAGAAGTGATTCAAAATAATGGTGAATATAATATTGATTGAAATCATTTCATTATTAGATTATTCATGAATAAATTATATTTTGCTGAAATAGAAATTATTTATAATTCAACCCAATATATACATATATTAGTAAATATACAATTATGACTTAGCTAATTTAATGCTAAATGCGTTTTTAATTAGTAAAATCTTTAGAATGCTCTCTGCACAACATCACAGAGTAATATTACAATCTATTGACAATAAATGTAAGGTAATAATAAAAACAGGTAAAAACTAGAGACTGAGTTTCTCCTGAAGTTAGGATTTGATTTGACCATCTCTCTCACTTTCTCTCACTCTCTCTTTATATATATATATATATATATATATATATATATATATATATATATATATATTTTATTTATTTTTGGTCCAGTTAAACCGGAGTTGGGAGTAATTCCATCAGGACAAGATGTTATTCAAGCATGAATATTTAAAATTTTCCTGGTAAAGATCTCAATGTACCAATAATACAAAGCAATAAATTCTTTAAGAAAAACAACGAAACCGGTCACACGAAAAGAGTATATATATACATATATATATATATATATCTTCTTAAAAGAAAATATTAATAAGTATATGAGTAAGAGGTATTTTCCCTTGGAAATACTAAAAATAATATATTCTTTAAGTTTTTTTTAATTAAATGTAGATCCACTCAATGAATAGAATTTGATCTTATGTCATATCAACAGAAACACACACACACACACTCACATACACATATATAGGGATATTATTTTATTATATGATTGACGGATTGATTTTAACAGCATGTCAATCTGCGTAGAGTTATTTTCTTATTGTGCACGTGAAAAAATCTTCGATCACACGGTGAGAATCGTGCTTATTACATCAGCTACGCAATCTGCAAAGGACGCTTCTTGATTTTCCTATCTGTATTGAATGGTTAGAGTGTTCGCCAATGGCCCGGGAGACCTGTGTTCAATCCCAAGTCGAGTCATACGAAAGACTCAAAAGTGGTACTTGATGCTACTTTGCTTAACACTCAGCATTATAAGGTAAGGATAGGGTAAAGTGGAGAAATCCAAGTAAAGGAGTAGTGCCTTCCCCTACACCATGGTGTAGTAGCTATTGAAAAGGGAGCCTTTGGGTCACCATCGACTATGGTCGCTAATTTTTCTTTACTAATGCTATCATTAGGGAATCACGTTTATATTTATATTTTTATATTATTGTTTTTTAGACGTTTCGTACTGTTATATGATATGGAGTATTCCTATTTAATACAAATAATACTCTTTGACTTTTCGTTATCAAAGAGAAGCACAACCTTCTCCAATGAAAGAGTACGGGGCATTTTCTTGCATGCGTTGAAGCTGTGGAAAGTGTAAGTCTGCAAAGTCTGTCTAATTGCGGTTTCAAAACTCAAGATGAACAATACCATCGTGACCCTACCATATACACTGCACAAGTTTTTCCCCGCATTTGGGGTAAGGTACAAAGATTCACCCTCGTCAATATACTTCCTATTGCGTTGAACGCTGTTATAAAAGACCCGTTTCTGGTTACCTGTAATGATATTCTTGAGAAAAGGGTCATTTCTCTGCCTTGAAAAAGAATTTGTCGCTATGGATATGCAATCTCCTTTAGTCATCTTCTTACAAAGACTATGAGGAAGCCAAAAGCCCGGCTTGCTCATTTTTTCCAATCATTTTAAAGTGGCATCAGGGTGTGGATTGGGATACGTATCAGGTCAAGCGTTAATTCTGAAGAACTTTTGTGCGGAATTCATCCCACCAATTCTCGTAAAGCATTTTTATCGAGGTTTGATGAGCGTCCTGATCTGTAGTCATCTCTCAATGACGTAGTGTCAGAACTGAACTTTGAAAGCTAGTATTTGAGTTGCATTGGGTTATAAGATTTTGGTCATAAACATTACAAATTTTCTAAGCTATTTGGGTAGCATTTTTGTTGTTGTTGAACTCCCACAATATTTGGTGGCAAATATGCATTTTTTGTTCGTTAATTTAAGGGGCTTCAGTTCATAGATTAAATCATCGTTGGTTGGTGGTATGTTACGGCATATCAACTCCTGCAGGTTACCCTATGCCAAATCCTATATATATATATATATATACATATTTACCAACCCCTGCGCTCGGGCAGGATATGACACAAGGTCTATTTTTAAGCAGAGTTTAACAGGTTTGAATTCAGAGTTTTCCTTCTCCTAGACTAGTTGTCTCACCAAGGCTGAAGAACCCAGTCTGTCCTACTATTTACCCATAGTTGGAGGGAGAATAATTGGATTCATACCTTTCCCAAGGGTAATAGTGCTATGTGAAATGCAATCAGCCTCGTCCAGGGTTTGAACTTGTGTCGCCGGTGTTATATATATGATTTGTAAACTAATTGTTTGTATGTAACAATTTTCCACGAGGAATCATTTGTTTAAACTCAGCTAAATAGTCTCAAGTATTACCAAAAGTAATAGTTGAATTTGTTCAGAATTAAATGGTTTCAATTGCAGTAAATGCTTAAATAGTTCTATTAGACACAGAATTGTAAGCATTACAGGTACTTTCATCCAGAACAGAGTTTACGTAGGAGTGATCGCAATAAAGAGATACTCTGTATTTCCCTAAGCTCCAGGAATAGAACCTAAGTGTCAGAAGGACATTTGTTCGGGGGAGGTGTTACCTCATTGGAAGGATGCGGTCTGCGTATTCTACTGCTGAAGCCGATTTAGCTGAAATTAAATTGTAATGTTGACTCTTATATTGTTAAAATATTAAAAGTATAAAATGCGTGACAACAAGTTGCTTTGAAAAAAAGCAGAAATTATTTGTGAGTCCGTGTTTGCAAGCATGCTATATATATATATATGTGTGTGTGTGTGTGTGTGTGTATCAAAGGATTCTATAGATATACATAAATAGAATTATCCAACTTGAGTGTTCATTTTAAAGTTTATAATATATGTAAACATATATAAATAAGCTTACGTAGTGCTGAATATCACAGTGAATCAAGAAAAGCAATTAGTCTTTCCATTATAAATCTATATCACCCATCTGAAGATCCCGGTAAACAGGTGAAATAAATTTATAATGGAATGTATTTACTGATTTTCTTGTTTCTCAATATATATATATATATATATATATATATATATATATATATATATATATATATATATAATAAATAAATTCATATTTGATATATATATTCAATTCATGGAATTTAGACTGCACTGCGACCCTGGGTTTCATGGAGTTTTTTGCAAAACAATAATCATCAGGCAGTTAAAAAAGGAAATGAATTGAAAATCGAAAAAATACGAAAAAATGCAGAAAAAAACCGTTGGGATTTCATATGAATGTTTACGTGTGGTTGTGTGTGAGCGTGTGTGTGTGTGTGTGGGGGGGGGGTTGCGTATGATGACCACTACACGTTGTTCATACGAAATACCAACTATTTTTGTCTGTATTTTTCGATTTTCGATTCATTTCATTTTCTTAACTGCCTGATGATTGTTGTTTTGCAAAAAAACTCCATGAAACCCAGGGTCGCAGTCTAAATTCCAGGAATTAGATATATATATATTTAATATATATTATTCCTTTATTATTGTTATATAATAGCTCTATCCTAGATATTGAGCACTCTCCATATTACATTGCACTTGGTTCGACACATACCCACAAAGTGATTCAGTGACAACAACACTGTTTTATATATATATAATTAATATATATTATATTATATTTATATATACGTCCATAGATGTATACATGTATTTAGCTCCTATTTGCAAAAATAGTCGATCTCTGTTAAAAGAAATCTGTGTCCTTTATAATATTTTCTACTTCTTTTTTGCATACGTAGAGCAGCGACACATAAAAAAAAATATTCATTTGAAGCAATTATTTACCCATAGCGATTATATAATATATTAATATATATAATATATTATATAATAATTAATATATATAGTTTTTTACTAACCTTAGGTATGGCACAAGCCTGGATGTATGAGGTACACCGGGAGGATTGACACGCTAACGATGGCCTGCTAATCGAATTTACTAACCATTTACACCACGGGAATATATATATATGATAGAGAGAGAGAGAGGAGGAGGAGGAAAGCGAAAAAGAGAGTAATATATATATATTACTATATAATATATATTAAATATATTATATAGAGAGAGAGAGAGAGAGAGACAAATAGATATTGATAGAGCAGGGAAGAAGGAGAAGGGAAGACATAGATAGATAGAAAGATAGATAGATAATGTCGATAAATATTAACAGATGTCATTACAGTGACACACCCCGCAGATATGAGCACGTACCATTCATAAGATGAGGAAAAAGTCATTATGTATGTTTTTTCTGTTTGTATGTATGTACGTACGTATGTATGTATGTATGTCACCACCCTACGGAGTTCTTCCTGTCTGGCCCACCGCTTTTAAAGCGCCTGCGTCTAGGGGTAAGGTTACCTTAATGGAACTGCACCGGTGTGTCCCCGAAATATGAAATGATCCAAAACCTTTATCTTTGAAACCTATCTCACCCTATTATGCTTTCTGGCTCTGGCTTCCCCGGTGCACAAGCTGTGAGCGACTTCAAATATCGCTGTATCTACGTTCGTATATCTATATCCAATTCTGTCTCTGTATTTACTCAGCTTAGCCTGGTAAGACACAGGGCAAATGGCAGAGTGAGGGTGGGAGGGAAAGGTTGTGGTTGAAAGATTGCATCACGTCAGTCGTCCAAGTAGGAGAGCCTGCTTACATTAAAATAATAATGATTTTTTTTTAAATCTCGGATTTTTGCAAAGACTTGATATATTATTTATAATAATGAGGAGTGTGCTTTTCTGTGTGTTTCTTTGTTCACCGGGTTGATTATTTCCAACCTTCTTATATCTATTTCAGTCTTGGTTCATGTATCTCTTTGTTCTTTTCTTTTCAGTACATCTTACATTCTCTTTGTTTGTGGCTATTCTGCGTGACTTATAAGTATTTGAACGAACAGAGAATTTGCTTTTAATGGTTCGGTTTCTAATGGTTTTGGTCTTGTTAAAAACAATAACATTACATAAAAAGGATTAGATATTGTTACTATCAGTGAAGCAAAGCCTGATGAACTTCTTGTGTGGTATGATCATTAGCGAGTAAGTCTTGCAGAGAATTGTTACTGAGTTCGATTCTCGTTGAATGATTTATACTTCTGACCTTTTACAAGACCTTGTAAAACTTAGTAAAAGACAACATAAAAAGGTGTGTATTTATTATTGTTTCATGGATCTGAATGGGAAATCTATTTAAAGGATCTTATTAAATGAACTGAATTGTTAAATAAAAATCTTGTTCAGAATCGATCAAGAAGTTTAAATCTCCTTGGCATAAAATACTCAAAGTTCCCAACAATCAGAGGTAATTTAAACTGACCTTGGAATTATTGATATACATATGGGCATTAAATTCTTCGGTGTATTATAATTACTTGACTTAAGAATTATAGATAGAGAGACTAAAAGAGACTTAGATAGATAGATAGATAGATAGATAGATTTGAAGAGATTGGAATTGAAAGATAAATAGATAGATTTGAAGTTATGGAAATAGATAGATAGATAGATAGATAGATAGATACTGAGGTTGATAGATTGATAGATAAATAGATTTGAAGAGACTGGTGTAGAAAGAAAGAAAGAAAGAAAGAAAGAGTGTGATAGATATTGATACAGTGAAAAATTCCTTCTGTCTACATTAACGTTTGGAAAGGTGAAGGTATTACGTCATTGAGGATTACATTTAACTATATAAGTAAGAAAGTATGTTGATGTTTATGAATATATATGTAGTTGTGTGTATGGGAGTGTGTGTGCGTGTGCATATAAACATTTTTGTTTGCATATAATTCGTACAAATATTCATATAAATTCTGACATATATATGTTATATTTCAATTTTTTCCTTCCTTCGTTTCTATGCATTTATGCATACCTATATATAAACAGAAATTTACATATACAAATATACATATGTTTGTTGATGAGTATGTGTGAGTGCGCACAGAGAGAAAATTAAGGGGTTCTCAGTTGTATATAGATATATATGGAAATAAGCGTCGATAAATGAATAGATGTCTACATCTACCTATATTATGTGGGGGTGTAGTGGAGGCATTTGAGTAATGCCCTTCGGGTGGAGAGCACCTGTAGTAACGCTCCGATAGTCTCCATCACGTCAAACCCGGTTTATTTTATTCAACATTTCTTATCTGATTATTTCTTTCCATTCTTCTAACTTCATAGGACTGTGGGCGGGAAATATTCGCCCATGTCTCTTTTTTTTTCTGCTTTTTTTTTTCTCTCCAATGCAGAGTCGTTCTCTGAAAATAATTGAAGATAATAAGGAAACTTCTTTTTCTTTACCGAGATTTGCTCATATTTTTAAAATTATGTTCAGAGATTTTTTTTTTCTTGTGTTAATTCATCTAAAAGGTATTTATGTCTTTTTAGGTGTATGCGTAATATATATATATATATATATATATATATATATATATATATATATATATATATATATATATATTCTTTCTTATGTCAATTTGAACAAACATAAACTTAACAATTTATATGAAATATTTCAAAAAGTGCTCGAGGCTTTTTGTATGTAGAGCCAATTTAATTCTGAAACATTAAAATGTTCAAAATGTTAAATACTGCCCATGACTCTGAGCTTCATGTATAATGAGTTGCATTTTAACATTGTAATATATATATATATATATATAGTTATATAAGTTGCCCGACTGTAGTCGAAGGTGACTTGAGGGCTCGCTTTTCGATAGTTACTACACTGAGATGTGGGGGAAGGTGCTACTACTTTCTCTGGATTGCACCACTTTCCCTTAATCCATACATTATAATGCTTAGTGCTAAGCAAGGAAGCATCAAGTACCATATTTTGACCCTTTGGTATGACTTGGCCTAGGGTACGTAATACATACATACATACATACATACATACATACATATATATATATATATATATATATATATATATATATATATTTGTGTGCATATATGTGAGTAGAGATATATTTAAAATGCACTATGAAACAGACTTCTCAATATCACAATTTCAAAGATCATCAATTGAAAAAAAATCTTACAATCATCTCTAAAAGTTTCGACAAATTCACATATTAAAAGAAAAGGGGAACCAGTTTTAGTACCTCTTTCCAACTTTTCAAAAATATTCTGTTTTCAAATATTCATATTACGAAGGGCAAACTATCCTTTTTGGCTGGTTGCTGTTTTATGACATATTTATGCGTGTATTATCCAATGCCAAATAGGATTTATCTCTCTCTCTCTCTCTTTCTCTCTCTCTCTCTCTCTCTCTCTCTATATATATATATATATATATATGAATTGTAAGGAAATATATTGTGGTAAACTTTATTTTTAAACGAGTTGTTTGAGCTTATTTATTTGCATACGGTTAAATAGGTACAAGAATTCTCATCTAACACTAATGATTCTATTTAATATCAATCATTTGTTTTCACATTATTAAATGGTTTCAAGTATGCCTATTAAACATGAATAATTCTATCTATCAAGTATCCCAATCAATCACAACTAATCTATGCACAACTCTAAGGTTTTAAATAACTTATAATAAGAATCGTTAGTAAAAGATTGGGCAGTTCCATTTGATCTATCATTTGGAACCAATCACGTACAACGAATTCAACTTATAGTGGACCTGAGAGTAATGCAATGGAGGAGTACTCCACATTACCCAAAGTTCTAAGGCTGGAATCTCAATATCAAATGAATTTTAGTGTTATACCAAGGACACGCACTTGTTGATGGTAGGTACTTACACCCCGGCAGAGGTGCAGTAGGCGTATTCTACAGCTCCATCTGGCTGTGCTCTCAGGTTTGTAAAGCTATATATATCATTGAACAATACATCTTTTATCAACGGGAATCTAATTTTTGTATATTATTTTGTTGCTATAATACCGTGTTTTCAGTAAGAATTTTCTGAAACTTAGCTTTAGGGCAGGAATGTTTTTTAGATGGTGTGCTATTGAACTGGTATCAGATAGATGCAGAGTGTGTCGTCTCGATAGTGTAGTTAAGGTTGAACCAATGTATATACTATTATTCTCAGTAAAACAATCTCCTGAAGTACATTTAAATTGATATAAAACAGTTGTTATTTGCAAAACCTTAATCGAAGAAGGGGAATTCTTGTTAATAACTAATTTGGAGGTTTTAAATTTGTTATAGTATATAATAAGTTTTATTTTTTGTTAGGAACAGTGGAGAGTATATTTCTTCTAATCTGCATTTTAAAAATATTTTCATCTGATTTATTATTGTAGTACATTTGGTTACGGCAAAATGTTGGATAAATGTTTGTTGATTGGTTGGAGTGTTGCAGAGTTTATTTCGTTGGCTGACATTTCTAATTTTACGTTTAATTTGTTCATCAACAATATTGTTAAAGAACCCATTATCAATGATTGTTTGTTTTGTATTTTTTAATTCTTTATAAAATATTGTTTAGGAGATCATTGTCATAGTCCCCAGGTCCACTCTGGCCCGGAATGGTAGAACCTGATAGGTTCCTATCTATGGGTTAAATAAAATTAAACAGTATACATATGCTAAACTGAATTGTTCTAATTAGAACTGTTTGACAAAACTGAATAGCTTGAAATAGCAATATGCACTTACATTTAAACTGTGCACTTACATTCAAACTGCGTACTTACGCTCAACTAAATTGTTTAATATAGAACTGTTTTGATATATAACCGGGTGTAAAGAAAATCTATTCTTAAACTAAACTGGAGTGTTTGAATTAGAATTGTTTGACTTAACTGAATAGCTTAAAATAGAAATGTTTTAGACAAACTGTGTACTCATGCTAAACAGAATTGTTTGAAATAGAACTGACAGTTTGTTTGAAAATGGATTTGGCGTTAAATAACCTACTAAGTTTGACATGTCATAAAACACAACGAACCAATTAAATCATTAATAATTGCTTTTTTTATATTGGTAGGAGCATTCACTGTTAAATTTAAGGGTACAGGAGTTGTTGTTAGTTGTTTTTTGTAAGTAGATGTAGTGAAGCTATAATTATTCTTATAAGTTTCAATCAGAACATAAAAAATGTTTAAGATTATTTTTCTTTAGTTCATGCGTAAAATTAAGAACTGAATATTTTGGAAGGTGTCTTGTAGTATGTTTATTTCATTAGTATCATTAGTAAGAATAAGTATATCGTTGATATATCTTACGTATATTGAATGGTTTTTAATCTTATTGAATATTTTATTTTCAAAGTCGGACATGTCGAAAAAAATAAAACTTATCACATTGTATGACAAATTTAAAACCTCCAACATGGTTATTAACAATAATTCCTCCCACTGAATTATGGTTCTGCAAAAACAAACGTTATATATCAATTTAAATGTACTTTAGGAGATTGTATCTCTGAGAAATACAGTATATACGTTGGTTTAACCTCAACTAGACTATTGAGACCACTCACTATGCATCTGTAAGATACCAGTTCGATAGCACATCTAAAAAAACATTTCTACCCAAAAGCTGAGTTTCGGAAAATTCTTACCGAAAACACAACAATATTAGAACAACAAAATAACATACAAAAATTAGATTCTCGAGGCGCTACTAATGTACGTAAATGTATTTAGCTACTGCTGCTACTTATAGAAACGAATTCAAAAATAAAACCCTACAACAACACATCAGTATGAATAATAAACACTTACCAAGGAGTAATGTACGTGCAAAGGGCACGTTGTTTTTGCAAAATATGCAGCCCTGATGAAGGCCCAAGATCTGGCGGAAAGTACTCGGGTATCATCATCATCATTAAGGGAGTTTTATTAACTAATTCAAACCGGATACCATAAAATCAATGCGGCAATTGGAAAGGACATATACAAAAATGTGTTGACAAAAGATATCTCCCTAATTTAAAGAAATATGCATTAATAAAGAAATGCTGAACACACACATACACACACACACACACATATATATATATATATATATATATATATATATATATATATATATATATATATATTATTCTGAAGAGTTTAGCGTTTGTCTTTCTCTTCACATAAAAGGGTCCGTGATATATGAATCTTTTGAACAGGTTATTGCTCTTTGTTCATCGTGTCTGACTTTGAAACGGCAAATATTTTTGTCCTTAGAAATTCTCCTCATTTTTACAAATGCAGTTATTGGTCAGAATAGAGTCTCGAGACCTGCTGACATTAATGTCTGTTTTATGAGGAGTGGAATGACAACTGGAAATGACTCGCATGTTATATCCATTACATAGACTTTAAATGTAGAACGCGATGTTCAGGAAATTTGAACAGGTCATTGATTCATGATCTATCTCTATATACAGAACTTTATAGCTTTTTCTAAGTGTTGTATATACACCACATTAGAAACTATATATATAAAATGAAACGCAGTTTCTTCCAGGCAGCGGTCACATCGATACTGCTATATGGGTGCACCACATTGACGCTAACAAAACGGCTGGAGAAGAAGCTAGACGGCAATTACACAAGAATGCTGCGTGCAATCTTGAACAAGTCCTGGCGGCAACACCCCACAAGACACCAACTGTACGGCCACCTGCCTCCTATCACGAAAACTATTCAAGTTAGACGAACCAGACATGCAGGACACTGCTGGAGAAGCAGGGACGAACTCATAAGATATGTACTCTTATGGAGCCCCACACATGGCCATGCAAAAGCAGGACGACCAGCACGAACATACATTCAGCAGCTATGTGAGGATACGGGATGTTATCTTGAAGAACAGCCTAGGGCAATGAACGATAGGGAGGAATGGCGAGAGAGGGTCAGGGATATCCGTGCTACCAGCGCGACATGATGATGATGATGATGATGATGATATCATAATAGAAAGTATTTTTGTCTGCTGCTCGGATTTTCATGCCCTTTCAGGATCAAGAGGAAAGCAATCAAAATGCTTGATGATTGCGTAATATGAAAGTCCAAGTAGCATATGAAAAAATTTTGTTTTCCAATGTTAAGTTTATTTTTCGATGTTCATTTAGATAATGAGCGATTCTTTTAGTTTTTAAGTTGATTTTCAATTAATTTAAAATCCTATGTTGTGTCCTTTAATTCATTGGCAGTACTGTTATTATAAATTATGTGGTAGTAGTACTTTTTTAACTACAGCCGGTGTGAAGAATAGATAGATACATGCCTTTTCCAGAGTATTAACATGAAGTGAAACGCTAATAGGATTTGAAAAAATTGATACATACACACACACACGCATATATATATACATATATATACGTGTGTGTGTATGTGTGTGTGTATCGAAATTTTTATATATTTTATATATATATATTTTATATATTTTTATACATTTTATATATATATACATTGATTTTTTTTATATATTTCATATATATATATATATATATATATATATATATATATATATATTGAGTTCAAGGGGCTTCTGTCAAATGACAAAGCCGACGTGAAGGCAAACCTATCAAAACTAGAGAAAGAAGCTCCAGTATCAAACTTCTGCTGTTTTGGGAATATCCTTTGGTGGGGAAAGTCGAAGAGTCAAAAAGAAACATTCAGTTTGCATAAGCACCAGTTATCTTGCTATACTTGTCTCTGAACAGAGAGTTGCACTGAGTTCTTATTTTGGTGATAAAAAAGGCAATCATCTGTGAAGATATGATAGTCATCAAATCTATCTATCAATCTATCTAATGATGATGACGGGGAAATATTTATCCAATTTTGTGATAAAAGATATTTATAAAGCCTCATTTAATAAAACAGACCATTTTTAAAACTAAAATTTAAAGAAAAAGAACGCCATTGTTCCTTTACCAAGTGTTTCATGGCACGTTCTTTAAAAAGATGCAGAGATTTGAGTTAATTGCTTTTTTTAATCCTCCACACACACACACACACACACACACACACATATATATATATATATATATATATATATATATATATATATATATATATATATATATATATATATATCTTAACCAATGGAAAAAATGTTATTTACGAATTATGCAAATTAATCTGGACTAGTCATTAACCAAACAAATACTGAATTAACAACAGTGGGGATTCTACTCTGAATAATTAATCGTAATGACATCATTATATGTCATATCTCTGATGACCGGTAAGCCTACTGACCGAAACAGAATGCTTGAATAATTTACTTTACTATAAAACTATATAGAATACTTCCGTTGCCTTTTCTTCAACGTGTATAGAGAATGTAGTCATCTGTTCGAGGATCATTAAATAAGTTTCCAGACTTTTTTCGTATGGCCACTTTTATTGATAGTACATACATAAAACTCTAGTCCCCTTCGAAGTAATCTCCTCCGGCTGCAATGCACTTGTTGTACCGTTACAACAACTTCTGGAAGGCCCCATGGAAGTCCTCTTGTGTGAGCGTGTCAATGACCTTCGTCACAGCCTCTTTTATCTCCTCAATTGTCTAATAACGACAGCCTCTCACCTTAGGGAATAACCAAAAGTCACAGGGAGCAAGGTCTGGACCATAGGGAGGGTGAGGAACTGTCTTGATGCCCATCTTGGTCAAATAGTCTGTGACAAGGATAGAGTTGTGGACTGGTGCATTACTATTACAAATACCGCTAAAACCGTTTTAACTCACTAAAATATAGAACATTGTCACAGTATTTCGAGTATAAAATAAAATAAAGCAGGTTAAAAGTGCGTGATTCTGAGTATTCTTGTATTGAAATTTCTAACGGTTAGAACGAAGCATCTTATCTTATTTTATAGTTGAAATATCGTGTGTGTGTGTGTGTGTGTGTGTGTGTGTGTGTATTCAATGGTTTCAACGTTTTAGCTTACTTGGCGCAAGCTATGAAATGGCGCGTTTATTTCCGTTATTTCTTGGTTCTTATTAGAATAAAAAAAAAAAGAAAGCGAATGTTTCCTGAAATGCGATCGGAAGAAGAGAGGGTCGAAGATGTGGGCCAGAAAGGCTGACATGCCCTCAAATAGAGATAAATAAACAATTTATTCTAGTGAATAGAGGCGTGGGTATCAGGGATTTTTTCCCTTCTGTGCAACAAAATAAGACCACACGTGTGCGTCTTAGTGCACATATGTCTGAAAATAACAATGCCGACTGCATCCCGTGGAGTGGTGTATATGCCCTCGCTAATGAATAGAGTTTTGTCCTGAGTATGACTATACTGAGTATAACTATATATATATATATATATATATATATAAAATTGGTGAACTCATAAAACCCTGAATTAAAACCGTCGATAAAATAAAAAAGACGAATTTATAGACAAATATTTTCTTCACGTTACTGCCGGTATATATATATATATATATATGTGTGTGTGTGTGTGTGTGTGTGTTATCCTGGTTATGACCCTATGCTGTATTTGGGAGTGATGCTTTAGTTCAGATGTTCTCTGTTGAGTGGAGTCAACCCTTCATTGCCATTACTTCCATGTTCACTCTGACCTGGAGTGGTGGTATATGTTAGATTTCCATCTACGTGTTGGAAAGATCTGTTTGAAAACTATCAGTATTAAGCAGGAATATTTCAAAGCGTATAACTGAGTGCAAATAGTTTGTATTAAGAATAGTAAATTCATGCAATAATATTTTGCGATATTAGTATTGTGATCATTTACTTGGAAGCATATTACTGCATGCAAAAATAAACTTAACTCGACATTAGATAACTCCTGAAGTTGACATGCTGGAAAACCAACAAACTTACCAACCAACCAACCAACTAAAAAATTTTAACTCTTGCTAGACGCAAATAACTGTTCAATAATTACTTCATTGATCACAACAAACCTCCCGTTACGTGGCCGAAGTTAATCAGGGATGAGCCAACTCCATACTTAAGTGGGTGGTCGTTTAGTAATCGCACGTACTGTAAACAGCCTAAGGTCTTCACATCAGAAAAAGCAAAGATTAATAAATAGCAATAACAAATAATACCTCACTATATCTAAAATCGTTTGAGAGAATAAAACTTATGTCTTCGAATCCTACTCGTACAATATTGTAACTGCCTTGCACCACCAGTCACAGTGATACTAGGCTGTGTGACCAATAAAATTCATTGCAGGTGCGGGAGACAGCCAATCATCAAACATGGAGATTTTTCAAAACGAGGTAAATAAGTTATCGAGGGAGCGACGAGTGACGACCTAAATTTCAGGGCTAGTGAAACCACTCTTCCCATTCTTGGTGGACAACGATTTGACAAAGAGTAGATCTTTCTTTGGTCGACTTGATAATGCCACATCACGTCTTCCTGTTTTTGAGATTGGTCCAGAAAATAGTCAATAAAATTAGAGGGATATTTCTGTGACCATGTGTCTGACTTTTCTTTTTCTATTTTGAACAACCTGATCTCATCATCATCTCTTGATTTCGTCTTTGTCTCTTTGTATCCGCCAAATATACTTTTATGAGTTTTCGCCCCCTTAAAATTCATAACGCCCACCCAGAGGATGATACAAATCCTGTTTGGAAACATTATTGTTGCCTAATTATTTATTGAGTGATCAACTTCTGTTTTCTTGTTTGAAAGAAGTATCAGTATGTTCAACAGTCGTAAAAAGGTTCATCCTCATAATAAGCTGATGATTTAAAAATTTGGCATGAGTAACCCTGCTATAGCTTTTGGTAATAAAAATACCTAATGGTATCTGTTTTAAAAGTACAACATTCCACTAGAAATAATAAAATCCTGGTATCTTCGGTTTAGAAGAAATAAAAATACCTTTTGATATCTTTTTTTTAATGTACAACTGTTAGGGTTTACTTATTTATGGGTGATACGATAACTGCAGATGTTCACAAATAAGACTCATTATATCACCATTCACATGAAAATTTAAAATTTTGTATATACTTTGTATATTTCAAAGTCTTTCCGAGTAGCTTTTCACCTTTAGCTTGTAGGATGTGACACAAAGTCAGTCTTTTTGTAGTCTACAGCTGGTTTATCTTTGCAGTAATAAATAGTCCGGACAGTATATGGATATATGCAGGCAAAATTGCAGCAGATTGTTAACCATATGCCAACGTGTACTGAATAATAGGTCAACAGTTTACCTCAAAATATTGAGTGGAACCGGTTCTAATAGCCTGTTGAACTTGGGTAAATCTTCAACCTGCTCCTCAGAAACTCCCGGAAGTTGTCCAATGCACGTGCAGATCGAGTTGCAATATAATGAGGTGTTCTTGCTGGAAGTATGATTTAGTTTGTTTCCTAACTTACTCAGACTGTGAAGAACTTTGTGCCAAAAAAAGAAAGTTGAGATAGATTCTGTGTTTTCATTATGAGAGTATTATAATGAAATATATTTTCCGCCACAAGACTCGTACTAGTAAATATAAAGATACAGTCTTTGGGTTGCCGTGACTATTTTGGAGTGTATTATTTACTCTTTAGGCCTTCCTCCTGAAGCCAGTCTCGTTTTACAGTAATTCGCGTTTTGTATATTCCTTTTAACTAAAGGAATAAACCTATGGTTAACCTTCCGAATTTTCAATGCTTTTATTGATAACTTCAGTTATAACAGAGATCCAGTAACATTTTGGACTGAACCAATTGCAAAATATTGAAACGTAAGCCTTTATTATTAGCCTTAATGTTTACCGCTTTGCTCAATAATTTTGGCCTGATTATATTATTTGATTTTTATGCATTAAAAAGACTTCAGCTGAAATAGAAATATAAATTGATTTTATCATTTGTTAATTGAACCTTTACGAATAGAGAGAAAATCGCCATAACTAAAAGTGTTCAACAGGACATTTGATTCAGTTTCACTCAATAGTATTTTTTAAAATAAATTTTTGATATATTAGGTGGTACGTGATACCTAACCAGAAACATTTCGAGGAGCGCTTAGCTTAACGGTTATTGTCAATGCAATCAGCCACATAATTTCAAATCTCGGACAAGGCGGTTTACGTTTCACTTCGCGCTAGGGTCCTTGGAAAAGGCATGGATCCATATATGGCGGGGATGGAATAGTAAACTAAATGGATCCATATATGGAGGGGATGGAATAGTAAACTAAATTGTAGGTTAGACAAGATTATCTAGCTTTGGTTAGAAAACCAGTCTACCATTAAAAAAAACTCTGAATCCAAACCAATTTTATTCGGCTTAAAAATTGATTTCGTGTCACATCATGTCCATGCAATTGTTTAATTTCTGTTGCAAACTGTCCACGATCAGCTGCATATTATTCATATATTGCACGGATTCAAGGCTACAAATTCCTGTCTAACTTATTTACCCATCGCTAAATGTAAGAACCAATCAATGGCTTTCCAAAGTGAAAAGCAAACAACTTCATCCAGACATTAAACAGAGCTCTTCGATTCCATTTTATGCAATGATAAACGTTACACCACGGGCACCTCTTTGTATATGTGTAGATACGTTTATGATAGTGTTCGTAGTGTAATGGTTACCGTCGTTGGAAATAGACACGGTGGACCCGAGTTCAAATCCTGGCTGAGGCTGTTTGCATTTAACATTATATAAATACCCTTGAGAAAGGTATGAATCTAACTATTCTCCCTCCAGCTTAGGGATAATCGAAGGGCAAAGTGAGTTCTTTAATCTTGGTATGGCAACCGGTCTCGGAAAAGAAAAATTCTGTATTCATGTTAAATTCCGCTTGAAATTGACCTTGTATCGCATCCTACTTCTGTGGATAGGTTCATATATATATATATATATATATATATATATATGCCCGAGGTGTAATGGTTATCGTCGTAGGAAATGGACACGGGGACACGAGTTCAAATACTGGACGAAACTGATTGCGTTTCACATAGCACTAATACCCTTGAGAACGGTATGAATCCAATTATTCTACCTCCAACTATGGGTAAATAGTAGGGCAGACTATGTTCTTCAACCTTGGTGAGGCAACTAGTCTAGGAGAAGGAAAACTCTGAATGCAAACCTGTTAAATTCCGCTTAAAAATGGACCTTGTGTCATATCCTGCCCAAGCGGAGGGGTCGGTAAATATAT
Organism: Sepioteuthis lessoniana; assembly: GCA_963585895.1. NCBI lineage: Eukaryota > Metazoa > Mollusca > Cephalopoda > Myopsida > Loliginidae > Sepioteuthis > Sepioteuthis lessoniana. Next base: position 28,768,721 of record OY757942.1, read on the forward strand.
ATATATATATATATATATATATGTTTATAGTTTGTATGAGTCTTTCAGAAAATTCAAAGAATCTTTACTAATTACTATTATATCGCCTCTGTTTACCTGTAATACTTCGTTCTAGCTTTAGCAGATAATCAGAAATAGATTCATTAAAATTTTGAAATAGCCCTAGAGAAACAGAATTTGCGCTCATGGATTCATGGTGAACATTTCACTAATGACATAGCGTTGGCAGACGACCCGTAGGAACTTATCTTCAAGAGTAAATGCAGTATCGCTGAAATTAGGTTGAGAACGAGGTTGATCTTTGTAGTTGCGATACAGCTTTTAGAAATTAGGAGTACGTTTTTGTCAGTTTCCAATCGGTCTGCTTATCCAGCTGTAATATCTCAAAGGCGAAATCTTGCTCGAGGCAAAATGAAGAAGTGACGTTAATTTTAATAAGGTATAAATATTTTCGAATGCACAAATATACACATACTCACACACACGTGTATATATATATATATATATATATATATATATATATATATATATATATATCTGGATGAACATCTGGATCCTTCTGTTTTGTAATATATTTGAATGTCTCTCTGTAACATATACTTAATAGCACTTAATGTCTTTACAAAAAAATCTAAACTTTAGACCTTTAGTAAATTGAATTGCCATGACCAGAAAATCCGGCGAACACTTACGCACGACATACGAAAACACTAGACAGCTGTTTCGACATTATTAGGTGTTTCCGTATGTCATGCATAATTGTTCGACGGATTTTCCGGTCATGTTAATTCAATTCACAATATAATTCCTCTACTTAAAAAAGGGGGTGTCCTCGTGGTGTAATGGTTAAAGCGATGGACTGCGGAATCGTAGTACGCGAGTTCGTACTCTAGTCACGCTATTACGTTCACTTTCGGGCAAATACCCTTGGGAAAGGTATGAACCCCCTTATCCTCCAAGCTATGGGTTAAATAGTACAACTACTGTTCTTCTTGGAGAATGGCTTTGGCATTAAATAACCTAAAAAGAGTTGATATGCCATTAAACAAAGAAACCAAACCTACTTAAAAAAGGAAATGTAGATTTTGACCCTTCGTTTATAACTGATATATACTGTTAAGTAACTCCCCAAATAATAACCCAATGTCTTATGTTTTTAAAAAGCATTAGAATATCAGGTTCAGTGGTGTATGTCACGCAGTTATTACTAATCATTCCATAAGGAACACTTGACAGCTTCAAAGACCACATACAATCTTACGGCCACATTTTCCCACCTCCTGAACTTCTTCACTTCATTGATCTTGTAACCTGGCATGGTCATAGGAGCGTTAGTCATATAGCATATCTTCGGCAGGAATAACCTGGCAAAATCCTTTCCTTTACCAGCTGGTTGAAATTCTGAAAGTTTGGGCATATACTGAAAATAACTTTTTTTTTTCTTCAGCGAAAATCTATTGATTGAAATCTCCTTTCAAGTCAATACACTCAATTCAGCAGCAAATATTAATCCCGTGAATATAAAATAAGGAAATTATTATTTCATACCAAAATCTATCTAATAAATGTGTCATACTGCGAATGTAATGAATGTCATTTTCATGTTAATGGTAACATGAAGCATTACTCGGGTCATCTAGTCAGATCCATGCGAATCTATAGGGGTAGTACCTGTTAGGGTCCCATCCATTGGTAAAATATATCGGTTAAAAATGATTTGTATTCAATAGAACCGTTCGCAAAAAGAAAACTCTTTTAAGAAACTGTTACACAAAAATGTAAATATAAGCGTAAGAAGAATATGATTATCTACGCTTTAGGCATAAAATAACCCATAACGTAATGACATGCCGTTAAAATCAATTAATCAATCGAGTAAATTGAAAAAAGATGTTGATATGCCGTTGAATAGACAATCACACACACACACACACACACACATACACATACACACTCACATAAACACACAGAGAAGCATACTTTTCCTCGTTCCCCAATGATACCTGCATCGGAAAAATAATGTCCCCAAGTATGATCTCAGGTCGATGATAATAGTTATATTACGCGTGTCTCCTATACTATGGACAAGCAATAGTTAAAATATACACAGTGTGTTAAAATGCATCCATGATTACTTGTGCTATTTTTTTAAGAATAGTCACTTTGGCATTCACAGGATTTATTCAACTATTGGTCGAAATATTCAAGCATTAATCAAAGTATCTCTGAGAGTCACCTTTTGATTTAATGTGAAGATATTAAGTCGTTTTATCTTTAATCCTGTACACGTCTTCTAACATTAAGTTTGAATGAATTTTTAGTTTATATAACTATATATATATTGTCATCCACAGGCAGACTGTTTCGTTCTATCAGAACTCTTCAGTGTGGCTAGACACGTGGGATGCTCGAAGCCGGGATCGAAACCCATCCAACTTTACGTTAGACTAAGTCTCAGACAGCTCGGCCAACAAGCGTACCACGTTTCGCTAAGGGTATTGTTAAGGTATTTATGTAGCAACAGCCGCTTGTTTACATCTTTATACCCTATCGGCTACCAGAAAGCTCAATTCTTTCGAAGAGCTTTGCATTATTCGATCAGCGACCGAAAATTCCTTCACCAGAGTGCTCAACCCCCATATATATATATATATATATAATTGAGAAACAAGAAAATCAATAAGTATATTCCAATAAGAATTTACTTCGCTCGTTAATTGATGGGCTCCTCAGATGTATTTGGAAATTTTTCTTCTTTTTACCGTTAACTCTGGGGAATATTTTTATCTTATGTAAAAATTCACGTGTCATAATGTAAATATTTATTTTAAAATTTGTAATATATCTATGTTAAGAAGATCCTCCAAAAATATAAAGTTCTCAGTGTGTGATAAGTAATTTCATTGCATTATCATTTCCTCCCGTTCTTCGATATTGATCTAAAATCAAACCACACTGTTGATTGAAATTGTTAATGAATTAGTTTCGTTGACATGTTTCGACCTAAAAAATATAAAGTTCTCAGTGTGTGATAAGTAATTTCATTGCATCATCATTTCCTCCCGTTCTTCGATATTGATCTAAAATTGGATAATTCGGTTTAAGTATATATATATATATATATATTACCCGCGTAATGCTAAGCACTTCTAACGAATAGTGTGCTCCGGTATCCGATAGCGCAAAATGCAAACAAACGAAAGCTAATACAAAATGCATTAATTTCCTTAGCAGACATAGGTCACCGAATTAGCTGAGCAGTAAGATATCAAGCCTAGCGTAAAGTCAGGTGGGTTTCGACCCCAGCTTGAAGCGTCCTACGTGTCTAGCCACACTGAAGAGTTATGATACAACAAAACAATCTATCTGTGGATGGCAATATATATATATATATATATATATATATATATATATATATATATG
>OY757942.1:28777143-28854643 GCA_963585895.1 Sepioteuthis lessoniana
AACGTATGGATCAATAAACACGCTATTGAAGAACATTTGCACACTTAAAACTTTGTTATTGCATCTTTTGGAGTCTCTAGCGTGTTTAGATCGAAAAACAGCAACACGAGTATCATTCCAGACTTTGAAAATTTTCCAGAATGGGCAAATCGATTGGAAATAAGAATTCTATGCAATTGGCATTTGTCTTTAGCTGTTGTCTTTGGTGTGGAACCACAAATAAACCTTTTTGAATAAGTTCCTCTTGATATCTCGGATTTTGTTCAGCAAAATATTTAAAATTTCAACGGCACTTCTCTTATCTTCTTTTATAACTGTGCCTTTCTTTTTCGGCATATATTTTAAGACTTGTCTTTGCTTGGGTAAGACGTGGTTCGATGTAATTTTATTTAGGTTAATGCTCTAGATATTTTCGTAGATTGGGTTTAATTTACTGTTATTATCTTTGACCATGAAGAAATTTAATTTACTTTTAATAGTGTGTCGTCTGTATTTTCTCTGTTTGTACCATACTCATGATACAGATATGTGAAATAGACATAATGTTCATAAAATGTTCATAAACATATATAGGAATTCGGAAACCCGAAATTGGTTCAGGTACGAAACTTTATTACCTTTGAGTTAAAGGTTTTTCGACATGAGGAGTGAGAGACACAATCTTTCTATGCTGACTGCTTTTACATCGTCAGCTCTCAACCCAACAAACGTACGGCACCCGTAGCACACAAATTCGTCTAGTCTCTCCCAGGTCTGAATCTCAACTCTCTCGTTCGGAGGCAGGAACTCAACTCTGCTTTCGCTCAAATCTCAGCCCACGCTTCCGGTGCGTGACGTTACCCACCCCCCTGGTCTCAATTCCTATCTTGGATTTTCATTTTGACATCTCTGAATGACACATACTCACCGCGCGCGCGTGAACACCTGCGTTAATGTTGCATCTAACTAACCTATGCGCTAAGCGAAAGGTTCTCAGCCTTACTAAACTGAAAGGCAAGATATATAAAACGAAATCCCTCGGCAATTATATTACATGTTATCAAATTTCTCTATCAATATAAATTTTCGTCCAAATTCTTTGAGGTCTCTTACTGATTCTCCTTGATTGGTTTTTAGAGAAAGGTAAAATTAAAATTGATTTTTGTCTAATTTATATGCAGATCGATTGATTATTTGAGGTTATATGTTGTTGGTTTTATTTGGTATGTTACTTGCAGTGGTATTTTTGTTTGGCTTGTGTTGCCAAAAAGTGATTCTTTTTATTGTGTTGTACTAATTTCAAGGGTAATTTGGGTTGACTAAAAAAAAGTTTCTTACCTTGTTGCTATGCCTTGAGTAATCTGTGTGATTTCTTCCCTCGTTTTGGAGTGCGTTGTAGTAGCTGTTATTAAAAACCATTTTGCATTTGCGGGTGTGAATCGTCGTTGGGCTGATTTCTTTATGTGTAATGGTATTAATAGGGATTAATTTTCTTTTATATTTGCTTAAAAATTGGTTCCCTGCTGAGTCGCATATGCCTTAGTATGCAACAAAAACCCTAGAACTATTAACAGAAAAATCAAAGAATCTAGAACAACATAAAACATTGATAGAATTAAAATCATACAAGACAAAACAAATATCATGAAATGCAAATGAGAGGCGAAAAACGTAAGACACATACTAACCTCATCTAAATTTAAGGAAGTCACCACATATGAAATATCAAAATGCATAGATAAGAGATGTGGAGTATGTGATATCATAGAAGGAAAATCATATACCTTCGAAAACAAAAAAAAAACAACATTAATAACGAATAGAAATTTAAGCTACAATAAAAAAAAAAAACGTAATTTACCAGATTGAATATTTCAACTGTATATAGGTATACATTGAAGGCACCTAAGCACTGAAAAATGAAGTCTCTTTACATAAAAGCAACATTAAATTACCAGAAAATAGAAAACTTTATCACTCAAAGCATTTTTAGAATGTAGCAAAGGAGACTGTAATATAATGACGAAATGCCAAACTGATGACTATTTGTAAGACCAAATAAAAGAAAAACTTCATAGACTGATGTAAACTAACATTAAACTGAGCTTCAAACACATACACGCGGGCGCACGCCAATTATACACTCACAGAGTAGCTTAAAATATATGCATATGTGGAGTCAAATGCCTTCTCACACACATTAAACTCACTTCATGCTATTGAAAAACATGTATGTAAATATGAATGTTTATACAGGTGAACATGTTCACAATGATAAACTGAGAGAGAGAGAGAGAGAGAGAGAGAAAGAGAGAGAGAGAGAGAGAGAATGAGAGAGAGAGAGAGGAGAAAAATATTTGTGCGTATGCGTGGACACAGATGAACGTGCATGTACATGAGTGTATATACTAACACACACACACACACACACACACTCGAAACATGCACATACACGCACGAGCACACACACACACACACACACACACTTAAGACATGCACACAAACAGACACAAACGCACACATACACACACACACACATACACACACACACACATATATATATATATATATATATATATATATATTGGCAGCATTTCTTCATTAATACAAATTTCGTTAAACATTATTTTATTTCAAAACTGCAGGACATATATAAAATGCACACACAGTGTTTACAAAGTCCTGCACCTACTTGAAAATGTATCAATGATGAAAATAAAATGCACACACTTTGGATATATATATATATATATATATATATATATACATATATATCCACGCAAAAAACATCTGCAAAGAATAGTTTTTCACGGACATTTTACTGAACATCCACAGAGTCAAATCTTAGAATTAAAATGGATCAAATCCCAATCAAAACAATCGTCTCTATAAAAGCAGCAATTAACTCAAGCATTATAGATCTCCTGATGAAGACGTACAGTCTGAAAAACGTGTGAATCACAAATGCATGAAATGATAAAAAAAAACCTTAATACCGAATTCAGAATCATTTGCAGACCAACCCCCTACACATATATATTCTGGGGCGTAAAATATAGTTGAAAATGGATACTAATTGATAGATATTCATAGCAACATTTTAATCCAATTTTGAAAAAAAAAACAACAACACGAATAGTTCTCAAAAAGCTGGGGACAAACTTTAATAGGTAGCGATGTTTTATCATGAGCAGACACTGATGCCATTAAAATCAGTTCTGATTGACAAAAGAGGAGACGCAACTGCTTGCAGACTAGACAAAAAATATCATAAATGTGACAAGTCAGTATTGGGCATGGGTAAGAGAGGGACTTGGTTCGAAGAGAAAAAAAAAGGAAAAAAAAAAAAAAAGGAAAAAAAAGGTGAAAAAAGGGAAAAAGAAATCAAAAACGCTTGTCTGATTGGTTTAACAGAACGTGACATCGGGTTGTGGTGTCTCTTTTGCCGTGTTGAAGGTGTTACATGGGAAGTATGCGATGTTGCAGTGATAGTTATATAGACATAGCAATTGCCGTTCGTTTTGATGATGTGCCAGTCAAGATAATGGCTGACGTGATGATAGGAGACCTGAAGGAAGCTGGGTCATAATCCTAACCTATGTCCGTGCATAGGACACAAAAACTTTTTAAAAATCACATTCACTTTCTTTTACATATGCAAACACACGAATTAGCACACAGACATACACACACAGACACACACACACAGACACACACATATATATATATATATATATACAAAATAAGGGTTATGGTAAAAAATGGAATCGGTGACCCGAGTTCAAATTCTAGATGTTTCACTTTACGCTAATGTCCTTGCTTTTAGCAAGGCATGAAACACATTGTTCGTCTTTCCAGCTATGGTTAAATAGTTGGTAAGTCTGGGATATTTAGCATTCGTAAGGGAACCAATGTATGAAAAAAAAATCTAAAATTCCAATCCTGCCCTACTTTGAATTTATCCTGTATCTTATATCTGCTAATATATATCTACTTAATAGACTCAAGAATAAGTTTCATTAATTCGTAGAAAAAATAATATCTGTGTACGAGTTTTTGGCCCAAACAAAGTCACTGGACATATATACATATACATATATATATATATATATATATATATATATATATATATATATATATATATGCATGTGTAGGAGTGTGTGTGTGTGTGTGTGTGTGTGTGTGTGTGTGTGCTTGTAGAAGTATCCAGGCTTACCCAGTATAAATCGATCATGTCGGCTAGGGCTGTAGAATACATCAACTGGATTTCTGCAGAGGGGCAAGACCCCTCCCTACCAACGAGTATCCTAGATATGACACTAAACACTCTAATGGTGAGGCTCCAGTAATTCTAGAATTTTTAGGAATGCGGAGTACTCCTTCATTGACATCGCTCTATTGTCCATTCGGGCCCGCAGTGATAGCACTTGATAAGGTTCTATTAATGGGTTGAATAAAATTCTTTGACATTCACATTGAGTGGATACAAATAACTTATGATTAATTGAATTGTTTGAAATAGAACTGTTTGATCATTTAACTATGTGTAAACAAAGGAATGATGTTTAATTGAATTGTTAGTAATACATAGCAATTCTTGAAAACTTTTAACTTACGTTTACAAATCATATATATCTTATATGTATGTTTAAACAGGATTTGACATTAAATAATTTACAATGGCTCATGTCATAAAACAAAAGAAAACCAGAAAAAAGAAAACAGAACCGATATAACTTTGCTGAACTGCAACATCCTACCAAGCGAGTTCGATCTCAAGTGTTGAATAGCCACTTAATACATATACAACTATACACGGAAACATAGTCAACAATAATGACGAACGAACACACCTCTTTAGAAAAATATACCTCTCACACTTTATTCTCGAAAGGGTTGTAAAAGGGTTGATGTTGGTTATGTGTGAGAGGTAAGTTGGAGACGGAACAGACTGCCACATATTGACCCCAAGTTCCTCTTTATTATAGCAGCACCTCTTCCTCATTCTGCTGGGCTGCTTAACCGGGGTCATGAGGGCTCAAGCCTTCTATCTGGCGCTGGCTCTCACTACGGCATCTTGTCCCCAACAGCAACTGGAACTCGAACTGTGACTGCAACTCGAACTGAACTCTGCCTGCTTCGAACTCCAACTTACTCAAAATGTAGGTGGCACCCGGTTATATAATTATTTGACACCCACCTGCTTCTTGTGCGCGTCGCATCTGTACCGAATTCAACCCGTCCACAGGTCACGGTGATATTCTGATATCTTCGACCTGTTTCTTGATTGACGGCTCGGTCGAGGGTCAATATGTTACATGAAGTCGCACTAGTAAGTTCACTTCAGGACTAAAAACCTCATGAAAGGTCCCCTCACTCCCCGACTATGGGTTAAATGGTACTAGTACTGTCCTTCTATATTTTTGTTATGAACGGGGTTCAGTCCCATGTCGAGTCCTTCGAAAGACTAAAAAAATTGTACTTAATCCTTCCTTGCTTATAAGGTAAGAATCAAGGTTAACTGGAGTAATCCAGGGAAAGGAGTAGTGCCTTCATCTACACCTTGGTGTAGTAGCTATTGAAAAGGGAGTCTTTGATTTGCTCTCGTCGATGATCGCCAACTTATTTAAATAAATTTATATATATATGTATATATATATATATATATATATATGTGTGTGTGTGTGTGTGTGTGTGTGTGTGTGTGTGTTACTTATCTTTAGATTTATTTATAGTTTTTCCCAACATTTCCTAAATGGTTTCTAGTCGGCGTTTCATTGTTTTTTCGATATAAATGTAAGCATTGTAATCACCTCATCCTTTTTACTTTCTTGTGATTGTTGCTTAGTGATAGCGTGAAACAATTTTATTCATTTCAATAATTTAGGCTTTACTCCAGCTGCCTTTGTCTCAAAGCATAAAGTGCTTTGTAAAAAAAAATGCTACAAGCATTTTATAAACAATCATTTATACTTGATGATATCGTAATACTCATCTCTATCTCTCTCTCACTCTCTCTCTCTCTCTCTCTCTCTATATATATATATATATATATATATATTATTATTATTATTATGCATGAAGGAAAAATTAAATTAACTAAACGCAAAGGATCTTTTTTGTGATATCACATTTTCATTTAATTTTGTTTATTCGCTTAATGGCATGTTAACCTTCGTTGGTTATTTAATACTCAAGCCATCCTTGTTGAAGAATAGTAGTCGTACTATATAAGGCTGACGGCATCTCTGCAGAGGGGTAAGACTCCGCCAACGAGTTTTCTGGATATAACACTAAACCCTCTGATAGTGAGGCTCTTGTTCAAGAGTTTGGGCGATGCGAAATACCCTTTAATCCCAAGTCCACCGTCACCCGGGAAGGTGGTACCTGTCAGGATCCTATCGAGGGGTGAAATAAAAATATGTAAACATTTTTTATAACTCGAAACCCTTAAAATGTGCAAACAACTGAACTCTGGCTCGTTTGAAAATAATGTTAGCTACAAATTATTCGTATACAAAATAGATGTATTTAACATCTATGTATAAACAGGATTTGACATTGAATAACCTACAATGGTTGATATGACATAAAACTCAACCAAACGAAATTATATATATTTAATATATATGTATAAACAGGATTTGGCATTAAATAACCTAGAATAGTTGATAAGCCAAAAACCTATCCAAATGAAATCATATATATTTAATATATATGTATAAACAGTATTTGGCATTAAGTAACCTACAATGTTTGATAGGCCATAAAACCCAACCAAACCAAATCATATATATTTAGTATATATGTATAAACAGGATTTGGCATTAGATAAGCCACAATGGTTGATATGACATTAAACACAAGTAACCAACCAGCCTTAACTTCGTATACAATGATTTATCTGCAATTTGGTAAGGACAATTTCGGTAGCATTATGCTTACGATTTTATTTCTCAAAACACTTCATTCAACCTTTGTACTGATACATATGTATGTCTGTTGAAGCAACATTCCTCCTGGGTTAGAGACATGGAATGAAGAGACAATGTTAATATTAAAAGGAAGCACAGCTGGTTTGAATTTCTTTTCCTTGACTAGTTACTTTACCAAGGCTAAAGGACCCAATCTGCTCGACTCCCTAACCATAGCTGACGGGAAATTATGCAGCGAATGAAGGGATTCATACATTTCCCGAGGGTATTAGTGCGGAATGAAAAGCGAACTGCCGCATTCAAAATTTGAACGGCTGAAAAATCCTTGTCCATTGTTTTAAGTGAAACATGCTTAACATAATGATTGCTAGTTCAATATACCTTATTTGTATATTGATGTATAATTGCTTGAATGTTTAAATAAATACAGACTTTCTTTCCCCAGAATAGCTGTAACCTTCCACTGAAATTGTTCACCGTCTGTGGAAGCAATCTGTGGAAACAGACTGTTGAAATAAATTCATAATGGATTACATCTGTTGAGTTTTACTTGATAATAATAATAATAATAATAATAATAATAATAATAATAATAATAATAATAGATAAAGTAAAAGTTGGCGACTGTTGTCGAAGGCGAGCAGAAGATTCCCTTTTTAATAACTGCTACACCGAGGTGTAGGGGAGGGCTCTATTCCTTTTCCTGGATTGCTCCACTTTACCCTTGATTCGTACCTTATATTGCTGAGTGTTAAGCAAGGAGGTATCAAGTACTATTTTTAAAGTTTTTGGTATGACACCACCTGGCATTGAACCCAGGTCTCCCGGACCATTGGCGAATACTCTACACACAAGACCAATGAGTCGCACAGTTCAGTGATCCTGGTGTTCGAGTAATAGAATTTGGGCACCAAACTCAAGCGAAAACTTAAAGAAACCTATAAAGATAGCGGTCGAACAGAATTCAAATGCTATTAACAGGGAATAACGTGACCAAGACATAAAATCTACGGAACCATCTGGAGGAAAGATTTGTGAAAGATTGTTCATGCAAAGAGAATCAGGGTCTGATTTACATGGATTAGGTTGCTTGCAGGGAGAAAAAACGTACTGTGTGACTCGAAATTTTCAAAGAACCCAACAGTATATTATCGCTGACGACTACTCCCTGTTCTTCCAAAAGATGTATTTTGCAAAAATACACACACACACACACACACACACACACACACATATATATATATATATATAATTTGTTAATCTTAAGAGTATTTAGTCATTGGTCATCATCAGTATACATTTCTTGACTGTCTACGTTTCAAGACTGAAGATGTATGAATGCCAAAGGATTGGCTTTACGTGTAAATGAAACTTAAACCTTCACAATGTAAGCATTTCATTTTGCACATCTTCATAAATACAAAGTTCTTTTTTCTATAAGTAAACAGATTAGTCTTTAAATTAATGAATCGTTAAATAATCAAATTTAAACATTTTAATACATTTTTCAGAGTTTGAATATCATGTTCTATAGGTGGTTTAGTTTGTTATTGAGTCCATTTTCTTCAACAGTAACTAGTACACCACGCTTCCGTACTCAGGCTACATAAATAAACTCAAAGATCAAACACTCGAATGATACACACATTCATTTAAACATATGTCAAACTTGACAGGCGTAAATATAAATGTGCCCTATCCAGCAACTGAGTATCTACTCAAGTAAATAAAAAGAACGTTTTCAAAATTCACTTCGACATTTGCTGACGCCTCAGAAAATGCACCCGTTCGTTACATGAAATATCTAACAGTCCCCAACACACTCAAATACACGATCTAAAATCCATTTAGGAAAGGAGCAGTCTTAAAAAAACCTTAATGTCATCTGGCAAGACCAGTCATTTCGGGTGTACATCCTTTTTCCTTTCCAGTTTAACCTTTGTGAACGGAAGGATGTTGAACAAGATGGCGATGGTAAAAGCACTTTTCTTCTTTATTAACTCAAAATTACAGGGAAAAATTGGGGCTCTTCCAGACACTGGAGACCTCTCAAATCAAGCACGGAAGGAAAACTTGACTATCACTTTAACAAATCCCCCTTATCCATGTTTTCACACCCTGTATCTTTCGTATCAGAAAACCCTAGCCGCCCCGCCCCGGACTCAAATATTCCACTTTTAGAAAGACACAACCCGTTCATTTTTCTTTCTCCTTGACTCCATTGTCTACCGGCTTCTTGCAAGGGCTCTTTTGCAATTCTCTGCCCGAACGTTTGCTGCCCATAATTCTGTCGATTTGAATAAAAAGATTTTAAAAAATAATGAATAAAATAAAAATATCACCATGGAACACTGTTCTAATAATGAAAATAAGAATTTTTTTTAAATTCCAAGAAGATATGAGAATTTAGCCGACATTTCTAATAAGTTCAATAAACAAAGATTTTTTTTTATATATTGTCTCATAGGTTTTCGACTACATCCCGCTGAAAAGCACCAGTTCGCGCCATATCCGTAATTTTAAACAACGATGTACTTGTTTAGTTCTTTGCTGGGTGACCGCCGGGGCACAACAGATGATGTAAGATGCTAGAGGTCTATGTACCGGAATAAGAAAAGCTTAATTCTTTCTATTTTCACATTTTGCCCAGCGTAGTCCACAAAAAGATTTCCAACCCCTTCTCTGCCGTATACAACTATAGAGGAACTTCTAAAACCGTGAAGTGTGCAAATATAGAAATGAAAATTCTTAGCACCACACTCTGTGTGTAAATATAGTCGAAATTCATAAGTGCATATCAATCCATTTCGGTATATTTTTGCCCTGAGGTTGAGGAATTGTCAACATTGTAAGTTTACAATTTGTATAGTTTTTAAGTTTTTGCACACAGTTATATCGTATCAAGTATTCCAGTCTAGTACAAATAATTCTAAACAGATCTATAGGAGTCACAGATAGGATTCTACCAATCTCTCTACCAACAGATACTACCAATCTGAATGGACCTGGGAGAAATAATTATGATGCAAGAATAATTTAAACCCTACACATGTGTGCCAATATTATTGACCAAAAAAAGATAAAAGATTACGGAGACAAATAAAAATATTATTGACAAATAAAAAAAGGGAAATTTAAAAAAAAGGTCATGAAATAATGAAAACATAATTATTACAATTAAACCTATAGAAATTAGTCAAATTTTTGCATTGAATAATCCATAAAGAGTTGATATATCATTGAAAAATAAAATAGAGATAATTGTGCTTGAATATATGTAAGTGGTTACTTACTTTTATGTTACTACGTATTCATATTTTTACTTAGAAACCCAGTCGCCTTGGCCTGTAATATACGCCAACTGCATATATTCAGTAGGGTTGGACGTGTGCCACAACGATTGTCAAGGATATGACACTAATTTGAATTTGATGGTGAAGCTCTAGTCTTGCAATTTGGAGGAATATGGAGTTCTCTTTTATGGCCATTACTTCCTACTCTACTCAGACTCGGAGTAGTAACACCTGTTTGGCCATTACTTTCTAGTCTACTCAGACCCGGAGTGGTAACACCAGTTAGAGTCCCATCTATAAATCTAATAGAATTATTCAATCATTTGTTATATTTGAAAAAATTAACTGTGGGGAAACAAATGACCAGTATTTGATCAAACTGTTGCTATTACATAGTAATGGTTGAAATTAGTTTACTAACAGCAAACTAATAAGCTCTGGATCGTTTAAAATGTTATCTGCAAACTATTCTTTTACAATTTATATATATATATATATATATATATATATATATATATATATATATATATATATATATATATATAGGATTTGACATTAAATGACCTACCAGTATTAATACGCTATAAAACACAACAAACTAATATTTACTAACAAAATTTCAATTGTGTAAATTTTGGTAATTGATCATAACTTATAATATCCGCTTCATAAAAATTGTTCGTGATGTACTTATTTACGGATGATACTATTACAACATTTCTAAATGTTGGTAACTTCCAATACCTTATTATAAACTTCACTAGTACTAGAAGAATAAAGACCATTTAACTCTGGCCCTGAATGGTAGTACCTGATAGGACCCTATCTGTGGGTGAAATAGAACTAAACTGCATACTTATGCTAAACTGAATTGTTGGAATTAGAACTGTTTGACTAAATCGAATAGCTTGAAATAGAAATGTTTTTGACAATTAAACTGTACTTACATTTAAACTGCGTGCTTATGCGAAACTGAATTCTTTGAAATTGAACTGTTTTTGACATTGAAACTGAACTTACACTAAACTGAATTGCTTAATATAGAACTATTTTGACATCAAACAATGTAAACAAAATCTGTACTTATATATATACTGAATCAGAATATACCGAATTAGAACTGTTTGAATAAACTGAATAGCTTGAAATAGAAATGTTTTTGACAATTAAACTGTGTACTCATGGTAAACTGAATTGTTTGAAATAGAACTAATTATTTGTATAAAAATGTATTTAGCGTTAATTAACCTACAAAGGTTGATAGGTAAAAAATCCAACCAATCAACCATTCAACCAAAATAAAGACCATTTTCTTGATAAAATGAGTAAATTTCCGGCCTTGTTATGAATGTTTTCTTTTTTCTGTAATTAGTGTCTGTAATGCGAGACCATATTGTCTTGATATGAATCATTGTGATCAAAACCGAATTCTTCTCAGGTAAACGCTGAAATCTTACAGAATTTTCCCCCAGAGCCATGAACAGGCTGTAATAAGAGATCAATTTTAAACGAAGTATAGTTAGTTTGAATTCATAGTTGTCCTTCTTTTTGACTAGTTGCCTAACAAACGCTAAAGATCAGTCTAACCTACTACTTACCCATAGATGAATGTGAGAACTGACTGGTTCGTACTTTTCCCAGTGACAAAAAAAGCATATTGAAAAGTATACCACCTCATCCTAGATTTACACTCGGGTCACCAATTCCATTTCTCAATACGATAATCGTTACATTAAGATCACCTTCTATCTATATAACGTTCCACTAAAAGTCAAAATAAAATCCTTGTATTTTTGGTTTAAAATAAAATTAGCTTTAATAAATATTGTTTGCCATTTACTTAAGTATGGCCGAAACTAATATATATATATATATATGTGTGTGTGTGTGTGTGTGTGTGTGTCTCTCTCTCTCTCTCTCTCTCTCTCTCTCTCTCTCTCTGTTCGTGTACGTGCGTGTGTGTTTATAGGTGTCCTTGTATGTATCTCAGTGCGTGAGCATGCGCTGCTCATAAACGGATATTAGCTCTTTTTGTTTTGAAGTGTATATTACGAACTAAACGACATATTCTTTGGTAGACTAATATTGGTTTAGAACTTGATGACCTTTATTTTAGTATAGTATTATATATGGCATTAAATAAAAGTTTCAAATTTTGTCTTTGATTTAGATTACGCCTGTATCAGGAGTTTTGATTTAAAACCGTGTTGGTTAATTGGGTGACTCCCTTACGACTTCTATTACTGCTGACGTCATTCCTTCTTGCATGGTAATGCTGATTTTCTTTTAAATCAATAGAAGTCGGGTTGCACGTGTATGTTTAGTGGTCCTGTGATTCCGACAAAGTTCTATGGGATTTACGACGTCTACGCTGACTACGCATTTTGATATGGGTTCGGTATATAAAGTAAAGAGATGATTATGTAAAAATTATTTTCATCTACATTACGAATTCACTTTAACTCCTTTGAAAAGCAGAATATCAATGAAGACTTCGTGCACATTCTTCGAAGCAGTGCTTGAAATATTCATCTGATGTAGTCATTGTTGCCTTTTCCTCAACAATTCCCAAATTATGACCACGAAATTTGATTTTGATTTGAAGGAACAGGAAATGGTCACAAGGACTCGTATCTGTAAAAAAGATGCTTTTGTGGTGATCTAGAAATATTCTTTTTGCCCAAAGATTTGCACAAAGTAAATATGTCTACGAAGTTATGAAGCTGATTCTTGTGTCTAGAGAAAGCACTCATCAGTCTGGGACTGGACGCATCGATTCTAAACAAAAAAAAAAATCAGTATCAACTGAAAACTATCAAATTTTTTTCCTGGATAGGAAAACATCTTCGTTTATATGTATCTTCTGGTGCATACTATTGTCAAGAACATCATGTTAATCTTAAATAAGTTAAATCTATTTAACCAGTCTCGTACTTTATTGATATACTTTGTGAGATTTTACCCACTTAATCCAGGTGGTATCCTCGTGGTGTAATGGTTAAAACTATGGACTGCGGAATCGTTGTACGTGAGTTCGTACTCCAGTAGTGCTATTACATTCACTTTCGGGCAAATACCCTTGGGAAAGGTATGAACCCCCTTATCCCCCCAGTTATGGGTTAAATAGTACCACTACTGTTCTTCTAGGGGAATAGCTTCGGCATTAAATAGCCAACAAAGGTTGATATGCCATTATACAAAGAAACCAAACCACTTACTCCATGACGGATGCAACACAAAGTCAATTTTCAGCGGAGTAATAATGATCTGAATTCAAAATTTTCCTTCTCCTACATCAGTTGACGTAGTAAAACAAAAGATTCCAGTCTACTATTTACCGAGAGGGTCGAGGAGAAAAGATGGATTCAGCTTTTTCTAAGGCATTTGCGTGAAGTGAAATACAATTTGCTTCGTCAACGATTCGATCTTAGTTTGTCGTATCCATTTCCCACGTCTTGAGTTTTCCTTCTCCTTTGTCGGTTGCCATACTAACAATCCCACTCTGCCCAACTGTTCACCTTTAACTAGGAGCAGAGATACATTCATGCCTTTCTCAAATGAAATTCAAACAGCTTCGCCGAGGATTTGAACTCGACTCGTCGTGTTCATTTCCTAAGGCGATGAACATTTCACCACAACCCTTCATGTTTTTAAAACTTGAATACATTATTCTATCTCTTTGTGTTTGAAGCAAAAGTTACTCCCCACCTTAAATCAACCCTCTGTGTCCTTTTTTTAAAAACTGTTTTCACGTCATGAAAATAAGTACCATCGATTTCATGCTTTAAAAATCGAGATAAAGTGTTTATACTTTCTTCGCAAATAACATCTTAAAAGATTTGTCTTTAGATTTAAGAAAGCACAAGGTCAAATGCATGAAAGTAGACGTGTCAAGAATAAACTGTTTTTTAAATATCAACCCAACGGGGTTAATTTATTTAGATTAAGAGGAATTTAGTTTATTTATTTTTTATTGAAATAAATTTAAAGTTTCTTAACAGCTGCAAATGTTTCTATTCGTTCGTATCAAAATGATTCTATTTTTCAGAATCGTAAACGAAAATAGCAAATGGGCGTCTACTGCCACTTTTCTGAGGCAGATAGCAAAAGGATATATTCAAAATATATCTTACTGGAAACCATGTTACACGATAGGCATTCCACCGATAGAGAAAATCTTGTACTCGTTGTTATTTGTAATGGAACCGATTACAAACAAGATCGTACCCCACCTTCAACGAAAGTGTCTGATACCCCGGTGGAAAAGGAGTTGTTGATCGATCGAAGCATGAGTAAATATTTTCTTTGCTCGCTATAACTCAACCTTCGTCTCACTGATAAGATAGAATGAACGCTTCATGCTGACGCTTATAATCATTTTTATTTAATTTACTTAACACTGTGAAAAGCATATTACTTCGTAGTCGTTGTCTGACTAACAAGAGCAAAAGGTAAACGATCACTTATGAAATCCTATTTCTTACCAGGCAAGCTAGATGGGTTTACCATTCCAGTGTTCACAACCATTTTCGTTATCACTTGTTGCTGTTACTTTTTTTCTATCTATTTCTTTTCGAGAATATTCAATTTAGACAGCTGTATCAGAACTATCTGCGTCTAAAGTTTGAGTAATTGTGGCTTCAATATACATAATGAATACAGCGTTGGTCTGCTTGACCAGATCTACTTGGTAACTTTACCCTCTAATAAAGTCACTAGTTTCCATACGAAGCTTACTTTTTAAAGTAACTATTCTGACAAGGATTCGAGAAGTTGCTAGAGATAGAGTTTAGTAACCTGGCTCATTGGCCTAGTGGGTAGAGTGTTCACCAATGGTCCGGAAGACCAAATTTGTCTATATAATTTTATTAGGATCCTTTCAAATTTCCTTAAATGTGTCTTCTTTTTTCGTTGGGTTTGGTAGATGAATTCACCAAAATTGTCCCGAGGGCTTTCGGACCCTTTTTAATATTCTATTTTTATAATATTCTATTTCTGGTTTTTTTCTCTGTTCTCTTAGTTCCGAATTGACCACTATCCCGGAAATGGCCGAGAACAAGTTAATTACTCTTCTTTACTTTTAAGTGAAAAGCCCTCCCACAAGAAACAACACACACACACACACACACACACACACACATATATATATATATATATGTGTGTGTGTGTGTATATATATACAATAAACAATTATGATTTCAAAGCGTTTTTTCAGGCAACCGTTATATACTCAACCATAGTTGTTCAAAGTCGACAGAAAATGTAATGAGATTGCTTTTTTAATTGGCAACCATTATTACAAATCAGCTGAGGAATTATAAGCTCTTTTCCCTGGGTGCGCATATCTAGATGCATGTATGTGTGTTTAAGAGTATATAAGAGAATAGATGTCTATATAATTATGAATGCGTAGCTGCGAGCATGTATGTATGGGTAGGGATAACGTATATGTATGTATGTATGTATATTGATTTGTGTGTATAATAGTATCAAAAGGAGAGCTTAAAAGTTAGGGAAGTCGACATATTTAATTGATAACAAAATAGAAAGAGAAGGATTTCTGCGTGGGGATGAAAAGGTTATGTTTTTTTAATATCCACTATAAACTCAAGTTGTATGAGCACGTATGGTTAAAAGTAATCAGACATGCATATAATTTTTTTCTGTACTTTAGTTCTGAAAGGTTCAATCTGGGGATATAGTTTTCTTTTCCGGAAGTTAACGCCATATATACTAAGGGAGCAATAAATAAAGAATAAGAGCGGATGAAGTTCGAATCAAGGGTAGAAAGCAACCATGTGAATTTTTCATTGCAGATATGAAAGTCACCAGTTTTAAAAAGCTTTGAATACGCAGACTCAATATTCTCTTGATTTCATGAGGATTCCGATCCTAACTAAATCTCTCCACCAAAAATGAAGGGTCGAGCAGTTTTATGCCTTTGGGATACCGTTCATAGGGAGAGAGTAATTTTTTCTTTGCCCTCGGGGATGCGTTTGTTAAATTGATCATGAGTCACATCCCACTCTCGTCAAATATCGACTCCAAACAGCTTTTTTCCTTTTTTCTTCTTTCTTATTTTTCACTGACCCCGACTTTTCACATGAGTAAAAGAGAACACCTTTTGATACAAACAGCCTGATAATAGTCACATCTTATATTATTCTAATTTGGCTTATTCATTTAATTAGGCTTGAAATCTGAGCTCTTTCCTTTTCCCTGCGAACACCATCAAACTTTTTCTTTTTGTATTTTATTTTGAATGCTGTGTCCCATTCATTCTTAAGATGATCTTAGCAGATTGGCTTCTATGTAATCGGAAATCCACCCTGGATACGTTGACTCGTTCTTGCGATACTTCCCGCCAATTTCTTAACGCGTTCCGCCATTTTGTAGATGCAATTTCATTGCGTCTTCTTCCTTTTTATCCTGAATGCAAATGTCCGGTCTTAAATGCAAATGGCTGTCATCCAGTGTGTTCCTATTGCGCTTTGTACAAATGATATTGCACAAAATTTCCACATAGTAAGAAATGTGTTTCTTTCACTCTAATACACACACACACACACACACACACACACACACACACACACACACACACACACACACATGTGTGTGTGTATTTGCTTAGATGGGTATGAGTAGAGTATTCTCATTGGATATGCATCTGCATTAATTTAAGTAATGGATCAGGTGACTGTCTATTTCTTTTCAAGAATACTCAAGTTAGACAGCTGTGTCAGAACTATCTGTGTCTAAAGTTTGAGTAATTGTGGCTTCAATATACATAATGAATACAGCGTTGGTCTGCTTGACCAGATCTACTTGGTAACTTTACCCTCTAATAAAGTCACTAGTTTCCATACGAAGCTTACTTTTTAAAGTAACTATTCTGACAAGGATTCGAGAAGTTGCTAGAGATAGAGTTTAGTAACCTGGCTCATTGGCCTAGTGGGTAGAGTGTTCACCAATGGTCCGGGAGACCAAATTTGTCTATATAATTTTATTAGGATCCTTTTAAATTTCCTTAAATGTGTCTTCTTTTTTCGTTGGGATTGGTAGATGAATTCACCAAAATTGTCCCGAGGGCTTTCGGACCCTTTTTAATATTCTATTTTTTATAATATTCTTTTTCTGTTGATAACGTTTTTTTTAAATTCGTTTAATGTCATCGGCATCTCCGTTTTATCTAACTTTGCGTCTACATAATTTTGTGATGTTATAAAAAACCTAAAAACTCATTCAAAAACACTCTTTACTCATACAAACAACCCTTGATGATGGCTTATGAAAGGTCAGAAAGCACTCGCTACAGTTTTGGTAAATTCATCTACCAATTCCAATCTAAAACCAAGACACTTATCTGGAAACTTGAAATGGTCCTAATAAAATTACATAGACAAAATGTGTCTTGATAATTTAATCAAACATGCATATATATATATATATATATATATATATATATATATATATATATATATATATAGTGTCCACATTACATATATAAATATATAACGTGGACAGAAAACTCAGTATTGTGTGGGGACTATCAATTTCACCCCTTTCACAATTATCAGATCATATAATCACCTTTAGCCGAAATGTCTAGTAGATTATGGAAAGAACGAACCGGTCTATACTGTTTGAGGTTTTGATGTGGAGATTTAAAAAAATATATTATTTATGATTTTGTGGGGTAGTTTCCTTATGGAAGTGTTTTGACAATGGTTTACCTTGCTTTTTGTTTCTTACGTTGTAAAGTTACAAAATTCAATTCTTCTTTTTAAAAAAATCTCCAAAATCAACATTTGGCAACTTCTTTTTACTTGATTTCAGTGTATTTTTATCGTGATCTAGCTCACTTATCATTAGCTACTACACTGGGGTGTAGGGGAGGGTGCTACTCCATTCCCTAGATTGCCTCAGTTTACTCTTGATCCTTACCTTATAATGCTAAGTGTTAAGCAAGGCGGCATCAAGTACTATTTATTTCTATTATAAAATCTTTTACTCTGATTTTAAATGCTAAAATGATTAACAATGTCTTTACATTACACGTATAATAGCTGTGCCCAGTAGACTGGAACAGTAGAGTACACTGACTGCATCTCTGTAGAGGGGTAAGACCACTCCACAACGAGTTTCCGTGATATGATACTAAACAACCTGATGGTGAGGTTCCAGTGATGCTGGAAAATTGGAGAATGCAGAGTACCCTTCATTTCCATCGCTCCCAGGTGCACTCTGTCCCGGAGTGGTAGCACCTGATAGAGTCCTATCTATGGGTCAAATACAACTAAACTGTGTACTTATGCTAAGCTGAATTGTTTCAAATTGAACTGGTTTTTTTTGCATGCTAAGCTGAATTCTTTTTAAAAATAGAACGGTTTTTGACATTGAAACTATACTTATACTAAACTGAACTTTTTTTTTTTTAGATAGAACTGTTTTGATATTTAATTGTGTACAAATATAAACTATACTTAGTGAATTGTTTGAATTAGAACTGTTTGACTAAACTGAATTGCTTGAAATAGAAATGTTTTTGACAATTAAACTGTGTACTTATGCTAAATTGAATTTTTGGAAATAGAACTGTTTATTTTTGTAAAAACGGATTAGACAATAAATAAACTACAACGGTTTATATGCCATGACACATAAACAAACAGACAAACAAACAAACAAATAAACAACTGTATAATATCTATATTCGAACGGTAATCTGTGTATTATTTCCGGATCAATGACAATGCTTTCCTCCCAGATTGTATGTATTTGCGTAATATATACTCTATACAAATATTTGCGTAATATATACTCTATACAAATATTTCTGCAGTAAGGCTGTCATATTTTGTTGATCGTGTAGAAGTTTTTCAGCTTCCTAACAAGCCCTGTCATAGCCCATCGTCTCAACTCTCATTCTTACCAGAAAGGATATATTACTCACGACCCAGGTTAACTGCTCCTAACCCCTTGAACCAGAGGTTAAATTGCATTTGATAAAAATGGCAAAAGGTCTTTTCAGTTCGTACCAAATATAACTGCTCTGACGTTTTCTCATTATCTTTGATTCAGCTTATCTTTGTTGTATCTGAGTCTGCTCGCTTCAAGTTTCAATTCCGAAGTTTCAATTCCGAAGTCAGTGAACTTGAGAGATTCCTCTTCATTTACAAAATATTTTTTACAGAATTTCGTTGATGAAGCAATTTGATTTATAATTAAGTTCAAAGAACTACTTTTAATTCTATTTAAAAAGATATCCACAGCTACAGATTAGAATTAGAAATAATCTATTATACTTCCCATTAAGTCTAAATTTGGCACAAGGCCATTTTATTGTGGGGCCTCGCACCGGTCAAAATCTATGCAAAACAGAGACAAAAATTCTTGATCCTGTCGGTATTCCTCATATAGAGCGCCCCAGGCGCTAAGCAGTGAACTTAGCCCGGCAAGGCTGGGCAAAGCTGGGCAAAGCCTGGGAAACGGCACTCTGAGGTTTGTCGATCACGACCATCCAGCACATCTAGACACAGTAACTTCGTGTTAGAAGTCGATTAGAATTAGAAGTTAATACAGATATATGGCCAAATTTGAATTATTACTGCAGTTTAACCTTCTTAAGTATTATCAGTTATTAATTCTAACTCTTACTTCTTTCATCGTATTTCTTTTCTGTTCATAAGAAATAGAGAATAAAGCTCTATGGCTAAATTAGGATTATTTCTTCGAATTAGCTCACTTAAATAAACCATGGTCAACAATTAACCACTTTTGACAAGTATTCCTTCCATCTTATTTCTCTTGCTTTTCATTGTTATTCGCATATACAAGAGGAAGTAATTTATATAGCTATATAGTCAAATCTGAATTATTTCTGTTAGTTGTCCAACTTCGATAAATCATCTTAAATTGTTATAACGTTTTGGCTTTTATTCATTTTTTTATTTTTATTTTTATATCAACTCTCATTCATAAGACGTGGAAATGAAGAAAAGGTTCTATGACTAAATTGGAATGACTTCTAATCACTCGAATTTTTATATAAAGCATTGTCAGTTACTATTAATTCTTGATTAGTATTTCTTTCATCTTATTTCCCTTGTTTTTTTTACTCCCATTGGAAGTAGAAATAAAGAATATAACTTTATCGCTAAATTTTAATGACCCCTTTTGGTCCGCCTATTCAGATTAATTATTATCATTTATCCTTCATATTTTTCGGTGATCCTTTCATATTTGCTGATAACGTTAGGCCTCTATGCCAAAATAAGAAAAGCTTTAAAATTATAAGTGGCATGACGCAAGTTAAAAGAATTAATTTTCAAGGAATGATCAGTATTGTGATGATGAGACTTGACACTCAGGCAGAATTTAGCAACCAGGTTAATGTCTATATTTTTGAGAAGAGTCGTTAACTATCAAGGAATACTTTGAATAATTTCTTTTTAGGTGGGAGGATTTTTGTCGTTTTCATAATATTTCGACCAGAGGATTCTCCACCTCCTTAAGACATCAAAAGATGTATGATTGCTTTTTGTTAAACTGGATATTTCTCAAATCTTTCCAGACAACCCCATTTTGAATCTATAAGAACAGAATCCGATTGCAAACATATTTGACACAATAAAAATAGTTTGTCGGCACAACATCAACCTGACCCCTATGATACACAATAGCCTAATCTATTGGTAGGGAACCTTTTCCTGGTTCAACATCTAATCCAAATGTATTTTGCCCAGTTGGTTGGGGCTGTAGAATACACCGACTGCGCCTCTGCAGAGGGGTAAGACCCCCCCCCCAACGAGTGTCCTGCATATGACCTTAAATAATATGATGGAGAGTTTCCAGTAATGCTGGAGCTCTGGGGAATGCGGAGCACTCCTTTATTGCCATCGCTCCCAGGTCCACTATGGCCCGGAGTGGTAGCACCTGATAGAGTCTTATCTATGGGTTAAGTAGAACTAACGGCATATTTATTCTAAACTGAATTGTTTCACTAAACTGAATAGCTTGAAATAGAAATGTTTTTGACAATTAAACCGTACTTAAATTTAAACCGTATGATTATGGTAAACTGAAACTGTACTTACATTTAAACTGCGTGCTTATGCTAAACTGAATTAATTGAAATAGATCTGTTTTTTGACATTAGAACTGTATTTACACTAAACTGAATTGTTTAACATTGAACTGTTTTGTCATTTAACTGTGAGTAACCAAAATCTGTACTTATGCTTAACTGAATTAGAACTGCTTGACTAAACGAAATTTTTTGAAATAGAACAGATTATTCACATAAAAATGGATTTAGCGTTAAATAACCTGCAAAGGTTGATATGCCATAAAACCCAACCAACCAACCAACCAACCAACCAACCAAATTTATTATCAACTCATTAAAAATTTGAAGTATGTTTACCTGAAACAATTAAAGTTTAAAGTTTGTCAATAACTTCAAGACTATCCGAAGTTATCATACAAATTAAATAAACTTCAATAACTCAAAATGTTCTGAACCAATATTTGTTGAATTTAAAACTCGTTCATTTTCATCTTTAGTAAAAGATTTTGATGGTTGGTTGTTGCGATATTTGGAATTTATGAAAAGGGTCTGATTAAAAATACGTAGATTAAACTAATATTGCCTTAAGACTGCTGTAACCTAATAAAAACTATTTTTTCTTTTTGTTCATAATATATTTTGAAAATGGTACTAACCTCAGGTAGTGTAATTGTTAGCAATCTAGATTAGCAAACCTTCACAAGTTGGTTCGAGTCTCATTGGGTGTCCCTTTCATACGGCCTTAACCCACTTCTAAGCAAAAAGCTTAGTAAATTACTATATTTTGAAAAATGGTGGGCACCTGGAGTGGTGTTAAGGTTAGCAAGCTAGTGCTACTTGTGTGACTTCGAGTCTCATTGGAACCCAATTTCTATGGCCTTGTGCCATACCTAAACAAAAAGCTTAGTAAATTACTATAGGTTGGAAAATAATAAAAAAGGACGTATCTAAAAGCTGCTGAAAAACAAAAAATAACAAAGTTATTGAATGAGAGAATATCCA
Organism: Sepioteuthis lessoniana; assembly: GCA_963585895.1. Taxonomy (NCBI): domain Eukaryota; kingdom Metazoa; phylum Mollusca; class Cephalopoda; order Myopsida; family Loliginidae; genus Sepioteuthis; species Sepioteuthis lessoniana. Next base: position 28,799,421 of record OY757942.1, read on the forward strand.
CTTCGGATATATAAAAGAAGCTTTGCAGTGATTATGGAACGATGAAAATGTTGTTGAAAATATAATTACGTTGAGAACACGAAACAAAATAAGGTTTTAAGAAGTTGCTTCCTTGAGATGAACGCTAGTGATATAAAAAAGGCACATTTAAACAGGACTCAGATCTTTGAAAAGGCTGGAAATGAGGAAGTCAAGAAGGACAAAAGGTGTTGAATAGTTTGTCAATTGGAATTTATAAAAGAATCTCCTCCTCTCACTAAAGTAAACTTTTTAAAGCGTCGAAAGTGGGGTAAGAAATACATGAGAATTGACTTTTTTAAAGTAATTATCAAGGACGAATCTCGAGTGATATTTAATATACCTTTAAGATGGATCAAAAGATGGATCTTATTCAATTCAGATGTCTAAAAGAAGGTAGCAAAGAAGCAGTAGGATGGTGATATGAGCTAAAATTGTCGACCAAATCAGAAATGTACCATTTAAAATCGATGAAGAAACTAAACTGACTAGTGTTTACTATTCCGATTTTATGGGCAAGAATATGTTTCCATGGTATCAGTCTTTGTCCCACAGTTTCAACGTGAAATGTGTATTTATGCACGACAATGCCCCTTCTCATGTATCTAAGCTCACCTGTGAATCATTTAAACATAGAAGATTTCCAGGAGGGAAAATAATGGAATGACCACCAACAAGTCCTGATCTTAATCCGATGGAAAATCAATTGCCAATTGTGAAGATGTAATTATATGAAAGTAGCAAACATTATATCAGCAAAGCTGACCTAATAGAAAGCAATCAAAACTACAATATCGGAAACTGAACCGGCTAAAGTAAAAAAAAAACAAACAACAACTAATAAACTCAATGTATAATAGATTACTGGCTGTTATTGCCACAATAAATGTGAAGAATTCAAAGACTTAAATGTGTTTAATTTTTCTATGACTAGTCTTGATCAATTTTAATAGTTTTATTACCTTTTTATTGAAGTAATATGGACTATCTGGTTTTGTGTAATAACTTCAGACGACAGTTCTTTTTTTTTTTAGAGTAGATCAAATAACTTAAATGAAACCTATTGATAAAACGTAAAATGTTAACTTAGGCTTCGTTTTATCATCTAAATTGATTATTCAAAATTTGACAATGTTTTCTAAACTTGAATTATTTCAGTTTATGTGATTTATTTAATAACTTCAGTCGGTTTCCCGTCCAAGGTTTGATTTAGTTTGGTGGTGATTTATGGCCTATCAACCTTTATCAATTATCTAATGCCAAATCCTGTTTACACACATACATACACATATACATATGTATATATATAATGATTTCTGATTGAATAGTTTATTGGTAACTTTATTTTTAAATGAGTTAGAGCTCATTTGTTTGCATACAGTTTAATTAGTTGAAGTATTGCTATTTAATACAAATAATTTTATTTAATATTATTAATTTGTTTGCACGCAGTTAAATGGTTCCAAGTATTGCTACTTCATAACTGTAATTCTATTTATCAAGTATTCCGATTTTATGAGAAAAAACTTGTACACAGCTATATGGTTTGAGCCCAAGTATAATTTGAGCAGTTCTATTTGACACATAGTTAGGGCTCTAATAGGTATAACATGGACCTGAAAGTAATGGTAATGAAGGAGTACTCCACATTCCCCAATTCCTAGGCTGGAGTCTCATCATCAGATAAAGTTTAATTTCATACCCAGGACACTAAATGGTTTCATGTATTGCTATCTAATACTAATAATTCTATTTAACACAATAATAGTGAGAGAGTCCTCATTGCTTCGTGGTTAAAGTGCCGGAGTCCGGCCTCGAAGTACGTCAGTTTGAACTCCAAACACGCTATTGCGTTCATTTTGGTCCTTGGAAAAGACATGAAACCCTTCATTCCCTCATCTCTGGGTTAAAAAGTATCACTGCTGTTTTCTACAGCGATGGCTCTGGCATTTAATAACTCATGGAAGTTGATATGTCATTAAACAAAAAAATCAAACCAATCGAAATATCATTTCTTTGGTTTCAAGTATGGTAAAAGATTGCATAGTTCTCTTTGACCCATGGGAGCTAAACAGGTACTGCACTCTAGGTAAGAGTGAACAGGGAAGTAATGGCAATGAAGGAGCCCTACAATCCCATAAGCTCCAGGAATGGGGTTTGATCATCAAATGTTTTCATGTAATACACAGAACGCTCGTTGAGGAGGTCTCAGTCAGCGAATTTTACAGCCTTCGCCGACAGGTAGAAACTTTGTGCTAATTTATTTACTATATGTTTTTAATGACTTTTTAAAGATTTGCTTTTTGCGAGGAAGTATTGACTTTGAAAAGAAGAAGAGTTATTTTAATAAGCCTTTCGACAAAGACGTGGAAGACTCTTTTTCGTGGTTTAGAAAGCCCTCTGCAGCTTTAAGGGGATAGGTTGCCAACCCGTGGACTACGCAATTAAGTTTTCATAGATTATGTGGCTTGAGGACATGTTATCATCTCTGCAAAAAGTAAAATCCCTGACATTTCTTATTCTTTTTTTTTTCATTTGGCAGTTATCCTGGAATTGACACAAAGAGAAATGAGCAAACTTGGATACAATCGTATAGACAGTCAGCTAAACTTGCTTCACTAGCCGTTCCCTTATGGTGAGGCACTTGTGCCACGTAATTGTAGGACGTTAACTGATTCTGACCGACCAGGGATGGTTGAATCATTAGACAGATATCATCACAGGATTGCTGAAATATCGAAGGTCACTTCACGAATCATAATATTTTGATAGGATAATCGTTCAGAATCCAGAACGCCAACTTGTGTAAGCTACAAGATTTCTGTGTCATATTTATTTTTCATTAATCATCTAGTCATTAGTCTATCTTTTTTCTGTATTAGAATCTGTCTTATTTATTTATTTATTTATTTATTCATTATAATTAGATCTTTTTATCACTGTTATTCATATCCATTACTCCCAGTTCCACTCTAACCCAGTATTGCAATACTTGTTTGTAAGTGTACAAAAAGATACATATTTTGTTTCTTTTTCTTTTGAAACTTCTTCTTCTTCTTCTTCTTCTTCTTCTTCTTCTTCTTCTTCTTCTTCTTCTTCTTCTCTTTTATCTTCTTTTTTCTCTTCTTTTTTGCTCATCGTTGTCCTTTTTTACGTATACCATCACCATCGCCTTCCTTACGATCAGCGCCGCCGCCAATATTAATCCTCCGCCTGGTATTTGCTACTAATTCCTTCTTTGTATGTACGCGGAAGGGTTTTAACATAAATTTGTCTGCTAAGATCTTTAAGGACTAAAACGAGACAGCGTACATTGTTTCTTGTTTTGTTTTTTGTTGGTGGGGATTTTTTTTTTGTTTTTTAATGTTTATGTTTTTACGTGTTTTTTTTTTTCTTTTATTCCCTTTCTCATTGCTTTGCTATTGATTAATAGCGTCATACAGTTGTTCCCATTAGAGTTTTGGCAGCAGACTGTGAGAAATAAATAATTCACTCTTAAGATTTGCTTGCAAATGAAAAAATATAAACAGCGAAAGAAAATCTCCCATGGTTTACGAATATCTAAACACACAGTTCGCATCAAGATAAAAAGAAATCAAGAACTGATGACTTCTTGGGGAAGCGATTAACCATTTCTATGGACACCCAGACAAGAGAAAACAATTCCAAGGAAAAAATAAATAAACATTTCTAAAAGAAAATTCGTCAAAAACAAGGAGAACTTGTTCTAAAGACTTTTAAATTGATCAATGGTGATTTGAATAATCAAACAGATTCTCTCAGATAGATGTTTATTAACCTGAGGATTGCCTTACTTGAGGCGAATTAAATATTTTAAAGCCGTCCTGTTGCGTGCGAAGACGCGCACAGTTTTTGTAATGATAGGCTTGGTGTAAACGTGTTTTCAGCTATCTCATTTTTAAGGCGCGATGGAAAGTCTGCTGAATAAAATGAATCGTCTCGTTGCAAACGCAGTTGTTTGGTAGTTACGTTCATTTTTGCATATGATTGGTTTGTTTATTAAGAACTCAGATTGTTTTATTTTCAGGTTGGCAACACTATTCGACAATCAGTAGCAAATTCTCCACATATTATTTTCATTGCCAAAGGTCAGTCAGATCTGACGTCAGCTTTTGTAGTTCGTAAAGAAACTAGTCCACCAAAACATGGTTCATCTTTCACATACATTTGGCAATCGAAAACGAGTTTAAAATGAAATCCAAACCGCATTTAATAAGTACTCTAAATAAAAAAAATAAAAGGTATTTGTAGTAATATATATATATATATATATATATATATATATATACAGGGTGAAACGATAAAATTAACGTCCTAAAGAAAACAACACTACAGCTTTATTTTAAAACTTTTTTGAAAAAATCAATTCAGGTAACTTGATTATGTAGTAGAGCTGACATCTATTCAATGTAGCCGCCTTCAGCCTCAATCACCGCCTCGATACGGATCCGGGACTGGAAACATGCCTTTTCCACAAGCACCGGCGGGAGCTCGACGAATACTCGGCGGATGGCGGCGATCAGCCTGGTTTTGGTGTTGTGGGAGGTCATGTTGGTGATGTTCTCGACGTAAGACTAAACGAAGTAATCCAGCGGGCTCAGGTCGGGGGAGGAGGGTGGCCAGTGAGAGAAGGGTACAAAGTCGTAGCACTCTTTTTGGAGTCAAGCCTGGGTCTTTTTGGACTTGTGGGCCGGCGCCGAGTCCTGCTGCCACACCCAGGGACTGCCATCGGCCACCTGATTGCACCAGGGCATCACCTCACTTTTGCACCAGGGCATCACCTCACTTTTGCACCAGGGCATCACCTCACTTTTGCACCAGGGCTTCACCTCACTTTTGCACCAGGGCATCACCTCACTTTTGCACCAGGGCATCACCTCACTTCGAAGATATGAGGTGGCATGATGTGGCCCTCAATTGAAACCACACCAAAGACCATAACTGTAGTCGGAAACTTTGTTTTCATCACCCTGGGTCTGTTCCTGTAATTCGTGGCAATCCAGATTTGCATTTTGAGGGTGCTGGCAATGGTCCTGTTTTCATAACTTGGATCAGTAGAGAGCATGATTTGTACAGCGGTGCATCTCCGATCTTGCTCGTTTAACATTGTGTCACTTTCAGACATGATAGAAGGCTCCTATCGCTCTTGGGATTTGTACACAACTGGCCAACTAGTGGATAGTCTGCAACAAAAAAAGAAAACCGGTTTTCATTAAACGGAAATGGAATCATGTCGTCTTTTCTAGGGTGACAATTTCATCGTTCCACCCTGTGTATATACATATATATTCATTTACTTATTTATTTATATATATATACATATATATATGTGTATATATATTGATACATACAAATATATTCGTATATATATATATATATATATATATATATTGTCACTGGGGTCTTGCAAGGGGATACATTAACACGATAAAAGTTTATAATCTGTCTATATTGATAGACACAGACTACCCAGATATTCTAGCACTTCTTGAAAATATAGATGTCGAAGCCAAATTACTACTGCCACGCCTTGAACAAACAATGGAAGGAATTGTCTTCTAATAGAACGCAAATAAGACAGAGTTCCTGACATTTAAAGTGTGAAGGAACTATTTGTCCTTTAAGTGGCAAGCCTCGGAAATTAGAAGACCAGTTCACATACCTCGGCAGCAAAACCTAATCTACTGAAAGTGATTTCAGCATGCACAAAGTTAAGGTGAGAACTATTATAGACAGGTTGTCGATCATATAGAAATCTGATCTCTCTTATAAAATAAAACAAGAATTCTTCCAGGCTGTGGCTGTGTCGGTACTGCTGTATGGAAGGAACGACACAAGAAGGCTACGAGCTGTTTTGATCAAATATTCCAATAGTCCTTTAAAAAAAGCAACTGTACGGCCATTTAACACATTTCACAAATAATCCTGGTAAGACGAATAGTACATGTGGTTCATTGTGAGAGATGTAAAGACGAACTCATAAAAAGCATTCTCTTATGGACACATGGACGTGCCAATATTGCCCGATCAGCAAGAACTTACGTATATAAGCTCTGTGCGGAGACTGGATACCACCTAAAGGACCTGTCTGGAGCAATGGAAGAAAGGAAGAGAAATAGACATAGGGAACTCCGTGGAATCAGCCAGACTTGATTATATAAATATTCTTACAAAACAGTAATGTACGTGCAAAAGTTACATCATTTTGCAATATGCACACTCCTGATGATGGCCCAAGATCGAGCAATAAGTTCTAGGGAACCTATTAATTATGGAAAGTTTATTAACTAATTCCTGCGGGATATTTTAAAATCAATACGGCAACTTGACAGGATAAACACAAGAATATTTACACAAAAATGTCTACAATGTTTAATCAAATATATATATATAGTCATCCACAGACAGATCTGTTCCGTTCTATAAGAACTCATCAGTGTGGCTAGACAGTATCTTCCCGTAGCTGGGACCGAAACCCAGTTGACTCAAACGTCAACACAAGAATCTAACCATTCAGCCACGAAGAGATATTAGCTGCGAAGTAAATTTTAAACGGTTATGAATCACAATTAATATTGTTTACATACATCCGTTCAACGGTAGCCGAGACCTCAATTCAAACGAAGAGGTTTGCAATAATCGCTAGTGGCAACACGATTACTTCTTCGCCAGAGAACTCAACCCCACGGGGGTAGGGGAGTATATATATCTCTATAGTCATCCACATTATATATATATATATATATTCAGAGAGAGAGAGAGAGAGAGAGAGAGAGAGAGAGAGTACCTGTGGAGTGATCGCTAAAGAGTTTGACTGCAGCCTCGAAGCAAATAATTTCGAATTCCAGTTACGTTATTACGTTCACTTTCTGGAAATGTATAAATCCCCCTTATCTCGCAAGCCGTGGGTTACATATTATCACTGTAGTTCTTTTGCAAGGATAGCTTTGGCATTAAATATCTCACGAGGGTTGATATGCTATTAAACGAAAAAACCAACCTACCAATATATATATATATATATATATATCATCATCATCATATCACGCTGGTAGCACGGATATCCCTGACCCTCTCTCGCAACTCCTCCCTATCTTTCATCGCCCTAGGTAGGTCTTCAGGACAGCAACCCGTATCCTCACATCGCTGCTGAATGTATGTTCGTGCTGGTCGTCCTGCTTTTGCACGGCCATGTGTGGGGGTCCATAAGAGTACATCTCTTATGAGTTCGTCCCTGCTTCTCCAGCAGTGTCCTACATGTCTGGTTCGTCTAGCTTGAATAGTTTTCGTGATAGGGGCAGGTGGCCGTACAGTTGGTGTCTTGTGGGGTGTTGCCGCCAGGACTTGTTTAAGATTGCACGTAGCATTCTTGTGTAATTGCCGTCTAGCTTCTTCTCCAGCCGTTTTGTTAGCGTCCATGTAGTGCAGCCATATAGCAGTATCGATGTGACCGCTGCCTGGAAGAAACTGCGTTTCATTTTATCCGTTAGGTCTGATTTCCATATAATCGATAGCCTATTGATAGCTATCCATGCTTTCATTAACCTGGTTTCGATGTCCTTTTCGGTTGATTCGACGCTGCTTCCTAGGTACGTGAATTTGTCTACTAGTTTAAGAGGGGTTCCTTCTAGAGTGGAGATGTCCCCCGTTTGATTATAGCACATATATTCCGTTTTGTGTGCATTAACATAGAGGCCTATGCTTGTTACTGCTCGTTCCAAACAATGCAGTAGTGTTTCGGCTTGGTCAGGTGTATTTGCCAGTATCGCTATGTCATCGGCGTAGTCAGCGTCGATAATTGTTGTTGCGGGGTATCTTCTGCTTCTTTTCTTCGTCAGTTCGAAGCCATTCTCTCTGATTTTGTCAATCGATGTTCTAAGTACGTAGTCTAGACAAATGATAAAGAGGTACGGGGCCAGCGTGTCCCCTTGTAGTACTCCTGCTACAATGTCAAAGTATTGTGTCTCCATCCGGTGATCGTACTTTTACTTTAGTGTTTCTATAGAGAATCGTTATTGCCGCTACGGTTTCTTTAGGTATGCCGTACGTTAGTAGGATTTGTTCCGTCTTTCCTCTGTGAATGGAATCGAAGGCCTTGGTAAAGTCAACAAATATTAATGTCACTTGTAGGTTTTTTGCCAGTCCACCTTCAAGGATTCTACGGATGGTTAATATTTGTGAGGTCGTGGATCTATTTTTTCGGAAGCCATTTTGGTTTTTTCTAAGTATGTTGTCGATTTTGGGTTCTATGCGGTTTCGTAGTAGGGCATTGTAGATTTTGGCTGCTATAGATGTAAGTGTTATGCCTCGGTAGTCTTTGGCTAATCCGAGGTTCCCCTTTTTAGGGAAGGGGAGTATGCATCCCTTCATCCATCTATCTATCGGATTTTGATTGTATACTGCGTTGCAGTGTCGGAGCAGTATGTCGTCGAATTGTTTGGTCTTCCATACTTCCGGGGGAATTTCGTCCAGTCCTGCAGCTTTCCTATTTTTAATTTTTCTGAGAACCGAGTCGAGTTCTTGTGTAAACGGTCCTAGTTTAATGTCTAATTGTTTGTTAATTATTCTGGTGATTGGTTCATGTGTTATTTTCGGTGGGTTTCCTAGTAAGTTTTCGAAGTGCTGTTTCCACAGTTTTATTCTTTCTTGTTGGTTTGCTGCTTTCAGTTTTGCTTTGGCTGTGTTCTTTCTTCTACTCACTTCGTTTATTGTTTGCCAGGCTATCCTAGATTGTCTATCTTCCACCGAGTCTCTAATCTGATCTATCTGATTTTGAATGTATTCTGTCTGTTCCTTTATATATATGCCTGCTAATTGATATTGTGCCGTTTTTAGTTTTAAGGCATTTGTGTTTGTTGTTTTTTTTCGATAGTTTTTGGAGGCTGTTTTCACTAGTGCACGTTTGTCTCTCACCGCTAAAGTTTCCCATGGGACTCTATATTTAGTTTTGAGTTTTGTTGGAATGCTTTTCGCTGCTGCCTCGAGGTGTGCATTGACGAAATTTTCATATTCGTCGTTTGGTGTACTTTTCTCCGTTTATTCTTGTAGTGTTTCGAATCTGTTTCTTAATTCTAATATCTCTGTTTTTCAATAGGGCCCAGTCATAGTGTTTGGTGGTCGCTGTTCGTTTGGCGTTTTTTCGTAGGCTTAACCGTATTTTCGCCGTGACTATTCGGTGATCGGTGGACACACCCTCAAAAGAGGAGTATGCCTCGCAATTCATTGCACTATTTTTCCATTTCTTGTTTATAAGGACGTAGTCTATCTGAGCTTTAGTATTGTTTGCGTACGTGTATGTCCATAGTTTGCCCTTCCTTTTTTGGTAGTTTGTATTGAGGCATGCTAATCTATTTTCTATCATGAAATCTGTTAGATGTTGCCCATTCCTATTTGACGCGTTGTGGAGGCTGTATTTGTTGTTTCCGTTTTTCCCGATTTGGGCATTCATGTCTCCGCCAATGACTAACATGTTGTGTTTCGGGATGCTACGCACTAATGAGGATAGCTCATCGTAGAAGGTGACTAGTTCAGACATTAAAAATATAATATAATATAATATATAATATAATATAATACAATATAATATAAAAATTTAAAAAAAAATATTTAAAAAAAAAATAGTATGATATATATATATATATATATATATATTAAAGAATAAGATAATTTTACTGAATAGGATTACTGAATTATTAGATAAATGTGAACACAAAACTAAATCTCTATTCTTAAAAATTGAGCTGTATTAATGGTTCTCTCAACTTGCTCTTTTTTTCTACTGCTTTGGGAATATCTTGCTTTCTATATTGAATTTGACATTGTTGAGGGATAAAGGTTTTGGAAACAATAAAAAGATCAGTTTCTCCTACTATTTACCCATTGAGGGATATAAGTTGGGGAGAGAATTATTAAAGAGCGCAGACTACCCTACTATTTATCCATTGAAGGATAAAATTTTCGGAGAGGATATTTAAAGAGTTCAGTCTGCCCCACTACTTACCCATTGAGGGATATGAGTTCGGGACAGAATATTTACATTCACTCCACTGTTCTACTTCCATTTTTTCTATATTGCATCGGATTTGGTTTTATTTTGGGTTGGATTCATGGCATAACAATTACGGTTGGTTATTTAAGGCTAAACCCTGCTCGTACATATACACTGAATATATATGATTTATATATATATTTGGTTGATAACTTTTTAAAACGAGCCTGTGCTTATTTTTTACACAGTTAAATGTCTTCAAGTGGTGCTATGTGATATCATTTTAAAAAACATGTTGACACTTTATATATTGCTGTATTTTACATAGAGAGTGCTCAATATTGTTGCTAGAGTATTTGTAGGTCGAAGTTTGAATAGGGTAGACAGTTAGAGGCGCTTAGTTTTTATATTGTATTGGTGAAAAACAGACATTTATAAAATGATGCAAGTGCTGTTGATTCTGTCACTGCAATTAAAACTTAGATCTATCAATTTATCTATCTATCTATCAAACCTATCCCAATAAAGATCCAATTTTGATCCAGAGTTTTTAGTTTTTCGTCTACATTATAGGTATTTTACCTGTAGTAACCCATTTAAGTACAGAATTGACTCATCGCTGCTTAACCATAGTGATCTAATGAGAATCAGATATACGGCATGACTTTACAGTAATTATCCTCAAACAAAAGGCAGCTTAGATTCAGTGACACTCCCTTATTATTAGACACACACAACAAACCACAATTGACATGCAAAACCAACTGACAAACTATCTCACCCAGGCACAAAGCCGCAATTATGGAGCGTTTAGTAAGTACCGAACTCGCTTCTTCTCGTGTGCTGACCATTCTGACACTAACATGACCATATTCATTGCTTGATAATCCAAGTGGGTTGACCGAGTCAATTAGATGTATCTAGTGAATAGTATAAAAACAACAGCATATCTAATTTAACGTTTTCAGAAAGTAATCTTGTCTTGCAATAAAAAACAAAACAAAAAGCCAAAAAATGTTGCCAAAAAATAAAAGCAATAAGTTAAGAAAAAAACAAAAAAAAAGCAATGATTCCGAATGAAGTATATGTTGTCTTTAATAAAACTAAATACTTTAATTCTGCTTTTTATTTTTTAAATCTATTTATTCATTCATTTATTTTTTTTAATCTATTTACTTAATTCGTTTAAATTGTACCTGTCTAATTGTCGTATTGTGGAAACACTTCCTCGTTATCTTCATTTGCAAACAGATAACATCTCCCTGGAAGGATTACTCAGTCGAGCACTGATTCTTTCAGTGAAAAAAAGATAGTTTTGTTAGTTCTTAAAGGAATCCTCTATCGTCTAACTTGTTATCTTATTCCGTTAACTATCAAATGAAACCAAATAAGTTACAAATAAAAAAAAAAAGGAAATTAACTGAAAATGCCTTTGTTCTTCAACCTCGTAACGTCTGTGGAGATGTTTGTCTTGTATAAGTTACTTTTGTTGAGAATAGACACGGTGACACGAGTTCAAATCATCGACGAGACTGGTTGCATTTCACACAGTGCTATTATCGTTGGGAAAGGGATTCATCCAGATATTATTTCCCTAGCTATAGGTAAATAGTAGAGCAGACTAAGCCGGGTTTGGCAACCGGTCTACAAGAAAACTCTTAATTTAAAGGTGTTAAACTCCTCTTAAAAATAGCCTTGTGTCGAATCCTGCTCGTGGGGAGGGTTTGGTAAGTTCGTACACCGTACCGTCTGTTATATACTGATTTTATCAGCAGAAAAGAACACTCCATAGTCTGCTGATTAACATATCGACAGTGTAAACCAGGATGTTTATATTTAAAATAACTTTATATATATATTTAGTGTTGCTCATGTATAAGTAAGCCCGAATATTTTTAAAGCTAAAAAGTTAACTTTTTATAAAGTTATCTTTCTTTATAATTTTGCGAAAAATAGGATGCAATGACAACGGATATTATTAGGATTTGTAAAATAATAGGTCACTAGTACAGAAGTTTGAAACATATTTGTGATACAAAGTTAAACATCCAGACAATTCGGAGGGAATGGGCCATTCTCTTCTTGTGAGAAATTAGAAACCAAAATGAAAAAAGATTTTATTGGGAGCTGCACTGGGATTGGGTTAGAGATATCACAAGTTAATGGTTCATTTTTCGAAAAATCGTTTGTGAGGTTTTTCACCAAAGTGTGTGTTGTTCCTTTCCACCATCAAGATAAAATGATAAATTTTTTGAGTTTATGTAACTTACAAACTCATATTGTTGGTTACATAGTTTCAATGCTACGGAGTTTCGTAATAAACAGTACCTAATAATATCCGTTTTGATTACATAATGCTCCACCAGAAATAAATAAAATCCTGGTATCTTTGGTTTATTAACTGTTTATAAAAAGATTTGCAAAGTTTACTTATTTATAGTCGACACAAAACATACACACGCACTTATATATATATATATATAGTCATTTTTAAAATATCCAATAGTCAAAGCTTAAAATCATTCCGCGTAAGGAGGACATAAAGTTTAGATTGTCAGTGTCTTATTGAAAATGTCTTCCTGTACACTGACAAACTTGAGGAGACTTCTTACTTCCTGTATTTCAACTACATACGTACTTGACTATTAGTCGAGTGGTCAGTTTTCTAACAGGTGTCGGCTTCGATCAATTTCCAATAAAAAATGAAGGATTCGATAATTCTGAAGTTTGTACTAACTGCGGACGGTGAGCTCTTCAAACGATCTCACAGCGCCACAAACACCTGTATTCTGAATATGCTCTTCCTTGGACGCTTTCAGTAAGAGGATTTCTTCCTTGTCTACTAAGTGGTCAATGGAAAGAATTCAAACTCATTTTTGGATATTTCAACAATATTGAAATCAACAGTAAGAATTGCCCAAGATGCAATGAGACACACAAAAAAAAAAATCGAAAAATAATTTTAAAATACATTGATTTAAAAAATGAAAAAGAATCAGATTGAAAAAATAAAATAATTTTTTTCAATTACTTCTTTATTTCATTTAAAATACCTTTCCGGTATAAAATAACTAAGAAATGAGGCTTTTGCAGTACTAGAAAATAAAATCAACGAGCCGAGTTCAAATTCTGACTGAGGCTGTTCGCATTCACTCTCATGATCTTGAAAAATGCCTGAACCTATATTTTTTTTTTCTCGTTGTTATTTTGACAACTTGATTTTTCCATAGAAATGCCTGAGATTCTAAGTCGAAATGTTTTATTTTCTAGTTCCATTTATTCCGCAGTTTAGTCTCCTCATCGTTGTTGTTTTGATGTCTACATCTCGGGTAAGAATTTCTCCGACGTTCATTCTGTTTTCAGTTGCATTGATACAAAGGGTTTTTCCTTCTTTTCTTTCGTCTATTACTTAATCTAGTATCCTCATCATTGTAATTTTGATTATTGCATATCAATCTACGATTTCTCCAGTCTGCTGTATATTTCGGACTCATTTTAAATTTTTTTCATCTTTCCCCAACAAGGTATGTGGAAGACTAAAGGACAGAAGCGAAAGAGTATCAAGAAAAATTAATGAACATAACTTTGATAAATAAGATTCACAATGTTACAGTTTCCTCCCCTTGTTATGTGTAGAATTCGTTTTTTGGAAATAAAACTCAATTTCCAAAGAAACTAACCAAAAAACGAAACCTTTAAATTATTTTCACATATTTTCTTCTTTTCTCATATTTTTGAATCTTTTTTCATGTGTGTGTGTGTGTGTGTGTGTGTGTGTGTGTGTGTGTGTATCGGTTTGTGCTAATCACTTTCAGGGTTTTCTTGAAAATAGTTGTCTGTAAAACCCGAGTAATAAACCTCTGTTACTGATTTGGTTCTCTAAATTGGCTCTGCGTACGTAGTGAGCACTTTTTCTATACTTTTCATTTGATGAATCACTTGGTTTTCGTTTGTTTTTTTCGGACGAAGTCAGTATTGTGACTCATTCGTTTTTTTTTTATCCAAGAGTAATTTTTTTCATATATATATATATATATATATATATATATATATATATATATAGTAAATTTATGAGAATAAACACTTATTTAAAAAGTGCTTGATGTATCAGAAGTGCTATAATACTGGCCAGCAGAATACTATGAAACCTTAAAAGAATAAGTATCTCATTTCCTTAATTTTGTCTTGTGACTAATAGTTTCCTTTATCTCCTCTCAAATAGAAAACACAATCGTCAGATGAAAATTTATTTGTATGAAATGAACGACAGAATAAATTTAAATAACAGAAATTCTTGCCTCAGTGCAATAAGATGTATTACTGCACGCAGCTAGATCGAAATAATATGGAGGAAAGAAACAATTACTTTTATTAGAAGATTTTTATTGGCAGTAAAATAAAATCTTTATATATATATATATATATATATATATATATATATATATATATATATATATATATATATGTATAGTAGGATATAAAAACTCATTTGTTAAGAATAATTCCAAAATAGAATCTCTCAGAAGAATAACTTAAAAATGAATTGAATGGCGCCAAATGTAAGAATTGGTGTTTTTTAAGAAAAATAAGAAAAATCCTTGGGTCAAATTTCTCCTTTCTACTCAAGAATAACGAGACGTTACCATCTTTTTTAAAATTTTGTCTTGTATTTTATTTGTCTCTTCCATTTCAATCCTGTAAAATTCCAATACTTTTTTTTATCATTAATTCGATATTTTTAAACTTATTTTTTTTTCTACTGGCTCATGGTGTATTCAATACATGAACTCCAGTTTGAACTACAAGACACTTGTCAACAGTTTTATCTGCCATGCACAGGAATTGAAAACTCTGACATCTCTATTCTTTCCTTCAACAAACACGACCAAAGGCTCTTTTAAGAACTTTTTCGTTCGCATATCACTGTTTTATATTATGCTATGTCTTTGATCCGAACTCAGGCGTTTTATTTAACTTTAGGCATATATTTGCACATTTTTAAACGAAGACTTTTTAAAAAATCATATATATATATATATATATATATATGTGTGTGTGTGTGTGTGTGTGTGTGTGTGTGTGTGTGTGTGTGTGTGTGTGTGTGCTTGTGCTTCTCTTCTTTCATTCTGTATCACATGGAATTTGATCTTTTCACTATCACTAATGTCTAAGAAAAACGAGATTAGCCAATAAGCAAAATGTCATGGGTATCTATCAGTGAACCAGGATTTCCTGAGTGTGTTGAATTCGAACTTTATTGGGGGACCTCACTTAATTGACCTTGAGCAAAGCAAAACTAGAGTGCATTTTCGTAGAATAATTGTTTGTACAATCTCCTCATGTCTCCCTGAGAGATTAAGAAAATTGTTGTAGAACATTGGCAAGTGAACTACTCTGGAAGATAAATTGATAGAGCTGTAAATTTGATTCTCATCGACTGTCCCATAATTGGAAAACTTTGCTAAATGAATGTAAGTTTAATGTATATTTATATGTGATTTTCAGATCTGAAAAAACATGTTTATCAAGTTAAGGCGAACAGCAAATAAGCATTGCTACATTTTGTTATTTCTTCTTTTCTCTTTTATGAGAACATTGAATTCAAACTCAGGTTCTAACTTGTCAGTGAGATTTTGGTTTTGAAAATGACAAAGACGGCAGTGTTCTTGGTATGTCACTAAACGTTTGTGAGGCTCGACTGTCGGAGTTCAAGCGTATAAGGAGTCACACCTTTATTGTTATTACTAACAGGTTTACGCCGACTCAAACTGGTCGTAACTGTTAGCATTCTCTCTATCGAGCAAATAAATCTATTTGAATATGATTAGTTTCATATAGAAATACGTAAAAGCAATACATAATGTACCATTGTCAAATACAGCTACGCGAAACGTACATACACTGTTCATTACATATAGAACATAGAACATAGGAATCTCGAAACACAAAAAACACTTACGACTTCTCAGTTCAGGTACGAAACTTTTTATTACCTTTGAGTGTAAAGCTTTTTTGAAATAAGGAGAGAAAGGTACAATCTTTCTATTCTGGCTTTTTCATCTGCCCCACCCCCACCCCCATCTTGTGCGACACCTGCACAAGGCCTCCGCGAGCAAACGAAAGTCAACCCTTCTCGTCCGGTGTCTAGTCTCAACTCTACTCAACTTTCTTCAAATTCCCCAAATCCTCCGTGCACTTCCGGTGCATGACGTCACCCGCACTCTGTAACCTCGTTTCCCAACTCAGGCAATTGTGACATCTCTGAGTGACATGTCAGTTCTGCCCCCAATATTTTGATGGGAAGTTGCATTTGTTTTGTTTTCAAAAAGGCCCTAAATGTTGCACCTAAGTAACCCATGCACTGAGCCGAAAGGTTCTCAGCCTAACTAGACCCAAAGGCATAACCCGAAATCCCTCGGCCATTATATTACAATAATTGTGTGCAACAATAATGAGTAAAAAGCGATTATTTCTGACTAATTATTAGTATTCGATAGTGACACTTGAAAACGTATATTTCTATTTCAGTGAAAGAGTATAACTAAAGCCATAACTATCAGCGGGGCAAAGAATATTCCGAGAGAATTTTTCATGATAAGTAAAGCCCCACATAAAAGCGATGTCCTAGGTATGACACTAAACAGTATCTAGTGGTAATCCGGTTCTGGGGGTCTAGAGTACCTCTTTTGTTGTCATTACTCCAAGATTTACTCCAACCCATACCATTTGTATCAATCTGCGTGTCGAATCGACTTGTTTTAACATTATTAATATTAGATACCAATTACTGAAATGAAACTAACTGTGTGAACATCTGTTGGAATTCGGGTAGTCATCTTGTTTCTGGTTAAGATACCACTTCTAAGTAACAAGGCTACATTTAGTCTGGTCCTTGTAAAATAGCGATTGTTTATATGTGACTTAGTCGCGGCTGATTGGTAAATCTACTGCTTCTACTTCAGCCACCTTTCATTGGTTAATCTACTGCTGGGAAATACTTGTTGACAAGTTGTTGACAGCCGACATCTCTAGAACTTCCACCTCTAAACAACCCAACAACATCATTTGTATTAGATAGGATTACATAATACTGTATAACTGTGTACAAATAAATAGCGATAATCATCAAAACAAATATTTATTTGATGACGTATAATAGAGTATAAATTATTAGTATAACAGGGTGTGGAAGTAAAATATGGGATATATTTTTAAACGCTTTTTAGTCTTATTGGTTCAATTTTTGGAAAAATAAACGTGATAAATCTAAATTTCCATGATTAGCACTATCATTCATACACTTGTTTAAGATTAAAATTCAGCCCAATATGAGTGAGCAAAAAAAAAAAAAAAAAGAAACGACAAAGAATCTATGAAACCAAGCCAACATTTCTTTGTCTACCGTATACAAAGCAAAGAAAACATTTTTTTTACAGAAAAAGAGCTTTTTAAAGAAAAAGAGGAGTGGAGGATTGAACAGAAAATGAAAAGAAGGCTTTTTAACTGAACTCGCTACGGTGATTAAGTACGACCTAAACACGCCCATAAAAAAAGCGCGCTAATGAATTGAGAATGCAAGAGAAAACTGTGAGGATAGGAATTAAACAAGATTTAAGCCCAGAGCTTACCCTGCTTGATTAAGCTATTTAGGGCCTTTTAGAAAACAAAACAAATGCAACTTCCCATCCAAATATTGGTTCGCGTAAGATTGTTATTGAGGAGGAATAGAATAAAACATCTGAAGAATTTATTTGGAAGCCATGCAAATCATTTCGCAGGCATCTTGATACAATTATAGAAAAAATAGTGAGCATATTAAGTAAATTTACTGTTTTGTGTCTATTTCCTTATTTTGTAGTTTATCTTTATTAATTAAAATCAATCTTGTTTTAAATTAGAGTTGTTTATTATTATGTTAGAATATGCCTAATTTTGCTTCCGCACTCTGTAATACAAATTACTAGAATTAGTTTGGAATACTTGAGACTATATAACATGAATGCAAGTTATTTGTATCTAATTTTCACATGAGATTATTCATAATGAGTTGACTCACCGTTTGACAAATACGTCAAATCAAACCAGATAACTTCTGATAAAAAAGACTGACTTTAACTTCAAAGATTGGCATACTGTTAGAACAACCAACCAACCAACCAAGCAAACGACTTTTCTGCAAGACAATCCACATGTTATAGCCAATCCCAGCTTCCACATAATATCTGCCAAATATTCTGAGATAAGCTCTGTAGAAGAGTTCTCAAGTGTTTGAGTTAGGCGTTGCAAGCCTGTTCGTTTTTGCTCATTGAAAAGACACATATGGCGGTTTTCCATTTTCACTTCAGACATTTGAGGTTTAGATTCATCACGGTCTGTAAGGATTTGTAGATTTTTATTGGTAGTGAATGGCTCTTGAGTGAGAAACATTGATCAATACATAACATAAGACTGCCTTTATACTTTCTCGTGGCAATCCCCAAAACACCGTGCATCTAAAGTAATAATTAATAAGAGTCTCCTCTATATAAACGATCAATAGAACTTGCTTTAGATCTGCTAAATTTAGTGCTCGTATGAACGAGGTAGGCTGAAAAGTTTATGTGATAACATTATATATACTGTTGATTGATTTTTTTTATCAATAAAAACCAAGCACTGCAACACCGATGGAAGAAGAGGATCGCACGGAAGACTATGTTGGAAAAGAGACCACATTTGTTCACATTCCGTCAGTGTATCTTTGTCAGCCAATGAACTTTTCAGCTGACCCTAGTACATGATCGATTACATATGTCATGAGACGGGTTGAATAAATGAATAATTATTAGAAATCAAATTTATCATCGTCAAGATCTTAGGTTGTTCTAAATGTATTTTCTTTTTCCCTAAAGAGTACGTGGTGCCTTCAATAAGTTTCCAGACTTTTTTGTACAGGCATTTAAAATTGTTTTAGACTCTTGAAAATTCAGTATCTTATTGCTATACATCGTATGAGATGACTGACAATTTTTTAAGATTTCAGGTTCAAATGAACAGCTACAGCAGGAATTGGAATACACCCCACTAAAGCCTGATTGTAACAGCTGGTGAATTTCAAAAATGCAATCTGGCGGTGAAGACACTTTAGAAGAACGATATGCAATAAAATGATGTTTTAAACTTGGAAAAAATGCCACAGAAACGTACGGAATGCTTTAGACTGCTTTACGACCATCTTGCACGAATCGAGCATCAGTTTTTTAGTAGCATAAGAGATTCAAGGAAGGCAGTGAGTCTGTGAGGGATGATGAGAAGTGTGGGAGGAGTAAGGAAGTCAATACACTAGAGTTGATTGGCCAAAGGGTTAGGGTTAGGGTTGCTATGTTGAGGTTTTAAGGGAGTTCAGGAAGAGATTCCGTCGGAAGAGGTCAGCACTCTTCAAATCGGGTCAGTGGCATTTCCACCAAGACAATGAACCAGTCCACAATTCCATCGTAGACTATTTGACCAAGATGGGCATCAAGACAGTTCCCCACCGTCCCTATAGTCCAGACCTTGGTCCCTGTGACTTTTGGTTATTCCCTAAGCTCAGAGGCTGTCGTTATGAGACAATTGAGGAAATGAAAGAGGTTGTGACGAAGGTCATTGACACGCTCACACAAGAGGACTTCCATGGGGCCTTTCAGAAGTTGTTTGAACGGTACAACAAGTGCATCACATCTGGAGGAGATTACTTCGAATGGGACTAGAGTTTCATATGTTTACTATCAATGAAAGTGCCCATACAAAAAAAGTCTGGAAACTTTTTCAATGATCCTCGTATGTAAAAACAACTAAAATTTTAATTTATTTAAATATTAGTGTATTTGGAAAATAATATCTTCTTACCAACGAGGTCATAAAAATGGAAGTTTACTTTCTTTGAATATTATCATTAAGATTCTAGTCAAGTACATTTTCAAAGACTACTCTCATTGGCCTAGTGTTCGCCAATGGTCCGGG
Organism: Sepioteuthis lessoniana; assembly: GCA_963585895.1. Taxonomy (NCBI): domain Eukaryota; kingdom Metazoa; phylum Mollusca; class Cephalopoda; order Myopsida; family Loliginidae; genus Sepioteuthis; species Sepioteuthis lessoniana. The sequence goes on from OY757942.1 coordinate 28,819,429, forward strand.
AGACCTGGGTTCAATCCTAGGTCACGACATACCAAAGACTTTAAAAATGGTACTTGATACCTCCTTGCTTAACACTCGGCAATTTAAGGTACGTATCAAGGGTAAAGTGGAGTAATCTAGGAAAAGGAGTAGCGCCCTCCCCTACTCCTCTGTGTAGTAGCTATTGAAAAAGGAGCCTTCTGGTCGCCCTCGACTAAGGGCGCCAACTTTACTTTTTACTTTTACTGTCCGAGAGGAAGACAAATTTTTCATTCAATGTTTAAAGAAATTTGAGGTTTCTTCTGAAAAACGGTTTAAAGATCGTTTTCAAAATCGTCTTTGTTTTTGAATGTTTTTCGATTTACAAGAAAAGAACTTGTCTTCTCGTGAATGTTGTCATTCCAGCGATCCAAGATGGGAAATAAAATTAAGCAAAAATACAGGTAGACGCTTAGATATTGCCCGAGAGGTGAAAAGTTGTGAATCCTGCAATTGATATTGATATTAATTATGGTAGGTGAGCTCGAAATGGCCCTAAAGGGTATGAAAAAGAGCCTGGAAGAATTAGAGCCCTGAGAAAGAATCGAAACCATCCTAACCACAGCACTGTTAAGATAAGCTAGAATACTTAACAACGTCCCGGAAACTCAAAGATTCTTGTTGTCACTCTCAAAAAACTTGGTATAACCTGTCGAATAGTGTACTTCACCGTCCCGACAGCTCACAGGGTAAAAATGAAAAAAAAAAAACGAAAAGGGAGACAAGTACCAAGTACCTTACCAGAGAACTAAAAAGTAATGGAACCTGAAAGTGACGGTGGTACCAGTTATAAGTGGAGCGCTTGGAATGGTCCCCAAAAGCTTGGTAAGGAGACAGAAAGAGCTAGAAACCAGAGGACGAACCGAGACCATCTAAACTACCACATTAATAAGATCGGCCAGAATACAGAGAAGAATTTTTGAGACTTGAGGATAGTTGCTGTCACTTAGACTCCAATGAAAGATCATCAGCTAACGCTGGTGTGAAAAACTTGCAAGGAATAGTAATAATAATAATAACAACAATAATAATAATAACAACAATAATAATAATAATAGTAATAATCAACAAAAAAAGAGAACTTGCAAAGTAGTCGACTTTGCTGTCCCGGCTGACCACAGAATAAAACTGAAAGAATGTGAAAAGAAGGATAAGTACTTCGACCTTGCTAGGGAATTGAAAAAACTATGGAACATGCAGGTGACAATTATACCAATTATAATTGGGGCGTTTGGAACAATAACTAAAGGATTGCTAAAGGGACTAGAGGACTTGGAAGTTGGCGGACGAGTGGAGACCATCCAAACGACAGCATTGCTGAGACCGGCCAGAATACTAAAAAGAGTCCTGGAGACTTGAGGAAACTCAGACTCCAGTGAAAAACTATCGGCTAACGCTGATGTGAAAAGCTCTAATGAGTGAATAATAATAATCATCATCCTCTGCAATGATATATTTTTAAGTATTTGATCTAATATTGAAGAAGGTTATCACTTCTGTCTGAGTTTCCTCACTTTAAACAAGTAATCAATTGACCAGAAAGAGGTTCATATTCCACGGCATATTGACCCTCCAAAAGAAATTTCCAGTGCTGATAAAAACCTAGAAAAAAATAAAAGTGTAGATAAAAAAACTAGATAAAAACCGGAGTAGAACTCGATCTCCATTAGCCTGTGTTAACTTGTAAAATGTTTCTGTCGTATTGTCCTGAAGTTTAACGGAGAATTTTTCACCGAACATATTTTTAACAATCCAGTATTACACAGCTTAATGTAAAATCTATGTCGCAAACAAGAGCTGAATCCTTTCGGATGTTGACAAAGACAATATTAATGAGATAATTTTCAATGAAGGTTGCCAGTCAGAAAAATGTCTGTCGAGCCCGTACCTTATATTTAGATAATTGGTGCATTTTATCAATAAATACTATAAGTGGCTGGGGATTTTTCTCCTTTTAAAGGAAGCTTTCTCCTCTTTGTCTACTATCAATAAAATCATATATAAATTCAAAAATTCAACACGAGCCTTTTTAGCAGAACAAAGCGTGTAAGAAAAGTAAAATTCTGAAGTACACCTACTCGATAAGAAAGGCGTTTTGGTAGTTGATATTTTGTTGTGCTGGGTACTTAAAAAAGAAGAGAAAAAACGAGTAAAAAGAAAAGAAAAATAAACTCGTTTTAGTTTTTGTTTGTTACGTAAGTGACTTAATATTAAGCTATGGAAAATGTAAGTGCTAAAAATTCTTTAAACATAGAATTGGACCTGAAAAAATCTTTCATTTTTTTTTCTTTAATTTTGGTGGGTATTGAATATGACTCCATTTCAAAGAAAAACTTGCACTCTCTTTCGTACTGGGTTGCCTCTATTTCCAAATCTGTCTGTCTATCTCTCTCGCTCCCCCTCTCTCGCCTCTCTCATTATATATATATATATATATATATATGTATATATATATATATGCGTGTGTGTGTGCATGTGTGAGAGTTCGTGTGGGGTGGTGAACAAAGAAGAAGAAGAAGAAGAAGAAGAAGAAGAAGAAGAAATGCGAAGCCAAATGTTGGTAATGAAATCGCCGTGCTCAAGTATCTCTGAGTAGAGCTATACAAAAAATAAAACGTGATTACTTACAATACTATTACTCTGACTTTTAGTCTCATTTTGCAAAAGAAGTATTGTCACAATATATATATATATATATATATATATATATATATGTGTGTGTGTGTGTGTGTGTGTGTGTGTGTGCATTCTGTAGTTTACTATCATCAAGTCCTTTTTCAATAATTTGATTTCCTGTCTGTTAAATATATTTTAAATATATATTTAAATATATATTTAAATATATATTTAAATATATTTTAAATATATTTTAAATATATATTTCCTTCTTTTTTTAAAATCCTTCTTTATTTCTCCTTCCTTTCCTATTTGCTACCTACTTTATTTCATCCTTCTTTCCTCTGAATTCTCTCTCTCTCTCTCTCTCTCTCTCTCTGTCTGTCTCTCTCTCTTTATCTATCTACCTATCTATGTGAATAAAACTGTACTCCATCTGAGAAAAATAATCTTTTACAATACAGTATATTCAAGTTATTCTTGAACTCAACAAAAGATAATTCTTTTTTTTTTTTTTTCGTGAACTTTCATGTAGTTTTTCTTTCTAACACCTAAAAGTACTCAGAAAAAGCGAATATTTTTCCCACTGCTATTGTCTCCATCGACACAATTGAAAAGAAAAGAAACCAAAATTACTTAAGTTTTTTTAGGTAGAGAATTCTCTGTGAACTTATAATGTCACAGAATACACTTTCTAAAAAGAATCTGTTGGATATGAATCAATAAGAATTCGAAAAAAAGTTTTATCCAAACTAACCTGTTCCAATTTGTACCGTTTAAACCTTTCCGTGTCAAGAGTCTACATTTCGGAAACTTGTCAAAACATTTACCTTGTAACTAAGAACAAAAAAGAAAATCAGGGCACCGAAAAATGTTACTTGAGTGTAAAGAATTTCGGTTACTGCAAAGTTTTAAAAGAAAAAAAAAATAGCAATTGAAAAAGTTCTTGAGAAGAAACGTTTGTTCAGAAATGCTTTAGCGAAAGGAAAGATAATATTAGTAAAAAATATAAGAAATGATATCGTGAAAAAAAAAAAAGTTTCAAAGAATGTCTGTTAAAGATTTACAACCGAAAGATTAACTAGAATACAGGTTTCAAACCGATTACTTACCCAAAATGGCTGCTATGAACAGGGTGTCAGTTTTTAAGCGGGATATATTTGATATAAATTCAAAGTGTTTTTTTTTTCTAGACTGGTTGCAGATGAAGTTCTATCTTGATCATTCCATGAAAGAATCTATTCTTATGCTGGCTATATCATCATCATCATTAAGTCGTACTGAGAGCACAGAGTCCTTTGACTCACTCTCGCTATCTTTCCCTATTGTCCATCATTCCTGTTAGGTTCACTAGGACGCATCCAGTGTCCATACAGACTAGACTGATAGAAATGCAAAAACTATTTATGAATAAAAGCTATTCATCAAATGTTGTCCTTATTAAACCAAGCCCTGACTTCCTATTCAAAATTGATTAAAGAGATTGAAATTAAAATCTAGAAGAGTTTAAAAATGCATTACAAATCATTTTTGTTATAAAAATTCTCCGGAAATTATTTAACCAATTAAATGCCATGGAAACGATTTTTATTTTAAAAGCGGATTACAAATGATTTTACAGTAAAAATGCACCGGAAATTATTTTCCCACTAAAATGGCTTGGAAATGATTTTTACTATAAAAATGCATTGAAAATTGTTTTATTATCAAAATGAATTTAGAATTTGATAGCTTAATATCAAACCGTTTGACTGTTCTATAGTGGATAGACAACCCATATCTTTCTAATTATTAATTCAGATTAACCGAATTCGATTGTCAGCGATTTTGAGACTGGCAATGATATCCTAGTCAGCAAGCTTTTTCATTCACATCGTAACTCAACGTGGAATCAAAATTATGATGACTTTTTTTTCTTTTGTCTATTTTTTTGCGGCGTATGCATTCTCTACGCAGGTTTTTAGATTTAACCTTTAGCTTCCGAAAAGACTTTAACGCATCCATTGCATGTAATATAATCTCTCCTTAATGAATCATTCTTATTTCTGTGGTTGGGTCACAGTAAAAGCTGGGTCTGAAGAAGAAGAAGAAGAAGAAGAAGAAGAAGAAGAAGCGGATAATAGTTGATAAGGGTAGAAAAGTAAGTCTGGCGTTTTCGAGACGTTGTTAGTACCGAAAATGCCAATATGTCTTACGTGTGAGCATTCTTCTGGGAATCGGGGTTGGCTGGAAATTTCTCTGGAAGTTGCGAAAGGTGCGATATTGCTGACAATTCTCCAGAAGCAATGAGCCAGATATAATCAGGCATAATTTTTGATGGCAAGCGAGAGAAAAAGATTTAATAAGAGAAGGGAAACGGAGCGCTATAATTGTAGATACTTATCTGCGGCCATAGAAAAAGGAGACGGCAGTCAGGTTAGACCGGATTATTTATCTTCGAAATGGTGGGAGATATTGTCGAGGACACCCAAGCAAATATAAAAGAGCAAACACAACAATAAGAAGGACAATAAAGAAAAAGAAATAAGCAGATGGTTGACGAACTTGACTCTAAACTTCCTGCAAGACATTTTCCTTGGCGCATTAAAAAACGGTAATTCCCATACGCCAGAACGCAGTGTCCCGAGTGTATGATGGGCCTAGCTCTGTTAGGAAGAAAAATTGCATTTTTTATCACCAACACCCTTTATTGGTCATCTGAAATTTTCACTGACCATTGTTTACGCGAAGGGGTTCCTTCTTACGATCTCCTGATTCTCTCATGAAAGTGTCTGCAATGTCGTAAAAGGAAGAAAAAATAACAACTGAATATTGTGTAATACACAGAAATACACTTTTCTTTCTTTGCATGGTCAATCTGTATATAAAATACTTCCTTTCTTTCTTTTCTTTTATTATCTTCTTTTCTTTTCTTTTTTTATAAAATACTTTTTTCTTCTTTCCATAATTTTACACAATCTCTTCTTTCCTTCTTGCCGTACGCTTTCCTTCTTGTTTGCCTTCTTTCATTACTTCATTCCTTCTTTCATGTTCCCTTGTTTCATTCCATTTTCCTTGTCTTTTCTTTTATTTCTTCGTTCCTTTTCTCTTTCATTCTTATTCTCTACACCTCTTTTTACCTACTTCCTTGGATTTTTCTTTTAGACTTATTTCCTCATCTCTTTCTTTCCATCCTACTTTCATTCCTGTCTTGTTTATTTTATTCCTTAATTCATTCTACACTTTTATCCTTTACTTTTCTTTTCTTTCTTTCCTTTCGTCTTTCATTTCCTTTCAATCAGCCTTTTTGTTTCGTTCATTCTTTTATTCAAATTTTTGTTCCTATGCTCCTCTTCTACACAATTATATTTTAAGAGAGGTCCGCAAATAATTATCGTTGCCTTGTACCATACTATATAAAGGTTAACAAAAATATTTGTTGAATTCCATTGTTCATCGATGGTCAGTTTAGTAAGCGTGTGGTAAAATGTATTAGTCGAGGAGTGCAATTAAATAGGTAAAAATAAAAACAGCAATAAGGAGAGAGACGAGTCGACCAAGTTAAAAGACTGCGAAAAGGCGAAATGCAATGAAATTCGCAATAAAAATCTACGCGCTATATTTCACACTCTACCATAAAATCTTCCAATTAACGTAGAGTTGCCAAAATTGTCAAACTCTACCAGTTAGCTAAGTGGCCGTGAGATCAGCCCAAGGGAAGCGGTCTGCACAGATGGAATTTGAACTTCACTGTTCTGAGAACCACCTTGGAAGAAGCTCAGTTTTTCCGATAGGAGGACATTTTGGTTGGACACAGTCGAGCAACAGAATCCGGAATAAGGAAAGTGACAAAAAGAACTTCCCAGATAAGTGACCAGTGGGTTTATCCAGTAAAAAAAAAAGATCCATGTTACTATGAATCTCCCTCCGACGAGCCTGTGACAGTCATCCTGTTCCACATATTCCGCATTCCCAATAATTAAATAAACTTTTAAAAAAAATATATTCAAAGCGAGTTGTGGTTTTTCCTCTCAAAAAATCAGTTATCATCAACAGCAGAGTCACCTCCACTTTTTATCGATAACAACAGGGTCACCTGAAAGTGACCGTGTCATCTGTAAGAGTACGGATGTAACTACAAGACTCGTCAAGTTAATTGATCGTGCATTTGCCATGACTAATTTGGCATAGTTTGTCTGCGACATGGATCAGTTGCTCAATGGTAGATTTTCAACTCTGCATTTTGTGGTCGCTGGTTCGATCTCCAGTGGGGAGATCATGGTATAAACTACTGATGAGACCGAACTAAGGTTGAAACAGCTGTTTAGTGGTTCCGTATGTCACGCGTAGTGCTTGCTGGATTTTCTGATCATGGTAATTCAATTTATTACAACATAGTTTTAATCGCCAATAACGCCACATTAGCAAGTTCATCTCTAAAGAGTTTAAGTGTTTCACAAGGTATTTCATTGTTGGTCTTCTATGCAAGACGATGGTGAGCTTCGGAGATATTTGATTCTTCACTGCCACGCTAGTTTGGTTTGGTTTTATGGCATATCAACCGTTGTAAGTTATATCATGCTTAATCGGGAGTTTACACACACAAACACACACACACACACACATATATATATATATATATATATATATGATTTGTTTACACACAGTTAAATGATCAAACAGTTCTAGTTTAAGCAATTTAATTTAGCATAAGTCAACAAAGTTAAGTCTTTCCAAGTATTGCTATGTATTACAAACATTTCAGTTAAACATCAGACATTTCTTTACACAGTTAGATGATCAAGCAGTTTTACTTTAAACTATTCAGTTTAGCATGTCATTTGTTCGTATAGTACTTGAACGACAAACAGTTCTATTTGATCAATAGATAGGACTCTATCAGGTGGTACCACTCAGGGCCAAAGTAGATTTGGGAGCAATGGCAATGAAGGGGTATTCCGATTTCCGCATAGCTCTTGCAATATTGGAGACACACCATAAGATTTTTTCATTTCATATCCAAGAAACTCGTTGGTGAAAGAATTACTCTCTTCAGAGATGAATTTGGTGTATTCTACAGCCCCAGCATGACTGCCGTGTTGTCCGCGACTCTAGTAGAACTTCATAGAGTGTTCACCTTGCCGTTCAGTATTAGAGAAATCCGCAGAGAAATTTGTATATTCTTTCATTAAATTCGAACGTTTTTCCTTTTCTATCTAGATAATTTCAATAAAAACTCGTTCAAGTAAATGTCATCAATCTCTTTGCAGTGAACAAGATCTGGAAATGAACTCTGAGACTAAAGTTCAAATCCTGGACAAAGCTATTTGTTTTACATTTTGTGCTATTGTTCTGGGAAAAGGCATGAATCATTCCTTTCCCCTCACACGCACCAGCTATGGGCAAATAGCAGAATATACTGGGTTTTGTAACCTTGGTAGGGCAACCGGTCTCGCAGAAAGACAACATAATTCAAACTAACGGTAAATTGCTTCAAAATCAACCGTCTGTCTTATCCTGCCCATGTTGGAAAGGTTTGCTGCTGCTCTACGTGATGTAGGCAACGTAAACAAAACAGAAGATTTACTAAGTTTGGTTTATTTCTTTTACGGCGTGTAAACCCTTTTCAGATCATTTAAAGCCGAATCAAGTCATTTTGACGAAAGTTTGTTGTTTCAAGGTCTTCGTATCTTCAAATATTCATGGTGTACAGTTATTTTCATATACTGATTTTTTTTATATACTTTGGTATCAAAGTCTTTAAATTTTTTCATATAGGCCCATTGCTTTCAGGAAGGACATTGTAGCGTCTTCTTAATTTTTTTTAATAGTCCTTTCATACAGCTTGCGTTTAAATAGTTTTTTTCAAAAAGTTTGCGTTGTAAAATCTTTCTCTTGTTGGGGCTAGGTCAATGCATTCAAGTAGTGTACGCAGTCTGGCATGCATGGCACATTAGTTGCTCTTCTTTAAGCAAGAAAGAATGCGTAATTCTTGTGTGACCTATGCGCAATCTGGATAATACTACATCTTCTTTTTAGATTTTTCTAAAGCTTTGCTCCCATTCTCCTAATATTTGTTGAATTTCTAGAAGTTTGTTATATTCATTGTTGCTCCAGCGATACTGTCATTGTTGTTGTATATATTTATTTTGGTTTTTAAGTCCGTGTATGAAATTTTAAAATTTTAGATTTACTTATTTTACTCAGAAAAGGTTATTCTAATTGTTCTAATACCATTTCATAACATTTAAATAGATTATTATAACATTTGACGGTAATTTAAGAGTTTTAAAGTTTTCTTTTTCTTTCTTTTTTTCTTTCTTTCTTTCTTTCTCTTTTTTTATTCTTTCTACGTTTTATTTTCTTCATTCTTGCCCTAATTTTTTTCTTTATTTTTTCTCTTCCAACTTGTTTCCAGTTTTCTTTCTTTCTTTCTTGCTTTCTTTCTTTCTTTCTTGCTTGCTTTTTCTCTTCTTTCTTGCCTAACTTCCTTTTTTTTATTATATTTATTTCCCTTTCTTCTTGCTTTCTCGTCTCTTCCCTTTCTTCTCTTCCTTATTGATTTTCTTTCTTTCTTTCTTTCTTTCTTTCTTTACCCGACTTCCCTTTCTACTTGCTTAACGTTGAGTTCATTCTGTTGATATTTATTTGTCTTTCATCTTACTTCTTTGCTCTTTGATCCCTTCTCTCTCTCTCTCTCTCTCTCTCGCATTCATTTTTCTATTTTCATTTCTTCCTTTCTCTTTCATATCATTCTTCCTTTCTTTCTATTTCTTACTATTTTCCTTCTTGCTTTCCTTTCTCTTCCGCTCAATGTCATATTCTTTTTCTGGATTTTTAACTGTCCCGAGCATTTTAATGGCCGTCTCTTTTCGAAACGTTAAGGAATATGAGAACCACATCCGATTCTTATCAGCCTTGACTGTTCTTGTCGTTGGAGTTATAACCAGGGATTTATCCTTCAGGAAAAATATAACAACGCGTCCAAGCATTCAAGTTGTCTGGTGTCCAAATATCTGCGAAATGTCCATGACTGTCAAGCCCCGTTGATATATAAATCAATCATGCACAATATTGCTAGGATATGTCGTAACAAAACACCACGAGCTAAACTCTTCATAAAACGCAAAGGGAATATGGCGCCTGGTTTTCAGGGTTCTAATGTCGATGGAATATTTCAAAGGTTTATTTTGATGAATAATCTCCTTTTCTGTTTTGTGTTCTTATAGTTCTTTGGGCTTTTTCGTTTTGTTGAGTAATTCTTTTGGGGTCAAGAGGTTGTGGTAATTTCGAAACTAATTATCCAGGTTCCATGTCAATGTGTCTAAACAAGAATTCATAAAAACGTTGAAGGCAAATGTTTTCTGAGGAATACTTATGAAATAACGATTTTGCGATCCCTTCAGAGAAGGGAATAATTTCTAGCTGTTTTATTTTATTTCGGGTTTCATTTAAATAGAAACGCATTTGTATGTAATTAATAAAACTAAAATAAGCATATAATTCTTCTTCTTCTTCTTCTTCTTCTTCTTCTTCTTCTTCTTCTTCTTCTTCTTCTTCTTCTTCTTCTTCTTCTTCTTCAGGCTCTTTTCACTTTTTTTTCTTTTTGCTTTACTCCTTTGTCTCTTTTTCTTTTCTCTCCTCATTTTTCCATTCTCTCTTTCCTTCCTTTTCATCTTTCACTTCTTTCTCATTTTTTTCATTTTCCGTTATCTTTCAGCTTCTTTCATTTCTCTTTCACTTTAAAACTCTTCTCACTATTTTCATTTTTAAAAAAATTTTCAGTTTTCATTTTCTTTTTTTCTTTTTTTTTCCTTGCTTTATTTTTTCAATTTTTTTTTCACTTTTTTATTTCTTTTATTTCTTTTTACATCAATAATTTTTCTCTGCATCTTTCTTATGTTTTATTTTTTTATCTTATTGGTTTCATTGTTTTTTCCCACGTTATGTTTAATCTTTCACGCCTTATTTTTCAGTTTACGTTTTCATTATCATTTACTTTTTCATTCTCTTTTTATTTGTTTATTTTTTTTCACACTGTTTTGTCTTTTTTCCTTTCTTTTCATATATTTCTCTCATTCTCTTAATTATTTTTCTTTTTCATTCTCTTTTTATTTATTTATTTTTTTCACACTGTTTTGTCTTTTTTCCTTTCTTTTCATATATTTCTCTCATTCTCTTAATTATTTTTCTTTTTCATTTCTTTATTTTTTTCTCACGGGAAAATTTCCCGTCTTTTCTCTCTTTTCCTTTTTTCCCCATCTTTTGATTATTTTCTTGCTTTAATTGTTTTAGACTTCTTCTTTTTTTCTTCCAGGAATTTTTTATTTTATCATTTCATTCTTTTTATATTATGTTTCTTCATCGTCTTCTTTCTTCCTTTCACATTTTACTTCTTCATTGTACTTTTCCTTTTTTTATTCTTCATTTTTCGATTTTTTTATTTCATATTTCTCTTTTTTTTTTTCCTATTTTAGTTACCATTTCTTCTTTCTGTTTTCATCTTCTTTTGAATTGTTATGTTTCTTTCTCGTTTCCGTCTGCTTCTTCTTTTTACATAAATGTGTATTTTTCTTTCTTCTTCATCTTTTTTTTTATCTTTGTTTTTTTTCCTTTTCAAATTAAAGTATGTATATTGTTTCTCTTTCTTATTCTTCACTTTAAATTTCCCTTCTTTCCTCTTTTCTTTTCGATGTTTTTTTATAAATCTTTATTATTTACTTTTTACTTGTTCATTTCTTTTTCGTTCCTCCAATTGATACTTATTTTATTTTCTCTAATTCATTCTTTTTTCATTGTTTTAATCCTTTAATTCTTCATTTAACTTTTGTTTCTAGTGATTTTTCGAACTTTTGAATATTTCTTTCTTTTTTATTATTTCTACTGTTTTAATCATTCTCATCTTATTTCATCTTTTTATTTTTACCTTTCAAATTTTACTTCTTTCTTCCTTCTTGTTTTTCTTCATTCTTAATTTTCTTTTTTTTTTTTTCATCTTTATTTATTTACTTCATTTTCCGTTATCAATCCTTCTTCATTCTCTGTTTTTTCTTTGCCTTTCTATTTTCATGTCTTCTTATGTTATTTTTCCTTCTCTCACATTTCTTATCGTTTTCCTCTTTTCTTTCTTCTTTCCTTCGTCTATTTCCCGTTTCGTAGTTCTTTTACTTTTTTATTTCTTTTTTTCTTTTTCTTTTGTATTTTTCCTTTTTTTAATTTTTTTTTTTTTTACTATTCTTTTCTCTTTTTCCTTCAGATTACTTTTCTTCTTTTTCTTTTCCTTATTTTTCATCCTTTGAGAATTTTTCAGATATTTCTTCTTCTCTTTCTTTTTTCCTTTCTTATTTCTCTTTTGCAACTTTCTTTTTTCTTCTTACTCATATTCTTTCTCTTTCTTCTTTATTTTATTTTTGCCTCCTTTCTGTTTCTTATTTCGGTATTTTCCTTCTGAATTTTTTCCCATAATTATTTCTCTTTTTCTCTTTCTTTTTAATAAGATTGATATTCTATCTCTTGTCACTTCTTTACCTTTCTTTTCTCTTCTTTTTTTATCTTCTCTCTGGTCTTGTTATTTTTCTTTCTCTTACTATAAAAGATGTTTTGTAATTATTCATCACGTTGCATTTCCTTTATTCAGTTCTTTTTTCTTTGATTTCTTTTTTCTCGATAACCAGTATCATCTTTCACTTCTACTACTATTCACTTTCACCGCAAACCTTCTTCTTCTTCTTCTTCTTCTTCTTCTTCTTCTTCTTCTTCTTTGTAAAACTGTATCCACAAAACTGGCTCCGATCGCATGAACTAGAAAAAACAAAAATAGTATTCAAATCTATTTATTAGTTTACCAGGAAATAACTATCCACTTTCATTATGTATTTATTTATTGTTTTGGCTTTCAGCAGCTCCCTTGAAAAATTCACTGCCCTCTGCGATGGGGTTTCAATTATAAAATTGAAACCCCAAAGCCATACCGTGTGCAAATCTTATCTAATTTCATAATACGTTTTCTTCATTAGTCCGTATATTCCGATAAGCTTGGGAATTCTACAACAAACTGATCATCACCAAACAATCATTTTATGTATGCATTCATTTTGATGTGCACGGGCTTTCTAATAACCATGGATGATAAGACATTATTTCATAGAGAAGTCATAATTTGTCAAAATTTCTGAGATTAAGCTTGATAATTCTTTCACTTGGAGTATTCGGACTATTGTCCTGATCTTTATTGTTATATTCACAACGTTTCGACCGATGCATCCTTCAGCCTTCTTCAGGTATTTCATGTCTAATTCAGGAGTCTACACAAAATTTCAAACTGAAACCTTCATTCAATCTACGGGGAGTAGATTGTTCTAATTCCGTTAACCATGACGGGGCACAAGAGCTAAGCTATAGTAAATATGCTAAGGTTAACAAAATTAGAATAATCTACTCCCATGGATTAAATAAAGGGTTCCTTGTGAACACACGGACTCGATATGAAACATCTGAAGAAGGCCGAAGGATGCATCGGCCGAAACGGGAATATAATAATAACGACCAGGACAGTAGTCTGAATACTCTAAGTGATAAAAGAAGTCATAATATAACATAAATTGGTATATTTTGGAAGTGCTTTTTTTTTTTTACTACAGAGCAGTTGATGGACTTTAGAATACGTCAGTTGCAGAGGAGAAAGACATTGGCAAAGAGTTGTCCTGGCTATGACATTAAAATTCATCTGGTGGTGAGACTCGAAACGCGAGGCAGTGTGAAGTACCTATTCATTGCTATTACTTCCAGGTCTACTTTGATTTGGATGCGTTGTTGGCGTTAAGACATCCAGTTCAAATCCTGAACATGACAGTTTGCATTTTACTTTGCGCTATCACCATTTGGAAAAGCATAAATTGGTTTGTTTGGGTTTTTTTTATGGAATATCAACCATTGTAGGTCATATTTTATGGAATATCAACCATGGTCATGCCAAATCCATTTCATACATATAAAACGTTATATTTCAAAAAATTCAGTTTAGCATAAGTATACATATTTGCCAACCCCTCCGCTCGGACAGGATATGACACAAAGTCAATTTTAAGTGGAGTTTAACAGGTTTGAATTCAGAGTTTTCCTCCTCCTAGACTAGTTGCCTCACCAAGGCTAAAGAACTTAGTCTGTCCTACTATTTGCCCATAGCTGGAGGGAGAATAATTGTATTCATACCTTTCCCAAGTGTATTAGTGCTATCTGAAATGGAATCAGTCTCGTCCAGGATTTGAACTCGTGTCGCCGTGTCCATTTCCTACAACAATAACCATTACACCACGGGCACCTCCACAGCATAAATATAGTTTAGCATAAGTATAGTTTTTTGTAGACACACAGTGTAAAACAGTTCTATTTCAAACAATTCACTTTAGCATAAGTACAGTTTAGATGTCAAAAACAGTTCTATTTCAAACAATTCAGCTTAATTAACATAAATACATAATTTAGTTCTATTTGATCATAGATAGGTCCCTATCAAGTGCTACCACTCCGGACCAGAGTGAACCTGGGAGCGATGGCAATGAAGAGGTACTCTGCATTCTCTAAAGCTCCAGTATTACTGAAGATTAGATTGTTTAGTGTCATATCTAGGACACTAGTTGGTGGTGGTGGGGAATCTTATCTCTTTGCAGAGATGGAGTCGGTGTATTCTGCAGCCCCAGCCAACTTGGCCAGGAAAAGTATAAATTGATCACTTCTTCCTGCTGCTGTGGGTAAATAGATTAAACTTAGTAATTTAGCCTTGATACGGTAACTTGTTTGGGAGAAGGAAAACTCTGAAGTCACACTAGCTGTACTCCACAGAAAATTTGACACTGCTTCACATTCTTCCCGCGGTAGGGTGGGTTAGAAAACTTAAACATTATCTGAAATTAACTTGACTGTTGATTCTTTGTTTAGAAATAAAAAGAAATTGAATTGACTACATAATTGTTCTGTGACTTATTTATTTCCTTCTTATTGTCAATGACTTGGGTCCCAGACTATACAAAACTTAACACACCATGAAATAACCTACAATGTAACAAAAACGATGTTGGCACCGTAACGAGGTCAACGCCTGAAGAAAGCCTCTTATGCTATGTAATAGATTTGGAGAACGCGTTATCATCTCACAAAGCAATTTTCTCCGTAATATTAGTGTAATTTCCGTCTATTCTTTCCATCTTTGTCTGCAACACGACACTCCCGTCATGTCTTTTATTTCCCATGTCATTAGTTTTTCTAATTTTATTTTACACGGGTGCCGTGCGTTTTGAATTGTACAGAAACTTTCTTGGGCTTTTTTATTTGATACTCAGGTCTCGTAAAATCTCGTTAAATGTTGACATGTAATACAAACCTTCATTTGAGCCGAAAATAACAAAAACGGACGAAATATCATTAAATACTAGAAGGGCTACTCGGCGTTGCCTGGGTGAAAGAAATGACAACATATATATAGAAAGAAATTTGTTCAATAGTATATCTATTCTAAATCGTTTTATTCATTCATTCATTCGTTTATTTGCCAACTTTCGTTTAGAAGAGCAACTTAGTAAAAGAAAAAAAAAAGCTAAAGATTTTATTCATTGATTTTAACTTTCGTTTAGAAGTGGAACTTAATTAAAAAAAAGCTAAAGTTTTTATTCATTGATTTTAACGGCATGTCAACTCACCTAGGGTTGTTTTATTTATAAAGATTTCATATTTACATTTTTTGTGTAGTTGTTTCTTAATAGTTTTTCTTTTGATTTATTTTTATTACATACAGTGAAATCGGATACGAATAATTTCAAAACAGATTTGAATGAGTGGCCCTGGGAGTAATGGCAATGCAGAGGTACACCACACTCTTCAGATCTCCAGAACTGGAGCCACACCATCAGATACATTTTAGTGTCATAGCTAAGCACCTGATTATTTTGTCTTTGCAGAGGATACGGTCAGCGAATTTTAATCCCTGACAACAAGGCGATAAATCAGAATTTTGTACCGGTGCTAAATTAACAAAATGTAAATGAAAAAAAAAAAAATTTTTTTCCCCTTGCAGATTTTTTAAAATAATAAATTCTAAAAATGAAATAAATTTAGGTGAAACAGACTTAAATATGTGTTTCTAAGATTAAAAATCTTTCCTGACCATAATACTAAGAAAACTTCGTATTGTAGCTTCCGTTGTGAATGCTAAACAGTAGAGCTTGTCGTTTCAAATTTCTGGGGAAGTGAATCGCATCATGATATTTCTTTCCTCATAGATTAACTCGAATTTGCTGCTCATTAGACAAAACATGAAATAAACAAAGAACAAGTTCGACAAAAATAATTTGAAATTTTGATAAATCACACATCGTACCCAGTATGTTCCTTCGGCATTCAATTTCATTACCTACCAGGTAATGAATTTATCACTTACCACTTTTAAGCGAGAGAGAGAGAGAGGGTGCTACTTGGGTGAAGTTGATTTGTTTTTAAAAACAAGCGTGAATGCCAGGCATGGGATACTTTATTAAGAAAAACTTTTTGCTAAAATATCCTGTTTTCCTAATAATTCGGTTATAAACGGATGCAGGGATTTGAAATCATACTAGATAGATTATCATCATCAACATCATCATCATGTCGTGCCGCTTGCACGGATATCTATGACCCTCTCTCACCACTTCTCCTTATCATTCATCACCTCTGGCAGGTCTTCAAGGCTACATCCCGTATCCTCATATAGCTGCTGTATGTATGTTAGAGCTGGTCGTCCTGCTTTTGCTTGGTCATATGCGGGGGTCCATAGGAGTGAATCACTTATGAGCTCATCCTTGCCTCTTCAGCAGTGTCCTGCATGTCTGGTTCGTCTAGCTTGGATAGTTTTCGTGATGGGAGGCAGGTGGCCATATAGTTGGTGCCTTGTTGGGTGTTTCTGCCAGGACATGTTCAATATTGCTCGCAACATTTTTGTGTAATTGCCGTCCAGCTTCTTCTTCAGCAGTTTAGTTAGCGTCCAAGTAGTGCATCCATCGAATTATTATTCTCTGACTGAATAGTTCGTTTAGATAACGTTGAGATCATCCTGACATTTCTATGAGTAATGGGGATCACAGAATATTACAGATTTTCCTTGCAAGCAACATGGGACCGAGTGTAACCTGGTCACATATATGCTAGTAACTTTCGATCAACATTATCAATTGTAAGTCTATTATTCCGTTTCCAAAAGATAATGGAGAGAAATTGACAGAAACTAGCTCAGCCGAGATTTAAACTCAGCTATCATATTGATGCTGTCCATTTGAGTGTAAATATTTAAATAAATATGTATTTATGCATGGACATATACACATATATATATATATATATATATATATATATATATATATATATATATCTGTGTGTGTGTGTGTGTGTGTGTGTGTGTGTGTGTGTGTGTGTGTGTGTGTGTGTGTGTGTGTGTGTGAGTAAATCTTTGAATAAGTATATATTTATGCATGGACATCTATATATATATATATATATATATAAGTGTAAATGTGTGTGTCTCTCTGTATGTGTGTGAAAATTTTCTAAGAAGATGATTTTATTTTTTTCAATGTTAAACATTTCTGCTTGTAAATGTGAAAACATTCTGATTTTCATGTGAAAAAATAAACTTTAATCGGGATGTTGGTCCTGGAATGATCTCACCCCGCGCCGGGCCATTAAATAAAAATAAAAAATAAGAAAAAATTTGGATCACATCAGTCTCTCTATCAATCCATCTTTCTATATTTGTTAATATTTATTTTCCTTTGTTCCTACCTGCTTTTATACAATTTTGCATAACATGTATCTATTTTCATGTCAAGTCAGCTTCATTCTATCTTTTTCACTCTGTTTGATCTATCTATCTATCTATCTATGAACGATGAAGCCAAATTATTTTAAGAGTTTTTGTAACTTTTTGCACTAATCTCACTACATATGAAAATAAATTGAAAGTGCCGGGTTCCTGTTTTATAGTCCTGCAGTTTGAAGTGATACTAAATTCAACAATTTTCCCACGTTCTTATGACGTAATCTTTAAAATTAAAAGTTTTATTACTTTCAAAATCATATATAAGAGAGAGAGAGAGAGAGAGAGAGAGGGAGAGAGAGAGAGAGAGAGGGAGAGAGAGAGAGAGAGAAAAGAGATTAGTAAAATAGAACATTACGATTAAGTTTCTGAAATCTTTTTATTTTTCTCAACAAGATTCAATATTGTTCGGAGAAAAGGTTTTTAGAACATTTTATTGATAACAAAAATTGAAGGAGTTGATATGCTTTATAAAAAGCGTTGTAAAATCTATTGTTCGCTTTGCATATCTATTGCTTTAATGAATAAAATTCTCTGATTTGACCAATGGATATGCTACCAGAAGACTACATTTGATATATATATATATATATATATATATATATATATATATATATATATATATACTTAAAGACCACTGAATTTTTTGCCCATTCGGCTAGGGCTGCACCTCTACCGAAAGATAAAACCTCACCCAATGAGTGTCCAACAATATGATGTTGAGGCTCCAGGAATGCTGGAGCTTTAGGGAATGCGGTATACCCCTTCATTGCCATCGCTTCTAATCCACTCTGGCCTGGAGTGGTAGCAAATGATAGGGTCCTATTTATGGCTCAAACAGAACTAAGCTGTGTATTTATGCTAAACTGAGTTGCTTGGAATAGAACTGTTTTGAATTTTATATTGCAGACTAATGCTAAACTGAATTGCTTGAAAAAGAACTATATTGACATTAAAACTACGTACTTATGCTAAACTGAATTTGTTCAAAATGTAACTGTTTTTGCATACTAAACTGAATTTTTTTAAATAGAACTGCTTGACTAAACAGAATAGCTTTAAATAGAAATGTTTTTGACAAAGTGTGTACTTATGCTAAACTGAATTATTTGAAATAGAAGTGTTTTTTTTTCGTATAAAAATCAATTTGGCATTAAATAATCTACAAAGATTGATATGTCTTAAAATCCAAGCAAAAAAAAAAAAACGAACAAGAAAGCATTGAACTTTTCTGATGATCTTTCTTTTTTTTCTCTAGATTTCTAGCTAATTTTTTATGTCATGGTCCTGTTAATAGAGGAGTAGCCTAAAGAAGAAAAAAATGGTGACCGTAGTTAAGGGCGACCAGAAGGCTCCCTTTTCAATAGCTGCTCCACTGAGGTGTAAGGTAAGGCGCTACTCCTTTCCCTAGAGTGATCCATTTTACCCTTGATACGTACCTTATATAGCTGAGTAATAAGCAAGGCGGTATCAAGTATCATTTTAAAGTATTTGGTATCAGGCGACCTGAGATTAACCCAAAGTCTCCCGGACCATTGGGGAACACTCTACTCATTCGGCCAATGAACCGGTGGAGCCCTAAATTATATATATATATATATATATATATATATATATATATATATATATATTGACATAAACATATAAATGATTTTAAGAATATACAGTGACATACACCCATTGACACACACATATATATAATGTGAGGGATATACATACACGTTAGGTTACACAGCCACACCACACACACATACACATACACACTCACTCATGCATACATACATGTATGCGTTAAGTAAATCCAAGAAAACGTTCATACATTTATTAATATAAACACACATTTATTCTAACAGTTTACTTAGGAGTATTACTCATAGACAATATATATATATATATATATATATATATATATATATATATATGTTTGAGTGTGTGTGTGGGTGGTTCTCTGTGTGTGTGTGTGTGTGTGTGTGTGTGTGCGTGCGTGTGTGCGCACATGTGTGTGTGTGTGTGTGTGTGTGTGTGTGTGTGTGTGTGTGTGTGTGTGTCCATAACTTTAGCTTACAGAGCTATCAGTAATAAAGAATAGTTTGTAATATCCATTGTGTTGCATTTTTCCCGCCAAATTATAAATCCTTTGGTTTAGAAATGTAACTTTATAGAAATTGGGGAGGATGTATACCACGTAAACATGTATATGTAGAGAAAGATTTGTTCTCTCTCACACACACATACATATATATATATATATATATATATATATATATATATACAAATATATATATATATATATAAAAATATATATGTATATATAATTTCTTATGTATATGTGCATATATTTTTTTTTTATATAGATATATACATATATATATATATATATATATATATATATATATATATATATATATATACATTCATACATACATACATACAAATATATAAAATATATATATATATATATATATATATATATATATATATATATACATTCATACATACATGCATACAAATATATCTATATATATATATATATTATATATATACATTCATACATACATACATACAAATATATAAATATATATATATATACATTCATACATACATACATACAAATATATATAATGTATATATATATATATATATATATATATATATATATATATATATATATATATATATATATATATAAATTCTTATGTATATCTGTCTTTTAAAATAACTAAAACAGTAATGAGTGTATCAGAACATTCTTTATTAATATCTCATTTTTGCTGACATTTTACTGTCATTTGCTGAGAAAAACATCTACCACTCGAACAACATCAATTAGAGTCCGTTGTTATTTACAAAAAGAAATACCATTTGGTGAGATATGGAAAGAATTCTTCAGATGTGGCTTGGACGAAAAATAGAAAATTGGTGAATGAATGTATATAATATTTCCACTATTAATTGAACGCAAGAAGATTATTTATTGTTAAAATTGCTTTGCTTAATATTCATGAGAGCAGGGATAGGGTGTCTTAATTGGTTGCACGTACTGTAATGTATCGTGGGAAGTACATAGACAATATCTATATGTGTATGAAAGAAAGAGAGACAGGGAGAGAGGAAGAATAAGAGAAGAGAGACAGAGAGAAGGAGAAATAACTTGGTAAATCGGAACCTACTTGAATTGGAAAAGAGTTGGGATCAGAATGATAGCAATAACGAAAGCCGTAATAGTGTGAAAGGACAAACAAGAAACACATATGGACATACGTACAAGAGAGAAAAAAATAGTGTGGAATAGATAGATAGATAGATAGATAGATAAAAGTGGCGGTGATTTTCTTACATAAAACTGATCCATGAAATCTAAAAAGGAATTCCAAATTAATTTGGATAGACAGAATTCAATTAAGCCAATAATTGATTCATTTTACGGCAAACAGTAATCTATCTATCAATCTATCTATCTGTTACATTACAAACATCTATCAAAATCTCTTTCTCTCTATCAGTTACATTACAAATATCTATCTATCTATCTATCTATCTATCTATCACTTTCTGAACTTTAATTTCTCTCTCTTTCTCTCCCTCTCCCTCTCTCTCTATATATATATATACATATGTATATGTGTGTGTGTGTGTGTGTGTGTATTATGTTTGAAATATTTCATTTTCTAATAGCTATACGTTATTTTTTTATATACATACACCGTCATAATTACGTCCATATTTTTCTTTCTTTCTTTCTATATATATATATATATATATATATATATATATATATGTGTGTGTGTGTGTGTGTGTGTGTGTGTGTGTGGAGAGAGAGAGAGAAGTAATATCCAGGCGTAGTTCGAAGACGAAGATTATTCGTGTATAGGGATTTTTCTGGTTTCTTAATTCTCTTAACACTTTATTGGATTAACCCCTTCCTTTTTCGGCTTAAAAATTAAATCGATCTATCTTTTAGGTTTGGTTTGGTTTCTTTGATTAATGTCATATCAATTTTTGTAGGTTATTTAATGCCAAAGCCATTCTCCTAGAAGAACAGTATCTTTCTTTTAGTTCATATTTGGTGTTTTTCACTATCAATTTACGCGTTTAAGTCATCTGAAGAGAGGAAGATTATAATAATATTTTTCACCGAAATAAATTTACAATGACAATTTAACCAGCTTTGAGTTTTCTTTCAGAGACAGTGTATATATATATATATATATATATATATATATATATATAATATATATATATATATATATATTTCAATTTTAAAAATTCGGTCACATTAGGATGATAAATTTATTTCCATCCTGTTAAGAGCACTGATATGAATCAAAGACTCTAAAAGAATTCTTAACAGGACTTCATCTGATCCAGTAGGAAAACCTGTGAATTCATTTACATTGAATCTACCCTAGGAATCTTTAAATATTCGAAATTTGAATAATTTATTTGTCCTGACGGAATTGTTTCCTACTCCAGATTTACTGGATTGAAGAATACATACATATATATATATATATATATATATATATATATATATATATATATATATATATATATATATATATATTATCCGGTGTATACGTAGAAAGATTTATTTATATTTCCTTACTGAACACAACACATTCACAGAACTGAACACATGCACATACGCACGTGTAAATCTTATACCAAATCGATTGAAATTATTAAAAAGGCAAAATCTCATTTTCTATTTTGAAGATTTACCAAACTAGTATGATATTTTGGGCCACTTCAGCTCAAAATCCTACGTGTCACTTTTATCTTAGCCTCAGAAAAAAAAATCAAAAAAGCAGTTAACGTTGTGTAGGTTTAAGCATTTTTTTTTTAGTTTTTTCGATGATAGGAGTTGGGGGTTCCTGAAATCGTCCACGAAAATTTGGAATATCGGAAAATGTCAACACAAGTTCATAACACTCTCATTAGTATCCGACAGCTGTTAGGGGATAACACAAGAAATCTTTTGCAGTAGAAATTGCAAAACTTAAATGTTAGGGGGGGTCCTCGTGATGTAATGGTTAAAGCACTGGACTGCAGAAAGGTTGTAAGCGTGTTCGAACTTCAGTCGTGTTATTACGTTCACTTTCAGACAATACCCTTGGAAAGGTATGAACCACTTTATCCTCCCAAATATGGGTTAAATAGTACTACTGCTGTCCTTATACGAGGGTGCCTTTGGCATTAAATAACCTACGAAGGTTGATATGCCATTGAACAAAGAAACCAAACTGGAAATGTTATAAAAATGAAACAGCCCATATTAAACGATGTATCTTTTCACGCTGATAGAGTGTGTGTTAAAGTTCACCTGATACGAATACTGTTTCAAAATTTCTTGTTTTTTAAACAAACAAACAAACAATATATATATATATATATATATATATATATAAATTAGAGTCATGTGTGTGTGTTATACCCTATACTTAAGGCGAAATTAAAACCATGTAAACTGTGAAAATTGTTTCTTAAGCATTAAACCCGGCGCCACTGTTAAAGCCGTTCACAGATAACATTCCGAACATGTAATGAATTGACTGATTAAAAAATAAACCTTGATCACTCTACGGTTTCCTGGATTTTATAAACAACAACACGACACTTGCTTTATCCCAAAATGGCAGAATTTCTTTTAATCAACACATACAAAAAGCTTTGAAGAGTTTTTGTCCAGCCTTTCTTTTTATCTGAATCATCTTATTCGCCGTTAGGAAAAACAAAACAAAGAAATTTAATAGGTATGTATATCGTCTGTAAATATAAACAATTTTATTTTATAAAAAAGTTAATTTTCTTAAAACCCAAAAAACAAGGATTTCCTTTTCTGTATAAATAGATACGTACCTTTGTGCGTGCTTCTGCACCCACGCTAACAACAAACAGCCACAACCACGTTAAATGGTCAATAAGTATCCTCAGCAAGTGCCGTGTATAATATGAACTAATAAATAGCTTTTATCACAATCATGTGTTATCTAAACTTATTATTGATTTAAAAAACACAGTTTATTTTCTATAAAGACTGTCATGTATTATTCAATTAACTTTATAGCTTTCTTTTTATATATATATATATAAGCAACAGCTTTGTCGAAAACTTTTTTAAAGAAAAACAAAAAGTTATTTGAATTTCATTCGGTTTTAATGAACGGGTGGAAATTGCGATGTGTGTTGACGTTTAGGTTATTTCACTGCCACCTAAAAAGGCGTACGCATGCTGATAAACAGACGTGAAATAAAACAGAGAAGATATTGTTTTGCAATGATTATTTTGAAAACAAAAGCATAAACCCCCACAAATATATGGTAAAGGTCTTCATTTTTATAAAGCATCATTCAGATTCCATTGGGTGGGAGAGTTTTTGTATACATAATTCTAAAATCGAAATCAATTAGAGTCATGTGTGTGTGTGTGTGTGTGTGTGTGTGTGTGTGTGTGTGTGTGTGTGTGGGCTGACATAATTGGAAATTATAACACTATCCTGAAAAAATATCGAAACATGAACACTATGGTTTATATATATATATATATATATATATATATATATATATATATATATATATATACAAAGCAAATAATGACTATGAACATAAAAAAAGATTTTGAATTCCATCTGGCAAGCTTGAATAAGCGAAATAGATCAATTATGGAGATGAATACTGTTTCTAAATTTCTTGTTTTTTAAACAAACAAACAATCAATATATATATATATATATATATATATATATATATATATATATATATATATATATATATATATTAGAGTCCTGTGTGTGATAGAGAGAGAATGAGAGAGAGAGAGATTTGTCTTTAAGTCTCTCTCTCTCACTATAATATATATATATGTATATATATATAAAATTGAAGTAAAAATATTACATAATATCAAATATTCATAGTAGGGATCAGCATTTTATTTGAAGCTTAAAGATTATATTCTTTTTAGTATTTCCTGGTGTAAATGGCACTTCCGTATCTTTATATTTAATATTTTCTTTTAAGAATATATATATATATATATATATATATATATATATATATATATATATATAATAAACATCTATCTCAACTATCGCATGTGGCTTTTTAAAATGAAAAGCTCGTACATTTAAGAGACATGAAAAACATGCACACTTATTTCAAAATTGCGATGAACTAAATGTACCAATATAAAATTAATTTTAAAAAGCAGCGTAGCTTACTCGAACTCACGATATTCGTACATTCACTATATCTCTAATATGGGAGCAAATAATAAACCAGGCAACCTCCACCCCCTACAAAAACAAAAAAACAAAACAAACAAACAAATGAAAACTCTTCTTGCGATTCAGGTTGGGAATAATGAGGTCAAAAGAAAAATATCCCCAAATGTAGATAAGTGCTGCACCTAATTATCTACTACAGAAAAGAAATAGATTATATTCATCTATCTAAGTAATAGAAGGCATTTGATACATTTTTCGCATTCCGTTAAAATCGAATAGCAACAAAAACATCGTTACATACATCGTCATCCATAGACAGACTGTTTCGTTGTATCACAACTCTTCAGTGTGACTAGACTCGAGAAATGCTGCAAAAGTTGGATCGAAACCTGACTATATATATATATATATATATATATTGCCGTCTACTGACTAACTGTTTCGTTGAATCACAATTCTTCAGTGTGGCTACATCTGCAAGATGCTTTAAACTGCGTTCGAAACCCAGCTGGTTTTACGTCCGTTGGACATCATACCCCAGAGCATTCTCAGCGCAACTGAAGGAAATTTAAACGTGTATCTTTCTACATATACGTTATCTGCTACCTGGACTGCTCAGTTATTGCGACGCCGACTGCACCTCTGCAGAATAATAGGACTCCACTAATGAGTCTGTTAGTGGGAGGTTCTAATCTTTGTTATTACTTTCTGTTTTTGTTAGTACCTGTTAGAAACCAATATATGGATAAATAGAACACTTCAATCTTTTACAAAGTATTATTATTACTCCTCTAGAGTTTTTCACATCAGTGTTAGCTGATGGTTTTTCACTGGAGTTTGAGTGACAGCAAGTCTCCTCAAGTCTCCAGGACTCGTCTCAGTATTCTGGCCGTCCTCAGCAATGCTGAAGTTTGGATAGTCTCTACCCGTCCGCCAACTTCCAAGTCCTCCAGGCCCTTTAATAATCCTTTAGTTACTGTGCCTAACGCACCAATCACAATTGGCACAATCGTTACTTTCATGTTCCACAGTTTTTTCAATTCTCTAGCAAGGTCACGGTACTTATCTTTCTTTTCACTTTCCTTCAGATTTATTCTGTGGCCTGCCGAGACAGCAAAGTTAACAATTTTGCAGATTCTCTTTCTTTTGTTGATTATTATGAGGTCTGGTCTTCTGGCCGGGATTAGGAGATTCGTTTGTATATCAAAGTCCCATAGGAGTTTAATGCCAGTCATTTTCTAGGACAGGCGCCGGGTTGTGCATATACCATTTGTTTGTATGGTCGAAATGAAATTTCCTGCACATTTCCCAGTGGATTACCTTGCCGACCCAGTCGTGTCTCGCCTTGTACACCTTCTGAGCTAATTTGCTGCATTCGCTTATTATGTGATTGATGGTTTCGTCTCTGTCACCGCGTAGCCTACATTTACTGTTTTGTTGCGTCTTATCTATTCTCGCTTTGATATGATTGGTTTTTCTGGCGTTGTCCTGTGCTGCTATTAGGAGGGATTCCGTTTCTCTCTAAAGGTTTCCTTTTCTTAGCCAGGTATTATTATTATTATTATTATTATTATTATTATTATTATTATCTGTAGTAGTAGTGGTAGTTGTAGTGGTATTAGCTACAGAAGAAGGAAGAGAAGTCAATTTGACTGCATATCAACCATTCTTGCTTATTTTCTGCCAAATCATGTTCATACATACATATCAAATATATATATATATATATATATATAGTACAATTTGATGGAGATTCAAACTCGGTTAAGTCGTCATAATAAATTTATTTCGGCGGAGAATATTACTCTACTCTCCGTCTCGTCAGATGACTATTTACATGCTTCTCTCTCGTCGCAGAGTAGCGAATGTGGAGTTACAGTTCGTATTCAGAATATAAAATAAAGGAATTAGAAAATAAAAAAATAAAAAAGTAAAAATAAAAATTAGAAAAAATTAAATAAAATAAAATAAACAATAAAAAGAAAGATAAAAATAAGCATAAAAATAAGAATAAAGGTTGAAATCAAATTACAAATTATTCCATTTATTCTCCGCCGAAATAAATCTATTATGACGACTTAACCGAGTTTGAGTCTCCATTTAATTGCACTATATACGCTCTGAATGTGAATTTTGTTATACCCTAGCGAATAAATAGGGAACTAACAATAACCATACATTGAGCACTCTCATAGATTTATATGATTTTCCTCATATATTCTTTGTAAAGAATAATCCACACCTCCTGTCCTTGGACACTGACTGGATATTTTAAAGTTATATATATATATATATATATATATATATATATATATATATATATATATATATATATATATATATTTATTTCTTTTAGAAAAAACAACGAAACCAATCACAAAGGATTATAAATTTATTTCCATCCTGTTACGCATTTTTGAAATTTCCAAAAAAACGAAAAAATCATATATATATATATATATATATATATATATATGATTTGTGGACGCATTTTGTAGATAACATTTTTAAATGAGCCTGAGATCTTTTTTCACACAATTAAAAGTTTTTTTTTAAGTTTCCTATATTACAGTAACAATTTAACATCAGTCATTTGTTTACTCACAGTTTGTTTGATTTGACCCATAGATCGTTATCTATCGGGTGCCACCACCACTGGCCAGAGTGGACCTGGAAGCAATGGCAATTAAGGGGTACTCTGCATTTCCCAAAACTCCTAAACTCCCCCTCAGATGATTTAATGTCATATATGCAAGACACTCGTTGGCGGGGGCGGGAGTATTACCCCCTCTATTGAGATGCCGTCGGTATATTCTGCAGCCCTAGCTGACTGGGTGGTCACGAGAAAGATCTACTTGGTAGTTTAGAATAGTTTTACGACATGTCAGCCATTGTTAGGTTATTTGATGTCACTGTTATTTTCTTTTTCAAGTATTTATCTGGTGGCAAGAAAGTAACGATGTGAATCATTGGTAAACAATTATAGTTTATATAGTAAAGATGTTTACTTATAATAATAATGCCGTAAGAACCAATTATATTAAAGCGAAAATTGATAATACTAAGCAGAAAAGCAAGTATAGGCTATGTAGAGAAAGTGATTAAACAGTTTATCGATTAATAGGCGAATGCTGTCAAATGAACTTAAAAGGATTTAAGGAGTAGACACGACTGGGTAGGAAAAATGAGCCCCTCGGAATGGTGCAAGTATTTAAAATTTGACCATACAACTAAATGGTATAAGCAAAAACCAGGATCCATCCCAGAAAATTAAACTAATAAAATTCTCTGGGATTTGGAGATCCAAGAGGATCACCAATTGCCCTATCGGCTAAGGCTGTAGAATTCTCTGACTGCACCTCTGCAGAATGGTAAGACCCCACTAACGAGAGTCCTGGATATGACACAAATCTGATAGTGAGGTTCCATTAATGCTGGAGCTTTGGGGAATGCAGAGAATCCCTTCATTGCCATCGCTCCCGAGTCCACTCTGGCCCGGAATGGTAGCACCTGATAGGGTCCTATCTATGGGGCAAATAGAACTAAAATGCTAAACTAAATTACTTCAAATAGAACTGTTTTGACATTTAAATGGGTGGACAAAAACTATACTTATAATAAACTGAAGTGTTTGAATTAGAACTTTTTGAGTAAATTGAATAGCTTGAAATAGAATGTTTTTTGACTATTAAACTGTGTAGTGATGCTAAACTGAATTGTTTGAAATAGAACTGATTACTTGTTGAAAAATGGATTTGGCGTTAAGTGACCTACAAAGGTTGATATGCCATAAAACCCAAACAACAAATCAACTAACTAACTGGATCACCATATCACTGCTATAAGACCAAACCTAAGGTTAATTAACAAGAAAAAAGGACTTGTTATCTAGCGGGTTTTGTCGTTCTGGATGACCACAAAGTGAAAATAAAATAAAATAAAAAGATGAAACTATTTTTACCTTCAACTTTTCAAGGCAATTTTTTTTTAAATCACGCTTTTTATTTATTTGGCTATGATAATGTCCGTTTGTTTGTACAGTTATTTGGTATGAAGTATGCATTTATCCAACCCCTCCACCATGTGCAGGATATGACGTTGATCAATTTCTAAACGGAGAAGAGCTGGTTTTACATCAGCTTCCTTTTCCTCGGGTGGTTACCTAATTAAGGACGCAGTCTGCCCGACTATTTACACGTAGCAGGGTAACGGGCTGATATATTCATACTTTCCCCCAAGGCATATGCTGGAAATGAAATGCAAATAGCTAGTACCGAATTAGAACTTGTACTGCTGATTCTATTTACTACGAAGATAACCGTTACACTAAATGCGTATCAGCTTCTCCTATCAGACACAAATAAGCTCCGCATAGTTACGTTATCAACTATTCTTGTCTAATAATAAGAAACTATCCAAAATAGTATGGTTCAAGGTATCTACTATTATTTGATAATAATCATGTTTGCACGCAGATATACGGTTTCAAGTATTCCCAACACCAATAAGTTAAAAGAAATTATACAGTTTCAAGTAAATGATTTGGTGTACTTGGAATGATCACAAAGACTTGGTAAAAGGATTGGAAGACTTAGAAATAAGAGGACAAGAAGGGAACATCCGAACTACAGTTTTATTTATCTCAGCCAGAATACTAGGGAGAGTCCTGGAGATTTGAGGTCACTTGATATCAGTCAAACTCCAGTGGAAGACTATCGACCAACGCTGATACGAAAAATTCTCAAAGAAATGAAATGATTATAGTCTTTAATACAACAATTATAGCTTCATATACTCTCTTCAAAGATATCGAAATGTCATTTTTTTTGTACGAAAAGATTCTCGAAGAAAGGAAGAAATATTTACTGTTACAGCTTTTTATGATCATGAAAAAAAAAAACCCTAAGTCACTGGTTTTGATTTTTTCCCAATCGGCAGTGTTTAAAATACGCTGAGTGTACTCCCTACAGAGGGGTAAGATACCCACCTTCACAAAAAGTGAGTATCCTGGGTATGACATTAAACTGCATCTGATGGTGAGGTTTGATTTCCGGGGATTTGTGGAATGCCTTTTCATTGTTATAACTCCCAGGTTCACTCTGACATGGAACGGTAGTACCTTTTAGGGTCCCATCTATGGTTTTAATCGAAATGTCTAAGAATTATTCGTATTTGATTGGACAGTATGCAAAAAAAGATATTAAGAGTCAACAAAACAAAAATGTAACTAGAAATGAACAACGAATGTTATTTCCTAACCTCTACGCATAAAATAAGCCTAGACGGATTGACATTCCGTTAAAAATTGATCAATCATCGTTTTGTTTTTTGAAATAGATATTAGGTTTGGCTGGATTTTTTGTTTAATGCCATATCAAATCTGTCCTTGTAGAAGAACAAAAGAGATATTTTGAACGCATAAAAGGGAGGGATAAGGAGATTGATACCTTAGGTTATTCGACTGAATAGCCAAACTGGAGTTTGAATTCGCTTACAAAGAAGTCACAATCATGTACCTTAATCTCTACACCCATTTTTACTATGAAGATGTTTGTTAGATTTGTTCTTTTGTTCAGTTTCTCTTACTAACTTTTCATAAATTCAACACTAAAAATTTACTTAATTTTGACTTCTGTTGTATTCTTCAATGTCTTACAACAGATTTTTAAGGAATTCGGTTAAATATTAACCAAGTTTATTTTGTAAAAAATACTCATTTTTTTTGTTGGGTGTCTAATTCTATATTTCACTTTTCCCTATCATCTATAATCTCCAGTCTCTTTGTCAGGCAACTAACCTTGCTGTGTCAGGTGTTGTAAACCCTTATTCACTTTAACGACTCATTATCAAACATTACAACAGAAATCTGTCCTTGTAGCTCGATATTCATTGCAGGGTTTCGATGACAGGCGCTTCTGGTCCAACGAAAAACAGAGAATGTTCGCTTCTGATGCTGTTTTTTTTTTTGTTTTGTTTTTTTTCATTTTTGTTGTTGTTGTTCTTTTTTTTTTTAATGACAGTCAAGAATTAGCCGAACTCACTCCACTCACACTCCTCGCGACGTTTTTCAGCTATTCGCCTGGTCTTAATAACACTCTCAGCGAGCGACGAAAGAGAGATATGAATAGTCTTACCGGCATTATTACGACTAGATTGTGGGCATCATCTTATGAGCCCTACAGATGTGTCCCTTTTTATGGCAAGGGGAAAAGAGTGCTTAACCACCCGCCGAGAGGCAGTAAGACACAGAAGACAGTGCACCTGGTACCCGTTAAAAGATAGCAGGAGGGAAAGCAGTATGTCTTTGTACGTTTTCTAAGTTGACAAAGATGATATTTGACATCTGAGTGGTTCTGAGTTTTCTTACTGGAAATTTTACAGAATTAAATTATTTTGGATCCTTCAGCAAACGTTTTGAAATCATGTTTTGAGTCATTATCAACTCTCGGCCTAAAATATCGGGTTTTGGAACCACTCTACGAAATAACAGCCACTTTCACAGTCGTTTGTTTAGCTTCTGATACACGATATTTTTGTTATTATCATTATCATTATTATTATGATTTCTTTGAGAAAATTTCACACCAGCGATAGCTGGCGGTTTTCCATTGGAGTTTTTGTGACAAGTCACCTCAAGTCTCCAAGACTCTTCTCAGAATTCTGGCCGATCTTAATAATGCGATAGTCAGGGTGGTTTCAACTCGTCCTCTCATTTCCATGTATTCCAGTTCTTAAACCAAGTCCAATTACAATTCCATAGTATTTCAGTTCCCTGGAAAGTTTAGATACTTATTCTTTTCGCTTTCTTTTATTTTTACTCTGTGATCTACCGAGACGGCAAAGTCCACCATTCGGTAGGTTCTCTTTTTTTTGTGGACTGTCTCTAGTGCTGGTTGTCTAGCCGAGAATAGGGGATGTGTTTGTATCTCAAAATTCAGAACTTTTTGCATCACATTCTCCTGGACAGATTCTGTGTTGTGCATATACCACTAGTCCGTTTGGTCAAATTTCAATTTCTTGCACAGTTCCCAGTGTGCTACCTTCCTCACCCAGTCATGTCTTGTCTTATACTCTTTTCATGCTAATTTGCTGCATTCGCTTCTTGTGTGCTTGATTGTTTCTTATCTATCTCCACATAACGTAAATTTGCTATTTTTGCGTATTATTGTCATCATTATTTTTTCACATCGCGTTAGCTGATGGTTTTTCACTGGATTTTGAGTGACAACAAGTCTCTTCAAGTCTCCAGGACTCTTCTCAATATTCTGGTCGTTCTCAATAATGCTATAGTTTGGATGGTCTCCACTCGTCCTCCAACTTCCAAGTCCTCCAGTCACTTTAATAACCCTTTAGATACTCTACCAAAAGCACCAATCACAATTGGTATAATTGTCACCTTCATGTTCCATAGTTTTTCATTTCCCTAGCAAAGTCGAGGTACTTATTATTATTATTATTATTTTAGACTTTTTCTCATCAGTGTTAACTGATGGTTTTTTACTGGAGTTTGAGTGACAGCAAATCTCAAGTCCCCAGGACTCGTTTCAGGATTCTGGCCGTTCTCAAGTATTCCTGTCATTTGGATAGTCTCTACCCGTTCGCCAACTTCCAAGTCTCCCAGGCCTTTTAATAATCCTTTAGTTATTGTGCTAAAAGCACCAATCACAATTGGCAAAATCGTCACTGTCATGTTCCACAGCTTTTTCTTGCAAGGTCGTGGTATTTATCCTTTTTTTCACATTCCTTCTGATTTATTATTATTATTATTATTATTATTATTATTATTATTATTATTTCACAACTTGCTGACTTTTCAAACTTCTGATGGTTTGTCACTGGAGCCTGAGTGACAGCAGATCTCTTCAGATCTGTATGGTTCTTCTCAGTACTTGGGCCGATCTTAACAATATTTATAGTTAGGATAGTCTTGACTCATCCTCCGATTTCCAACACTTTTTAAGCCTTTGGGGACAATTCAAAGCACGTCAAATACAATGCTTAGTTCCCTTGCAAGGTCTATGTACTTATTTCTCTTTTCGCGTTTGCTCTGACTTATTTTTGTTTTGTTTTGAAGCCTGAGAAATAGAAAGTTTCCTCAAGTCTTTCGGACTCTTACGAGTATTCTAGTTGATATGATCAGTACTGTGATCAAGAGAGTCTCAATCCTTCTCCTGATCTCAACAATTACCTTCATGTTCCATGGCTTTTTCAGCTCGGGTATGATTCAGGCATATGTCTCTTTTCGCTTTTTTTCACTCGATGATTCGCCGGACTTGTGCATAAACGTTAGGTTTAATTATCAAGCCGTAGTTGGGAGATCCGTTTGTATTTCAAAGTCCAAGAATTTTATGTCTCATTTGTTCGAAGATTCTGATTTCTGCATATACCATTTGTCAGGAAGGTTAAACTTTATTCTCTTTTGTCCAGTCAGCAGTAGAATTCACTGATTGCATCTCTGCCGAGTGGTAAGACCCCCAATAATGAGTGTCCTGATATAACACTAAACAATTTGATTGTGAGGTTCCAGTTATGCTAGAGCTTTGGGGAATGCAGAGAACCCCTTCATTGCTATTGCTCCCAAGTTCACTCTGGCCCGGAATGGTAGCAGCTGATATGGCCCTATTTATGAGTTAAATAGAACTAACTGCATGCTTATGCTAAACTGAATTGTTTGAATTAGAACTGTTTGACTAAACGGAATAGCTTAAATAGAAAGGGTTTTGACAATTAAACTGTACTTATATTTAACAGCGTACTTATGCTAAACTGAATTGTTTGAAACGGAACTGTTTTTGACATTGAAACTGTACTTACACTAAATTGAATTATTTGATATGGAACTGTTTTGACATTTAAATATGTGTAAACAAAATCTATTCTTATACTAAACTGAATTAACTGAATTAGAACTGTTTTGACAATAAAACTGTGTACTCATGCTAAACTGAATTGTTTGAAATAGAGCTGACTGTTTACGTAAAATGTATTTAGCGTTAGATAACCTACAAAGGTTGATATGCCATAAACCCAACCAACCAACCAATCTCTTGCACAGTTCGCGGTAGATAACTTTTCCCACATGACCGTGTCAGTTTGCAACATTCGCTTATCATATGAGAAATTGTTTCATCTCTTGTGTAACGCTCAAATGTGTATAAAAAGAAGAGATCATTAACGGACAACAAAATCGTAAGTATTTCATTCCAACCGAAATTAATACATTAATAGAAAATAAGCAAAGAAAAAATTGTAACAATCCATAACACTTCAGTCTTGCCTAGAACAATAACAGAATCGTTTGGAGCAAAGAGTGAACCAGCCAAGCTATTACTGAAGTCTTTATCTCAAAGAAGGCCAACGACTAATGCCACCTGACTTATTGTAATTTACAAAGCTCTTTGCTTCGATGTGGCACAAGGCCAAAGGAATAGGGAACCCAATGAGACTCAACTCACTCGTGTTGGTTTGCTAGTCTAGTTTGCTAGCCTTTACACCACCAGAGGTGCCCATGCCTCCTGACATATAGTAATTTACGAAGCTCTTTGCTTCGATATGGCACAAGGCCGAAAGAATGGGATACCCAATGAAAATCGAACTCACTCGTGTAGGTTTGCTAGTCTAGCTTGCAAACCGTTACACCACCAGTGGTGCCCATGCCTCCTGACGTATAGTAATTTACGAAGCTCTTTGCTTCGATGTGGCACAAGGCCGAAAGAATGGGGCACCCAATGAGAATCGAACTCACTCGTGTAGGTTTGCTAGTCTAGCTTGTAAACTATGACACCACCAAAGGTGCCCATGCTTCCTGACTTATATCCTCTCAAACAGCACAGTACTTCTATTTATACGATCTGGGGGGGTGCCATTTTCGTTTTCGTTAACAGGCGATCGTTGTTCAAACGCGAGTGTCTCACTTTATTCCTTTACAAAAACTTTCTGTCTCCAATAATCAAATAGAATTAAACAAGTTATCGAATATAATTGGTTAAAAATCTTTATTCATAAAGCAAGAATAATAAGATAGAACAAAACTAGCACTAAAATAATATTCGTTAAATATTTTCATTTTACACGATGAATCAACACTTGCATTAAAATAATTATGATAATACTTCATCAGCAAAAATGATAAAGTGAAATAAAAGTAATACTAACATAATACTAGTCAAAATGTTTTATAAAAAAGTATCTATGAGATAGAATAAATCCAATACTGACATAATTATGATTACAGTGACTTTGCATTTGACTCAGCCAAACTTAGTCAAATTATCTATAAGACCGCCTTCCTTTACCTGGTATATTACAAGCTCATATTGCAGACGAAATTAACAAGAGTAGAGAGTTCGGTTCTCACTGGAGGCTCCACAACTCTGACCTTTAACCAGATTAAAATCAAATTTAGCACGTTGATATTTTAAGCGATTTTTAATTCAATTAATTTGTTTACTGTTAGTTCAACCATTTCTTTTCCCATTTCCATATTTTGTTTGTCAATCTTCCTCCCAACATATTTGCCTTTTGGTTTGAGGAGTTA
>OY757942.1:28859643-28962143 GCA_963585895.1 Sepioteuthis lessoniana
ATACACCCTACAAAAGCCTGATTGTCACAACTGGTGAATTTCAAAAATGCAATCTAGATTTAGAAGAACCATAAGATTATGTTTTAAACTTGGAAAAAATACCATGCGATGAAAGCTGGATCTACTGTTATGACCCAGAGACCAAGAGAAAGAGTTCCCAGTGGAAGAGTGCAGGCTCTAATAGACCCAAGAAGGCCAAACCGAGCAAATAAACCCACAAACTTTTGATGATCTTTTTTTTTGACAGCAGTGGCATGATCTACATGCACTGGTTTCCACTGGATAGACATTCAGCAATGTTGATGTTTTAAGGGAGTTCGGGAGAGATTCCTTGGGAAGAGGCCAGCACTCTTCAAATTGGGTCGGTGGCATTTCCAGCAGGACAACGCCCCAGTCCACAACTCCATCCTTGTCACAGACTATTTGACCAAGATGGGCATCAACACAGTTCCTCATCCTCCCTATATTACAGACCTTGCTCCCTGTGACTTTTGGCTAAGAGGCTGTCGTTATGTGACAATTGAGGAAATGAAAGATGCTGTGACGAAGGTCACTGACACGCTCACAGAAGAGGACTTCCATGGGGATTTCCAGAAGTTGTTGGAACGGTAAAACACGTGCATTACAGCCGGAGGAGATTACTTCGAAGGGGAGTAGAGTTTCATGTGTGTACTATCAATAAAAGTGCCCCTACGAAAAAAGTATGGAAACTTATTTAATGATTCTCGTAACCTATTTAAATTGGATGACCAAACACAGTTCGTTTGAAAAGCAAATTTTTGAAGAAAAGGGTCATTGAATGAATGAGTTGAAGAACAATTTAGTTTCATTTGGTTTATTTGTTTAACGGCATACTGAATCCTTATGGATAATTTTATGCCAACGTTTGATCCATTTCAAAAGTTTTGATTGTCATTATTCTTGTGTAATTGCTGTCTAGCTTCTTCTCCAGGTGTTTTGTTAGCGTCCAAGTAGTACATCCATAAAGCAGTATGGACACAATCGCTGCCTGGAAGAAACTGCGTTTCATTTTATCGATCAGGTCTGATTTCCAGATGATCGATAGCCTATCGATAGCTGCCATGCCTTCTGGAGAAGAAGCTAGACGGCAATTACACAAGAATGTTGCGAGCAATACTGAACAAGTCCTGGTGGCAACTTCCCAGAAGACACCAAGTATACAGCCACCTGCCTCCCATCACGAAAACTATCCAAGTTAGACGAACCAGACATGTAGGACACTACTGGAGAAGCAAGGACGTGCTCATAAGTGATGTACTCCTATGGACCCGCACATATGGCCGAGCAAAAACAGGACGACCAGCTCGAACATACATACAGCAGCTATGTGAGGATACGGGATGTTGCCCTGAAGACCTGCCAGAGGCGATGAACGATTAGGAGAAGTGGTGAGAGAGGGTCAGGGATATCCGTGCTAGCGGCACGACATGATGATGATGATGATGATTGTCATTATAATTATATTTTGATTGTGTCATTAATTGTGTTTTTTTTATTTACTTTTTTCAAAAAATATTATGTAATATTGATAATTAGCAAACCGTTGCGTCATTCATGTATTCCGATCTAATACTAATAATTTCTTTAAAAACATATGGTTTAAAGTAACTAGTCAGATTTTATAAAAATCATTGGTTTGCACATACAGTTCTATTGTTTCAAGTAAGTAATTACATTATTTTAATGAAAAAATATATTCCATTAAGTAACTATTCTTGTTACAAATACTTTTCTCATATTTATAGAGGATCAAATTTTCCCGTTTCACAAAATTATTTTCAGACGGATCTATTTGATTCATAGGTAGGATTCTGACACTTACTATCAATTTGAGCCAG
This sequence comes from Sepioteuthis lessoniana, assembly GCA_963585895.1. NCBI lineage: Eukaryota > Metazoa > Mollusca > Cephalopoda > Myopsida > Loliginidae > Sepioteuthis > Sepioteuthis lessoniana. The sequence goes on from OY757942.1 coordinate 28,861,503, forward strand.
AGTAAACCTAAGAGAAAGGCAATGAAGGGATACTCCTTACTCTTCAGAGTTCTAGAGCACTTTGTTTTATGGAGAAGCTGTTGCTTTTACGAAACAAATCTCGGTGTACATATACTGTACATACATATTAGGTTAATTGATTGATTTTAACAATATATCAATCTGTCAGGGTTATTTTGTGTCTAGAGATTTGCATACATGGTATATTTATACTTACACCTATTTTATAGTTTCTTAAGAGTTTTTTGCATATGGTTACACGATATGAAGTATTCCAATTTAGTACAAATACTTTGTAATAATTTACTGACATCTATTTGACCCCTAGATTGAACCCTTACAGGTATAACCACTCCAGGTCAGAGTGTACTTGGGAGTAACACTTATCCCCAGAGCTCCACAACTGGAGTTTCACTGACGGATGTAGTTAAATGTCATACCCAGGAAATATATATTTTTGGTGGCCCCACCATCAGATTGTTTAGATTCATGTCGAGGTCACCTGTTGGGTGAGTCTTGCCCCTCTGCAGAGAAGCAGTCAGTGTATTCTACAGTCCCGGCCGATTGGGTAATAGTAGGGTAAATGTCTTATCTTATATAAAAATAAGAGCACTTGACTGGGTGTTCGAGCAATATATTTTAATGCTCTCAAGGTGATTGATATTTTCCATCTATTTACCATTTTTTAGGTCTTACTCAAGCTCAATTTGGGTTTGAAAGGTTTCGGTGCTTTCATAAATAAAAATAAGAACTGTTGGTTATACATAACAACTTCCATTACCCTACAAAATCATGGCAATATACTTCAAAATGCCCTTAGAGAAATAAAGCAATTTCAAGTCCAATTTAGAGCTGTAGAAAATTGTTGGCATCCTGTACGCGTTGAACGCCATTCTTTAATTATCCAAATTCTTGCAATAACTAGATAACTATGAAATGCTAATTAGAATCCTTCATTCCTTCCTAAGTCGAAGCATCTAAATCGTATTTGTGGCCCCGTAAGAACAGGAACTCAGTGCGTTCACGGTTCGTTTAATAAATTCTGCAAATAGGATTTGACTCAGTATTGAACCTAATTGTCACCGAAGGCAACATTTAAGCGTATAATATTAATAACAACTAATCCAAAAACAGGAAGAATACTGTTATTAAGCATAATAATAATCGGAATGCTTAGGCCTTGTTAACAAATAACCAGTCAAAGATCAATTTAAAATTCTCAGGGGCGTGTTAAATATCATGGTAATTAGTTAATTAACGCGCTAAATTATAGCCAATTAGTTGTCAAAAAACTGCAAAAAAATTCCCCCCAAAACAAAACAAAATTCAAAAACACAAAATGCAAACAGATTTCGAGAATAATAGAGTCACTGAGAAATGGAAAATGTGGAGAAACGAGCAACTGAACTTCTCTTGAGAAAAGACAAAAGAAAAAATGAAAAAAAAAGCAAAGACTGGAAAACGACAGGGCACATATTCATCGTTCTTCAAAATTTTTTACCACGCAATCCTTTTGGCGAGAAGTTGTGGGGAGGTGTAGACATATATCCAGCACATAACAATTTCTGTCACGCCAAAATTTGAATTGGTACCACACAGCCTCAAAGTTTTGGGTTTGAAAATTGAAGCATCTTTCTTCTGTAAGCATTTTTAATATACTTTTCTGTAAATTCCTTTAGCTTAATAGTTAGTGGTATCATAACATTATTTCTCAGTTAATCATGACATCTATCTATCAACTATATTATTTATTACATACAGCAGGGGTATCCTCGTGGTGTAATGGTTAAAGCGATGGACGGCGTAATCGTAGGAAGCAAGTTCATACTCCAGTCGCGTTATTGAATTCACTTTCGGGAAAATAATCTTGGGAAAAGTATGTACTTCCTTATCCTCCCACCTATGGGCTATATAGTACCTGTACTGTTCTTCTAGGGGAATTGCTTTGGTATTAAATAACCTACAAGTGTTGATATGCCGTTAAACAAAGAAACCAAACTAATCATTATATATATATATATATATTAGATATAAAACTCTAGCTTTCCTACACTTCAAGTTGACGAAAAGATCGAGAAACTCACAGTAAGGGACTGGCTGGTTTATTTCGTTTTTTAATATTAAAAATAGCTTTAAAAATCTTATGCATTTTAAAATACTTTAAAATTCTAAAAATGGGATCCCTTCCTTTCGATCACGTTTCATCAGTGAAAAATACCGTAATAGACAAGTAGTGATGTGGAAATTAGAATGGGATTGTAACCGTCGAAAAGTATAGGATGGGGTAAGAATAGATGTGGATGATATCGTTCTCTTCGAGTACTAAGTTAGGATTGGTAGAGTTAAATAAAAGTAATGAGTAAAATTTCTTTTGTATAAACAAAGCAGGTTGGAATTTTTTGATGAGGAAGTCCTTGAGCACGGATAAATGTAACTCATTATTTATAAAATCATTTCATGCTTTTTAAAATACTTTCTAAATTCCATATTTTTCCTTAACATTGGAGTATATCATTGTAATTTCCTTTGCGTGGCATGGAGAAATTATGTGGATTTAAATTATCAAGTTTGTTAAGGGAATATTTTATCTAGCTAGAATGTTCAGCTATTAAACAAAAATGTTCTTGGTCTTCTCTATTATTAACTTATTTACTACTTAAAACCCCCAAGTAAACATTCTCTAAATGTGCTAATTCCAAAATTTGTGCCAGGAGTATTAGAAGTTTCATTATCAACATGAATCCCTGTTAAAAGCAGGGTCTAATGCATTCACGGCTCGTCTTTCAAATTCTGTGAATGAGATGTGACTCGGAAATAATCCTAATAGACAGTGAAGACGATTTTGAAACTGTAGTATTACTAATATGATGTCACAGTCTAACACGTTAGCTACTGCACAATGGGGGGGGGTCAACAATTTATTATATCGTCGCAGGTTAGCTATGGGGGTTCTATGATGTCACAGTCCAGCACGTTAGCTACTGCACATTGGGAGCTCACCAACTTATTATATTGTCGCACACAAGCACGTTAGCCACTGCGCTGGGGGGGGGGGCTCACTTACTATAATGTGGCAGTGCAGCACGTTAACCATTCCGCTATGGGTGATCCCACAATTACTATGATGTAGCAGTCCAGCAAGTTTGCCATGATACAATGAGGGATCCCCCAATTATTATGATGTAACCTTTCAGCACGTTAACCATTACCCATTGGAGACTCCTCTACTCATTATGATGTCGCAACCCAGCTCCTTAGCCACTACGTTATGAGGGCTCCCCAGTTACTATGATGTCGTAGTCCAGCAAGTTAGCCTCTATGCTATGAACCCCCCCCCCACATATTATGATGTCGCTGTCCAGCATGTTAGCCATTACGTATTGGGGGCTCCCCATTTATTAGGATGTCGCAGCCCAGTTCGTTAGCCACTACGCTATGAGGGCTCCCCAGTTACTATGATTTCGCAGTCCAGCATGTTAGCTCCCCAACTTATTATGATGTCGCAGCCCAGCTCGTTAGTCAATACGATAAGGGGGCTCCCACACTTATTATAAGTTCACAGTCCAGTACGTTAACCACTACGCTATGAGTGCCCCCCACTCACTTGGATGTCGCAGTCAGGCTCATTAGCCACAACGCTATGGGGCTCCTCCACCGATGACGATGTCACAATCCAGCACGTCAGCTACTATGCCTTAAGGACTTCCCCTTGTATAATATTAATAATATTAATAACAGCCAACCAAACATAATTAGTTCGCTTAAGCCTGTTAATAAATAAATAATCTTAAATCAATTTAAATTTCTCAGGGGCGTGTTAAGTATCCTGTTGATTTGTTAATTAACTAGCTAAATTATAGATAATTAATTGAAGAAAAAGAAGGGTGACATTGACAATCAGATAGCATCTCTGAAAGCTGAAATTAAGCGAAACTGGGAAGAGTGACCCCACTCCTCTCCGAACAAGCAAACTTGGTAAACTACTGACGTGTTTTCACAATTCGTCGAAAATTTACCCGAACAATCCTTTTTGACTAGAAAGGATTGAATAAACAGGGATATAATTGAACAGTTCTTTTCTGTCAATTGATTATAACAATATTGAGTGAATGAAAAGGCGTTGTTTAGATACAATTTGAGCAGAATCGTTTGCTCATTTTTTTCCCTCAGATAGAATCGGTGAAGACTGTCACATTAAAGAAGAGGGTTAAAAAATTAAAAGAAGAAAAAAAAGAAGATCAAATGAGAGGAAAAAAGAAAAACGAGTAGTAGAAAGAAAGAAAGAAAGAAAGAAAGAAAGAAAGAACATAGGTCGAGAAAGCAAGAAACATCTCATGAAAACAAAGTAGAAGGGAAAGAGCAACAAGATAAAAAATAAAAAAAAAACTCTTAAAGAAAATTTTAAAAATTGCAAATAGAATCTAAGAAGAATATAAGACGAATAAAAGAAGATTTCAAGAAAGAAAGAAAGAAAGTATGTTGAGAGAAAGTAATGAAAAAGAAGAGAGGGAAAAGCAACATAATAGAAAGAAATAGAGAATAGATCAAGCACAAAAAAGAGAAAGAGGTGCTAAGATGATATAAAGAAAGGAAAATCACCTATACACTGATACGTTGGTTTTAGCCGACCAGCAACATCTTACTTCCATTGGTTTGTGAGGACACTGAGTGCTGTTTAGAGGACCTAACACAGTAAGGACGGATGTTGAGAGATAGTCAAGAGAATTCGAACGATCAGTAGGACTTGATGGTGGAAATTTATCTTTTTTGAAAATCAGTTGATTTTCATATTAAAAAAACATTGATTTTTGTATAGAAAAAGGCTAAAAAAAGCAGTAATTTTAACATTTGTATTTTTGTATTAATGGATCAGTTGGCGCCTTTCATTTAAGACATCACCATTTTAAAAAATCGCTCGGAGATGGCAGTCAATATTATAAGAATTTCCCTGCAAATTTTGAAGGACAAAGCACAACATGATTTAAGTAATATTCTTCCTTCTAAACTGTTAAAATACATTTTAGCCACATAGAATCATAAGTGAATCAATCCACTTTTACATTTTATATCGATCCTTTCCAAATCTTATAAATAAAGCGATAAAATCAATCATTCCTTCTTGCCCAGTCGACATCTCTGCAGGAGGGTAAGACTTACCCAACTGCATCTCTGCAGGAGTGTAAATCTCCCCCAATGAGTGTCCTAGATATAAACCTAAACAATCTGATGGTGAGGCTCCAGTAATGCTGGATCTTTCGGGAATGCTCCCAGGTTCCCTCTGGCTCGAAGTGGTAGCACCTGATAGAGTCCTATCTATGGGTCAAATAGAACTAAACAGTGTACTTATGCAAAACTTAATTGTTTGAAATAGAACTGTTTATATGTATAAAAATGGATTTAGCATTAAATAACCTATAATGGTTGATGTGCTATAAAACCAAACCAAAACCAAATCAAATCCATTAGCCTTCAATAGATAATAGATTATTTTCTATTCAACTCAATATTTTCTTCTTTATTTCTCATGATTAAAGAAGGAGAAAAAGTAGAAGAAACCTTCTGCTTTGATTTGTAAATATCATCATCATATCGCGCTGGTAGCACGGATATCCCTGACCCTCTCTCACCACTCCTCCCTATCGCTCATCGCCCTAGGTAGGTCTTCAGGACAACATCCCGTATCCTCACATAGCTGCTGAATGTATGTTCGTGCTGGTCGTCCTGCTTTTGCACGGCCATGTGTGGGGTCCATAAGAGTACATCTCTTATGAGTTCGTCCCTGCTTCTCCAGCAGTGTCCTGCATGTCTGGTTCGTCTAACTTGAATAGTTTTCGTGATAAGGGGCAGGTGGCCGTACAGTTGGTGTCTTGTGGGGTGTTGCCGCCAGGACTTGTTCAGGATTGCACGTAGCATTCTCGTGTAATTGCCGTGTAGCTTCTTCTCCAACCGTTTTGTTAGCGTCCATGTAGTGCAGCCATATAGCAGTATCGATGTGACCGATGCCTGGAAGAAACTGCGTTTCATTTTATCGGTTAGGTCTGATTTCCATATAATCGATAGCCTATTGATAGCTGTCCATGCTTTCGCTAACCTCGTTTTGATGTCTTTTTCGGTTGATTCGACGCTGCTTCCTAGGTAAGTGAACTTGTCTACTAGTTTAAGAGGGGTTCCTTCTAGTATGGAGATGTCCCCCGTTTGATTATAGCACAAATATTCCGTTTTGTGTGCATTAACATAGAGGCCTATGCTTGCTGCTGCTCATTCCAAACTATGCAGTAGCGTTTCGGCTTGGTCGGGTGTATTTGCCAGTATCGCTATGTCATCGGCGTAGTCGGCGTCGGTAATTGTTGTTGCGGGGTACCTTCTGCTTCTTTTCTTCGTCAGTTCGAAGCCATTCTCTTTGATTTCGTCAATCGATGTTCTAAGTACGTAGTCTAGACAAATGATAAAGAGGTACGGGGCCAGCGTGTCCCCTTGTAGTACTCCTGCTACAATGTCGAAGTATTCTGTGTCTCCATCTGGTGATCGTACTTTTACTTTAGTGTTTCTATAGAGAATCGTTATTGCCGCTACGGTTTCTTTAGGTATGCCGTACGCTAGTAGGATTTGTTCTGTCTTTCCTCTGTGAATGAAATCGAAGGCCTTGGTAAAGTCAACAAATATTAATGTCGCTTGTAGGTTTTTTGCCCGTACACCTTCAAGGATTCTGCGGATGGTTAATATTTGTGAGGTCGTGGATCTATTTCTTCGGAAGCCATTTTGGTTTTTCCTAAGTATGTTGTCGATTTTGGGTTCTATGCGGTTTCGTAGTAGGTCATTGTAGATTTTGCCTGCTATGGATGTAAGTGTTATGCCTCGGTAGTTTTTGGCTAATCCGAGGTCCCCCTTTTTAGGGAAGGGTAGTATGCATCCCTTCATCCATCTATCTATCGGATTTTGATTGTATACTGCGTTGCAGTGTCGGAGCGGTATGTCGTCAAATTGTCTGGTCTTCCATACTTCCGGGGGAATTTCGTCCAGCCTTGCAGCTTTCCTATTTTTAATTTTTCTGAGAACCGTGTCGAGATCTTCTTGTATGAACGGTCCTAGTTTAATGTCTAATTGTTTGCTAATTATTCTGGTGATTGGTTCATGTGTTATTTTCGTTGGGTTTCCTAGTAAGTTTTCGAAGTGCTGTTTCCACAATTTTATTCTTTCTGGTTGGTTTGCTGCTTTCAGTTTTGCTTTGGCTGTGTTCTTTCTTCTACTCACTTCGTTTATTGTTTGCCAGGCTATCCTAGATTGTCAATCTTCCACCGAGTCTCTAATCTTATCTATCTGATTTTGAATATATTCTGTCTGTTCCTTTATATATATGCCTTCTAATTGATATTGTGCCGTTTTTAGTTTTAAGGAATTTGTGTTTAAAAAAAAACAAAACAAAAAAAAACAAACAACAAACACAAATGCCTTTGTAAATATATAGAAAATATTTGTACACGTACTTCTTTATATTTTTGATAAATGATCATCATTGATAAGAAAAGAATTTAAAAGAAACTTCTCGGAATCCATGTGGTCGAACTTTTATGTAAATGTAATTAGCTCGTCCAAATATGTAAATCTATAAAGAAACTAGAGATGCATAGCTAAACCATCAGTCGTTTGTCGTTTGAATTGGAGCCGCTTGAATTCAAATCCGAAAGTAACTCCTGTGAAAAGAGTCAAAAGATTCATAACAGTAAAAAATCAGTAAGGAAAGAGTATCAAATGTTATAAATTTTTAACTGTGAACCTCATAAACTAAGATTAGAATTATTGTGGACAGTTCAAAGTATACCAAGTTAAAATTTAGAAATCTTAAAAGCACGTCTCTGAAACTTGGGGACCGTGGAAGCAGTATCTCATTTACAGAAAAGGACATCAGTTCATGACTGGCAAAGGTATGGGCAGCATATCAAATAGCTATCGGTCAAATGGAAAATCAAACGCAGTTTTTGCCAAGCAACGGTCGTGTGAATACTACTATATGGACGCACCAGATGGACGCTGACTCAGTGCATGGAGAAAAAGCTTGACAGTAATTACACAAGAATGCTACGAGTTGTATTGAACAAATCCAAGAGGTAACATCCCACAAAAAAGCAGCTGTACGGCCAACTACCATCCCTATCGAAAACCATCATAGTTAGACGAACAAGGCATGCGGGTCACTGCTGAAGGACGAACTCATGAGCGGTGTACTCCTGTGGACCCCTTCACATGGACGAGCAATGGTTGGGCGTCCTGCTAGAACCTACCTACAACAACTCTGTACTGATACAGGATGTAGCATGGAAGACGTGCCGGGAGCGATGGACGATAGGGACGAGTGGCAAGAGAGGGTCAGCGAAACCCGTGCTAGCAGCACGACATGATGATGATGATGATCTATCTAGAATTATGTGTACATCTATTAGGGTGGCGTCTATTGATGCAGAAAAACACAGCCAACAACATTAACTTTAATCCGAACTGTCAGCGTTCTACCTCTCTCTCATCATTTTCCCTTGTTGTAGATTTCTTATTTGCGTTTCCAGTCGAATTCCTAATCTAGGTTTGAGTTTTTTTCGTGTTCTTTTGGGGAACACCAGGGGTTTTTTTTAAAATTAATTTTGCTCCTGCATTGATTAGTTCTTTGAATTCCGTGATATGTGTTAAGAATTCATTTATTTTTTCGGTTTTTGTCTTGACCGTTCATTTCGGTTAGAGAGTTCTTGTTTTTCAGTATTTGGGGTGTCAATAATTGTACTAGGGCCTGGTTGCCTCGATTACCTTATCATTATTATAATTATTATTAACTCTTTTGGGAGTTTTCGACACCGGCGTCAGCAGGTGGTCTCTCACTGAAGTTAGAGTGACAGCAAGTCTCCACAAATCTCAATGACTTTTCTCAGTATTATGGCCTATATTAATAATGCAATTGTCTCGATGGTCTCTATATGTCCTCTTACTTCAAAGTCTTCCAGTCCTCGGACTAATCCTTTGGGGATTATGCCAAGTGCACAAAACACAATTGGTATCACCGTCAACTTCAAGTTTCATGGTTTTATTATGTTCTCTAGCAAGGTCTAGATACTTACCTCTGTTTTCGCTTTCTTTTATTTTTACTCGGTTTGCTGGGACGGCAAAGTCCACTATTCGGCAGGTTCTCTTTTTTTTTTGTTGATTATCACGAGGTCTGGTCGTCTGACCGAGATTAGGGAATATCATTATTATTATTCTCCTTACGAGTATTTCACACCAATGTTTGCTGATGGTCTTTCAATGGTGTCTGAGTGATAGCAAATCCCCCCAGGTCTCCTGGAACCTTTCTGGTATTCTGGCCGATCTCAACAATGCTGTAGTCTGGATGGTCTTGATTCTTTCCTGATTTCTAATTCCTCCAGTTCGCTTTCCAAGACTTTGGGAATTGTTCCAAACGTGCTAATTAAAACTGGTATTACCGTGTCTTTTCTTATTTTGCCGCTTTTTTCTTTCTCAGGCAATTATCACTCGATCTGGATTTCTGATCGGTATTAGATAATCCGTTTGTATCTCAAAATCCGAGAGAATTTTGTATGTTTCATTCTTTAGTGCGGATTCTGGTTTTTACGAATACCATTTTGTAGTATCGTTAAAATTCTATTTCTTGCACAGTTCCCAATGGATCACTTTTCCAATTCAGTCGTGTCAGGTCTTATATTCTTTTTGCGCAAATTTGCTGCATCCGCTTATAATTTATCGTTTCTCTCACTACATCACCTACACTTGCAATCCTGTTGCGTCTTATATATTTTGGCTTTACCATAGTTGGACCCTATGACGTTTTTTTTTTTTTGTGCTGCTATTAAAAGGGATTCTGTTTCTCTCTCAATGTTTTCCTTTCTTAGCTATGTCCAAGTCTTCACTCTTGTATTTCATTTGTTTGTCACGTGAAATATCCATACAGTCATTTTTCTTCCAAGTTGTTATTTTTCTCTTGATCTTTATCTTGCCTGTTCCATTTCTAGTCCCTCTAATAGTCTTTCTATGTTTTTTTTTTTTTTTTTTTTTTTTGTAATGTTGTCGTCGAGTCTTCATATTGATGCATCGACGCTATTTTCAAAACAGGCAAGGCCTCTTCCTCTTTCTTTTCATGACACATATAGTCTCTCTATGTCAAGTCTCGAATGTGAAGGCTATTTATTAGTCCTATCTTCATTTTATTTAGTATTTTTCCAAATGAACATGATTGTCACCACTACTGACGTCATTATCATCCTATTAATCGCCTCAATGTACTACTACTACTACTACTACAACTACAAATACTTATTATTGTTAATATTATTAAATATTTCTTGTCTTCATTTTCTGATTCAGCGATTTCTTTACTTTTCTTTCCTTTCTTCTTTCTCCTTTTTACTTATTTTTCTTTTTCCTTTTTCTCATTTTCCTAATAATTTGCTTCATCTTTGTTTTCTCTTCCTCTTGTTTTCAACCACTTTTAACATCTTTTTCTCCGATATATTTCAATTCTTTGTGATTCTTTGAATTTTCAATTCATTACTTTTATTAAAAAAGAATATTTGAAAAAAAAAAGAATGAAAAGCTGGAAAGAAAGAAAAGGAAAGAAAGAAAAGGAAAGAAAGAAAAGGAAAGAAAGAAAAGGAAAGAAAGAAAATGCTATAAGAAAGAAAGAAAGAAAGAAAGAAAGAAAGAAAGAAAAGGAAAGAAAGAAAAGGAAAGAAAGAAAAGGAAAGAAAGAAAATGCTATAAGAAAGAAAGAAAGAAAGAAAAGGAAAGAAAGAAAAGGAAAGAAAGAAAAGGAAAGAAAGAAAATGCTATAAGAAAGAAAGAAAGAAAGAAAAGGAAAGAAAGAAAAGGAAAGAAAGAAAAGGAAAGAAAGAAAAGGAAAGAAAGAAAATGCTATAAGAAAGAAAAGGAAAGAAAGAAAAGGAAAGAAAGAAAAGGAAAGAAAGAAAATGCTATAAGAAAGAAAGAAAGAAAGAAAGAAAGAAAGAAAGAAAGAAATCCATTTAAGAAGAAAGATAAAAGGATAGGAAAATGTAAGTTGAAAGAAAGAAAAAAGAAGTCCCCAAAAAGTGGTAAATGACGATAGAATGAAAAAGGCTATTAACAGAGAGAAAAAAAACGCTCTAAGAAAGAAAGAATGAAAGAAAGAAAGTAGCGGGTCGAAAGAAAGACAGAAAGAAAAAGTGGATAGAAAAAAAGAAATAAAAAAATTAAGAAAGAAAGAAGGCAAAATAAGAAAGAAAAAGAAAGTTGAAAAAAGGAAAGAAAAAAGAAGCCAAAAGAAAGTGGCAACGGACGAAAGAAAGAAAAAAGCGAAAGAAAGAAAAGTTTACAAAGAAAGAAAGAAAGAAAGAAAGAAAGAAAGAAAATGTTGATCTGATTTCGTTTGTTTATTTGTTTAACATATCAACCTCCTATTGTTTATGGGTTCTTTTAATGCCGAAATTTGATTCATTTGTTTGATTACATTCATTTTTCTTTTTCTTCTCATTATCACAATCGTCATCATCACCACCACCATCATCATCATCATCAGATCCTTCTTCTTTCTTACTATTCTTCAATGTTTTTGCCTATTCAGCTGATAATCATCATTGTATATTTGCTTATTCACTTTATTGCCCTTCCTATATTTTACCTTACCTCGTTTCCCCATCACTTTCTTCAATCAACTTCTCATTGTTTTGCAAGGCATTCCCAAGCAACCATTCTAATATAATAAACTGTCTAGTTGCCTAACTCCCGCCTTACGTTTCCCGCCAACACACAATAACGCACAATTAGCTGCCTCTTCTCTGACAGCGATACGCAATAACATATGTTCTTTTGTCTCAGTTTTAACTCGGTGTTCTGGCACCCGAAAATTCGACAAGGCAAAACCTCTCACCTTTCGTCGTTCCCTTTAGTTTGGCCTTGTTCTCAGTCAGCGGGCCAAGCAACTTAAAGATCATTACCGTGCAGGGGATTAGACGTGTTGTTGTTTGGTTAACTGCCTAGATGAACCCGACAATCAATCTTGTCTGCATGAAGAGAGATGAACTATGTTTGGGGTAGGGAGACTGGATAAAAAGCACAAAATAAACAGCAAAAGACGAAAAAAAAAAGAAAGAATGAAAGAAAGAAAGAGAGAAAGAAAAAGTGATGGGAAGAAAAACAAAGAAGAAAAAATCATATAAGAAAAGGTCAAAAGATTGGTTTGGTTTCTTCGTATCAATGGCATATCAACCTTCATGGGTTATTTAATGCCAAACCCAACCTTCTAGAAGAACAGTAGTGGTACTATTTAATCCATAGCTGGGAGGATAAGGGGGTTCATGCCTTTCTCAAGTGTATTTGTCCGAAAATGAACGTAATAGTGAAACTGGATTTCGAACTCACTTACTACGATTCCGGAGTTTATCACGTTAACCATTATACCAAGAGGACACTTTCAAAAGGTCTGAGGAAGAAATAGGGAAAAAAAGAAAAAAAGAAAGAAAGAAAGAAAAATGTGGGAGAAAAGAAAGAAGTGATAAGAATAACAAAAGAAAGAAAAAAGAAAGAAAAAGAAAGAAAGAAAAACGATATAAGTAAAAAAAAAAAGGAAAAGGGGAAAAGTTGTAAGAAGAAATAGACTAATGAAGAAAGAAAACAATACTTAAAGAACAAAAAGGGCAATAAGTGGAAAGAAAGAAAGAAAGAAAGAAAGAAAGAAAGAAAGAAAGAAAGAAAATGATTTAAGAAAAAAAAAAAAGAAAATTTCATGAGAAGAAATATTTAAATAAATAAAGAAAGAAAGGGTTATAAGTAGAAAGAAAGAAAAATTTCGGAAAGAAAGAAAGAAAGAAAGAAGTGATTAGAAGAAAAAAGAAAAAAGAAAGAAAAAAGAAAGAAAAACAAAGGGAAAAGCAGAGGAAAGAAATATGATATAAGTAAAAAAAAATTAAGTAGAAGGAAAGGTCATAAAAAGAAATAGACTAAGGAAGAAAGAAAACAATAAATAAATAAAGAAAGGCCTGTGAGTTTATTTTATGTTCCATTAACGGAGCATCAATAAAGATAGCAAAGAACATCAAAATGAAGAAAGAAATAAAGAAAGAAACGCCCAGGAAAAGAAAGAAAGAAAGAAAGAAAGAAAGAAAGAAAGGTTCATCAAAATGAAAGAAAAGGGCATGCAATGAAAGAACAAAAGAAAGAAAGAAAGAACGAAAGAAAGAAAGAAAGAAAGAAGAGATCGTAAAAAAGAAAGGAAACATAAAAGTTCATGAAAAGAAAGAAAGAAAGAAAGAAAGAAAGAAAGAAAAGGTCGTAAAAAAGAAAGGAAGCATAAAAGTTCATGAAAAGAAAGAAAGAAAGAAAGAATGAAAGAAAGAAGTCATAAAAATGGAAAAAAAGAAAGGAAGAAGAAAATGATATAGAAAAAAGAAAGAAAAAAAAATAAAGAATAGACTAAAGGAAGGAATAAAGAAGCTGTACACCCTTGGATTTATTTCTAAATTCACCGTCAATAAAACCTTGTTAGTGAAATTCATAAAAAAAAAAGAATATAAAATGAATTAGAAAACAAAAACAAACAAAAAACATTAATAGAAAAAAACAAAAGAACAGAGAATTGTAACAAAAAAGAAAACAAAACAAAACAAAGACCATGATAAAGAAAGCAAGAATATATTTGTTAATGATTAATATAAGAACATTCATAGGAAAAAGGAAACGAAAAAAAGTAAAATGAAGGAAAAGGAAAATGAAAAAAAAAGGAAGGAAACAATGAAAAACCAAAAAATGAAGGAAAAAGAAATAAAGAGTTGTAAGAAGGAGTATGTACAAAAGTTAAACGTTATGAGATTATTGGAAAGAAAGAAAAAGAGAATAAACGTCAAAAAAGAAAGGAATCAATCAAAAGTAAAAATAAAAAATAAAGAAAAATCAGTTATAAGAAAGAGTTTATAAAAGTTTAAACGTTATGAAATAAAAAGAAAGAAAGAAAGAAAGCTAGAAATAAAAAAGAAAGAGGGAAAAATAAAATGCATGAAAAGGAAGAAAAAGAAAAAAGTAAGAAGAAAGGGTAAAATAAACACCACCAAAAGAAAGAAAAGATGAAAAATCAAAAGAATAAAGGAAAAGAGTTGTAAGAGGAAGGAGGATATAAAAAATGTTAAAACGTTGCGAGAAAGAAAGAAAGAAAGAAAGAAAGAAAGAAAAAAAAATCAAACGATAAAATAAAAAAAGAAATAAACTGAAGTCAGAAGCCTTAGTATAAAGTTAAAACACCATAAGAAGGACAGAAATAAATAAATAAAAAAAGAATGAAATAAAAAGAAGAAATAAACAGCAGTTAGAAAAAGTTATAGATATTTTAAATGTCATAATATTCCATTCTCATACCGTATGTATGCTATATGCATTTTTTCCACTCAGCCACTCTTGTTATATATATATATATATATATATATATATATATATATATATATATATAAGCCTTACTCTACGATCGGTCTGCTCACTTCTCACTTCTCTTCCCTTCTTCAGTCAGTCGCCTTGTCACCTCGAATTAATCTGATGTCTCTTTGGTACTGCCAGCTTTGTTCTTTTTCATCGATGAGGAATAACAACGCAACCACGGTATCATGAATACATTTTGTTTTGATTTATTGGCGATTTTTAATCATTCTCAACCGCTCAGCTTTAATCAGGAATTGGTGAGAACAAGGTAGAGCTTTCAGTCTTTCTGGTCACGTGTTTTTCGCAAACTTACAAACTCCATTCTATTTCAAGAGCTGTTTTGGTCTCCTGACTGAAATCATCTAACCAAAGCCATGGTCTCAGATTGGCCACAAGTTCAACGGTTGTCCATTATACTGGTTGACCGGTTGTATTTTTCCTCTTAGGATTTAACTTGGATGCTACACTGCAAATCAAAATAGATCTGGCTGATCTATTATGTAAAAATAAAGAAAAAAAAAAGAAAAAAAAAGAAAGAAAAAAGAAAAAAATGAAAAGAAAAAAAGAAAAAATTAATAAACTCTAGTAAGAATAAGAACTAATAAAGAAAATCTTCATAAAAAAGAAAGAAAGAAAGAAAGAAAGAAAGAAAGAAAGAAAGAAAGAAAATATTAGGTGGAAAAATCTCTAAGTCATTTCCGAGCAGACTAGAAATAATGCCATCGATAAATTCTTAAAAAGAAGATGAAAAGAAAGGCAAAGAGTGCTGTCAAAAGCAAGAATCTAGCAATAAAAAAGGAAGAAAAATAACATCTAACGGAGATGGTCTGGTAAAATGTTCAAAAAAGGAAAGGAAAAATTCTTTTTCGTGATGTACTTAATTGGAGGGAGATGGAAAAGTCACGCTAAAACCGGAAAGATCGCTCACTAGGAGGACATTTGGGTAATATCATCTCTTCCATTATTAGACTAATAAAATATCTGAATGATTTATTGTCAGAGTCAGAAACATTATTTCATTGATTATATAAATATAAATGTTTCGCGGTATTTCAATGGTAGCTCGACTTTTGGATCATTCTGTACAATTCCAAGTTATGTCGTATGATTCGGTGAGCTAAATTCAAATTTAAGATGAGGCTATTTCAGTTTCACTTCACACTAATATTCCTGGGAAAGGCATGAACCCATCCGTAAGTTCTCTTTGTCAAATCCAAGCTTAGTAAATAATGAAATATCAAGAAAAATAAATAGTTCAATTTTCGAACAAAGTTTGGGGTGTTATTAATACTATTAAAATTATGGACAATGAGAAGTATTTAAGGAAACGATTAAAAATCGAAGGAATTTGACAAAATAAAAAGAAATATACAAGAAAGAATTTTAAAAAATATATAAAGGTGACTTTATTCAGGGAAATCCTAAATCCAGGGAAATTAAAACAGATACACATCCCAAATGGCTGAGGCTGTAGAACATACTGACTGGATCTTTACAGAGAAGCACGCCCCTGCCCAACAACGAATGTCTCGTATATGAAACTAAACTGCGTCTCGTGGTAAGATTTCAGTTCTGGAGTTCTAGGGCATTTTGAGTATTAATTTATTTACATTACTCCTATTTCAACTCTGACACGGAGTGGTAGTACCTCTTAGGGTTCCATCTATGCGTCAAATAGAATTGTTTAACCATTTAACAGTGTGCAAATAGATGACAGATGTTAAATTGAATAGTAACTATTACAGAGCAAAATTTAAACTGTTTAACCCTGTGCACACGAATGAGTAATATTGAATTGTATTATTGGTACCATTTAACTGTGCGCAAATAAAATTATTAATATTTGATAGCAGTACGTGAAACCATTGAACTGTAAAAACAAATGATCAATACGAAATAGAATCATTCTTGGTAGAAAGGAATACTTGAAACTATATAACAGTATACCAACAAATAATTAATATAAATAGAATTATTTCTGTTAGATAGTAATGACTGAAACAATTTAAGGGTGAGCAAAAATGTTCCTAAACAACTATTCATTCACAAATCATATATGTATTTGGCATTGAATAACCCACAAGGGTTGAAAACCAAACCAATCAACCTATAATTGATCCAAAGAATATATGTATTTATCCAATCTGTGCACCAAATCATGTGACTCAACGTCAATTTTTTAACGATATATATCATCATCGATACATATTAATAGCGTGTAGTGCGTTGATTGTTTCTCATTATTTGACCCTATCGTCCATAGCTCATTGCAGGTCCTCTAGACTGCATCCAGTGTCCAAGCAAAACTAATGAATGTAATTCTATTCTGATCAGTCAACATCAGTGTGTCCTTGTGTAGGAGTCTATAAGAGAATGTCACTTATATGTTCGTCCTTAATTCTTCTGCTGTGGCCAGCATTTCTTATTTGTCTTACTTGGATAGTTTGTAATATGGAAGGTTAGAGACCGTACAGCAGTCATTTTGGGGGTGCTGTTTCCAGGATTCGTGTACAACAGCTCGTAGTACCGGACTGTTAATGCTTAATATCAAACTTGAGGTCGAAAGGCCCCCGGTTTCAGCTGGGCCGAGCTACCTTTGGGTGGGCGAGTTGCATTATTGATACCTTTAACACCTTTGAATAGCACTGGGCCTCTTGGTCCTGTTTAAGTTATAATCAGGCATCCGTGCCTGGACCTATGTTTGGGTCCATGTACAGCTTGGATCATCCGGCCCACATTGCACTAAGTGGGCTGATGACCAGCAGGGCCCAGGCCTCGGCTCGTGTCCGAACTTCCTCTCTCCTAAATCCCCACAATAAATGACCTTCAGGTCATTGACCTTGCGTCAAGTCCTGTCTGGTGGGAGGCAGAGACAAATATACACAACAGCTCGTAGTATTCTTGTGAAGTTTCCGTCTAATTTTTTCTCCATGCGTTTCTTAAACTGAAGTTGGTGCATCCATACAGTAGCACTGACACGACCACTGCTTAGAATATATCCCGTTTCATTTTATTGGAGAAATCATATGAACGGCAGACACTCAATAGCAGTCCACAACCTCCTTATGTGTATGTTGATATCCCTTTCAGTAAATGAGATATGGCTGACGAATTATTCAAGGAACACTGTATGACCTTTGATTAATGCAAGTTTTCCAAGTCTATCTATACATCTATCTATCTATCTATCTATGTGACAAAAGTAGTATTTTGACCGTGAAACAATTAAAGCAGTTTCTTTAATAAAATTCAGGTCAGAATCTGAAACAGGTAAAATGATATATAGAAATATTAGGATGTTCGGAAAGTAATTATTCTTTGCCAGAGAGAATATGAAAATAAATGGTAATTAAATTTATTCAAATATAATCATAAAAATCTTAATCCCCTTCATTTTCAATGACTGCAGCCTAGCAAACCAAAGAAAAAAAAAAGATTTTCAGGATGAAGGATTCTTCTAAATCCCCAGTATTCACCAAATTTTACACCAGTTGAGTTTTATTTGTTTCGACCACAATAATATTTCAGAAGTACAGAACATTGAATTCCAAAAAAGTTGAAAATGGTTTTCCAAACATTTTTTCGAAGCAGACCAGGTATTTTTTTTTAAACGTGGAATGAAAAATTTGCCATGTCATTTGGATACAGACGTCCAGAAAAAGGAGATTAAATTTATCTATCAATTTATCAATTTATTTATTGGAAATTAATATGATAATATTTTGATGATTTTAATTTACATCTATTTTATATCCTCATTGGTAAAACAGTCCAGTCAGCTGAGGCTGCAGAATACACCAACTGCTTCTCTGCTGAGGGGTAAGACTCCTCCAACGAGTGTCCTAGATATGACACTAAACAATCTGATGGTGAGGCTCCATTAATGCTGGAGATTTAGGGAATGCGGCGTACCTCTTTATTGCCATCGCTCCCAGGTCCAGTATGTCTCGGAAAAATAGCACCTGATTGGTTCCTATCTATGAGTCTAGTAGAATTAAACTGTGTACTTAAGCTAAAATAAATTGTTTGAAATAGAACTGTTTTTCATATTTAAACTGCGTACATCTGCAAAACTGAATTGTTTGAAATAGAATTGTTTATATGTATAAAAATGGATTTGGCATTAAGTAACCTACAATGGTTGATACTCCTAAAACCAAATAAACCAAACCAAACCAAATCTTTATTAAAACGAACCAACTAATTATTAGCCAGATCGAGAAAGATCTGATTAAACTGAGATACTCAGAAAATAAGTGACAAGAACCCAATTTTGACTCTCTGTGAAGTACTGATTGGTTCCTTCTTTGCTAGTATTCCTAGGTCGACTATAATCCGAAGTCTTAGGAACTGTCAGGAGTCTATCTATGGGTTTAGATATATTTGTATGAAAATGATTAGTATTTGATAGAAAGACTTGTATATATATATATATATATATATATATATATATATATATATATATATTTGTGTGTGTGTGTATGTGTGTGTGTGTGTGTGTGTGTGCAAATTAAAGAATATTATAAAAGAAGAAATAGTTACTTGGACTTTATTGCTGAAAAAGGAAAATGACTCCAGCATCATATAACACAATAAGTTTAACGTGGTGTAAAACTAATAAACTAACCATTGATCAACACGAGAGAGATGAATAATAGATATAGACACACTGAGATAGATAGATAGATAGATAGATACGAAGGATGGCTAGA
This sequence comes from Sepioteuthis lessoniana, assembly GCA_963585895.1. Classification (NCBI taxonomy): domain Eukaryota; kingdom Metazoa; phylum Mollusca; class Cephalopoda; order Myopsida; family Loliginidae; genus Sepioteuthis; species Sepioteuthis lessoniana. Next base: position 28,880,651 of record OY757942.1, read on the forward strand.
TTATTTATTGGCTGGCCCCTTGGTGTAGTGGGTAAAGTGTTTACTATTGGCCCGGGAGACCTGGGTTCAATCTCTGCTAGAGTCATACCAAAGACTTAAAAAAGGTACTTGATACCTCATTGCTTAGCACTCAACATAATAAGTTACAGATCAAGAGCAATCCAGGGAAAGGTTTAGTGCCCTCCCCTATACCTAGTTGTAGTGACAACTAAAAATGGAGCTTTCGGGTTACCTACGAATACGGTCATGAAATTACTTTCTTAAATTATTTATTAAGAGAGAGAGAGAGAGAGAGAGAGAGAGAGAGAGAGAGATTTGCCTTTGCTTGGCATCCAACTCGTGGCAGAGCAGTTGAGTAAACACACACACACACACACACAAATATATATATACAAAGCCCCTTCACCACGGGCAGGATGGTACACAAAGTCAATTTTTCAACGGAGTACAGCAGGTGGGAATTCAGAGTTTTCCTTCTCCTAGGTGGATTGCCCTATAAACGATACAAATCTCAGTCTTCCTACAATTCATACTTAACTGGCAAGGACAAGAGGTGGATTTATGCCTTTCCCAAGGGAATTATGATGAAGTGAATCGTAAACAGCCACGTCCTAGATTTGAACTCGGGTCGCCAATTCCATATTCTACGACGATATGTATGTATGTATGTATGTATGTATGTGTGTGTGTTGACTTGCATTATAAGTTTGTATCTATCATTATTGAAATACATCAATGTATCGATTAAGACTGATTTGCACAACAAAAGCTAGACAGCTATTGCTCCTAAACTCGTCACAAATTATTGGCTACAGGTAACAACAGCTAACTTGCAAAATATACCGAAATTGGCCGAGCAATAACGAACGAGAACCGGAAATGAACCTCGTCACGTAATTAAAGAAAACGCTGTGAAAACCTAGAGGAACTTAGGGCATGTTCGTTGACCAGCTGAAAACCTTCGGCTCATTTGCTTCCTGATATACCTCAAGCCATTCTTTCCCCCTTTCCCAATAAAGCTTTAATGGCTACTCGCGAGTCCGGCCTCCTAGGGAACGGATGAGTGATCGAACCAAACAGGCTTGGATGACCACAACATTCCCAAGGGAACCATCAATATTAATTATTCAGACAACTGTTGTCTCTGTCCGGGGAGGATCTCTATGGCTGCTTAGAGCCTCTCTTTGTTGTTACAATAACCCCGGCTCCATAGAAGTGACAGGAGAGCCTACCAACGCTCCAATGGCCACTGAACCGAAGGAAAATCTTTCAATATCGGAGACAGAACTGAGAACAAATTCCTTATCTATCTATCTATCTACCTCAGTCTATTCATTATCTATATATCTACATAAAAATGCATTTGGGTCGACCTCTCTCTCTCTCTATATATATATATATATATATAAGATTCTTCATATCTCTCTAAAATTTTACATACATGTTAAACATATATATATGTATATATACTGAGAGAGAGAGAGAGAGAGAGAGAGAGAGAGAGAGAAAGAGAGAGATTAACATGAATCCTTTTCTATCTATCTATCTATCTATCTATCTAGCTAGCTAGCTATCCCTCTTTATTATTTATCAATCAATCTATCGATATCAACCTTTCCATATCTAAACCATTTTTATATGTATCTACTTTTCGATTTTTGTCTTTCGTGACTGTTATGGGTTGTTGAACAGCTTTGTACAAAATCTGTATTGAAATGATTTTTTGTTCGTGTTATCGTGATGACATTAGTGATTTTACGAATGACCATTAATCATTCCCTTTGTTAGTTTGTCCAAACCCCATATATATATATATATATATATATATATATATATATATATATATATATATAAGGTATGCATGAAATATCCACGTTAACAATAAAACTTCAATATTCAGGAAACGAGATTAAAAATGATCTATCTATTTCCACATTGCTTTTCTATTAACAAAATAGACTGAACATTACACGTTGAAATTCTTATCTAAAGTTTCAGCTAAATTGCTCTCTCTATTTTGGTCTCATTGTGAGCATATATATATATATATATATATATATATATATATATATATATATATATATATATATATATATATAGTAGCATTCAGTCAGCGTCCGAAAAATAAATTGATAATGACAACTTAACCAGGTTTGAGTTTCCTTCTAATTGCAATATATATATATATATATATATATATATATATATATATATATATATATATATCCAAATTTGCTCCTGGGGATCACGTGCAGATCGAGGTCTGGGTACATATATAAATCTAAAACAGACTAACGTTGTTTTAGGGTCATATCCCTTATTTTTTACAGTTTTTTTAGCAGGACTCTTTTTATATTGGCTGTAAAATCGAATGAGCTCAACTATATGGTCATATATTCCGAATCTATCTATCTATCAATCTAGGAACTTTACAGAGGCTGTATGATCGAAACGAATCGAGATTTAATCTAATATGTAAATTAATACGAATGTGCTGCAGAGCAACTTATATATAAGAAACATATTTTTCTGGACGAGAAGGTCTGATAGTTAACTTCTAATTCTAAACTCCAGTAGAATGTTGCCCATTCGGCTAGGACTGTAGAATACATCAAATGCTTCTCTGCAAAAGAGTATGACCTCCCCACAAAAGTGTCCTGGATTTAACACTGAATAATCTGATGGTGAGGCTACAGTAATGCTGGAGCTTTGGGGAATGTGGAGTACCCCTTCAGTGGCATCACTCCCAGGTCCACTTTGGTCTAGATTGGAAGCTCTTAATAGGGTCCTATCTATGGGTCAAATAGAACTAAACTGTGTACTTATGCTAAACTGAATTGCTTGATATAGAACCGTTTTAACTTTTAACTGTGTATTAACAAAAGAAACTATGCTTATACTAAAATAAAACTGTTTATATGTATAAAAATGGATTTGTCATTAATAACCTAGAATGATTGATATGCCATAAAACCAAAACGAAACCAAACCAATCGGGTAGAATGTTTCCCTCCCACGTACAACGGCATTTTATACTGGTATGTGTTTCTTCCTAGAACATTGTGGTATATGTTCATATCAGCTTGGTTTCCTGTGTGAATATTTTTAAAATTCCAGATATTTTTATAATATTTGTACTTCCTCAATATTGCATACTCACTCCAAGTTTCCCCAATCACAATAGTTTTAGATGATATCAAGTTATCAAATATATTTACCACCACCACCCCGACCCCGGATGAGAAACAAGGTCAAATTTAAGCAGATTTTAACAAGTGAGAATTCAGATTATTCTAACTCATAGATTTGTTGCCATAACGAGGTTAAAGAAATCAGTCTGCCCTACTATTTATGCATAGCTAAAGGGAGAATAGTTGAATTCATATCTTTCTCTTTTAAAGAAGACAAACGTACCACTTATTGTCCATTTCTGTCGAGGTAAATCCAGATACTTTTTGAACATACGACGCATTTCGATGAAAATAAATGTTTCATTTTTCTGTCATGGTGAATACAGCATACATCTCAACTTGTTTAGCAGCCCTAATAATAGAACTTAAAATTTCGATATTTGTGAAGACGTTTTGTATGTGTAATTTGTATATATATATATATATATATATATATATATATATATATATCTGGTGTCTCAATATACATGAGACACATGTGACTCCTAATATCACTACTAGTAAAAATCTTGCATTATTTTTGTTTCAAATTTCAAAATAGCATGCTATAACAATTGTTATTCCTCCATCACAATGTCTTGGAAAATTGAGGAAAAATATTTTGCGTCACAACCTATTTGGAGACAAAATCATTGAAAACTGTCTCAAAATAGATGCAAAACATTGATATGATAATGAAACTAAAAAAAAAAGATTTTATATTCATAAAGCAGATATAAGAACACTGAAAAAAATATTGATTTGGTGTCTCGAGCTCAAAGGGTGCATTTTTACAGGACGTGTTCGAAATGACCGGCATTCTGCTTGTCTAAGAAATAATCATTATCATATTAATAGGTTGAATCTATTTTCAGACACCCTATATATATATATATATGTGTGTGTGTGTGTGTGTGTGTGTGTGTGTGTAAATAACCATACGTGTACACACACTCTCTCTCTCACACACACACACACACACACACATATATATATATATATATATATATATATATATATATAACTAAAGCTGGTGACCCGAAGGCTCACTTTTCAAAGGAAGTTTACGGGAGGGCGCTACTCTATTCCCTGGATTGGTCCTCTTTATCCTTGATCCTTATCTTATAATGCTGTGTTAAGAAGGCAGCATCAAGTACCATTTTTTGGGTCTTAGGTATGACTCGACCTGGGATTTAACCCTGGTCTCCCGGACCATTGGAGAACACACACACACACACACACACAATTTGTCTGTCTGTCTGTCTCTATCTATCTATCTATAACCAAATGCACACTGAGATCAACTGGGATAGAAACATTACTATCAACTGTAACAAGCAACAGATAGAGATATTTTTAGAGATAACGGTCGATATATTCACTGATAGATGCTTTTGTCTTGTAAGAGGAACTTTGGCTTCCACCATTAGACAAGAGGTCCTATTCATAGGCATTCAAGCTTTACTTGCCTTGTTTACTTGCCTCATTTATTTCATTAGTGACTGGCCTTTTGCCGATCTGGCCGGAATTCCACATTTTGGTCCGCTTGACCACTGAAAATCAGCCAGCCTATGCAACCTCATGTACTCCCTGTCAGTTCGTCAACTGAGCGTGCTAACATCATGCGTCTTGGCATTTGTCTAAAAATAAGGAACCATCGCCCTCTTTACTACTTTATCGAGATCTTCAAGACCTTTCTTCAGCAAGTAACATTCTCCTTTTGAACTGGTTTTCAAACCCGGCTACCACATCGACCCTGTTGCTTTCTGCTATTCGTCGTTGAATTTTCAGATTAGGAAATGATCTACGCTTTTTACATCGATCGGATCGGTTCGATTCAAAATTGAAAGCAGTTATATGAAAGTGTATCAAAATCATTTTCTTGTTAGAATTTAGAAGCATATATTGTGTATTATTCGGTGATCCTGTTCCGAATTTTTTAGCTTGAACTATTCTTTACAGAGCCAGTTGGCAAATCCTGCCTCCATATCGAGCTGGCTGTTTTTACATGTCCAATTTTAAATATTCCTACTTCAAAATCCCTACTCGTATATATATATATACATGTATTAAATGTAAAAAAATAATGAGACAGTGATATTCTTTAAATGTTCTAATTATTGCTATCTTATTAATCACCGTGTGTGTGTGTGTGTGTGTGTGTGTGTGTGTGTTTGTGTGTGTCAAACTATCTGTGAGAGCAAGAGATGACACAAGGTCAGTTTTAACTGGATTAAATTTGAAGTTTTCTTTCCCCTAGACCACTTGCCATACCAAGGTTAAAAAGCCAAGTTTAATCTACTTCTTACTTAAAGCTAGAATGAAAATAGTTGGATGACTATTTTTACCGAGGGTATTAGTGCTATGTTACATGCGATCAGCCTCGTTTAAATTTTGAACTTTAGTCGCCGTGTCTAAATCCTACGACGACAACCATGGCTCACACACACGCACGTCCACACACACACACACACACACACACACACACACACACACACACACACCTATGTATATATATGTATATATAGACAGAGAGTTTAATTTATTCATTGATAAAGAGATCAATATCAGTTAAGAGCATATATATATAAATTGGAATTGTCAACTTGTCTGATGATCACATAGTTGTGAAACTGCTTGTCACCTTGAGCCTCTGAATCTACGCTATTCAAACTTAAATAAATAAATAAATATATATATATATATATATATATATATATATATATATAATTAGATATATTTTAATAAGATGTGTATTAATCCACCAAAGACATAGCATAAAAGTAAATAAAATGTATACGAGCCAATTGCATGAACAAATGCTCGTTTCAACTCTGGCAGAGCCGGTCTGAAATATTAAATATACAAATGATTAATTCCAAAAGTTCGTATTCAAATTTTCATATTGATCACACAATCATCAGACGGAAAATTATATATCCATTTACCAAACTCCTCCACGTGAACAGGATGCAATGCAAGTTCTATTTTTAAGTGGTGTTAAACGGGTTTGAATCCAGTGTTTTTTTTAAGACCAGTTGCCATACTAAAGGTAAAGAACTCAGTCTGCCCAACAATTTACTCATTCTATCTCACTTTCCCCCCTCTCTATCTCTATCTCTCTATCTATCTATCTCATATATGTTGTTATGTAGAAGAATGTGCCGATAGCAACCTATGTGATTCGAACACGGATCTCTACATACAAACAAATGTTGAAATGGATTGTGCAACTGGAGTTCACGTGATTAGAAGTGGTGGATATCAAGATGGGTCAGACAGAAGTCTGGCGAAGAGAGTAGGCGTATGCTAAATAGATATGAAATGTAACATTGTGAATTGGTATTGTTTAGCATTCCAGACTCAGTATTCGGCATCAGACGAATGTGAAGAGATTTTAAGTATTGACCAAAATTACTCCACTCGTGGAACATTTCGAAAGTTGCGACGAAGAATTAGTTCCTAACATTATAATATATATATATATATATATATATATATATATATATATATATATATATATATATATATATATATATACTCTAAAAGTTCTAAACGTCATTCAGATGTTACATTTGTTGCACAGGTCTCACTTTCGTATGGGTCTCATTTACGTAGCAAAGAAGACAGCGATATGAATTCTATTTTCTAGTTTTACAAGAGGTGGCAGTGAGTTAGCACAACAAAAATTTTCAGCTATAGCTCGTCTTTCTGGGTGATTCTTAGAACTTTTTGAACTGAGAGGTAATGTTCAAAAAAGTTGCTGTACAAATGTTCGGGATATTTGAACAAAATGATCAATGTTACGCATTATTTCCCATGTCTCCCAAGAATTTTCATATACTGTATTTCCCAGTATATAGGACGCACATTTAGCATTTAAATAATTCTATGTCAGTATTACACAGCATGGAATACGCTTGCTAAATAATGAGATGGTTATCTACCGAAGTTTGAAATCGAAAGCTAGAGTGCTGCAAAGGGTTACAGTTACTGTGAAAAGTCCTTCATAAGAAGATATATAAAAAATGAAATAAATAAAGATAATAATGATAAAACAATGAAAGAAGTAAATAAATAAAAGAAAGAAGAAAAGAAAGGAAGAAAAAAAGAAAGAAAGAAAAGAGGGAAAAAGTATAAGAAAATAACATTAAAGAAGTAAAATAATGGAAACATAAAAAAAAATAAATAAAAATGAATTATAAAGAAATTAAAAAATAGATAAAGTAGTAATGAATAAAAGAGAAAATTTAAAAAAATGAAATAAATAAAAAAATAATAATAAAACAATGAAAGAAGTAAATAAATAAAAGAAAGAAGAAAAGAAAGGAAGAAAAAACGAAAGGAAAAGAAAAAAACATTAAAAAAACTAAAACGAAACAAATACAGAGAAGAAATAAATAAATGTATAAATAAATTAATAAAAGATAAAAATCAAAAACTAATAAATAAAAGTAAATCTAAAATCTGTAAAAAATAACATAAAAATGAATAAAAACGTATAAAATATATAAGAAAGAAAGAAAGAAAGAAAGAAAGAAAGAAAGAAAAGAAACAGAGAAAAAAGAAAAGAAAAATAAAATAAAACAGCATCTAAAAAACGTAAAACAAAGAAAACTCATAAGCAACCACAAAATGTTAAACCTTTGAATATTTTCATTCATTTATTGAAGAAAAATTTGCTTCTTTTACTTCGTAAACGAGAAGAAAATAATTAGCCAAAGAAAAAGATATATATATATATATATATATATATATATATATATATACATTTCTCTTCTCCTTATTCTTCTTAATATATCGTTTTCTTTTGTCATTGACCAAGTCATCTCTTTTTCTTTTCACCTAACATCTTTGAAAGTTCGAATTTTCTTCAGGTGGTTACTTGACTTCTCTAACCGCCTTGTATTTAGCTAAATGAAATATGAACGCAACAGCCTCATGTGTACCTTTTCAAGAGGTGATGGGCGGTTAAGCAAGAGATAAGAAGAGAGATTCTCACCAACCTGACCAAATCGTACACCCCTGGGAGATTATGACACTTAACTACTTGCCAATCTCCTCCACACAGAACAGGCACTTGCCGGCGGCAGTTGGGTGAATTCAAGTTGGTTATCTCTGCGACATAGTGACCGTTGCCTGTTCCAATGGGTTTCTGGAGTTCAAGCCTAGTTCGGTCTAACTATTCCGATGACGATGAATCATCGTCGAGAAATTCTCACCTGAAAGTGCCAAGAAGGGAAATTGATAATGGCGACGATGACGATGGAGTCATGAAACAGGGCGTGCGACACACTTGTTCAGCTCTGGTTCATTAGCATTAAAACCGGTGTCTTGCGGCAGAACAAATCATTTGAAGAATATATATATATATATATATATATATATATATATATATATATATATATATATATATATATATATATATATATATGTGTGTGTGTGTGTGTGTGTGTGTGTGTGTGTGTGTGTGTGTGTGTTACATTATGGACATGTTCGATGAGATGAGCTGTTCAATAGAATATATAGAAATAAAAATGGACGGAGAAAGGAAGAAGAAGAAAAAAAGAAAAACAATATATGTGTGCTTATTGTAAAATTTAAAAAAAAAAATGAATTAATCTTCAATGAAAAAAAAATGAAGAGAGAAAGAATGGAGAAAGAAATTATATGAAATAAAAGAAAATGAATGTGACTATGCTTATATTTTCGTTGAATAGAAAAATAAAAAAGCAACGTAGAAAGAAAGAAAGAGGAAGAGAAAGTGACCGGAGCGTCGTTGATGACGTTCTGGACGACGACATCGTGGTAAACGAGTTGGAAATCCTGCTGTGCTATTACGTTCACTTTCGGACTAATACTCTTGGGAAAACTATAAACCCCTTCAGTTTCCAGCTTTAGGATATCTTTGCCATTAAATAACCTACATAAGTTGATATACCATTAAATAAAAGAAAGAAAGAAAGAATAAAAAAGAAAAAAACTGAACCAAATGTATTTGGGCTTCTGCTTATTTAGAATAAAGATAGGATAAGCACAAAAAAAGAATGAAAGAAAGAAAGAAAGAAAGAAAAGAGGGAAAAGTAAAAGAAAATAACATTAAAGAAGTAAAATAATGGAAACATTAAAAAAAATAAATAAAAATGAATTATAAAGAAATTAAAAAATAGATAAAGTAGTAATGAAATAAAGAGAAAATTTAAAAAAATGAAATAAATAAAAAAATAATAATAAAACAATGAAAGAAGTAAATAAATAAAAGAAAGAAGAAAAGAAAGGAAGAAAAAAAAAGAAAGGAACAGAAAAAACATTAAAAAAACTAAAACGAAACAAATACAGAGAAGAAATAAATAAATGTATAAATAAATGAATAAAATATAAAAATCAAAAACTAATAAATAAAAATAAATTTAATATCTGTAAAAAATAACATAAAAATGAATAAAAAAACGTATAAAATATATAAAAAAGAATGAAAGAAAGAAATAAAGAAAGAAAGAAAGAAAAAAGAAACAGAGGTAAAAAGAAAAGAAAACTAAAATAAAACAGCATCTAAAAAACGTAAAACAAAGAAAACTCATAAGCAACCACAAAATGTTAAACCTTTGAATATTTTCATTCATTTATTGAAGAAAAATTTGCTTCTTTTACTTCGTAAACAAGAAGAAAATAATTAGCCAAAGAAAAAGAAAGAAAATGAATTAAGAAGGAAGTGTGTGTGTGTGTGTGTGTGTGTGTGTGTGTGTGTGTGAGAGAGAGAGACAGAGACAGAGAGAGAGAGAGAGAGATATGACACATTCAAAATAGGCATTATTGTAAGCAAATTTTTGCTGAGGTTAGAAAAGGATCCCCCTCCATCTGTAACCTCAGCAAAAACTTGCAAAAGAAATAAAAATGTCTCGGGGGAAATGTTGAATGGTGTTCAAGAGGTTACTTACTTAGAGGAACCAGGTTAGCTCGTAATGTTCACAGGTGTCTGATAACAACCGCTCTTAGCATAGTGTATTACACTCTTTCATACACATTACCTATTATGCCTATTATATATATATATATGTATATATATCATTGTCATCATGTCTTGCTGCTAGCACGGATTTCCCTAACTCTCTGTCTCTCGCCATTTATCTCTATCATCCTTGGTATCCAGCCGGTCTTCAAGACTACATCCCTTTTTCGTACAGAACTATTATTGATAGGTTCTCGTTGGTCGTCCAATACTTGCACGTCCATGTGAAGGGGTCTATAAGAGAACGTTGCTCCTGAGTTCGTCCTCACTTCTCCAGTAGTGCCCCGCATGCCTTGTCTGTCTTATTTGAATGGTTTTAGAGGTGGGAGGTAGGTGGCCGTGCAGCTACTACTTTGGAAGTGGTGTTGCTTCAATTTGATATATCTTTTCCAAAACAATTATCGCCCAGTAAAATGCAAACAGCCTCGTCCTGAATTTGAACCCAGTTCGATGTGTCCAATTCCTACGACGATAACCACGACACCATGAGCACCCCCAAAGCAAAGTAAGTATTTATAACATCCAGTGGGAATCATATTCACCAATAATGAGTCACTTGTACTGCCTCATAAGCATTACTTTATGTGAGCTGCCTACGTATTTTCAGTAATCCATAATGATTAACATATCCATAAAACCACCCGGAATTATTTCTTTATTAAAGCAATATGGATAACGAACATGAAAATTTATTTATGAACGCGGTTTCTGACTAAGCGTATAGAGAAAAAAGTAGACGGCAATGGCACAAGAATGATATGTGTCATACTGAAGACCGGTAGCCGTACCAAAGAACCACTCTGCCCGAGAGAAGGAAAATTCTGAATTCAGACCTGCAAAATTCCACTTAGAAATTGACTTTGTATCGCATCCTACTTGTGGTTTAGGGGTTGAGAAAATACATACTGTGCCTGCTGATTGAATAGGGATTAACACGCACCCACACACACAGGTGCCCGCGTGAACACACACACACACACGCACACACATACATATATATATATATATATATATATATGAAATTTAAGCTTGAAAGAAATCTTAACAATTACCTACCAGAAAAATATCTTTTAAATAAAAGAAACTAACAAATATGTAAATATAGACAGCTAAACATCAACCTATTAAAATGTCACATCCTCAAATAATGACTTCCAATTATCAAAATAAACATACCATTCAAAATATAAAAGAAGATTATATATATACACCAATATGGAAATTACAAAGGCTGATGCTTGTTGTTTTGAACGAATCCCGGAAGCAGCTGTACTACCGCTTACCTCCCATCTCGCAAGACAAGTAATACATGCTGGGCACGAATAAGCGACTCTATTTTGTGATCTCCAACACTGAGACTCATCAGTGTTCACCAGCCAGTAAAAGCTGTCACCACAGTGGATCCAGTCAAGCAGATTTACTAAGAGCGATGTCTAATAAGGACGTATATCCAAAGAATGAGAGAAAAAGGGAGAGAGAAAGAAAGAAAGAAAGAGAGAGAGAGAGAGAGAGAGAGAGAGAGAGAAACAGAGAGAAGGTGAGAATCAGTGCAGTTCGTATTTCCTGATATATATATATATATATTGTCATCAACAGACAGGCTGTTTCGTCGTATCGCAGCTTTTCCGTGTGGCTAGACACACAGGTCGCTTCAAGCTGGGATCGAAACCCTCCCAACTGACGTATGTCGCCTGTGGCTGTGCGGTAAGATACTAGGTCTAACGTAATCTTACCGTTTAACTCCCAGGCGACATACGTCAGCTCAGGAATTATGACGCATTATGTATTAGCTTTCATTTGTTTACATTTTGCCTTACCGGATACCAGAGTGCTCAATTCATAAGAAGAGATTTGCATTACGCAAGTTGCAGCCGTTAATACCTTCACCAGAGTGCTCAATATAATTAATTTATTTCTATATTTATGAGTTTAAGTTAGAAGTTTACAAAGTAAGAAATAATAACGTAAAAAAATTGCTGTTCATGTGAAGTTTAATAGAAAAATAATCAATTTCTAACAGTTAATGATTGATTATTATTTTATTCGCCTGAAATTAGACGTGAGTCTAATTCAAAAAGAAATATAATAAACCTTTATACTCTCTCTTATTTTAGAATATATAGCACTCTGTATAGAACAAGTATACAAACATAATACGAGTATTTTATTGTTTACTTGAAAACGCATCGCCAAATATCTTGAACATTTAAAATCATATTCATCTACTCAACCGGTTGTTTTTTTAATGCTTCATTTATCTAATGTATTTTCCGTGGAAATAAATAGAAGGCATTACTTACAAATGTTTCCTAACAAACATGTATATATATATATATATATATGTGTGTGTGTGTGTGTGTGTGTGTGTGTACTTCAATCCTAAAATAAAATAAGGAAAATAAACATACGTTACGATTCTGAGTTTGATGCACACGAGCTTCTTGTGAACTTGTATCCACACGTCTAAAGTCTATAGCCGTGATCTCAATTAAAGTATCATATTGCTACTTTGAATTATCGTGCAGAGGGCAGTGTATTCAACTGATGCTGACTATTTTAGCGGGAAAATTCGATTATATATGTATATATATATATATATGCCCTTTTTTATAGGCCTAAAGAGAAAATACAAATATTTCTAAGTGAGTAAGTCCACGAAGAGATTTGTATTTTTTAGATTTTATTCATCTATTTTGTTTTTACATACTTGTATGTTTCCAGCTTTTTGCTTTCGTCAGAGAGCATATAATGTACTAGGCCTTCTGAATGTTTGTGTCCATTTGTGTTTGTATATATATATATATAAGTGTGTGTTTGTTTGTTTGTGTGTGTGTGTGTGTGTGTGTGTTTATGTATGTATGTTTCCAGATCACAAACATACATATCGATGTATATATATACACAGATAAAAATTTCGAACCACACTACCATACATACACACAGAAAAAATCTCAAGACACACACTCATACGCATACATTGAAAAAAAAAAGTGTTAGTAAAATCCGAAACCAGTCCATCACACACACACACACACAATATCAAAGACCAACGTGGGGTAAAGCTGGCTAAGGTAAAAACTCTCTAAGGTAAAGAAGGGATGACCTCTCTATAAACACTTAACCAACAAAAAATCATTCAAACTCCAAACACGTGTAAATTCAAGTCTCACTGAGTACCACATTAGCAAGGCCTTGTGTTATAGATGTTCTCTTACCAAAACAGCAAGCTGGAAACATACACATATATAACACAAAACAAATAAATAAATTCTAAAAAATACAAATCTCTTCATGGACCAACTATTTTAAAACACACACACACACACACACACACACACACATATATATATATATATATATATATATATATATATATATATACGAGGTGCATACGATGAGTTTCCACACTTTTTCGTATGAGCACTTTTATTGATTGTACACACGTGAAACTCTTGTCCCCTTCAAAGTAATCTCCTCCGGCTGCAATGCACATGTTCAATCGTTCCAACAAATTCTAGAATGCCCCATGGAAGTCCTCTTGTGTGAGCGTGTCAATGACCTTCGTCACAGCCTCTTTCATCTCCTCAATTGTCTCATAACGACAGCCTCTGAGCTTAGGGAATAACCAAAAATCACAGGGAGCAAGGTCTGGACTGTAGGGAGGCTGAGGAACTGTCTTGATGCCCTTCTTGGTAATATAGTCTGTGACAAGGATGTAGTTGTGGACTGGTGTATTGTCCTGGTGGAAATGCCACTGACCCGATTTGAAGAGTGCTGGTCTCTTCCGATGGAATCTTTTCCTGAACTCCCTTAAAACCTCAACATAGAAACCCTAACTCTAACCCTAAGCCTTTGGCCAATCAACTCTGGTGTATTGACCTCCTTACGCCTCCAACACCTCTCATCATCCCTCACATACTCCCTGCCTTCCTTTAATCTCTTATGCCACACAAAAACTGATGCTCGATTCATGCAAGATGGTCGAAAAGCAGTCTGAAGCTTTCCATACATTTCCTGGTGGAAATGCCACTCACCCGATTTGAAGAGTGCTGGTCTATTCCAATGGAATCTCTTCCTGAACTCCCTTAAAACCTCAACATAGAAACCCTAACCTTAACCCTAAGCCTTTGGCCAATCGACCCTGGTGTATTGACTTCTTTACTCCTCCCACACCTCTCATCATCCCTCACAAACTCCCTGCCTTCCTTGAATCTCTTATGCCACTCAAAAACTGATGCTCGATTCATGCAAGATGGTCGAAAAGCAGTCTGAAGCTTTCCATACATTTCTGTGGCATATTTTCCTAGTTTAAAACAGAATTTTATTACATATCGTTTTCCAAAAGTGTCAGATTGCATTTTTGAAATTCACTAGCTGTGTCAATCCGGTTTTAGCAGGGTGTATTCCAGTTGCTGCTGTAGCTGTTCATTCAAACCTGAAATCATAAAAAATTGGTCAGTCATCTCATAAGATGTATAGCAATAACATACTGAATAGTCAAGAGTCTAGGACAATTTTAAATGCCTGTACAAACAAAGTCTGGAAACTTATCGTATGCACCTCGTATATAACAAAGAAATTAATTTGGTAGAACTTCTGAAAAGTACGTAAAATGCTATCTATGCACTACTACGGACGTCTTCTTCTTCTTCTTCTTCTTCTTCTTCTTCTTCTTCTTCTTCTTCTTCTTCTTCTTCTTCAATATTGTATTCTTCTTCTTCTTCTTCTTCTTCTTCTTCTTCTTCTTCTTCTTCTTCTTCTTCTTCTTCTTCAATATTGTATTCTTCTTCTTCTTCTTCTTCTTCAATATTGTATTCTTCTTCTTCTTCTTCTTCTTCTTCTTCTTCTTCTTCTTCTTCTTCTTCTTCTTCTAACGTACAACTCGTACATAGTCTTTAAAATATGATATATAATATAAAACATAAAAAATCACAAAACATTTTATACTATTTGAGATTACGCGATATATATATGTATATATATATATATATATATATATATATATATATATATATATATATAAGATGATCACATATATAGTAAATGGCACACATACACCCCACCATATATATATATATATATATATATATATATATATATATATATATATATATATATTGCGTTGTGGTGTCTATAATTTGTAGAGTTTGATTGATGGCAAGAGTATTGTTAGCCCATTCAACAATAATGTAATATATTTTTACATGTATATATATTCGAATTAATTTTTTGTTCATATATACATATATTTGTGTGTGTGTGTGTGTGTGTGTGTGTGTGTGTGTGTGTGCAAAGACAGACAAATAGACAGACAGACATATCTATCTATCTATCTATCTATCTATTAAATGCTTATCGTGTTTACCAGCTTGTCTTTATGAATTTTAGAACATCCCAGGCAAGTCTTTACAACCCCCACTAAACTTTCTATCAGGTCGACTCTTTGGAATAATCAGTGTTGTCTGTGGGAGGTCCTTGTCTGTAAACTCTTCTTCCCTTATCGCTAATCTTTTGGCAATGATTCGACCTTGTCTTGCATCGTTGCTGAATGTCCTCATTACAACGACGTTTATCTACACGGAAATCGTCTTCTTTTATCTTGATATTATTTCTTTTTTAAACATTCTTCTTTCAGCTTTTTTCTTTTTAGTCTTCGTTGTTTATCCATATGATTTTATTTAGATTTCTTCTTCTTCTTCTTCTTCTTCTTCTTCTTCTTCTTCTTCTTCTTCTTCTTCTTCTTCTTCTTCTTCTTCTTCTTCTTTCTCATTTTTTCTTTCTGCCTTTTTCCTCCTTTTCTTTCTCTTCCTCTGTTTCCCTACTGCCTCTTCTTTACTTTTTCTCTCTTTATTCTTCTTCATTTTTGCTTTTTTTCTTCTTGCCTTTTTCTCCTCCATCTCCTTTTTATTTTCCGCTTTTAATCTTTCTACTTTTTTCTCCCCTTCTCCTATTTTCGACTTTTTTTCTTTTCGACACCTCTTCCTTTCCGCTTTTCCTCTTTCTCTACCTATTTTCCTCTTGCTCGCCTTTCCTCCTTATCCTTTTCTCTCCAATTTATTCTTCTTTCACCTCTTCTCTTTTTTCTCCTTTATTCTTCTCTAACCCTTTTTCTTCTACCTCTTCTTCACCTCTCTTTTCCCCTACTTTTCTTATTCTTCTACCCCTTCTTCACCTCTCTTTTCCCCTACACTTCTTCTTCTTCTTCTTCTTCTTCTTCTTCTAAGATGCTTAATTATTAGTCAACAGAAGGAATTTTATCAATCCAGTATTTTTTATCAAAAGTACAAACATAATTCATTTGTTCATACGTATCTGCTTATCTACTGTTGTCACAAACATCGTACTCCTTGACAAAACAGATTAAGTCAACTTGCACTAATTACTTTAGTAATTTGGTTTAAATTTTCTTCTTCTTCTTCTTCTTCTTCTGTTTCACACACACACACACACACATACATACACACACAATTATATATATATATATATATATATATATATATATATATATATATATATAATCTTAGTCAAAATTTTCCATATTAAAGTAATACAACTAAAATACCCAAGGTGGTACCAGTGGTGCAATGCTTATCGTCGTTGGTAACTGACACAGCGACTCGAGTTCACATCATGGAAGAAGTTGTTTGCATTTCCCATACTGAGAAAGGAATGAATCTAGCTATTCTCCCTCCAGCTATGGGTAAATAGTTCGGCAGACGAGGTTATGTTATAGCAACCTGATAATTCAGCCCAAACAATGACCTTGTGTCATATTCTGCTTGTGCTGAGAGCCTACATACTCTAGATTACAGAAGAAAACAATTTGCAACTGAATTATTTTTAGTAGTCCCTGTTTGGACTGAAAGTCATGTTTTGATAATTAAAATTCTCGATAGAACGTATATAACTATGAAATACATTAATTAGAAGTATTCTCTCCTTTCTAAATACAAGTATCTGTATAGCACGGGACAGCTGTTTCAATAGCTATTGTATGGGTTTGAGTTGTTTTTTGGGGGTTTATGGCATATCAACCTTTGTAGGTTATTTAATGTTATTTTTATAAAAATAATCAGTCAATTTCAAACAAATTAGATTAGCACAAGTACACAGTGAAATTGTCAAAAACATTTCAATTTCAAGCTATTCAGTTTAGACAAAACATTTCTAATTCAAAAAATTCAGTTTAGAATAAGTATAGTTTTTTTTCCAAACACAGTAAAATGTCAAAAGAGTTCTATATCAAACAATTCCGTTTAGCATAAGTAGACAGTTTACTTCTATTTGGCCCATAGAAAGGACCCTATCAGGTGTAACCACACTGGGTCAGCGTGGACCTGGAAGCGATGGCAATGCAGGGTACTCCTATTTACCAACCCCTCCGTTCGGGCAGGATATGACACTAGGTCATTTTTTAAGCGGAGTTTAAAAGGTTTAAATTCAGAGTTTTTCCTTTTCCTAGACTAGTTGCCTAACGAAGGCTGAAGAACATAGTCTGTCCTACTATTTACCCATAGCTGGAGGGAGAATAATTGGATTCATACCTTTCCCAATGGTATGTGAAATGCAAACAGTCTCGTCCAGGATTTGAACTCGTGTCGCCGTGTCCATTTCCTACGACGATAACCTAATGGTTATCGTCACCTTTAATGGCAACGCAGGGTACTCATCGGGCACCTCTAATGGCAACGCAGGGTACTCATCGTTCCCCAAAGCTCCAGCATCACTAGAACCTCACCATGAGATTGTGTAGTGTCATATCCAGGGCACTCTTTAGGGGAGGGGGTCGTACCCTTCTGCAGTGGGGCAGTCGGTGTATTCTACAGCACCAGCTGATTGGGCAAGCAATTGCGTGGGCTGATCATGTACACACACAGACACACACACACATACACACACACACACATATACATGTGTGTGTGTGTGTGTGTGTGTGTGTGTGTGTGTGTGTGTGCCATAAAACAGCATATAATGACAAAGCATAACAAAGACACCGACAAACTCAAATCCCCAAACTTAAGATTCTAATTAACAATACAAAAATCATATTTGAAAATAACAATAAAAACCGCTTACAAATCATCCAAGCAATAACTATAAATTTAAAAAAAAAATACTGCAAATAAAATAGCATTCACCACAAGTATAAACATATTAAACGTATTCAATATCAAAAACGTAAAAAAAACCCCTAAAATTTCAAAAACGTAACCACCCATCCTAACAGAATGAACATACCAGATCTATAATTTATGAAAGAAAAAGGCACACCGAATAAATAAAAAAAATCACGGCAACAAACGATCTAACATGACCCCCGAAGATGACCAGCGAAATAGGGGAAAGTGCTTAGGCTAATATAGGGTCTTTCTTTACCAACTTGACTCAGAAGCAAGAGGATTAGCGAGAAGATTAGAACATCTTCACGTGGGGATTTTAAAAAAGAAACACTCCGCGGTATTCAGCCAAACCTGCTGAGATAATATATATATATATATATATATATATATATATATATATATAATATGGAGGTTATTTGAAAACATTAGGATACCAGAAAATAATTTTTATTCAACAAATATATATACTTTGTCACCAGTCCATTTTTCCTTACGTTGGAGGTTAAAACTAATTTGACAAATAACCACCTTTAAAAGAGTATGAACAGAATTCCGTCATCAAATTTTCGGTGCCAAAGAAGTGCAAACCATGTTAATTTTATTGAAGAATGTTTTTACTACGAGTCTCCTAGTCTCTGTCAAAAAGATAGTCTATGGAGTGGCAACACACTGATTTTCCATTAAAGAAAAGTTCTGTAAGCAGCAGTCAGTAAATGAGGTCATACTGAACATCTTTTTTGACATTAAAAAAAACATAAGCGTATATGTAAATAGATATATACGTAAAATTCCTTTCCTTACGCTAAGAGGGACGATAATTTGGGTTAAGATATCCGACTGAAGCAAAATCAAAGGGGTTTCGATCCCAGCTTCAAGCCTTGTACGTGTCAAGTCACATAGAAGCGTTGTGATACAACGAAAAAGTCTGTCCGTGGATGACTATATATATATATATATATATACACATATATATATATATATATATATATATATATATATATATATATATATGGGAAATAAACTGATTTCCTTATTAAATAAAACTTTATTTTTCTGCAAAAAAAAAAGGCTGGAGAAACTACAAATCTTGTATCGTATTTTTGCATGTCTTTACCAATCGGTGCTTTCATGCCACTCTTAAAATTTAATTGAAAAATCGCAGACAATAATATTTGACAAAAGATATGAGAATTCTTTTACTCCATGTAAAGAAATGAAAAAATTTTAATTTGGAGATCAGTGTTTTATTCAATGAATTTTACGTTTGTTCGATATATATATATATATAGCCAGACTGAAAAGTTGTGATACAACGAAACAGTCTGTGTGTGGATGACAATATATATATATATATATATATATATATATATATATATATATATATATATGGTGATTAATATTATATGAAATGATGATAATGATATAAATGTCATGATTACAGATAAATAAAGCTGGCCGGCCATGCCACCTTGTTTCTTACACAGTTTTGTAAGGGTAGAGTGAAGCAATCTAGGTAATGTAGTAGCCCCGCCTCGATGTCGTAACAATTGAAAAGGGAGTCTTCGCGACGCCCTCGATAACAGTGGCCATCTTTTACAAATAATATAATACAGATCCGTGTTTTATTCAGTAATTTACACCTTTGTCCGATATATATATATATATATATATATATATATATATATAGGAAGATTGTGTGTGTGTATGTACACGGTGCATAATATCATATGAAATGATAATAATATAAATGATGATTACAGATATGATAAAATATTGATTAAAGGAAAGGCACGTTTAGCAATCGTAGAATGCCATTAGTTCTGGAAATGACGCATTTTTTATTAGTTTTATGTCTTCCTAAAATGGTGACATATAAACTAGGAAACAAGATAAGGTTTGGTGTGTAAGAGAACAAGAAAAATAAAAGAACAAGAATTATATCAGACATTGGTATCATTTGGAAAAGAAAGAAAAGCTTAGAGACACAACGTGTCTGTGTCATCGCGATATTTACATGACCAATTATTTTCAGACTCATCTTTATCTCTTCAAGAGTCTGACACGTCACCATTTTGACCGATGACGCCTTCTTTGGTTTTTTCCGGGTTTCGACAAAAACTTGACTTTTTGATAACCACACACAAATAACAGTAAGAAAAACAAAACAAAAATATATTTACAATTTTTACTGTAAAAATAATGTGCTTATTTAATCTTTTAAAATATCTTAAATGAAGCGCTGTCAATGTTAATCTTTTATTGACTAAATGAGCAACAAAAATAAGTCATATGATTTAACTTAACCTACCCTGTTTACAAAATTACTTACAAATTACTTATTTACGACGACCTTTTTTTTTAAAGAATGATATCATGTTTAAAAAATGAGAAAAACAAAACTAAAATATATTTGTAATATTTACACAGACAATCATTTGACTGATTTAAACGGCATATCAACCTATCTGTGGTTATTTTATACCGAGAGTTTAAAAAATTGCGTTCATTGTATGTTCATATTTGCATTTTTGTTTAGTTTCTCCAAAGCTTTTTTCGCACAACGAAAGAGCTTCAACTGAAAATTTTCATCAGCATGCAAAGAGATTTGTATTAGTAATGCTAACAAATCTACATAAACAATAACATATTCGTTCAACTGAAGATAATTAGATGATGTTGAAATTAAACGCATTTTTAAGTAAAAGAACATTAAATTTTCTCTCAGAAGAAATAACGCGAAAGGTATTGAATATGTTCAAAATAATTCTGTACTTACTGACAAAATATTTATTTTTTCGCTCATCGATTGCGGTAGGTTCGAAATTAGATGAAAAAAAATCGACGATTTATCTATGATCGTAATGGGTTAAAAGATGTATTTTTTAACAATCTAGGTAGGTGGGAAAAGATTTCTTAAATCATTTTGGGTTTTGATCCTTTTATCTGCAAATTCTCAATGAAATTTTAAAAGTAGCACGTAAGCACCGATTGGTCAATACATGCAAAAATACGGATATAAAATTTACTGATTCTCGAACCTTTTTTTCCAGAAAAATTAAACTGTTTTATTTAGTAAGGGAATCAGTTGGTTTCCCATACATATATATATATATATATATATATATATATAGTCATCTACGGACTGACTTTTTCATTGTATCACAACGCTTCTGTGTAGCTCGACACGTGAGAAGCTTAAAGCTGAAAACGAAACCCGGTTGACTTAACATCAGTTGGATATCTTAACACAAATTATCGTCCTTCTCAGCGTAAGCAAAGGAGCTTTCCGTATATATTTATTTACATATACGCTTATTGGTCACCGGAGCTCTCAATTCATGAAAAGAGCTTTTGTCAATGAAGCTTAAAAACGCCTATCGCGCAGCGGTAAGACCTCTCTCTAAGACAGGGTTAGAAAAAAATATTCTGACCCATCGATGGGACGAGAAAAGATATTACTAATCCTATCCTGAGAGGATCTGTAAGGAGTTAGTCTATACTCACTCGAGCTCGAAAACTGGAGCCTCACGACGGTATGCAGTTTAGTATCTAATCCAGTCTAGAACTCGTAGGGGTTTTAGCTCCTCTGCAGTCTGTGTATTCTTGGCACCACTGACATGTCGAACAAATAAATGTCTGAGAGTACAACATGGTAATCCAAGGTCTCAGAGCATCTAAAATATCAAGCGAAGCAAGGAGTAGAAACCGTGCCTTATCTACTCAACAATTCTTATCATGAACCTTCAAACTTTGGGCCATTGAATTTCCTCGGAAATTATTATCTTGTTAAATTATCATTTTTGATGATTATTGTGTTTTTATTTTCTGTGTTGAGGAAGAAAATATAGAAAAGAAAATACAGTCGTGCCTTCGGGTAATGATTATCGTCCTAGGAAATAGTTTATTTACATTTATTTGCTTAATGGCACGTCAACTCCTAATGAGTTAATCCCAGACAGTTGGGACATTAGAATACACCGACTGAATCAATCCACAGGGGTAAACCTCCTCCAACCAGTGTTCTGAATATAACACTTAATAATCAAATGTTTGATCTTTGGATTACGTGGAATATCTCTTCATTGCGATTGCTCTGATTTGGAGTGGTAACACTTGACAGTTTCCTGTCTATTGGTCAAATAGAGCTGTTTAAAATTCAAATAGAGTTTTGCAAAATTGAAGTATTTGAAAAAGAACTGTTTGATAATCTAACTGTGTATACTCAAAAAGTCGATGTTTTATTGAATTTGTAGTGATACATAAAAATACTTGAAACCATTTAACTGTGTTCAAATGGATTACAAATAAATCATAAATTTACATTCAAACAAATGAATGATAGCAAATAGAAATATTCATGTTAGATAGAAATACTCGAAACCATTTAACAGTGTACAAAAGAATGAGCTCAGGCTTGTTTAAAATGTTTCGACAAAATGTCTTTACAAATCATATTTGATATATATGTAAAAACGAGATGTGTCATTAAATAACCAACAATGGTTGATATGCCATCAAATCTAACCAAACCAAATTCTATATATTTAATTTATATGTAAAAGTAGGATTCGACATTAAATAACCAACAATGCCATAAAACCCAATCAAACCAAACCAAATCTTCTGGGTTATTTCATTTCGAAATTCGATGGTTTGATCGTACTCATAATTTTATTTTCATTGATACATTCCATTTTTTAAATTGCCTTTTTTCATTTGTTCATAATCAATTATTTCCACATAGTTTTATAATATCTACTATTCTAATCCGTCACAGATACGTATATATATATATATATATATATAATGATGCCTAATCATAGTTGTTATATACAAAGATGGACTTGGTCTTGCCCCCAAGCCTCCAGTTACTTTCAGTACTTGTTATTACTGAGTGGTTACCCATCTAAGATGTGAACATACCCATCGTTGCTTTATTCGTTTCTTCTTTTCTTTTCCTTGTTATTTAGTACGCTTTACTCAGTCTGATACATCTCTAGTCGCTTACTGTACCAAGTGTTACTTGGTGTTACATTGTATTGAACAAATTTACCATAACTTAAATTCTATGGCTGCAAAATACACCAACTGCACCTCTGCAGAGGGTTAAGACTCACCCGATGAGTTTCCTGGATATGACACAAAATAATCTGATAGTGACGTTCCAGTAAAGCTGGAGCTTTGGAGAATGGGGAATGTTCCTTCATTGCCATCGCTTCTCTGTCTACTCTGGCCTGGAGAGGTAGCACCTGATTGGGTCCTATCTATATGTCAAATAGAACTAAGCTGTGTCCTAGTGCTAAGCTGATTTGCTTGAAATAGAACTGCTTTTACATTTAACTCTGTGTAAACAAAAACCTTGTACTTATGCTAAACTGAATTGTTTGAAATAGAACTGTTTATCTGTATAAAAATTGATTTGGCATTAAATAACCAACAATAGTTGATATGTCATGAAGTCAAACCAAACTAAACCAAACTTAACTTCTGTTTTTGCTTTTCTTGAAATATTAAGGAAACAGTGATAGGTAAATACCCCTCCATGAGTTGGAGATAGACTTGGTGACATATGTTCAAAACCTGGATGAAGCTGTTTCTGTTTCACTTCACTTGGTAAGGCGTGCGTCCTACCCCTATGAATTCTTTAGTCTTGTTACAGCAACTGATCTTTGAATTCAAACCAGCTGTACACCTCTTTAAAATGACCTTGTGTCGCATCCTGCCCGTTGCGGAATTGAGATTCTTGGTACATACAGACAAATATTTAAACGCTGTTTAAATACTGATTTTTTTTTTTTTACGATTACCTATAAACAACGCGTTTTCGTTGATTGATTGTACAAGCAATTAAGAACTAAATAAACCTTAAAGACACTTCTCAGATTTCCCCGGTATTGTAGAAAGAACGGTGCCAGCAACTTTGATATCAACCACATCTGGACGCTTTTATCTCCATACACACAGACGTTAAACTTTTTGTGTATTTTTGACATGTACTTGCTGTATCAGTTTGATCTCTTTGCTATGTCGGAATTTGTTAATCATAGTTTCAACTGACATCAAAAACTGCAGCTCGGAACGTGTTCAAAGCTTTTAACAATTTTAAACAAACAAATGTTTACTCTCTCAGGCCTTTTGAAAACTGAAATTTTTAAGAGCGATCTTTTAAAAAGATATAATTATATGCAATAATAAAAAAAAATGTCGATGTTAGTTAGCAGCTGCTTAATCTTCTAATGTTTTTTTTTCTTTTTCTTTATAATTCTAGTTTAATTTTAACTTTCGTATCTAAATCGTACTTTTAGCCTATTCTAATTTGCCCATTTCTGAATTGGAGACGGCGAATGGAGTTCAAATCGTCACGAGTTCAGTTTAAATTTATTTAAAATATAGAAGAAAGAATCCATTTTCTGTAGACAAGAATTTTGTTTGTCTCGTTACTAGCAAGTCAAAATCATGTAGGTTTAATAATTTGAGTGAATCAGCAATCACAAAAATTGCTCTCTTATTCCCATTTTTCTTTCCAAAATAGTTTGATTCGAGTTCAACACTTATTTCCAAGTCTGACTCAGTGCCCAGCAGAAGTTTAAGACCCTACTTCACCCAAAAAAGTTGTCTTGGGGTAACGCTGAAATGCATCTTATGCTGAGGATCCACTTCTGGAGCTCTTAAGAGTGTGGAATACATCTTCATGGCTGTTACTCCCAGACCCACCATGACCCGGATTGGTCATATTTACCAACCCCTTCGCTCGGGCAGGATATGACATATGGTCAATTTTTAAGCGGAGTTTAACAGGTTTGAATTCAGAGTTTTCCTTCTCCAAGACTAGTTGCCTCACCAAGGCCGAAGAACCTAGTCTGCCCTACTGTTTACCCATAGCTGGAGGGAGAATATTTCGGATTCATACCTTTCCCAAGGGTATTAGTGCTATGTGAAATGCAATCAGTCAGGTCCAGGATTTGAACTCGTGTCGCCGTGTCCATATCCTGCGACGATAACCATTACACCACGGCCACCTATTTAAGTCACTCCTATGGGCTAAATAAATCTCAGGAGCCCGCATAGAACCTCAGACCGAATCCTTTACTTAATCAACGAGACTAGCTCGTTCTGATTCTATTAACCATGACCAGGTACAAGTTTTACGCTATTGTAAGTATTTCTTGTTATTTACCTGTAGTTGGGATTGAAACTACAGATGACTTCACTCAGAAACACATTGCAACCAAACGCTTATATCCGTTGGGCCATGTGTCCTACAGGACAATTGGTGTGGCGACTAGTCTAGGAGAAGGAAAACTCTGAATTCAAACCTGTTAAACTCCGCTTAAGAATTGACCTTGTGTCATATCCTGCCAAAGCGGAGGGGTTGGTAAATATGTACTGGACAATTCAGAGTGAATTTTTGAGACTTATAAACCTTATGGTAACCCATAAGACACTACTCACTAGCATTAAGTACTATTATGTACCTCAGCTCATATCGCAATTTTTTTTATCAAGCCTTTTTGATTATTGGTTCCCATATCGTATTCATCTCTACATTCGATCTGCTCAACACGTCAATTTAACCCACCATATGAGCTGCTTCTTCAAGACTCTTTATTCTCCAAAGTTCTTCCCTATCTATTATTTTAACTTCATCCCAAAAGGTTTGATAGTTTCCTCCTTTTCAATCCAAATACGTTCAACCAAATACATGCAGAAGGTCGAAGGAAGCATCAGCCGAAACATTATGAATATTACAATAAAGATGAAAACAATACTCCAAATACATTACGCGAAAAAAAAAATCACAGTTTCATCTCAGAAATTTAGACAAATAAATTGATCTGTTTTAAAGATTATTGATATTAAAAGTAATGATAGGATTGTGTATAAGGTTTGCTTTGGTTTGTTTGGTTTTATGGCATATCAACCTTTGTAGGTTGTTTAACGCCAAATCCATTTTTATATAAATAATCTGTTCTATTGAAAACAGTTCAGTTTAGCATAAGTACACAGTTTAATTGTCAAAAACATTTCCATTTTAAACTATTTAAGCAGTTATATGTAATAATTCAGTTAAGTGTAAATACAGTTTTAATATCGAAAAACAGTTCTATTTGAAATAATTCAGTTAAGCATAAGCACGCAGTTTAAGTGTAAGAACGGTTTAATTGTCAAAAACGTTTCTATTTCAAGCTATTCAGTTTACTCAATTAATTTTAGCATAAGTATGCTGTTAGTTCTATTTAACTCATAGATAGGGCCCTATCAGGTGCTACCACTCCGGGCCATTTACGTGTTATTTACGAAGTTTGGTTTAAACTAGTACACTGGCCTCTAGCTGCTTTCAAAAACTGCTCCTTCTATGTTTGGTTTAGTTTCTTTGATTAATGGCATATCAACCTTCGTTGCCAAAGCCATTTATGTATGATGACTGTAGAGGTATTATTCAATCCACAACTGGAGAGATAAGGGGTTCATACCTACCCAAACGGTATTTGTCCGAAAATGAACGTATTAGTACGACTAGAGTTCGAACCCGTAATTTAGTACTTGAGCCAATTCGCTACAGGGACTTTCCCCTGGTACACTATGAGGTCACCTATCTTGAAACTATAATATGTACTGTGTGGTCACCTATCTTGAAACTATAATATGTACTATGTGGTCACCTATCTTGAAACTATAATATGTACTATGTGGTCACCTATCTTGAAACTATAATATGTACTATGTGGTCACCTATCTTGAAACTATACAAGCTCATCAAAGTCCCATGTTTTGTTATATTCATTTACTAAGCTTAGTGTTGTTTGGCACAAGGT
Organism: Sepioteuthis lessoniana; assembly: GCA_963585895.1. Taxonomy (NCBI): domain Eukaryota; kingdom Metazoa; phylum Mollusca; class Cephalopoda; order Myopsida; family Loliginidae; genus Sepioteuthis; species Sepioteuthis lessoniana. The sequence goes on from OY757942.1 coordinate 28,907,766, forward strand.
CAGAATTGTTTGTTACCTAGTAAAAACCGAACTCACTAGTAACAGTATAGATGCCTAAGTAACACCTAAACAATTGCACTGAGCGCTTGGGGTGCGGCCTCTTCTAAAAACAAGAATCTTGTTGTTATAATCTTTGCTTTGGAATCGTAAAAGTGTTCACATTTTTAAACAGTTCATCCTCAAGGCATTCCTAAGAGACAAATGCCGCTGATTCATTCTCTTCCAAATTATTATTATTATTATTATTATTATTATTATTATTATTATTATTATTATTATTGCTGTTGTTGTTTGGCTTCCTCGTATTTTTCTTCCTTTTCGTTCTTCTCTGTCCCTTTTCAGTTTCCTCTTCCATATTGTCTTTATGTCATTCAGTATGTTTAACACGTATTCTATTACAGTGCTCGTTTTAACAGATATCCTTTATCCTGTTGTCTACAGAAATCAAAACGTCTTGAGGTTCTTTACGTCCAAGAGTCTTCATCCATTCAATCTCGCACTTCTCGATTCCAATTTCAAGTGCCACAAACACTTTGTTCCTCAACTCCGTCATCGGTAATAACCATTAGAAACAGAGAACACCAAACCCAAAACAAAAGGGGATGGCGTCCTCTGCTCATATTCGGTGCTGGCTGTGACCAGGTGGACGAGATAGTCAGAACAGACAATAATTACGCAAAAAGATTTCATTATCTATTGCCGCCGCTTCCCTCCTTCTCTTTCTTCTGCTCCTCTTCTAACCGCCTCCTCCCCACTTTTGTCACCTCTTTCTAAACCTCATCTCTAGAGACCCACTGGCTGGGGCAGACAGAAACGAGAGGCATGTAATCTTGCAAGGGTCGAAATGTGACCCCTGTGGTGCGGCCAACTATAGCCAACGTTAAAGAAGTCTGTCAAAGAAAGCTTCAAGTGACATCCCTACAAAAGGGCGTTGTTGACTACGGTCACTCAAAGGATATGCAACGCCTGTTTTTGGCTATGAAGAATTTATGAAAGGGGAGAACGATGCTTTAAAGTGTTTTGTGGATGTGAGTAAGGATTGGGGGGTGTCTTTGTGCTGCGTTTCGGGGAGCAGAAGAACGAGGACAAGAAATGGTGGGTTTTTATGCAGCTCATTAGGTTATTGTCTCTATTATTCTATGTGTGATGAGATGAATATGTTATTCGCGTTGGTCATTTTGCGAACGTGTCTTTTTCTTCTGTCAAATGTAAAGGAAATAAGAATAATGCAAGTGTTTCATTTTTTATAACTTTAATACGATTTTTGTCTCTCTCTCTCTCTCTCTCTCTCTCTCTCTCTCTCTCTTTTCTTTTCTTTTCTTTTTCTTTGAGTGGAGTCTGTTCACTTGACAAAGTGAATATGAATAAGTTGATTGTTTAACCATTTTTCTATTACGTTTTCCGATTTCAGTAGCCACAAAACCACCTCCGAAAAAATTGACAGCTGAAATTTCAAAAAGAGTTTTGAAAAGGCAAAATTTAAGAAAATGTTTGAAAAATGTTATATATATATATATATATAACAGATTTTTAAAAGTATTCTTAAATTTTGCTTTTCCCAAATGGCCCGGGAGACTAGGGTTTAATCCCAGGTGGTGTCATACACAAGATTCAGAAAATGGTACTTGATGCTTCCTTCCTTAACACAGTATTATAAGGTACGGATCAAGGGTCAAATGGAGAAATCCGGGGAGAGGAATAACGCCCTTAGGGTAGTAGCCATTGAAAAGTAGCCTTGGGGTCACCTTCAACTACGATCTGCTAACTTACTTAATATATATATATATATATATATATATATATATATATATATATGTGTGTGTGTGTGTTGTCTTAAATGTTTCAGAAATATTCCTAAATGCTCAAGGGTCAATTTTTAAATGCACAATCACGGGATGTTTTAAAATCTGAAATATAAAAACTATCACATGTCCAGTACTACACATAACTCTGAGTTTCACGTACGATGAGCTGAAAAATTGTGTGGAGTTATTTTCTTTTAAGCTAATTTTTGAGGCAGAGAGCCAATGCATTATAAAAGGGAGAGAGACAGAATAAAAGAAGTAAAATGCAAAGATATACCTTGTCTATTTCTTCTTCTTTATCTTCTCCTTTGTTTTTTTTTTTTTTTTTTTTTTTTTTTTTTTTGTAGATTTCAATACCGTTTATTTGCAGAGTATTACGCTCAACATCTATCCTCCTTCTTCTTATCCTCTCTTTCACTCACACACACACTCTCTCTCTCTCTCTCTATATATATATATATATATATATATATATATATATGTATATATATATATATATATTGCGTCAGACAACCTTTAAGTCAACATAATACATTAAAATAACTCTGAAAAAATGCCACTAAGATAAATTGTGGTTTTCTTAACAGAATTCATGACGCTCAATTCTAATCTGAATTCAAATAATGTCACGCTTTAAAGCTATTTACATTAACAACGAGGTTATTTGCATTTAGCGTCGTGCTAACGCCTTGTTAAAAGATATGTCTCCATCTCTTCTACACATCATGTTAGCTATGGTTATATAGTAGGGCAGACTGTTTGTTAGCTTTGTAATGTAACCAGTCTTGAATGACAGCTTTGAATTTAAACCAACTGTACTCCACTTAAAAATTAACCTTTTATCGTATTCTGTCTGTGGTAGAAATTTTAAGTAAATACGAAGGGCATGCGATAAGTTTCCAGACTTTTTTCGTATGGGCACTTTTATTGATAGTACACTCATGAAACTCTAGTCCCCTTCGAAGTAATCTCCTCCGGCTAAAAAGCAACTTTTGGAAGGCCTCATGGAAGTCCTCTTGTGTGAGCGTGTCAATGACCTTCGTCACAGCCTCTTTCATCTCCTTAGTTATCTCATAACGACAGCCTCTGAGCTTAGGGAATAACCAAAAGTCACAGGGAGCAAGGTTTGGACTATAGGGCGTGTGTGGAACTGTCTTGATGCCCATCTTGATCAAATTGTCTGTGACAAGGATAGAGTTGTGGACTGGTTCATTGTCCTGGTGGAAATGCCACTGACCCGATTTGAAGAGTGCTGGCTTTTTCCGACAGAAATCTCTTCCTGAACTCCCTTAAAACCTCAACATAGTAACCCTAACCCTAACCCTTTGGCTAATCAACTTTGGTGTATTGACTTCCTTACTCCTCCCACACCTCTCATCATCCCTCACAGACTCCCTGCCTTCCTTGAATCTCGTATGCCCCTCAAAAACCGATGCTCAATTCATGCAAGATGGTCCAAAAGCAGTCTGAAGCATTCTATACGTGGCGGCATTTTTTCGAAGTTTAAAACAGAATTTTATTGCATAACTCTTCTTCTAAAGTATCCTCACGTCCAGATTGCATTTTTGAAATTCACCAGCTGTGACAATCCGGTTTTAGTAGGGTGTATTCCAATTCCTGCTGTAGCTGTTCATTTAAACCTGAAATCATAAAAATTGGTCAGTCATCTCATAAGATGTATAGCAATAACATTCTGAATTTTTAAGAGTCTACAACAGTTTTAAGTGCCCATACAAAAAAAAAGTCTGTAAACTTATTGTACGCACCTCTTTCATGAAGATTTAAATGTAATATACACAATGTTACACCGCATAGCATATTATATGGTTTATCATTTCATCAGAAAATAAATTTGGGTTTTCAAATCCAGCTTATTGTATTTTCATATTCACATCTTATTAATTATATTTCCTCATGTTAAAAAATTAAGAATTTCGAAAAGAAAAAAGTCTATTATCACTCAAAGAATGTGTTTGCCCAATCGGCTGCGACTGTAGATTATACCGTTTGCATCTCTGCCGAGTGGTAAGACGCCCGTGCCCCCGGCGACAAGTGTACTGGATATGAAAATAAGTAATCTGATGGTGAGTCTCCAGCCTTGGGTAATGTGGAATAGCTCTTCTTTGCCATTGCTCTCAGGTTCACTCTGGGTCGGAATGGTAACACCTGATAGGATTCTATCTATGTGTCAAATAGGATAAACTATGTGTACAAACAAAAGACTGATGTTAAATTGTGACTGTTATATAGCAATACTTGAAACCATTTAACTGCAAAAAAAGAGCTCTGGCTCGTTTAAGAATGTCATCAAGAAAATATGTTTACAAATAATCAATATATCTGTTACATATGTATAAAGAGGATTCGGTATTAAATAATCTACAATGGATTTCGCATTGAATAACCTACAATGGTTGGGATGCCATAAAACACAACCCAATGAAAACATATATATTCAATATATATGTCTAAAGAGGATTTGGCATTGAATAAACTATAATGGTTGATATCCTATGAAGTAAACCTAACCAAATCATACTAATTTAATATACACATGTTTTAGCATTAAATAACCTTAAATAGTTGATATGCCCTAAAACCCAACCAAACGAAATCATGCATATTCAATATGCATGTATTAACAGGATTTGGCATAAAACAACTTTCAGTGGTTGATATGCCATAAAACCCTACGAAACTAAATCACATATATCTAATATATATGTATAAAGAGGATTTGGCATTAAATAACCTTCAGTGGTTTATAGGCCATAAAACCCAACCCAACCCAACCAAACCAAAAGAATATGCACCGTGAACAAATTCAACTCATTTGAATAGTGCTGATAATTACTTACATCATCAACGGCATTTAAAAGTTTGAAATATTTTTCTTTTACGGTTGTTGGATGGTTTGGTTTCATTGCTTGATGACATATCAACCTTTGTTGGTTATTTAAAGACAAAGCCACCCTCTTTAAAGGACAGTAGTGGTACTATTGAACACATATCTGAGAAGTAATGGAGGTTCATATCTTTGCCTAGAATATTAGTCCGAAAGTAAACTCAATTGTGTGACGAGTTCGAACTCACTTTCTACGAATTTGTAGATTAGTGCATTAGCCACTCTACCGCAAGGATTTCCCTCGATGACAGAAGGAGTTACAGGTTTTCTGCTGTAGAATCCGGTAGCAAAAACCTATAACATTTGGACTGAAACGCCCTTGGTATCTAGTTTCCATAACTGAAATATCTTAGAATCTTTTTCCATCCTTATCACTTACCTCACCCAGGTTCGGTAAAAAACATCGTGAGGAGAATGCAAGAATGGAATTTTAAGAGACATTCTCCAACCCATTTCCTGAAAGACTTTTAGAATATTATCCCGTAATTCAAAATAATTTTTTGCTCTCTGGTTCTCAAGATTGTTCTTGCACAACCAGTAATGCTTTTCGTACAAATGTATAGACGTTAAAGTTATAAAATATTTTACGACAATTGTTACATCCCATGTTAGTTTATGATTTTCTTACTCCTTGCGAGGTTCAGCTCAGTCAATTGGGGCTGTAGAATAAGCTGACTGTATCTCTAAATAGGGGTAAGACTCATTAATGAATATCCTCGATATGACAATAAACAATCTGATTCTAAGGCTCCATTCGTGGAGCATTGGGGGAGGTAAAGTGTCCCTTCATGGCCATTGCTCCAAGGTCTAATCTGATCCGGATAGGTAGTCTATCAATCTATTATTCGAATAAAACTATTTGACATTTAAACTATATGCTAACAAATGGATTTTGTTAAATTGAATTGTTAGAAATAGAACTGTTTGACCATTTAACTGTGTGTAAACAAATGACTGGTGTCTAATTGAATTATGAGTGATACATAGCAATATTAGGAACAGTTTAGCTGTGTGCTTACGATTGAATAATGTTGAATAAAATTATTAGTGTTGATTAGCAATATCTGAAACTCTTTAACTGTGTGCCTGAATTGAATTGTTTGTGTTACATAACAATTCTTGAAACGTTTTGACCGTTTTCAAACAGAACTATTTACGTTATACAACAATATTTTAAACCATTTAAATGAATGCAAACAAATGATTAATACTAAATGCTACAACTTGTGTTAGAATATTTGAAACCATTTAACTGTCTACAAACAATTGAAATATTTGCATTCAAACTAAATAACCCCGACTCATTTAAAAATATAGTTATCAACAAACTACTGATTAACAAATCATATGTATAATCATTGTAACCGTTGGCAAACAATTCACCTCGGTTCATTTTAAAATATTGTCTACAAACAGTGCATTTACAAATCATATATAACAAGTATAAAGAAGATTTGGCGTTAAATAACCTTCGATGTTTGATATGCCCTAAAACCCAACCAAACCATTCCTTGTGAATTTTCACTCCAGCTTTACCTGGTTGTCTTTCAATGGAGTCTGAGTGACAGCATGTTTTCTCAGTTCTTAAGGATTCTTCAAACTTTTCTTGCTGATTTTAAAAGTGTTGTGGTCTGGATGTTTTTGTTTCGTTCTATCTCAATTCCTCCACCCAATCTCTCGGCCAATTGAAAATTGTTTCAAGAATTCCAGCTACAAATGGTGACCTATAGGAACCAAATAAGGACAAATCAAGCACAATGATGGCTGTTGTTGTTGACAGTGTTGTCGCTATAAGAACCTCTTTATCAGTATGCCGAAATACAGATTCCTTTAAATTTTTCTCACCAGCCGCCTCTGTCATCCATCACTGTTGGTTCGTCCTCTTGACGGAATCCAGTGTCCGCATAGAGCTGGTGCATGCATATTTTTGTTGGTTGACTAACACTAGTATGTTCATGAGTTGGAGCTTTTATAAGAATGTCACTCATGAGAAACAGCTTATTATCAGAAGTCCAGTGATAAGTAAGCGGTGTAACATGCTTTTAAAACGCGTAGTGTTGTCTTCTGTTGTTGATGAACAAGAAGGCCATAAGGTGACTAATCCAGAAGATTCGTACACTCTTCTGTGAGCACTCCGGTCAAGAGTACTTCTTGTTTCTTCCTTATTAAATGTTCACCATACACAGCGATAAGTCCCTGATGGATGTCTGGTATGCAAACTCTTATTACACTCCGGGAGCACGATGTTTGTCCTCACTTTTGTGGTAGCAGCCATCCTCACTTTTGGTAGCAGCCATCAAATATATATGTGTTCAACATTAAGGCTGTTCTGACGGTTATAACAAGTATTACATACTTCCTCTTATTTTGTCTTTACAGCGTTCAAAACATTTTAATTACGGTTGATTTCTGTCCCCTTGTACTTTTATGACTGGACATATCGTGAATTTATACCCAAAGATTTAAAAAATAAGAACGATTATAAATCAACCGAAGAAATTATTTTGATGTGCCCAGAAAATAAAGGAATCAAATATAAGAAATAATAGATTTAGTAATTATGTGTAATTGTATTAACTACTGAAGTTATTTTTGGGCTGTATGATCAAACACAATATACATGTATATTATTGACAAATAAACAGGACTCGTTTAAAAATTTTTATATTGGTTGGCTGGTTGTTTGTTTTGTTTTACGGCATATCAACCCTTATCGGGTTATTTAACGCTGAATCAAATTTAAAACATTTCAGTTTAGTACGAGTATAGTTTTTGTTTACAAACAGTTAAATATCAAAACAGTTCTATTTCAAACAATTCAGTTTAACATAAGTACACATTTTAGTTTTATTTAAAAACATCTCTATTTCAAACAGGTTTGGTTTTATGGCATATCAACCATTGTAGGTTATTAATGCCGAATCCATTTTTATACATATAAACAGTTCTATTTCAAACATTTCAGTTTAGTTTTAGTATAGTTTTTTTTCTTGTTGACACACAGTTAGATATCAAATCAGTCCTAATTCAATGAATTCAGCTTAGCATGCGTACACAGTTCCGATGTCAAGAAACAGTTCTCTTTCAAACAATTCAGTTTAGTATAAGTTCAGTTTTTTTTTGTTTATTGGCCAAATGGTTAGAGTGTTCGCCAGTGGCCTGGGAGACCAGGGTTCAATCCCAAGTTGAGTCATACCAAAGACTCAAAAAATGGTACTTGATGCTACCTTGTTTAACACTCAGCATTATAAAGGTATGGATTAAGGGTGAAGTGGAGCTGTCCAGGGAAAGGAATAGCCCCCTCCCCTACATCTTGGTGTAGTAGCTATTGAAAAGGGAGCCTTCAGATCACCCTTGACTGCGGTCGCAAACTTTGGTTTTTACTTACACATAGTTAAGTGTGAAAACATTTCTATTTCAAACAATTCAGTTCGGCATAAAAAATAAGCATAAGTACACAGTTTACTTCTATTAGAACCATAGATAGGACCCTATCAGATGCTGTCACTCCGGGCCAGAGTGGACCTGGAAGCGTTGGCAATGAAGGGGTACTCCATATTCCCCAAAGCCCCAGTATTACTGGATCCTCACTATGAGACAGTTTAGGGTTATTTTCATGACACTTGTTGGGGAGGCTCTTATTCTCCTGCAGAGATGCAGTCGGTGTATTCTGCAGCCCTAGCTGACTGGGCAATTATTTTTGTTGCACAAAGGTACGTGTATTTTGGGCTGAATAATGTTATGAAGTTTATATTGTTCCCTAAAAATATCGTGGTCTTAAAGAGGGTGACACTTCATATGTCCTGTGTATGACAGTAAAATGCATCTTTTGATGAGGCGCTAGTTCCGGAGCTCTGGGTAATGTTAGGTATCCCTTCTTTCTCATTATTCACGTATACACTCTGACCTGGAGTGGTAATACCTGTTAGGGCCCCTTCAAAGGTTCAAATAAAACAGTTCAGTCTTTTTACCAGTGATTATTACATCTATTAGAATTATTAGTGTAAAATATTTGAAACATTTTAACCGTGTGCAAACAATTGGGTTGGGTTTTATAAACCATTGTAGGTTACTTAATGAGAAATCCTCTTTTTACATATGTTTAATGATTTGTAAACACATTTTCTTGATAAGATGAACCTGAACTCTTTTTCCACGCTAGGCTTGAAAGTATTTCAATTAACTATTAATCAATATTTTTCACAGTTAAATGGTTTCATGTATTGCTGTGTAACAATAACAATTAAATATCAGTCATTTCTTTGCACACATTAAAATGGAAGCATAAATACAGTTTAAATATCAAACATTTTTATTTGACCATATCAGGTTCTATCACTCCAAGTTAGAGTGGACCTGAGAGCGATGGTGATGAAGGGGTACCCCTCTTAACCTAAAACTCAAGCATTACTGTAACCAGACCATCAGATTGTTTAGTGTCATAAACAGGGTACTCGTTGGAGTCTGACACCTCTGCAAAGATATAGTCGATGTATTCTTCATATCTGTATATCAAAGTCTAATAGGAGTTTATGTGTGTCATTTTCTTGGACAGGGGCTGGGTTTGTCATTTGAAACCATTAAGCGGTGTGAAAGTTATTCGAATACTTGAAACCATTTAGCTGTATGTAAACAAATGCTTAATGTTCAAAAGAATTTGTAGTGTTAAATAATGATACTTGAAACCATTTAACTGTGAGCAAACAAATGATTAATGTTAGATAGAATTATTAGAATTTGATTGTAATACTTGAAAGCATTTAATAGTGTGCAAACAAATGATTACTATTGAATAGAATTATTTGGGTTGGATGACAATACTAGAAACCATTTAACTGTGTGCAATGAAATTAGCCCTGGCTCATTTAAAAATATTACCTACTCGCAACTCAATCCTTAATCACATTGCCCAGTCGGGTGGGGCTATAGAATAGACCAACTTCACCTCTGCAACGGAGTAACCCCTCCAATGAGTGTCCTAGATACGACACTAAAGAATCTGAAGGTGACGTTCCAGTAACGCCGGAGCTTTTGGGAATACGGAGCAACCCTTCACTGCCATTGCTCCCTGGTCCACTCTGGCCCGGAATGGTTGCACCTGATAGGGCCCTATCTATGGGTTAAATAGAACTAAACGGCATACTTATGTTAAACTGAATTGTTTGAATTAGAACTGTTGGACTAAACTGTATAGCTTGGGATAGAAATGTTTAATGACAAACTGGACCTATATTTAAATCACGTACTTATACTAAACTGAATTGTTTGAAATGGAATTGTTTTTGACATTGAAAATCTACTTACACTAAACTGAATTGTTTAATATAGAACTGTTTTGAAATTTAACTGTGTGTAAACACAATCTGCATTACATGAATTGTTTGAATAGACTGAATAACTTGAAATAGAAATGTTTCTGACAATTAAACTATGTACTCATGCTAAACTGAATCGTTTGAAACAAAGTAAAATAAAGTTGGTGACCGTAGTCGAGGGTGACTCACTTTTCAATAGCTACAACACCGAGGTGTAGGGGGCGCTAATACTTTCCCAGGATTGCTCCACTTTACCCTTAATACGTACCTTATATTGCTGAGTGTTAAGCAAGGAGGTATCAAGTACCATTTTTAAAGTCTTTGGTATGATTTGACTTGGGATTGAACCCAGGTCTCTGTGGTTCCAAGTATTCCTACTGAATACAAATATGGTAACTGACCTGTGTGACTGATAGATTGGACTTTTTCATTTACTATCTCTCCGAGCAAGGACAATGTCGAACAGGTTATTTTAAATTTTGTCATAATGTCGAATAAACATGTATGATTGTTTTAGTAAGGCAAATATTTTTTTTCAAGTGTGAAAATCTGGATTCTGCGAAATTACATATACGCTGGTCATTGTTCATTGTTATACACTCCTCTCAATGGAAGCCTTCTATGTTCATGATTAATAAAGGTTTCCAACATTCAAAAGCTCAATATATATATATATATATATATATATATATATATATATATATATATATATATATATATATAGGTTTTTTAAATGTCAGAAACTTTTATATATATATATATATATATATATATATATTCATAAAATTTAGTATTTATACATCAATCTGTTTGGCAGTCGATGGGCCATAAAGATAAAAATATTGTCAATAATCATTATAGATGCAAATGTTTTTACTTCAAAACTTATTTGCTTTTTTACGATACAAATTCATTGGAAATATTTTTACTATATAATTGCATTGAAAACGTTTTCATGATAATAATACATTGAGATGGATTTTTCTATAAAAATGCAATAGAAAAGATTTTATTATAAAATTGTGTTGGATATGATTTTTCACCTATTTTTTATACCTCCCTCATTATTTCTTGTGCTAATTATTCTGTTCTGTCTTTTATAGATATTATTTCTAAGTAAGTAAACTTCTCTCCCTCTCTCTCTCTCTCTCTCCCTCTCTCTCTCTCTCTCTCTCTTTGTCTCTCTCTTATATATATATGTATATATATATATATATATTTCAGTGCTATCGCAAAAAGAATTATTTACTATTTTTGCAAATAGTTTGCATTTTTTAGTCCCCTAAAATTCTAAACAGTCTTAAAGGTTTTATATGCCTGTGAAGTTGTTTTCCTCATTTCTGGTGAAAACATTACGATCCTGCTTACTTAAATAATGAATTTTGTTTTCGTTGTATCAATCGACGGGATCAGGTGTTTATTTTCCTGTTTCGACTAAGTAGAAAAGCAAACTAATCACTAATAAAAATGAACAACAAACTAAAACCAATTCGTTTTTAACTCTTGTCTGAAAAAACATTTTGAAAAGTCTTGTTAAATTCTAATTTGATAACTTTCCATCAAAGAGTTTTCATGTCTATAGAAGACAGTAAACCAAATTCTACTTCAATATTGATATGAATGAATTGGAAATGACTTCGTTATAAAAATACTTTGTAAAGAATTTTTCTTTAAAAGGCCATTAAAACTGATTTTAATTTACTTATACAATGGAAGTGATTTTTGCATAATAGACATTGCAAATTTAGCAGTTTTGCATCAAATTCTTCATAAAGCCAAGTCGGTTGGGACTGTAGTAATTTACTAAGCGTTTTTTTAGATGTATCACAAGGCCGAATGAATAGGGCACCCAGTGAGACTCGAACTTACTCGTGCAGGTTTGTAAGTCAAGATTGGTAACTATTACACCACGTTAGGCTTTAAGTTGGCTGGGGCTGTAGAAAACACCGACTGCATTTCAGCTAAGGGGTAAGACCTATTGAATATAATATTAAGCCATGTAATTGGAAACCTCCAAGAGATTTATGGAATTCGGAGTACCCCTTCACTGCCATTGTCCCCTGGTCGACTCTGTATGGGTGAAATAGAACAAACTATATGTGCAAACAAATGACTGATGTTAAATTGTGACTGTTATATAGCAATTCTTGAAATCATTTCACAATGCCCAAAAGAGAGCTCAGGCTCATTTAAGAATGTTATCTTCAATATATATATATATATATATATATATATATATATATATATATATATATATATATATATATATATATATAAAGAGGATTTTGCAAAAAATAACGAGCAATGGTTGATATGCCATGAAACCAAATCAAACGAAACTTTTCATAGAGAAGAATTCATTGTTGATTATAATCAAAAACGGAAACAATTTTACCAGGAAGATAACTCAAAACTAATTTTGCTTGAAAAAGAGGTGGTAAATTATTCTGCTTGAAATATATACTTGATAGTTTTAGAATTAAACCGAGTGACGATCTAAATGGAAAAGAAACCAAATATGTCTAAATTATAGATGTAAATTCACTGAAACTTATTTTACTGTAAGGTGTGATGAATTGGAAATCATTTCAATTTGAAAATATATTGAAAATGATTTTGCTATAAAATTGCATTTGAAATGATTTTCCTATAAACGTGCATCACAAATGATTGTTCTATAAAATACATTCAACAGGAATTCATCATAAAAATGCATTGGAAATGATTTTACTATAAAATACATCGTGAATTATTGCACTGGAAATAAATTTAGGTTAGGTTTGGTTTAGTTTTATGGTACATCAAACGTGGTTGGTTATTTAATGCCAAATCCATTTTCATACAAGTAAATAGTTCTATTTTAAACACTATAGTTTAGCTAACGTTTAGTTCTCTTTGACCCATATAAAGGATCCTATCAGGGGCAACCACTCCGGGACAGAGTAGATCATGGTAATGAAGCTGTACTCTGCATTCCCCAAAGTTCAAGCATTACTAGAACCTCACCATAAGAGTGTTTATTATCATATCTAGGACACTAATTGGGATGGGGGACGTCTAACTCCACAGCAGAGATGCAGTCAGTGTATTCTGCAGCCTCAATCGACTTGGCCAAGGAATTTAGAATAAAAATGCATTAGAAAAAATTTCACTATAAAATATATGGCGAATGATTGTTCTGTAAATTTACTGGAAATGAATTCAGCATAAAATACAAGGCACATGATTATACAGTAAAATACACTGGAAATAAATTTGACATAAAATGCGATGGACATGATTTTACTATAAAATTCATCAGAAATGATGGTAGTGTTAAATACAAAGGAAATGAACTTAGTATAAAAATGCATTTGAAATCATTTTCCTCAGAAATATATTCTTAAAAAGTTACAATGAAAATACATTGGAACTGATTTTATATATATATATATATGAAATAAATTCTTTTTTTCTAAATAAAACGTTATTTCAATATTTTTATATTCGTTATTTCTAACGCCATATTTCTTTGTTTTTGATATATATATATATATATATATATACACACGGTCTATTTTTACAGTCATTTGTAAAAATAATTATTTACAGCTTTTGTAAAAGGTTTGCCTTTTTATCGGAGTCATTTAAAAGTTTTAAATTTATTTGATAATGTTTTATACGTCTGTTATGTTATTTACCTCATTTCTGTTGGAAACATTATGAACCTGCCCACTTCAATAATAAATTTTGTTTTTCTTGTATCAATCGACAGGATCAGGTGTTTATTTGATAGTTTCCACTAAGCACAGTCTGGGCGTATTTTTCTCATGTAGATTTTTTTTTCTGCTTTCTCATATTTTTCAAAATTTCTGTTCATAAAAGAAAGAAAGAAAGAAAGAAGTAAAAATGACGAAAATATTTTTTGTTGAACAAAAAAAAAAAAATGGTAAAGAAAGAAGCCAAAATTGAATATATATAAAAATTAATGTATTTCTATCCTTGTTTATAAGAAAGAAAGAAAGAAAGAAAGAAAGAAGTGAAAATTACTAAAGAATATTTTTTGCAGCAGAGTAAAAGGAAAGATAGAAAAAAGGGAGAAAGAAATAATATATCAAAAATATATTTTGCTGTAAGATAGAAATAAAAAAGCAAAATTAAATTACTATTTAAAAAAAAAATAGTGTATTTCCATCTTCATTTACGAGAAGAAAGAAAGAAAGAAAGAAAGAAAGAAAGAAAGAAAGAAAATGAATGTTAAAAATTGATATATTTCGATCTTTATTTTCGCGAAGAAAGAAAAAGACAGATAGAAAGAAAGAAAGGAAAAAGAGAAATAAATAAGATAGTTAAACATGACTAAAGAAAGAAAGAAAGAAAGAAAGAAAGAAGGAAAAACTAACTCAGATATATAAAAAAGTAAATATAATTTTATCTTTATTGAAAGAATAAAAATGATTTGTGAAAAGAAAAGAAAGTCGAAATTTTTGGTCTGGAAAGAAGTTCTGGATATTGAAGTTTATGAAAAAGCGTCAACCTAGAAAGAGACACTTTAAGAAAAAAAACCTGCAATTTTCAAGAAACTGAATTTCTCTCTCGTTCTCGCTCTCGCTACCACTCTCTCATTTCTTTCTCTCTCTTTCTAAGTTCTTTCTCTCTCTCTCATTTCATTCTCTCTCTCTCTCTCTCTCTCATTTCTTTCTCTCTTTCTAATTTCTTTCTTTCTTTTTCTAATGTATTTCTCTCTCTCTCTCTCCCTCTCTCTCATTTCTTTCTCTCTCTTTCTAATTTATTTTTTTCTCTCTCTCTCATTTCTTTCTCTCTTTCTAATTTCTTTCTCTCTCTCTCTCACTCTCTCTTTCTCATTTATTTCTCTCTCTTTCTAATTTCTGTCTCTCTCTCTCATTTCTTTCTCTCTCTCTCAATTCTCTCTCTCTCTCTCATTTCTTTCTCTCTCTTTCTAATTTCTTTCTCTCTCTTTCATTTCTTTCTCTCTCTCTCTCTCATTTCTTTCTCTCTTTCTAATTTCTTTCTTTCTTTCTTTTTCTAATGTATTTCTCTCTCTCTCTCTATTTTCTCTCTCTCTCTATTTTCTCTCTCTCTCTCATTTCATTCTCTCTTTTTCTAATTTCTCTCTCGATCTCTCATTTCTTTCTCTCTCTCTCTCTCCCCCTCTCTCCTTTCTTTCTCTCTCTTTCTAATTTATTTTTCTCTCTCTCATTTCTTTCTCTCTTTCTACTTTCTTTCTCTCTCTCCCCCTCTCCCTCCCTCTCTCTCTCTCTCTCTTTCTCATTTATTTCTATCTCTTTCTAATTTCTGTCTGTCTGTCTGTCTGTCTGTCTCTCTTTCTCTCATTGACTTACTCCTTTTTCATTTCCGGTTATCCTTCACACCATTTCCTGAATGTTTGAGTGTGTGTACATTTATCCGCTCTACACCCCAAACCTATTGTGGCAGACATGCTGCCAGTTTGAAGACCCTTGAAAAAAAGAAAAAGAAAATGTTGCTGTTTCCTGACTAAACTAATAAATACGCATTTCTTTCATGTTCTGAAAAATGATAAAAATCTTCATCGCTATTTATTTGTCAGGGTCAAAGGGAAGTATATTAGTCTCTACATGGCACATGTACCTATCAATATTTACAATGATTTATATGGCACAGAAGTACAAAATCTGGGACACCCAGTGAGGATCAAACTCTATACATACTCGCTTTGGTTACATCTACATTATCATGATTTTTATATATGTATTTAGCAAACCTCTTTTTCTTTTAAGGATGTAACACAAAATCAATTTTTATGCAGAATAAAGCTGGTTTGAATTCAGTGTTTTCCTTTTCCTAGACTGATTAACTAACCTAGTTTTCATACTCATAGCTGCAAAGAAGAGATGGATTCATGCCTTTTGTTGGGTATCACCCACCTTTTTCCACACAATGAACTAGTCCATTACAGATTATTTTATGCCAAATCCATTTGTATGCATATAAACAGTTCTATTTCAAAAATTTCAATTTTCTATAATTACAGTTTTTTGTTCACACTTAGTAAAGTTTAAAACAGTTCTATTTCAAACTATTCAGTTTAGCATAAGTACACAATTTAAATGTCAAAAACAGTTATATTTCAAACAATTCAGTTTAATTTAAGTACAGTTTAAAAGTCAATCAGTTCTATTTGACCCGTAGACAGGACCCTATTAGTTATTACTACTCCGAGCTAGACTGGACCTGGGAGCCATAGCAATGAAAAGATACGCTGTATTCCACAAAGCTCCAGCATTAATGGAGCCTCAGAATCAAGTTGTTTAGAGTCATATCCAGGACACTCGTTGAAGGAGTCTTACCACTCTGTAGAGATGCAGTCAGTGTATTCCCCAGCCCGAACCGACTGGATCATTGGGGAATTCATGATCGGACGAAGAATCTTGACCATCGAGTCGTCAACACTGTTAAAAGAAACAAGAATTCTTAGGGGCGTCACAGAGATCTGAGAAAATTGCTATCACTCAAACGACTGAGAAAAATCACCAATTAGAACAGCTGTATAAAAAAAAAAACTCTTATTGAGTAAAATAATTAAGAAATACATGGCGGGTGTCCTCGTGGTTAATGGTTAAAGTACAGCAGAATCGTAGTAAGCAAATTCGAACTCCAGTCGCGCTATAACGTTCACTTTCGGACAAATACCCTTCGGAAAGGTATGAACCCCCTTATCCTCCCAATTATTGGTTAAATAGTACCCCTATCGTTCTTCTTGAAGGATTGATTTAGAATTAAATGACCCAAGAAAGTTGATATGCCATTAAATAGCAAACAAACAAGAAACAATTATAGCTTCAAGTAGCTATTCATCGTACAAGTAAATGTTATTAATAGAAATTATGTGCACACAGTTATATGGTTTTAATGCCAGATCGAGTCCTACAAAAGACACAAAAAATGGTGCTTGATTCCTCCTTGCTTAACACTCAACATTATAAGATACAGATCAAGAGTATGTAGAGAAATCCAGGGAATGGAGTAGCGCCCTCCTCTACACCTTGGTGTAATTGAAAAGGGAGCCTTCGGATACCCTCGACTACTATCGGCTAACTAATTTACTATTTAATACTAATAATGTAGGAGCAATTATAAGAGTTTAAATAGTCATTCCTATTCAATAATCATATGGCACGTTAGAGAAGGTGATCCACTGGGATTGTGCCAGAAATTTAAATTTGACCATACGAACAAGTGGTATAGGCAAAAAGTAGAATTCGTCCAAGACATACAATTCTATGAGATTTTGAAATAGATCCCATAATCCCTGTCAGAGTACTTAGACCTTGCAAGAGAACTAAAAGACTATGGAACATGAAAGTGATGGTGATACTAAATTGTAACCGATGCGCTCGGAACAATCTACAAAGGTTTGGTAAAGGGACTGAAAGACTTAGAAATCAGAGGATATGTAGAGAGCATCCAAATTACAGCATTATTAAGATCGACCCGAATACTGAGAAGAGTCCTGGAAACTTGAGGAGACTACATTCGCTCACACTCTAATGAAAGACCATCAGTTAAAGATGATGCGAAAAAAAACTTGCAAGGAGTTATATAATCATATCGATATTCAAGAAATTAAAGCTTTAAGTAACAATTCTCAAAATAGATAATTTGCAAGATGCTTTATGGTTTCATCTATTAATAATTATCATTTATCAACAATTGTATCTTCAAGTAACTATTATCAATTTAAGTGATTTAAAAATTTTATATGGCCTCAAATATTTATATCAAATACTAATATGTATACAATAATATCAATTTAAGTATAGCGTGTCTCACTATGCGTACATCTTCAAGCAAATATTTATTTCAATTAATTATTCTTTATAAAAGTAAGTAAAGTTGACGACCGTAGTCGAGGGCGGCCTGAAGGCTCCTCTTTCAATAGCTACTACTTGGGGAGGACGCTACTCCATTCGCTGGATTGCTCCACTTTACCCTTGATGTGTACCTTATAATGACGAATGTTAAGCAAGGCGGCCTCAAGAATAACTATTGAAGGATCTAATGACTAGTAAAGTCCCAGAATGATAATTATAAAATCGTTAGGTTGTTTGGTTGTGTCTTACGGCATATCAACCCTTGTAGGTTATTTAATATCAAATCCTGTTTGTACAAATATATTAATTATATACGATGTGTAACATTTGTAAGTGGCAATTTTTTAGGAGCCAGAGCTCATTAAATGGTTTCAAACATTGCTATTCAACATTAATAGTTTTAGTTGCTCACAGTTAAATGGTTTCAAGTATTGCGATTAGATACTAATAATTTTGATTTAACAGTCATTTGTTCGAGCACAGTTAAATGGTTTCAAGTATGGAAAATCATGAAATATTTCAATTTGACCCATAGATGAGACCCTAACAAGTATTACGACACCGAGGTGCCCGTGGTGTAATGGTACTATTTACCAACCCCTCCGCTCGGGCAGGATATGACACAAGGTCAATTTTTTAAGCGGAGTTTAACAGGTTTGAATTCAGAGTTTTCCTTCTCCTAGACTAGTTGCCTCACCAAGGCTGAAGAACCTAGTCTGTCCTACTATTTACCCATAGCTGGAGGGAGAATAAGGGGGTTCATACCTTTCCCAAGGGTATTTGCCCGAAAGTGAACGTAATAGCGCGACTGGAGTACAAACTCGCGTACTACGATTCCGCGGTTCATCGCTTTAACCATTACACCACGAGGACACCCCGTGGTGTAATGGTTATCGTCGTAGGAAATGGACACGGTGACACGAGTTCAAACCTGGACGAGACTGATAGCATTTCACATAGCACTAATACCCTTGGGAAAGGTATGAATCCAATTATTCTCCCCCCAGCTATGGGTAAATAGTAGGGCAGACTAGGTTCTTCAGCCTTAGTGAGGCAATTAGTCTAGGAGAAGGAAAACTCCGAATTCAGACCTGTTAAACTCCGCTTAAAAATTGACCTTGTGTCATATCCTGTCCGAGCGGAGGGGTTGGTAAATATGATTACGACACCGAGTCTGAGTGGACCCGGGAGTATTGGCAATGAAGATGTAAGTCCCACTCTCCGAAGCTCCCGGAGTAGAGCTTCACCATCAGATGGTGAAGTCATTTCTCTGAACACTTTTTGGGAGAAGGGTTAGTGTATTCAACAGCCACAGACGACTGGGTTAAGATTGTTAGTATTTTTGGAATTTTTTATGTCCCACGTTTTAAAACTTAGATTCAAATAGACAGACGGCTATATATTCGTGTCATGGCCATAAAAGTTGATGTCCCGTAGTCACTTATATTTAAAACACTCCACGAGTACTTGAGATATAATCTTGTAAGCACTGAATAAAAAAAAAACACACTGGTTATATTTATGCAAAGATAGAACGAATGCGGTTGTCACTTGATCCCCGTGCTAAATACAGTGTCACAAAAAAATCCAATTGCGTTATTTTCTGGATGCTACCAGTTCTTTTTGGACTGGTCTCATAAAAAGAAAGATGTAAAACATTTCCCGTTCATCCGATGGAAAAAAGTTAGTTTTTTCTCTTGTAAATCGTCCGTCGTCCACTCTCAATGGAAATGGGTGCTCATGCTCAAACACCCAAATTATACGTGATCTTTGGCTTCCAAAACTCTACTAATTAGTTTTTTTATCTTTATTTTATATCTAACACGATGATCCGCAAAGATACGTATTGATTCATACGGCTGAAAATTTGAAATTTGACTATCACTTCAACCGAATGTTTGCACGTTTGTTTAGCTGGTAAGGTAAACAATTACACAAAAAGTTATAGAAACAATTTCTTTTAATATAAAAGTTTTATCCCAAAATTTTAAAATTATATTTATAGTTTTAAATTCGATACACACTTTTCGCCTTTATTTCATAGAATATAAAGAAAATACTAATGGTAAAATTTTAAGACAACTGCTCAGCCGGTTTGTTAGTTCGCTTAAATGGCAATAATTCTTGAAAAATATATTTGACAATTACATGGTTTATTTTCATATAGAAATGGAGAATTTCCGAAATTGAAATGAATATATTTTTCATTAAACATTTGATTCATTTCATTTGATTTCATTCTGGAAAAGGATAAATTTGATTCATTTCATTTGAAAAGGATAAATTTGAAAAAGGATAAATTTGAAAAGGATAAATTTGATTCATTTCATTTGATTTCATTCTGATTTCATTTCATTTGATTTCATTCTGAAATTTGAAAAGGATAAATTTGAAAAGGATAAATTTGATTCATTTCATTTGATTTCATTCTGGAAAAGGATAAATCAAAAATGTTGTCTGGGAAAAATTCTACGCCCTTTATTGACTTTGCAACTTTCTTATGAACTAATCAAAAGAATGAGGAGACGTAAAATGGTATATTCAAGTCAATGTAGGAAAGATCTGTTTCTTGGGAAATTATAGCCTACCCCCAATTGGTGAGGGCCGGTTTTGCTAGCCACAAAATTTAGGTCATTATTTGTCACTCTGCCAGTGACTAATAAGCTAACCCCTTTCAAATCCCTATGTTTCTCTGTGTAACTGTCTCTCACACCTACCGTGAAATGTTCGTAATTGACTTTTTGCTGTCGGTCACACAAGGGGGCATCATAGTCACTGGTGTAATATAATCAGGAACTCCGGTTGTTTGTTTTAGTAGTAAGTTGTTTCCTAGCTAGATTTGAGGTCAACCAGATGTCAGTGAAAAGGGAAGGACATATACGATAAAGAGGTTTGAGGAAATGTGAGAGAGAGACAGAAAGAGAGAGAGAGAGAGAGAGAGAGAGAGAGAGAGGCACTATGATATGGGAGAAACGAACAGGAATGTGAGTTGCAGGTTCTCGAAATCTAGGTCAGGATAGCAACTGCAATTAAAGTTAAAAATATCAATGTATTAGCAGCAAGTCGCCTGCTTGCTGTGATTGGCTGTAGAACCATAGTGATACTTCTATGTTGTGCCGTAATATAACAAACAGCTATTGGGTGCCGTGGTGCTAAAAGTGTCTGTTTGGGGTCGTATAATTACAAGTGTCTATTTGGTGTCGTATCATTACACTGGTCTAAGAGACGACCACGGCATAAAACAATCTTTTTGCGTAATTTAGTCTTTTACATAAAAAATGGACACTTTGATGACTTTCATCATACATTTTTTGGGTCTTGTAAATGATCAAATGTTTGGCATGTCTTTTTATGCAATATCATCAAAATTTTGAGCAACTATGTTCTGAAGGCATAGGCCTCCATGTCAATGCACACAAAACGGAATATATGTGTTTTCGTCAAAGAGGTGATATCTCCACACTAAACGGTAGTTCTCTAAAACTAGTAGACAAGTTCACCTACCTAGGAAGCAGTGCCTCATCAACTGAGATGGACATCAACACACAACTAGCAAAGGCATGGACAGCTATCGATAGTCTATCGGTCATATGAAAGTCAGACCTGACCGCTAAAATGAAACGTAGTTTTTTCCACGCAGAGGTAGTGTCGATACTGCTGTATACATGTACTACATTGATACTAACTAAACGTATGGAGAAAAAGCTTGACGGCAACTACACAAAAATGCTGAGAGCAATATTGAACAATTCCTGAAAGCAGCACCCTACAAAGCAGCAGCTGTACGGCCACTTACCAATAGCACAGAAACTATCCAAGTTAGATGAACTGGACATGTGGGACATTGCTGGAGAAGTAGGGACGAACTTGTAAGTGACGTACTCCAGTGGACCCCTTTACATAGACTAGAAAATGCAGGACGACCAGCTAGAACCTGCATACAGAAGCTCTATGCCGATACAGGATGTGAACTTGAGGTCCTGCCGGACGATAGAGAGAGGTGGCGGGAGAGGGTCAGGGATATCCGTGCTGATGGCGTGACATGATGATGATGATGATGATGATCTTAAAGTTATGTTCTTTACCTTTCATTTAACGATCTTTAAGAAATAATATTGATTGATTCCTGTTATTGATATATTGATTGATTGAAGAAATAATATTGATTGATTCCTGTTATTGATATATTGATTGATTGAAGAAATAATATTGATTGATTCCTGTTATTGATATATCGATGGATTAATTTCTGCGTTTGGTAGACTCCGTAGCGTAGTGGTTAAAGTGCTGGACTGCGGCCTCGACATAAGCGATTTCGAAATCTAGTCATGCTATTACGTTCACTTAAGAAAGTTTCCCAATCGGCTGGGGCTGTAGAATACACCGACTGCATCTCTGTAGAGGGTTAAGACCCCCAAACCAACGAGTGTCCTGGATATGATAATAAACAATCTGATAGTGAGGCTCCAGTAATACTGGAGCTTTGAGTACTCCTTCATTGCCATCGCTCCCCGGTCTACTCTGGCCTGGAATGGTAGCACCTGATAGGGTCCTCCTAGCTTTAGGTCAAATAGAACTGCTTGACATTTAAACTCTGTGCAAACAATTGACTGCTGTTGAGTTGAATCTTCAAAACAGAACAGTTTGAACAAATAACTGTGTATAAACTTATGACTGATGTTTAATTGAATTGTTATTCATACATAACAATACTTGGAACCATTTAACTGTGGTTCGAACGATTAAGTAATATTGAAAATAATAATTAGTGTTAAATAGCAATACTTGTAACCACTTAACTGGGTGCCAAGAAATGATTAATATTGAATAAAATAATTGTTCGTTAGAAATGCTAGAAACTATCCAACTGTATACAAACAATAACAATACTAGGGTGCAAACAATTAGTTGTAACGCATTTAAAATTGAAATTACGGAAAAACTAATCGCCTTCATAGCATGTGTATCTATTCAAATGTGTGCGAACAAAGACCTGATGTTAAATTGTCACTTGAAAGAATTTAACTGTATGCAATAAAAAATGAGCGTAGCCTCATTTTAAAATATATATAAAAAAAAAGTTTACAAATCATATATATATATATATATATATATATATATATTAGTAAAGTTGGTGACCGTAGTCGAGGGCAACCAGAAGGCTCCCTTTTCAATTCAATTGCTCCAAATAGAAATGTTTTTGACAATTAAGCTGTGTACTTGTGCTAAAGTGAATTATTTGAAATAAAATATATAAAAATTGATTTGGTATTAAATTACCTACAAAGGTTGGTATGCCATAAAACCCAAACAAACAAACAACCTTGTATATTAACCTGTTTTGAATAGTGTCTTTAGAGTTTTTGCACATGCTTATACGATATCAGTAATTCCTATCTGATACAAATAACTTATATATAGATTTACATGACCCATAAATGGATTCTAAATAGATACTGCTACTCTGATTAGAGTGAACTCAGGAGAAATGTCAATCAAGGGTTTTTTTCTTTACTTCACAGAGCTCATGAAATAAAGCTTTACTACCTGATGGAGTTTAGAATCATACACGGGTCACGTTTTTTAGGGGGGGTGCAGGTGTTTTACTCCACGGAAGAGGATATATTTGATAATGTGAGGATTTCTATTAATTGATAGAGTTCATAATCTGCTAATTGTTGACTATCACTTACAAAAACCTTGCTGAAAATTTCTTCGTAGATTGTAGATGAATGGTAATTTAAGTCTCCACTTGCCGGCCTCCAGTCAACGTCCCAGTTGAATGGTTGATAGGTTCTTATTTATTATGGCATTGTTTCTGTCTCATTTACCTGCTTTCCCGGCTTTGACAGACCCTGGTGTTTTACAAATTTGCTTCGGGAATGACGTCTAATGCGCTATGATTTTGTTACATACCGGGTACTTGTGGCTTATCAAATAGCAATCATACAGTCTCTTACCTTATTAAATAGCAATCATACAGTCTCTTCCTGCGCTTTCTGTTTTTATCAACACTCCTAAAATCCTATTCTTTTGTGTCAGCTTAATTGTTATTTCTCTATTCTCTTCTTCGATCTCTTTCTCTCCCCCCCTTTTTTGTCTTATCTTTTCAAAACCCCTCTTTTATTAACTCTAGAAATCGTCTTCCCTCAACTATTTCTCTGTGTTTTTCACTTGACGTCTTTTTCTCTACGCCTACTTCAGAGACAACAGACTTCATATATATATATATATATATATATATATATATATATATATATATATATATATGTGTGTGTGTGTGTGTGTGTGTGTGTGTGTGTGTGTGTGTGTGTTATTCTTCTTTGTATCCACGGACCGTTACTCAAATTATAGAAATAGCACAGGTGTGGCTTTTACCTCACATCAATACTCAGGGGTCTTACAAGTAAATATTTATTTAAATGTGGTATATGCACACTTGGGATGGTGGAGGCGGATGTGAGGATAGAGGGATTGATGTTATTTTGAGAATGTTGGACATGGGCTGATATGGTGATGGCCTGTAATCCAAAAGATTTTTGCTCCCTATATGCCACTCCGTCTTAATTACATTCTCTCTGCCAGACATATTTCTTTTTACTTTATGTATTTTATTTCTTTCTTTCTTTCTTTTCTGTTTGCAGGAATACATCTATGGTTAGAAAGTAAACCAAGGAAAAAAGAGTTTCGTCCTTCTACCTCCGGTGTAGAGTAGAACTAATAACGAGGGTTGATAACACACCAGATTTTCTAATCTATCTATCTATCTATCTATCTATCTATCTAAGAGTTGCGCTGTCGGTTGAGGCTCTGAAGAGAAGTAAGACCCCCTAACGACTTTCCTGTTATGACACTAAAAAATCTAAGGGAGAGGTTTAACTAATGCTGGAGCTTTGGAGAATGATGAGTACCCCTTCATTGCCATCGTTCCCAGGTCCACTCTGGCCAGGAGTAATAGGGTCCTATCTGTGGGTCAAAAAGACTAAACTGCGTACTTATGCTAAAGTGAATTGTTTGAAATAGAACTACTTTGACGTTTAAACAGCGTACTTATGATAAACTGAATTGTTTAAAATGGAACTGTTTTGCAGAGTAAACTGAATTGTTTGAAATAAAACTGTTTTTTGACATTGAAACTGTGTACTTATGCTAAACTGAATTGCTTGATATTGAACTGTTTTGACATTTAACGGAATGTAAGCAAAGTATATACTAATACTAAACTGCATTATTTGAAATAGAACTGTTTATATTTATGGAATAAATTCTGAATTAAATAACCTACAATGGTTTATATGCCATAAAACTCAACCAAAGTCAACCAAACTATCCGAGTGTCTAGATGTATGTTTACATCTCAATATATAAAAATAATTATCATTCAAGGAATGGATATGTTTAGTTACCAGTTCGTTTTTCATTGCTTTTTTTTTACTGAATATCAACTCTTTTGAAAACTGTTTCAAAAACTTTCTAAAAAAATTATTTCCAAAACTTTTCCCCAAAGTCGAAATTAGTTAAAAAAAAAAAATAAATAAATAACAGAAAATATTCCTATTCGTCTTATCACTTTTGTTCATTACTCTCTCTCTCTCTCTCTCTCTCTCTCTCTCTCTCTCTCTCTCTCTCACTCTCACTTTCTCTTCCGATTTTCCGTCATATATATTTTTGATTTTGTTGAACAGTTGATGTAGTGGAGCACAATTTATGAGAAAATGCTGATTTGTTTCTTTGTTGAAGGGCATATCAACCTTTACGGAATGCCGAAACTGTCTTTGTAGAAGAACAGCAGTGATATCATTTAACCTATAGAGGAATAATAATGGGGTTCTTTCCCTTTCTCAAGGGTATTAGTCCGAACGGGATAGCGTGACCGGAGTTCAAAATTGCTTACTCCAAGGGTGTCGTCCAGCACTTAAGCCATTTAGTCAAGGGAAATTTGTCTGCAAAGATATATACTTTCGGATACGCTTGTCATATATATATATATATTCATTAAGAAAAACAACAAACCGGTCACATTAGGATTATAAATTTATTTCCATCCTGTTACGCGTTTTTGAAAAATTCAAAAACACGAAAAAAAATTAACAGGACTTCTTCAGATCCTATGGATAAAATAAATCAGAATAGAAACAGGAAAGAAGGTGGGAGGGGATAGAAGAGGGGTGAAGAGTTATCTCCTCATTTAGCCCCACTTCCGTTTTTTATTTTATTGTCGGTTAGAATTATAGTAAATTTTTTTTTTTTTTTAAACTATTTTTATTTTTAATTTTTAAATTCTAATTACATTTTGACTTAAACTACAACTCCGGTTTAACTGGACCAAATAATACATAATATATATATATATATATATATATATATATATATATATATATATATATATATATATATATATATATTGAACGTTGGTATATGTGGCAGGGAATGAAAAGATATGCTACAACGAAACTTTCTTACTCATTTCTCTCTCTCTCTTTCTCTCTCTCTCTCCCCCCTCTCTCTCTCTCTGTCATTACCTGGACATCATCACTGAATCTGGTACTCTCCATTTATATTTATATGTCTATGTGAGTGTGTGCAGGAGTCAAGACTAGTTATAAATAATCCCTTCCCTCAGAAAATGGACGTGCCTCTTAGGTGGCAGTTTCAGAATAGAATTTTCGACCTTTTTTTGCCTCAGTTCTTTTAAATAGGAGATTCGAACCCGGTCTATTTTACTTTTACTTCATCAAGTGGACCTTTTTCCATTTTTGTACCCCTCCTTATGATCCTTCCTGAACCGAAGCGTCGATATTGTATTCATTTTGCAGCCTCTCGGCAAGAGGAGAATCTGACACAAGGTCTATTTTCAAGGAGAGATTAACAAGCTTGAATTTACAGTTTTGCTTCTAGGCCGTTTGCCATACCAAGTTTAAACAACCCAGTCTGCCCTTCTATTTATCTATAACTGAAAATAGAATAATTGAATTCATAACTTTCTTAAGGGTATTAGTGTGATGTGAAAAGCAAACAGTATTGACCATGATTTGAACCTGGGTTACTGTGTCCATTTCCAATGTCAATGACCATTACACCTGCTTAGGAAATGGACATGGTGACACGAGTTCAAATCCTGGACGAGAATGATTGCATTTAACATAGCACTAATACCCTTGGGAAAGGTATGAATCCAATTACTCTCCCTCCAGCTATGGGTAAATAGTAGGACAAGCTGAGTTCTTCAGCCTTGGTGAGGCAACTAGTCTAGGAGAAGGAAAACTCTGAATGCAAACTTGTTAAACTCCGCTTAAATATTGACCTTGTGTCATATCCTGCCCGAGCGGAGGGGCTGGTAAATAGTATTACACCTGCTTCCGCCTATTGCAATATGCTATCCTCACGGGTGAGTACCAGGTGGGTGGTACTGAGCGTTTCATCTGACTCCCCACGTACCAAAAGGCCTTCCCTCAGTATACCTGCTTTTCAGGTCCGAGCTCATTGCTTGGCGCCTGATGCGTCCTTATAAGGGAATACTGGTGAGATCAAGCATTTTTGTCTTGGCACAAATGAATCTCGATTTGACATAAGGTCATTTTAATATGGGGAGCTATTCAGGCTCCCCACATTAAATTGACCTTGTGTCAAATCCAATCCGATGGAAGGTTTGATGAATTTGTTTATAACACTACGAACCACTCCGATATTATTATCTCCCTTATCGTTTAGTATGTTGCTAAAAAGTCTCATTATGTTTGCTAATGTTTTGACATTGAACTCAACAGTCAACCAACACAGCTTCTAAGCGAACATTTTTAAAGAGACTTTATCGTCTCTTAAGTTTAAACGTAAAAGCAAAATATTTCCTCTCATGGTTTTTCGATATTTGATTTTAAAACCGATAGGGAAGTCGGGTTTGGAAATATGTGACATGCTGTAGACTATGAAATGAATTATTGTCTACCTAAACTATGTGGGTGTTTTTTAGAAGCTATGTATTTTTTTAGCTGCATTGACTCTAAAGTGATAATGCGTCTTTGGTTCTCAATGTCTGGCTGGGTTTTTTTTTCAAAGACTTGCCCCCATTAGTTTTGGGGTCACTGTTTCCCCATCTATTAGAAATGCATGTTTTCAATTTTTCTGTTCACTCATTTTGGCAGGTCTTAAAATACATTGACTGCATTCATTGGAGGTGTGTAATACCACACCAAAAATGGGCTTTTTGAGTATAAAACTGTACTTCATTCGGTGGTGAGGCTCTTGTTCTGAAGTCCTGGAAAGATCCAGTCTTGCCCATCTACAAACGAAATGAAAATGAAATGAAAAATGATTTGTATTCACTTGTGCACATTTGTATAGTCTGAAACCAAAATCAATCCGGGTGTTTCTTTTTATTTCTATGTTTTAAAAACTTTTGTATGATTTCAAATTGAAAAAAGTTACGGCAAAGCGGTATGACTACGACTGAAAAAAATGTAAACAAAGGCTGCACCTGCTCTTGATAAAATAAATACCTTAAAATGGTGGCCGAGAGGTCTGGAAATTAGTCTAACGTAAATTTGGGCGGGTTTCGATCCCGGCTTCGAGCGTCCTGCGTGTCAAGCCACACTGAAGAGTTCTGATAAAACGAGACAGTCTGTCTGTGGATGACTATATATATATATATGTATATACTGTACATATATTATGTGAATATATATATAATGTGTGTATATATATAATGTTTTTGTCTACCCATTATATATATGTTATGTGTGTATAAGTATGTATATATGTAAAATGTTTATATATGATGCATACTTATAATGTGTGTATATATTTACAGTTAGTATATATATATATTTATATATATAATGTGTGTATATATTTATATAACGACTATATATATATATATATATGTGTGTGTGTATGTATGTATGTATGTATGTATATATAATTTTTTGTTGTAGGTCCAAAGAGAGAAAAATATTGTAAAATGAGTAGATCCACAAAGAGATTTGTATTTTTTAGAATTTATTTATTTATTTTGTTCTTACATACGTGTGTGTATCCAGCTTGATGCTTTCGTCAGAAAACATGTATGCCACAAGGCCTTGTTACTGAGGTATTAAATGAGACTTGAACTCTCTTGAGTTTGTAGTTTGAAACACGTCCGAGGTCATGTCTCAATGTCCTATACATAAATAAATTCTAAAAAATACAAATCTCTCATTTAAGATATATATATATATATATATATATATATATATATGATGTTTGTGTGTATATATATATATATATAAATGATGAATTCTCAGGTCGATATCAGCGTATGAAAACATCTCAGTAAAAGATATGAACTTTTCAACTGCAAATACGGGTGATTTCTTTATAGTGGCAAAAGTTTGTGTTGAACCAGGTACTTTTCTTAGATAAGCTGATAACAGAAGAATGATGCAACAGTGGTTTTAAATTCCGAGTTTTCCCTACCAAAGCTAGAGAACACGATAAACAGAGTGTGGAAACAAAACTGGAAATATAACAATAAACGACTCTATAATAAAAAAAGATTAAGTTTAATTTAAAAAAAACGACAAAAATATGAAGAGACACAAAACAGAAAATTTACTCTATACGGCCACCATTTTTTTTCCAGTTATTGTATCAACACGCTTTTGAGACGATTTGCATGTCATCAAGATAAATTCTTCAGACATTTTATTCCATTCCTCCTCAATAGCAGCCTTATCAAAACCAAGTCGCATTTGTTTTGTTTTCTAAAACGCCCCATATAGCAAAATCAAGGGTTTACGGCCAGGGCTTGAGAGAAGCCATAAATTTGATGGCCAAAATAGAGAAAAATTTTCCTGTCAAACTTTTGGGTCTTTTTGCACCGCGTGAACCATTTTTCTTTCATCTTCGTGCTCAAAAATTCTCGGGTAGACCTGGCAAACGATTTCAGTTTTAAATCTTGTTTAAATACTGTCCTCACAGTTTTCTCGTGGACTTTCAATTCATCAGCTAGCTTTCTTATTGAAGTTTTGGGGTCCTTAATCACCGGAGCGAGAACAGTTAAAAAAGCCTTTACGTTTTTTATTCACTTTTCCACTCACCCTTTTCCTTAAAAAGCTCCTTTCCAGTAATTTTTTTTCTTTGATTTGTAAAAGATAGACAAAGAAACGCCAATTATTTTGGAATTTTTCTTCGGCTTGGTTTCGATGATAAGCAAATCATAGATTCTTTGTCGTTTCTTTTCTTGCCAACTCATGTTAGGCTGAATCTTAATGAAAAAGTGCTTGAATAATAGAGCTACTCATGAAAATTTAGATTTATCACGTTTTTTTTTTAAATTGGACTAATTAGACCAAAAAAAGAAAAATTTTTAAAAATTGTTCCGTATTCTATTTCTTCCCTCTGTACCGTACTATTCCATCCCATATATATATATATATATATATATATATATATATATATATTTGTATGTATGTACATAAATATAATGTATACTTTTATTTCAATTAGTTAAAGAGTTGCTGTGATGCTATGGGAAGTTCTCTCTCTCTCTATCTCTCACACTTTCTTTCTTTCTTTCTTTCTTTCTTTCTTTCTTTCTTTCTTTCAACTCTGCTTTTTTTTTATTTATCTATTTATTTATTTATTCATTTTTGCAGTATTCAGTCAGACATTCCGGAGTGATGAAAATTTTTGGGTTTTTCCTCTCTTTCTCTCTCCTTCTACCTCACTTTCTCTCTTTCTTTCTTTCTTTCTTTCCTTCTTTCTTTCTTTCCTTCTTTCTTTCTTTCTTTTTTTGGTATATATTTTTCTTTCTTTCTTTGCTCGGTACATTTCTTTCTTTCTTTCTTTCTTTCTTTCTTTCTTTCTTTTCATTTGATTTTATTTGTCATTTACATTTGTACCTGTCATTCTCTTTTTCTCGTTTCAATTCGCCATACACTCACTCTTTACAATCCAACAAACAGTGCGTAGTATTTACAAAAATTGCCAAGACCCTCATCATTCAAGTCGACGCCTATTCGACTAATTTTCCTGTCTGTCCACTCCCCACAATCACCCCTCTCAACCATTATTTGACAAGAGCATATGTGTTACAGTCACAATCAAGATTCTATCTGCCCAACGTAAGCACTGATTCAGACATATCAGCATAAAAAGTTTTGCCAAATCGCTCATCCATCAATTTGATCACTGATTTAAATTCATTCTCCTCTGCCTTCTTCAATGTCTCCCTTACTTTTCCTGCATTCTCTTCTTCTCAGCCTTATGGTAGATATGTAATTATACGATGGCAGCCATTAATAATTTAGAAAACTAACGTTATTTTTACATGTTACACAACTTAATTCCGATTCCAAAAAGAAAAAAATTCCACATTTATTAATAAATAGTTATAAGTTAAAAATGTATATACTTATTTTAATTTCATAGAGATTAAAATCTTACTCATTTGAGAGTTTTTAATACCAGCCAAGGCTTATGGTTTCTCACTAGAGTTTGAGTGACAACAAGTGTCCAGACTCTTCTTAGTATTCTGTCTGATCATAATAATGCTGGAGCTTTGGGGATTGCGGATTACCCTTTCATTGCCATCGCTCCTACATTCACTCTGCCCCGGAGTAGTAGCATCTGATAAGGGTCGTTTCTATTTTCTCATCTAAACTGTGTACTTATACCTACCTGAATTATCTGAAATAAAACTGTTTTGACATTAACTGGGGCCGTAGAATACAACGACTGCACCTCTGTAGAGGGGCAAGATCCCACCAAAGAGTGTCTTGATAAAACACTAACCAGTCTAAAGATGAGGTTCCAGTGATGCAGGGACTTTGGAGAATGTGGAGAATGACTTCATTGCCATTGCTTCCAGGTCCCCTCTGCCCCGAAATGGTAGCACCTGATGCGGCCCTATCTATGGGTTAGATAGAAATAAACCGCGTGCTTATGCTAAACTGAATTGTTTGAATTAGAACTGTTTGACTAAATTGAATAGGTTGAAGTAGAAATGTTTTTTGACAATTAAACTGCGTACTTATGTGAAACTGAATTGTTTGAAATGGAACTGATTTTGTAATTAAAAGTGTACTATTACTAAACTGAATAGTTTAATATAGAACTGTTTTGACATTTAACTGCGTTTAAACAAAATTTATTCTTATACTAAACTGAATTGGCTGAATTAGAACTGTTTGACTAAATTGAATAGCTTGAAACAGAAATGTTTTTGACAATTAAACTGTGTACTCATGCTAAACTGAATTGTTTGAAATAGAATTATTTGCATAAAATGGATTTGGTATTAAATAACCTACAAAGGTTGATATGCCATAAAAAAAAACAAAAAAAACAATCAACCAACCAACAATACTAGTAACTAAAGCTCAGAAAATCAACCTTTCTATAATATTTTCCTAACTTGGCCAGCAAGCCTTTGGTTTGTATTAAATCTATTGGATACAGTACACATTTCTATGAATTTTTTATGCCGTTTTTGTGAATGATAGCTTCTAAAATAACTGTGAAGTACAAGTTTGTTGTCTTCACAAGTCCATTTTTTCCGTTGGTGTCTCTAAGTTGAGTGGCTTTTGCTTATGTGTCCTTGAAATTATAACAGCCAGCATTCCCAGGATGCTGATGAAGTCCCCTCGTTTTGACTATTAAGGGATCATCTGTCGATCATGACACCTGTTGTCTGGTCCCATGTTAAATTAATTTTCATTTTGTCATTTTATCATGGTTAGTATATTAAGGCTATACCAGGCATAGAGGTTGTTTATTTTCTGCGTTCCTGTCCGAGATGTAACTTGCCCAGTCGGCTAGGGCTGTAGAATGCACCGACTGATTTTGTGAGGTGCCCGTGGTGTAGTCGTTATCGTCGTAGGAAATGGACACGGCGACACGAGTTCAAATCCTGGACGAGACTGATTGCATTTCACATAGCACTAATACCCTTGGGAAAGGTATGAATCCAATTATTCTCCCTCCAGCTATGGGTAAATAGTAGGACAGACTAGGTTCTTCAGCCTTGGTTAGGCAATTAGTCTAGGAGAAGGAAAACTCTGAATTCAAACCTGTTAAACTCTGTTTAAAAATTGACCTTGTGTCATATCCTGCCCGAGCGGAGGGGTTGGTAAATAGTATCGACTGATTTTCTACAGAGAGGTAAAACTCGCCCAACAAGTCTCGTGGATATGACGCTAAACTATCTGATGGTAAGGTTCTAATAATGTTGGAGCTTTCGGGTATGCAGAGTACCCCTTCACAGCAATCGCTCCCAGGTCCACCTTGGTTTGGAGTGATTGCACCTGATAGGGTCCTATTTATGGGTCAAATAGAACTAATCTGTATATTTATGCTAATCTGAATTGTTTGAAATAGACCAATTTTTGACATTTAAACTGGGTAATTATGCTAAACTGAATTGTTTGAAAAAGAACTGTTTTTAAATTTAAGTGGGTGTAAATGTCTGATGTTTAATTGAATTGTTAGTGATACATAGCCATACTTTGAACTATTTAATTTTGTTGACTCTACTGAATAGCTCGAAATAGAACTGTTTTTGTCATTCAAACCGTGTACCGGGTAAACTGAATTGTTTGAAATATAAGTGCTTATATGAATAAAAATGTTTTATGTGGAGGTGCCCGTGGTGTAATGGTTATCGTCGTAGGAAATGGACACGGGGACACGAGTTCAAATCCTGGACGAGAATGATTGCATTTAACATAGCACTAATACCCTTGGGAAAGGTATGAATCCAATTACTCTCCCTCCAGCTATGGGTAAATAGTAGGACAGGCTGGTTTTCTTCAGCCTTGGTGAGGCAACTAGTCTAGGAGAAGGAAAACTCTGAATTCAAACCTGTTAAACTCCGCTAAAAAATTGACATTGTGTCATATTCTGCCCGAGCGGAGGGGTTGGGTAAATATGGATATGAATAAAAATGGATTTGACATTAAATAACATACAATGGTTGATATGCCATAAAACCAAACTAAACCAAACCAAACACTCTTATGGTTTCTAATTCTTAGTGATGTCTTCTCATGTGAGATTTCGTCCGTTTGTCTCTTGAAATATCAATACAATTGCTTCTCTTTCCATTTTCGTTTTCTTGTTATTGTTGTTCTGTTGATCATTGTATTGTTCGTGTTAGTTCTAGTCGCTGTATTTTCATTATTATTATTATTATTATTATTTAGTCACCTTTCGTAATAAACAAGACATTATATTTCTATAATTGTTTTCACTTTCTTTCGGGTATATAAAAATAGACGTCTAGACACTTAATTGTATGAGCTGATCAACTGTGCGCATGCCTTCATTTAGAAATCATTGAAGCTTCTGTCTTGATATTTCTTATCACTCTTCCTATTTTTGCATACGCCGACTGTATACCTCGTAGATTGGTAAGAACCGCCATCCCAAGCCGTGATTTGCGTATGACGCTAAAATGCATCTGGGAGTGAGTTTCAAGTTGTGAAGCTCTATGCATTGAGGAGTACTCATTCATTGCTATTCTCAAGTTCACTCAAATCTGGAGAGTTTGTTAATACCCCGTCTGAGCATCAACTAGATCTGTATAAAATTATTTGTATTGGATAGGAATACGTGAAACTATATAACTCCCGCCTAACAAATGATAATAAATAAATAAAATTATGAATGATAGATAGATATACAGGAAACCATTCAAATTTTGGGTTTTCTTTTCTTTGTTCTAATGGAATATCAACCTTTGTAGGTTATTTAATGCCAAATCCATTCTCCTAGAAGAGAATAGTAGTGGGACTATTTAACCCATAGCTGGGAGGATAAGGGGGTTCATACTTTTCCCAGGGGTATTTGCCTGAAAGTAAACGTAATAGCGCGACTGGAGTTCGAACTAGCTTACTACGATCTCGCAGTCCATCGCTTTAACTATTACACCACGAGGACACCCTCCTTCAACTTTTGTTTTAAGAATAGTTAAGTGAAGTTGCAATTGTGTACTAAATATAATTGTTAGTTTCTTGAAACCATATTATTATGCAAATTAATCGTCATCGGTATTAAATAGGAAAAGTTCCTTGAAACCATAAGATTAGGAATAAATCATTAGCATTTGATGAGAAAAACTGAAACAATATAATTGTGAATAGATTATTAGGATTAGATGAGAATAATTGGAACCATATATTTTAAAATGCATTATTAGTATAAGATGGGAATAAATGAAACCATATAACTCTGAGGGAATTATTTGTATTTTATAGGAATCCACGATGTCATAAATCTGCGAAAACATTTGATAATAATGAAAACACCTAATTCTTAAAATGGAACATTGAAAATATAATTATGAATGTAGATTGAAATCTACCATTTAGAAATTAATCGAAATCCGGCATTAAAAACCCACAATGAGTTGATATGCTGTTAAACAAACCTAGATGTAAACTTTAAAGCACTGCGGATTAATTTCAATTATGTACAAGTACACAGCGGCGTTCACACACACACACACACACACACACACACACACACACACACACACACACACACACACACTTCATCATACATACAAGTGCAAACACACGCACACACATTTCAAAATACTCACAAATTCACACTTAAGCACACCAATACACACAAACGCAAACAATGTATATACGCAGACACCAACTGAGAAACTTTAAATCACGTAATAGACATAAATACACATGGAAACACACGAAACACACAAAAACACATAAACACTCACACACAAACACACACTCAAGAATATACATACAAACGCACACATAAACACTTACTTTCACACAAGTACCCGCACATATATACATACATATGCAAACATGAAACTAATATTACAGACCAATAAATACACATTAATTGTCATAGAACATTTGACAAACTTGCTGCTGACAAAGCGTTTATTTTCCGTCATTAAACACAGAAGATGATGATTGGTTTTGAAATACTTTCGTAAACATTTCCTCTGTTTTTGAAATTATGTGAATCAGAAAGAATGTTTTTTCAATCCATTGTTTGCTATTGATAGTTTTTGTATTTCCATCAAAGACTATTCTTACAATTAAAACACAAACACAAAATATACAGAACTCTCGATTGCTTAAAATACCAAAAATGTGAGTGTCAATTTCAATTAAAAATTTCAATTTTAATTGCCCAATCTGTTCATTCATGAAAAAATGATGTTTCATAGCATCAAAATATTTTTTTTTTTTTTAATCATCTGAATGATCAGGACAGCCCTGTCGGCTAGGGTTGTAGAATACAGCAACTGCATATCTGCAGAGGAGTAAAACTCCTCCCCAACGCGTGTCTTGGATATGACACTAAACATTCAGATGGTGTTGTGCCAATAATGCCGGTGCTTTGGAGAATGTGTAGCACCCCTTCATTGCCATCGCTCCCAGGTCTATTCGGGCCTGCAGTGATAACACCTGATAGAACCGTATAACATTTTAACTGTGTACAAACAAATGATTTGTGTGAGATTGAATTGCTAGAAATAGAACTATTTGATCTTTTAAGTGTGTGTAAAAATTTACTGACATGTAATTGAATTATTAGTGAAAGATAACAAGACATGGAACCATTTAAATTTGACTTATGCTAAATTGAATTCTTAGAAATAGATCTATTTGATGCCTTAACAGTATGTATCTAAAGTGTTTATAAATCATTTATTTAATATATATGTAAAAATAGAATTTGGTATTAAATAGCCAACAATGGTTGATATGCCATATAACCAAACCAAACCAAACCAAACCAAATTGAACCAAGAGTGATGAGGAGTAACTTTTCAATAGATTGTGTGTGTTTTTGAAGCTAAAGAAATGTTCTTCATTATATATCTTTTGAAGAACTCCACTCGTCGGAATTTTTTTTGCAATTTTAGCGTTTCTATTTCTATCTATCTTGTATCTTAGTTGAACTGAATACTGATTGTTGTCTACTTGCAGTCATTTTTCCAGGTATAAGTATAAACACAAAACATCTTAGTTGGAATCATTGTTTGGTATATATTTTGTTCCCCCTTCTCGAAATTAGATGTTTATATTGGGTACGTCATGATCAAACTTTTTTAGGCAACACTTTTAAAATGCGAAATCCTGAACTATCATTATAAGATTGTTATGGAAACTGTTTCATACTTTTGTATGAGAAATTCCAGAATTCCTAATAACTTGCTCTTCGATTCCTCATGTAAACATATGAAATCAACGAAGTTCTTCGAAGATATCAATTAATATAGCCATTTACACTGCTGCTCACAGGAGTTCTTTTTTCGTTTTTTTTTCTAGTTCAACCTATATTTAAGATGCTTTAGCTACTGACTCAGCTAAAAGGTTGTGATAATTCCTGTTTTCAGTTGATGTTCTTTTTAAATTCTAATGTCTAGCAATAGCTTTTTCTAATGTTATATATATATATATATATATATATATATATATATATATATATATATATATATATATATATATATATATATTCTTACAGCACGTAACAAAGGAAGTGCCAAAATACTCGTTTTCTTAATTTTGAATTTCTTTTTGTATTTTTTTACAAATTGTCTTTTTTTCGACTGTATTTTTGAGATGTGTGATTATCATCATTAGTCTGGATCTAGAGTCATCGCTGCTGTTTTTATTATTCTTTGCGAGTATTTCACGCTAGCTCTAACTTTTGTTTTTCACAGAAGTCTAAGTGACGGCAAGTTTCTTCAGAACTCTTTTAAGTATCCTAGATGATTATAGCAGTGCAGTTGCTTGGTTGTTCTCGATTGTTCCCCTTTAACTTCAGGTTCCCTATGTCTTTTACAGGTTCTCGGGGACTGTTCCTAGTGCTCCAACTCTGATTAATATCATTGTCAATTTCTTGATCCATAACAATTTCAACTCTCTCACATTTCCCATATCTCTTGGATTGGAGCCGCACTAACACTGCTTTTATTGCCATATCCACAACACACATTGGATGGGTGGTCTTAGCTCTCTGGGGAGATGTAGTTGGCATATTCGACTGCTACAGCCGTCGAGGCTGTCAGGGTGAGGGAAGGTTGCAATTTTATGGATTCTATGAATTTATATTTTTTGAAAACTTATGGTGATATTTTTCTGTTACATTGATAGTACTCTCATAAGAAGATGGACAGTTCCGCAAAGTGCATTATTTTGTATTTCATATAGGCTGAGACTGCTTGGAATATTTGTGAGTTTTCACACTAGTCCAATGTAGATTTGAACCATGATCATAAGTATCGTACATCGTGTGAGAATAAAACTCACCAGTAGACATTTTCAAAGCTTTGAATAGTTTAGTACAAATACGTAACGTCCAGTGAGAATCGAATTCACCAACAATGTACTGCTCATTTTTCTTACTGTAGAGTAGATTAGTTTTGCACAAGGCCAGAAGTGCTGGCCAATGAATTTAATCGAAGTAAACAACATTGGTCTGATAGCATTTTAAATTCTGTAAACTAATCACTTACTATGCATAGGCTAGAGGTGTGTGGAGAATCGAACACTAAGAGAATGGTGTGAGAATGGTGTGTGGAGAATCGAACACTTAGAGAATGGTCTTTATTGTATAGTAGTTACTTACTTTCAGATTAGTTTGGCGCTAAGTGAGTAGTATAAGACACTCAGTGAAAATCGACATCACTAACAGTGATTTGATAGCGTGCTTGATTCGGTGCCTGCGTTGATGGATATTTACTATATTATATTTTCTGTTCTTTTTAGCTCCATTTAAAGTCTGTTTTTATTTTGTAAATTTTATTTTATTTCATTTCATTCTGGCTTGTTTCTATCTTGAACTTGTTATTTTCAAATTTTGATTTCACACATTTTGTTTGTCATTCCAATATTTTTTCAGTCATTAATTCGATCTCTGTCACGTGTTCTTTTTCATCATTCTTGACCTAGTTTTTCAAGTTGTTATCTTTCTTCTTTCGAATGTTTTTCGCATTATTTCTGAGCTTTGCCTTTTAAACACAAAATTTCCCCCTTTTTAATTCATTCTTTTGTTTTGTGTTTGTTTCGTCTTTTATAATTCCTTTAATATTTTCTTTGAGTATCCTTTTAACCGCTCTATTTCATCTTTTCCGTTCTCTTTTTTCTTTTCTTTTTCTTTTATTCATCTGTGTTGTTTAATTCTGTCGGTTTTTTTCCTTTTCAATCAGTAAAATATCAGATTAGCCAAAAAGTACGTTTCAGATGCAATTAACAGCGTTTAGTTTTAACAAATTATTGCTTTGAACTTATTAAGATAGAATTCATGTTGTTAACAGCACAGTTTTTAACGTTAGATAGTATTAGGAGAGCTTAGCATTACCCTATTTCAATAAGAATTCATGCTGTTCATCGTTTTATAGCATGAGGAGTGATCATTTTTAACAGGACTGTTTTTAACGTTCGATAGTATTAGGAGAGCTTAGCATCAACCTATTTCAATAAGAATTCATGTTGTTCATCGTTTTATAGCATGAGGAGTGATCATTCTTAACAGTACTGTTTTTAACGTTAGATAGTATTAGGAGAGCTTAGCATTAACCTATTTCAATAAGAATTCATGTTGTTCATCGTTTTATAACATGAGGAGTGATCATTTTTAACAGTACTGTTTTTAACGTTAGATAGTATTAGGAGAGCTTAGCAATACCCTATTTCAATAAGAATTCATGTTGTTCATCGTTTTATAGCATGAGGAGTGATCATTTTTAACAGTACTGTTTTTAACGTTCGATAGTATTAGGAGAGCTTAGCATCAACCAAATACAATAAGAATTCATGTTGTTCATCGTTTTATAGCATGAGGAGTGATCATTTTTAACAGTACTGTTTTTAACGTTCGATAGTATTAGGAGAGCTTAGCATCAACCAAATACAATAAGAATTCATGTTGTTCATCGTTTTATAGCATGAGGAGTGATCATTTTTAACAGTACTGTTTTTAACGTTCGATAGTATTAGGAGAGCTTAGCATCAACCAAATACAATAAGAATTCATGTTGATCATCGTTTTATAACATGAGGAGTGATCATTTTTAACAGTACTGTTTTTAACGTTAGATAGTATTAGGAGAGCTTAGCATTACCCTATTTCAATAAGAATTCATGTTGTTCATCGTTTTATAGCATGAGGAGTGATCATTTTTAACAGGACTGTTTTTAACGTTCGATAGTATTAGGAGAGCTTAGCATCAACCTATTTCAAAAAGAATTCATGTTGTTCATCGTTTTATAGCATGAGGAGTGATCATTTTTAACAGTACTGTTTTTAACGTTAGATAGTATTAGAAGAACTTAGCTTTTACCTCTTTCAATATGATACCTTTATATCATCATGTGTAACTTAAGACTGTACGTATGTATTGTTATATGGCATTAGAAGCATTTAACTTTAACATCTTTCAACAATATCGCTTTGTATTGTATTGAGACTGCAGTTATGTTAGCGTGGGTAACCCAAAATGTGTCGTGTTCTCAACATGCCTTTTCCTTCGTTTACTGGTAGCGTTAGTTTCTATTCTTTTCTTTCCTTCTTTTCACTGTTTGTGTAGTTCAATGTTCTCCTCTTTTTATATATCCTTCCTTGCTTAGTATATATCACTTAACTTCTTTTTTCCCTTAAAAAGCACCGTGCTAATTATATTTCTAGAATATTTAGTCATAAATTTACTAATATGTTATTAATCCTTATGACTTAAAAAAAATTCTCTCCACACTAATACAACCGAGAAAAGCACAAATTAACGGCCCTTGCTTAATAATTCATCATATTTTTCTTTCCTCTCCTATTCATCTCTTCTCTCAACTGATAAAGGCATAAATAGATGTTCCTTGTTTCACAAGTTCTTATATCATTAATTCCCCCAAGTTTAAGATGTTCGAATGCTATTTCTTAATATTTCTCTGATCTCTATGGCTTAAAACGTCTTTGTATTTGTTATTCACTTTTTCTTTTGCTGTCCTTGCTAAATGTCTCTCAATATTTTCAATCGAGGAAGTCATGAATACATTTCCTTTACTTAAGATAACCTTATATTTTTATTTTCTCTCTGGGGATTAATACGTCTATTTATTTTTCATAAATTTTCTTCACTCTCCGAGGCTTAAAACATCGCTATATTCTTTTAACTAAAAAAGACATGATTGTACTTCCCTAACGTAATAAGTTATATCATTTCTTCACACGATTTTAATAACACTTTATATTATTCCTTGCTTTTTTTTCCTGGCTGAGAAAGGTGTCAATACACTTCCTCTGATTAAGAAATCATTATATTAGTATCCT
The DNA here is from genome assembly GCA_963585895.1 of Sepioteuthis lessoniana. Classification (NCBI taxonomy): domain Eukaryota; kingdom Metazoa; phylum Mollusca; class Cephalopoda; order Myopsida; family Loliginidae; genus Sepioteuthis; species Sepioteuthis lessoniana. Next base: position 28,948,933 of record OY757942.1, read on the forward strand.
TTCTTGGCCTTATACCTCTTCATATATTTTCAAATTAAAAAGGCATGATTATCATATTTACCCAACCCCTCCGCTCGGGCAGGATGTGACACAAGGTCAATTTTTAAGCGAAGTTTAACAGGTTTGAATTCAGAGTTTTCCTTCTCCTAGACTAGTCGCCTCACCAAGGCTGAAGAACCTAGTCTTCCCTACTATTTACCCATAGCTGGAGGGAGAATAATTCGATTCATACCTTTCCCAAGGGTATTAGTGCTATGTGAAATGAAATCAGTCTCGGCCAAGATTTGAACTTGTGTCGCCGTGTCCATTTCCTAGGACGGTAACCATTACACCACGGGCACCTCTCCCACAAAAAAAAAGGCATGATTATGCTTTCAGTGTTAATATGATCCTCCTTCTAGCTTATGTTCTTTCTTTACACGTATTTGAAAAATAGGTCTCTATATATTGTAGCTCAAGGCGAGAAGTATGTCTGAAAGAAGACCTTATATTCGTAACTTACTTAAGAAGACCTTATATTCTCATATTGCCTAAGAAGACTGTTTATGAGCATATCAAAACCTCATATTATTATATAGCTGAAGAAGACCTGATATTCATATATTGCCCAAGAAGACCGTATATTCGTTTATCACTTAAGTAGACTGTACTCTTATATTATGAGGAAAACATTAAATTCTTGTATCTTTTTAATAAGGCCTTCTTGTACTCTCTAGCTTAATATGTCTCGCTCTTCTTTATTTACATTTCTTTGCTCTTCTTAGCTCAAGAGACCTCTATTTTCTTTTGTCTCCCTAGCTAAATACATCACTATATCTTTTCAATTGAGAAAGGCATGAACATACTTCCCTTGTTAACAAGTCCTTATATTATTTCTACTCACTAGTTTAATCCGTCTATGTATTTTCTCTTTACATTTCCTTGCTCTCCCAGCTAAATATTTCCCTACATCCTTTCAACTGAGAAAAGTACAATTAAACTTCCCTTACTTAAGAACACCACATATTCATCTTTGCTCTTCTTTTTTTGATACATACTTTTTAAAAAGATCTTTACTCTCCCTTGCTTATTACGTTTCTACATTTTCTCTTTCTCCTTGTCATCGGTGATTTTCTTTGTATTTTTAAATCTCCACTTCTTTTTTTTTTCTGTATACTCCTCCCAAACACTGTTTCTAATTACTCCTTCCCTCTCAATTTCATCTCTTTTCTATTTCCCATTCCCAACACCCGACTTCTTTTTTTTCTTGTACTTCTCTAATAACCATCTCAATTATCCTCACTGTCACTATCATTTCAGTTACAATCATAGCTCTAACTCTGAGTGCAGGGTGTCATTTGCTACAGTCTTTGTCTAAATATATATTTTGACGAGTCTCCCCTTTCCCAGCGTCTACTCACATACTGCAAGCGTCAGTATTACAAGCTTTCAATACGCCCTTAACGAATTTCCTTCTAAATGGTGGGAAACCGAAAGTGAAAATGAAAGTAGAAAGGAACCCGAATAAAAAAGCAGAAGAATAATTTTTAAAAAGTATTGCGAAAATAAAAGATAGCGTTGACTAATGTTGTCGAAGAAATGGTGGATTGATGTGTAATCGAGACTGGAAGAAGAGCGAAGGAAATAGAAATATGGGGCAAAAAGCAAAACAAAAAAACAAAGCAAAAACAAAACAAAGATGAGTTCAAAAAAGGGACAAGAGGTAGAAAATGGGTTAGCTTGGGAGAATGGGTAAAATCATACGTACACACACGCGTACACATGCATGATAAAATTTTTTAAAATAACAAAAACAGTCACTGAGAGGACAGTGCCAAATAACGAAATCTCTCCGATAAATACGAAATCTTGCTTTGCCTGTTTGAAAATACGAACCCTGATCTGTTTTTCCTGATGTAAATGATCCCCGAAATCAAAATTGCCGCCACACAAGAAATAGTGGTGGTGCGCTGGTAAAAAGTATGTCTTTGAGTAACAACAGCTAAGTAATATCACTTGCCATTATAGCGCTGTATGATGAACATCGTGAGTTTATGATTGAAACTCACCTGACTGCGTGGTGACATTCCATGGCCAGCTTAATCATCGGATCTATCTACTATTAGTAACTTTCTCTTGGGATATCTAATGGCTCAAGTCTTTAAATGTTGGCCGCAGACAAACTTAATAATATATTTCGAGATCCAGTCACTGCAGTACGGGAGGTTGGCAAGCCCAGTGAAAGTTTAGCGTGAGGTTGCTGTATTGCATAGTAAGTGAGGGCATAAATTTGGACAATTTACTTTGATGAGAAAGTTATCGGAATAACCAAACAAAATGGCAGATATGGTTCTATTTTTATGGTGAAATTCACTATTAAATAGGATTTACGTAATTGTTTTTATTTAACATAGCGTTCTAACACCCCCACGTGACACCATGTTTACAACGCCCAAAAAATAATTGAGCATACAACACTGAGTTCATTCTAAAAAAAATCTGCTGAAAGTTTTGACTTTGAAATTAATTTGACCCGAATAATTATTTTGCATTGCAATAGTCCTCTAAATAAATACAATAGAATAAAATAATGCTTTAAGTAAATTACAAAATATAAAATTATATATATATATATATATATATATATTCTTTAAGAAAAAACAAAAACCTGTCACATTAGGATTATAAATTTATTTCCAACTTGTCATGGGTTTTGATATAAATCAAAACACAAAAAAAAAACAAAAAAACTAACAGGGCTTCTTCAGATCTTATGGATAAAATGTGACAGGGTTTTGTTTTTTCTTTAAGAAATTATTGCTGTGTAATGTCAGTTACATTGAGCTCTTTACCAGGAAAATTTAATTGTTCACTGTTGAATGTTTCTTTTTTTTTTTGTCCTGATGGAATTACTCCCAACTCCGGTTTAACTGGACCGAATAATACTATATATATATATATTACATTCAACTAATGGATTTGTTACATTACCAGTTTATTTTTCGTCACTTCTTTCGTAGTATATCAACTCTTTTAAGAATATTTTTAATAACATACTAAAATGCTCTGATGAAAAACCTTTCTCCAAGCGATTACTTAAAGTCGAAACTAGTCGACTAGAATAAAAAAAAATAGATTACGACAAAGAAATAATCGTATTAGTTGTTTAATTTTTGTTCATCTCTCTTTCTCTCACTCACTCACGGCCTTGCATAATGCATTACTGAGGTCTTGACTGTGGGGGACACACACACACACACACACACATACAGTGAGAGAGAGAGAGAGAGAGTGAGAAAAGAAGTTTAATTTGTGTAAGAACTCATTATAGATTAAAAGGTTTCTCGGTAGCATATCTTTTTGTTAGTTTTGGTTTGGTTTGGTTTCAAGTAATATCAGATATTGTTAGTTATTAAATGCCAAATACTTTTATACGTACATATTAAATATATGATTTCTTAACACATTTTGTATATAACATCTTTAAACGAGCTGGAGCTTTTTTTTTTCTCACATAGTTAAATGATTTCTCTTATTTCTATCTGATTCTATTAACTATCAATCATTTGTTTGCACACAGTTTAATGTTTTCAAGAATTGCTGTGTATAACTAACAATTCAATTGAACATCAGTCATTTGTTTTCACATAGTTAAATGATCAAAAACACATCTATTTTAAACAAATCAGTTTGGCACAAGTACACCGTTTAAATTTCAAATCCATAGACCCATTGATAGGCTCCGGCAAGATGCTACTACTCCGGGCCAGAGTGGACCTAGGAGCGATGGGAATGAAAGAAAACTCTGTATTCCCCAAAGCTACAGCTTTACTGGACCCTCATCATTAGATTGGTAAGTTCCATATCCAGGACTCTCACTGGGGGAATCTTACCCCTCTGCAGTAATGCAGTCGGTATATTCTTCAGCCCCAGCCGAAAGGGTCCAATCTTTTCCTACTGTAGAGTATTTACCTGTGCACAATATATATATATATATATATATATATGTGTGTGTGTGTGTGTGTGTGTGTGTGTGTGTGTGTGTGTGTTTATAAAAGTATATGTATCTATATACCAGTATTGGTTTGACAAGATCAGACACTGGCTTATATATTGGCACTGACAGTACATCACTAACCTAACGTAACCTGAAAAAAAGACATAACCTATCAATTGATATATCAATTGACGATAAATACATTAGTTGTGAGAAGTAGAGAAAATGTGAAAATCAATAAGTTTATAAGCAAAAATGTTTTCTAGCATTTAAATGATTTTTGAAATAAACACACAAACTGATTTTCACAGATAACAGCTCTAAAATAAGACACACGCATAGAGATAAACTTAGAGACAGGCACACAGTCCCACATAGGCAATATGTATATGTGAGATAGATAGATAGAGAGAGAGAGAGAGAAAGAAAGAAAGAAGAGTAAGAGACGCACTCAAGGACAACTCGACACCCGGACGTGGGCACAGATGTACCCATATATATACACAGACGTACCCATATATATACACACAGACGTTCGTAGAAAATGAACACAGTGACCTCAGTTCAAAACCTGGACGAGACTGTTTGCATTTTCCAAAGCGGCAATACCTTCAAGAAAGATATGAATCCATTTTTTCCCCTTCAAGCTATGTGTTAATAGTTGGACTGACTGTGCTGTTTAACCGTGATATGGAATTCGGGCGGGAAACAAAACTCTGAAGTCAAACCTGGTCAATTCCACTTAAAATTGACCTTGTGTTATGTTCTGCACATGGGAGAGGGATTTGTAAGTACATATATTGACACAGACATATGTAGTAAAGCCAATTAAAAATATACACGCTGATTCACTCTCAAAGATATATATATATATATATATATATATATATATATATATATATATTGATGCGTACACAGAAACACAAGCATACACATGATGAACACACACACACACACACACACACACATATATATATATTGGCACATATTCACCAGCAGGCATAGAGACAGTCTTACATACACACGTAAATACACTATAGCGTACCAAGTCAGCTAGGACAGTTGAATAAAACGTCTACTACACTACAGAGGGGCGGGTAGACCCTTTCCAATGAGTGTCCTGAACATGACACAAAGCATTCTGATAGCGAGGTTCCAATCTTGGAGCCTTGGGGAATGTGGAGTAACTTTGTATGCCATTACTCCCATGTCTAATCTGACTCGGGGCGGTAGCATCAGATAGTATCTCATCTCTAGGTCAAATAGAACAAACTATGTGTGCAAACAAATGATTGATGTTATATTGTGAGTGTTATATAGCAATACTTGAAATCATTAATCTATGTGCAAAAAAGAGCTGAAGCTCGTTTAAGAATGTTATCTACAAAATGTGTTTACAAATCATATATATATATTTATATATGTATATACAGGATTTGTCATTAAATAACCAACAATATAAACTATATTAAACCAAATTAATAACGTACACATAGGAATATATACCGATGTACTGGCATGCACATCGAGGCATGCACGTCGAGGCACGTACAAAATACAGTATCATGTGATGACACACCCGAGAACAAGTTTGAACATATCTGAGCACAAATAGAAGGATAAATACACAGTGACTCAGATGGGCACACATCTTGACATAAACACACATACACACACAGATAGATAGATTGATGTATATTAGTTTTTATATATATTTAATAGCATAGATGCTTTATCTGGAACCACTGGTTTCATCTGATTGCCGTGTATAAAACCAGTTGTAGCAGATATACATCCATGCTATATATATATATATATATATATATATATAAAGTGATATATATTGATTTATCATTATATCATAGAATAGCTCTATTACAGATATTGAGCACTCTCCAAATTATAGTGCCTTTAGTCTACACCTAACCCACCAAGCGAGATAGTGACACCCTTAAACTGTTGTAATATATATATATATAGTTACACGAAAACATTAATACAGGCACAGAATAGCACAGACACTCATCTCAGTTTGACACTTGGTCAGGAGTTTTGAGCCCGAAATGAAAATCAAATTCTCCAGCAATGGTCAACAAGGTTAGATTGCTAACCATTGAATCAAGCAAGGTGCCTTTCATTTGCTTAACACAATTGATTCTGGCATAAGGCTAAAACCATGGAGCCCCCAGTTAGAAATACATTCACTTATAATGGTTTCTTCTCCTGGCTTGGCAACTATTACACCAAATGATGATCGAACTCACTATTTACAATTCAATGCAAACAGGCACTGATACTGTCAACAATACAATGCACCAGTACGCACATATATAAAGATTTAAACTCTCATATACAAAACCTGGCAATATTATGGAATTAGCACACTTAGAGGGTGTTCACTTGGGTTTATATTAGGCAGTAAATAAAGTAAAAACTTAAAAAAAGGAGGTGCCCGTGGTGTAATGGTTACCGTTACAGGAAATGGACACGGCGACACGAGTTCAAATCCTGGACGAGACTAATTGCATTTCACATAGCACTAATACCATTGGGAAGGGTATGAATCCAATTATTCTCCCTCCAGCTATGGGTAAATAGTAGGGCAGACTAGGTTCTTCAGCTTTGGTTAGGCAACCAGTCTAGGAAAAGGAAAACTCTGAAATCAAACCTGTTAAACTTCGCTTAAGAATTGACCTTGTGTCACATCTTGCCCGAACGGAGGGGTTGGGTAAATATGATAAAGTAAAAACTTTAAGCTGCAAAACATTTTTTTAATATCTTCATAAAATACCCATCAAACAAGCTCGATTAAATCACAATAGTTAGGAATTTAAATCATATTCCTTAAACAAAAGATTAAATATTTTCCTCTGCATCACATGGGGAAAAGCATTGAATTTAAATAATTAAATCTCGTTTCCGTTACTGCAATGGTTTCAAGTATTTCGATATAATAATTATATGTTTTAAAGCATATCAAATTTTATAAGGTCATTTTAATTCTGAAGCCAGTTTAACGATATTTATGAACGAAGTTATGATTTTCTTCTAATATTTACAGCATTGAAATCTTGTAACCAAAAGTAAAATTCCATTGATATATGCAAGAAGTACTTATTTTTTGATGATACATATTGATATTTTTAGTTACTGAGTTTCAGTTCAAAAAAGTTTTGCCATAACTAGTGACTAATTATATCCATTTTGGTTGTATATTATTTGACTAGAAATGATAAAATACTGGTATCTTTTATTATGATACAAATCAATATTTTAACAGAGAAATATTCATGGTACACTTTATTTATCCGTGAAACCAGTAAGAAAGGATTTTATTGTTTCGGCTAATACTATTGAAATGGATATTATTAGGTAATATTTACGATCAACTTTTTCAGCATTGAAACTCAATTGCCCAAAAATGATATTGCAAAAATATATATAAGATATGTACTCATTTTTAATCACCGATTTACCGGCTCATTGTTCGCCAATGATCAAGGATACCTGAGTTTAATCCCGGTTCGAGTGATACGAAAGAGTAAAAAATGGTACTTGATACTTCCTTGCTTAACAATCAGCATTATAAGGTACGGATCAAGGGTAAGTGGAGTAATCTTGGGGAAGAAGTAACACCCTCCTCAACATATTGGTGTTGTAGCTATTGAAAAGAGAGCAGTGGAGTCGCCTTCGACTCGGTGGACCAACTACTAACTATATATTCATGTTCTTAGTGATAGAGTTTCACTGCAGTAAATTTGCTCATACCTTTATTAAAGCCTTTTTAGTTGTATAATATTCCATTAGGAATCTTTTGTTTTGATAAATATTAATATTTCATATAAAACTATAATGTTTTTATTTATCGGTGATAATATGCATACACTCACACACACACACACTTAAGAATAGACATGTATATATACTGACATCCTCTTAGACACACACAAGGATACATATAAGCGCACACAGTCAGAGTCACGGTCTACCACACAAATAGATTCTCACACAGCCATATGTGGGGAAATCACAATTATTGAATGTATTCATACATCTGTAATGTGTTGACTAGAATCAAAATGAGACTTTTTTCTCGTTATAACTTTTTTCAAAAAAATAATAAAATGGTGATGAAGTTAATTGAAAATTTCTTCTTCCGACCCCAATTAAGGGTTCATTAGAATGATATCAGTTGAGAATTGGTCGCTGGCCTTGCCAACCTTTCGGCTCTAAAATGGTTAAGGCGAACAATTAAAGACAATTTTCCCATCTTCAAATTTTGTCAACCTTTTTTTTTTTCGTATTTTGCATTTTAAATAATTCCTCCCGTCCTATTTCTCGAAGATAGAATTTTAATAAAAATCTGGAGAAAACGAGGAAAACTTGTAAAAATTGAATTGCGGAAAATAAAGACGAAAAAAATTAAAATAGATATTTAGAAGGATGAATGGAGGGTTTAGAAGCCCGAAAGAAATGATAGAAGAGAAAATGAAAGAAGTAAGGAAATGGTAGATGAGGAAATGATAGAATTAAGAGGAACATCGAAGAGAAAATGATGGAAGTAAGAAAAGGATAGTCATTGAAGAGAGAGCGAATGTAAATTTTGAAAGTATATGTCAAGTGAAATAATTTAAGGAACGAGACAAATATAGAAATAGTTTATTCTTCAGAATGCTAAAATCCAGTAACCAGATTGCTTAGATATAATTGTCAGTAGATCATCCTCATGACGTGCGGCTAGCACGGATATCCCTGACCACGTCTACTTATCATTCATCGCCTTCGGTAGGTCTTCGGGGTTACATCCCGTATCATCACATACCTGCTGTATGAATGTTCGAGCTGGTCGTCCTGCTTTTGATTGGCCATATGCGGGGGTCCACAGGAGCACATCACTTACGATCTCGTCTTTGCTTCTCCAGCAGTGTTCGGCATGTCTGGTTCGTCTAGCTTGGATAGTTTTCGTGATAGGTGGTAGGTGGCCGTACAGTTGGCACCGTGTGGGGTGTTGCTGCCAAGACCTGTTCAATATTGCTCGCAACATTCTTGTATAATTGCCGTCGAGCTTCTTCTCCAACCGTTTAGTCAGCGTCCAAATAGTGCATCCATACAGGAGTATCGACACGACCGCAGCCTGGAAGAAACTGCGTTTCATTTTATCGGTCAGGTTTGATTTCCATAAAAAAGGGGAAAAAAATGGGTAAAAGTAAGTCTTATATGTTTCGCTGGAGGTCTAGTGTCATCGGAATACAAAGGAATTTGTGACCAAAAACAAATCTACCCTCGTCAGATCCTGAATCTAGACCTTTATGTTTCACTTCATGCTAATGCCCTTGAAAAAGACATCAACTAATCTGCTTTCTCACAGCTCTAGGTAGTTATTTACCCAACCCACAAGCAGGATATGGCACAAGGTCAATTTTTTAGCGGAATAAAGCTGGTTTGAATTCAGGGTTTTCTTCTCCTAGGCTTGTGCCTAACCAAAGTTAGAGAAGTCTGTCCTACAACTGACCCATAGCAAGGGAAGAACAGATGAATTAGCTCAAAGTGAAACACAAACAGCCTCGTCCAAGATTTGAACTCCGGTCACCAATTAATGGAATCGACGATAACCGCGCCGCTTAGCTTGATAGATAACGCAATCAGTCTAGAAAGATAAATTGAATTTAAACCAGCCGTGCTCCGCTAAAAATAGACCTTATGTTGCATGGTTGTGAAGGAGAGTTTTGTTAGATGCGTACACTTTAGGGGAGAAGCAAAAAACGCTTGAATTTTTTTCTAGTTTACGAAACGGGTCGTAAATCCACATTAAATGAACTTAGAAATCGACTGAAAAATTTCATGTTTCGAGCGCTTTCAACTGTGGCTTCAGACATTTTTCAAGAAAGGTTAAGTATGTCTTTATAGGATTTAAACGAAGTTAATTTCCAGTTGTTGTTGGCTTGTGAGACGTCAGATAAGGACAGACATCAGTTTTGAAAAATAGTAGATTATTATTGCTGAATTCTTTTATTCTCCAAAGATGCCATTAAGACTTCGTTTATTCATTTTATTTACTTTTGTTATTCTCCGTATGGCGGCGCTCTTAGTGTAACGGTAATCATCTCATAGGAAATAGAATCAGTCATCCAAGTTCAAATCCTTTAGAAGACATGGCTTCTTCTTTCTTTCCTTCACCTAGGCAACCTTGGGATATATTTGTTTGTAGCTGGTAAAGAGGAGCGAAAAATTGTTGTTTATCAGGTCATCCAAAAAGAGTGGGTGATCCTAAATGACATTTCACCACTCTAAATCCCCAGGGAGATCAGATGCTCATAAAATGAATAAACCTCACTGTTTCTCCTACGTGAAGATCGACGGGAGAGTCAGTTACATATATATATATATATATATATAAATGAATTGGTCCACGAAGAAATTTATATTTTTTTAATTATTTAATTTGTTCTTTCTGACACGTGTTTCTATCTTCTTAGTATCTTCAGGGAATGTTTGATAATTTTGACCGGTTTTTGGTTTATTTGGTGGTGACTCTCCTGATGGGGTTTTCTGTGGTGGATTTTTTGCAGGTGTTGCTTCTCCCTTTCTCTTTTTTTCTTTTTTCTTCTTTTACCTCTTCTATGTATTTGTTCGTTTTTTTTCTTGTGGATGCATTTTTTTTCCTTAATTATTCTTTTATATTTGATATGCCATATTACACGCGTGTAAGAAAGATGAAAATATATGATTTATATATATAAATCTGTTTGTGGACTAATTAATTTTAAATTGTCTATTTTTTCTCTTTTTGAACCAACGAAAAAAGGAAAAAAGGTATAGATATATGCCGATTGGCAAAATGGTTAATAATGGTCTAGGAGACTGGGGTTCATTTAATTTCAGGTCGAGTCATATCAAAAACTCCAAAACTTTTTCTTGATGCCTCCTCGTGTAAGAAACAGTATTATAAGGGTAAATGGAGGAATCCAGAGAAAAGGGTAGCGCCTTCCCCGTGTAGTAGCTATTGAAAAGGAAGCCTTTGGGTTACCCTCGACTACGGTCGGCAAAATTACTTATACATAATGAATTCATATAGCAGAAATAAAAAGCAAATAGTCTAGTCCCAAATTTTAATTTGACTCTCCTGATGCCATTCGCTTTCACAGATAGAATAAAACGGGATTTCTTCTACGCTGTAGTTGTGATCGTATTACTGTGTGGATGCACCACTGTAAGGAAACGTGTGGAGAAAAAGCTAGACGCTAACTACACAATAATGAAACGCACTGGAAGCAACACCCTACAAAACAGCAGCTGTATGGCCAATTGCCACCCATCTCACAAAACATTCAAGTAAGGTGAACAATACATTAGGGCACTGTCAGAGCAACACATAAGCGACATTCTCCTTCGCATTCCTCCACATGGATGCGCCTGTGTTGGTCGTCAAGCAAGGAGTTATTTACCATATTTACCCAACCCCTCCGTTCGGGCAGGATATGACACAAGGTCAATTTTTTTAAGCGGAGTTTAACAGGTTTGAATTCAGAGTTTTCCTTTTCCTAGACTAGTTGGCTCATCATTCTGCCCAACTATTTACCCATAACTGGAGGGAGAATAATTGGATTCATACCTTTTCCAAGTGTATTAGTGCTATGTGAAATGCAGTCAGTCTCGTCCAGGATTTGAACTCGAGTTTCCGTGTCCATTTCCTCCGACGATAACCATTACACCACGGGCAGCTCCAAGGAGTTATTTACGCTTGCTCAGTGCTGATACTAAATGGAGTCTATGGAAACAATCAATAGCGATGGGTGACAGGGATAGTTGGCGAGAGAGAATCAGAGAAATCTGTGCCATCCTCTCACTATTGAGGATGATTAAACTCCATCTTATCCAATAATTACTTGGACAACAATCGTTCGGAAAATAATGATGCTGTATCTTTCTGGTGTGTTCCACGATTTGTTTATAAAATCTTACTTTTTTCGCAAGTTGAGTGTTGGCTCATAAGCCGATTAATTGATTGATATATTTTAATGACAAGTCGACTCATCTAGGATTATTTAATTCCAAGAGGTTTGTACATTTACATCTTTTGTGAAGTTATTTCTTAAGAGATTTTGCACAAAATTATAAGATATCAAGTATTCCTATCTAATACAAATAATTTGTACATATGGTTATATGATATCAAGTATTCCTATCTAATACAAATAATTTGCACATATGGTTATATGATATCAAGTATTCCTATCTAATACAAATAATTTGCACATATGGTTATATGATATCAAGTATTCCTATCTAATACAAATAATTTGTACATATGGTTATATGATATCAAGTATTCCTATCTAATACAAATAATTTGTACATATGGTTATATGATATCAAGTATTCCTATCTAATTAAATAATTTGTACATATGGTTATATGATATCAAATATTCTTATCTAATTCAAATAATTTGTACATATGGTTATATGATATCAAGTATTCCTATCTAATACAAATAATTTGCACATATGGTTATATGATATCAAGTATTCCTATCTAATACAAATAATTTGTACATATGGTTATATGATATCAAGTATTCCTATCTAATACAAATAATTTGCACATATGGTTATATGATATCAAGTATTCCTATCTAATACAAATAATTTGCACAAATGGTTATATGATATCAAGTATTCCTATCTAATACAAATAATTTGCACATATGGTTATATGATATCAAGTATTCCTATCTAATACAAATAATTTGCACATATGGTTATATGATATCAAGTATTCCTATCTAATACAAATAATTTGCACAAATGGTTATATGATATCAAGTATTCCTATCTAATACAAATAATTTGCACATATGGTTATATGATATCAAGTATTCCTATCTAATACAAATAATTTGTACATATGGTTATATGATATCAAGTATTCCTATCTAATACAAATAATTTTTACATATGGTTTTATGATATCAAGTATTCCTATCTAATTCAAATAATTTGTACATATGGTTATAGGATATCAAATATTCTTATCTAATTCAAATAATTTGTACATATGGTTATATGATATCAAGTATTCCTATCTAATACAAATAATTTGCACATATGGTTATATGATATCAAGTATTCCTATCTAATACAAATAATTTGTACATATGGTTATATGATATCAAGTATTCCTATCTAATACAAATAATTTGCACATATGGTTATATGATATCAAGTATTCCTAT
>OY757942.1:28972143-28997143 GCA_963585895.1 Sepioteuthis lessoniana
ATGTTTTTCTTTCTAGATAGGGAAAATAAATTGTAGATTGAATTCCCATGACTAGTTAATTTAGCATCGTTTGCGTGTGACGTGGACCAGTAGCTCAGTGGAGGAGTTTTGTATCCGTGGTCGCTGGGGAGATCCCGGTATACACTGCTAATGAGACCTAATAAGGTCGAAACAGCTGTCCAGTGGTTCCGTATGTCGCGCGCAAGTGTTTGCCGGATTTTCTGGTCAGGGTAATTCCATTTACAACAACTGGAAAGGTTTTAAAACGCTGAAAAAGCTAGTGATTCTGTTGTTCCGTTTATCTCTGTTTTTTTTTAAACTCTCGTTTGGTGAACACAGCAAAATAATAAGAAGAACACGCTCACAATTTCTCTTTCTCTTTCTTTTTTTCCAGTCTATTGATCTCTGACCTCTTTAAGTTCTATACGATCATAAACTATGAACATAATTTTTCTTATTTCAACACGTCATAAACGAGTCTGTCTATTTGTGAAATTGTCTTTTTTCAATCAGGTGGCCTCCTTCAATATATCTCTTCTTAATGGCCACCTCACCCTCTTCCTCTTTCATGTGAATTCTATGTAAACGTTTACTTATTAATACTGGCCAAGTTTGTTTTTTTCAGAGTGTGTCCAATTCATCGCCATTTCCTTTTCTTGATCTCAATCTCAACTCCAGCAGTGTACCGGATGCCTGGTTCATCTAACTTGAATAGTTTTCCTGATGGGTGGTAGGTGACCGTATAGCTGCTATTCTGTGGGGTGTTGTTCAATACAGATCACATCATTCTTGTGTAATTGCCGTCAAGCTTTTTCTCCATACATTTTGTTAGCCTCCATATGATGCATCCATAGAGCAATATAAAAAACGACTGCAGCTTAGAAAAAAATGCGTTTTATTTTATCGGCCTGACTCCTATATGACCGATAACCTATCGATAGCTGTCCATGCCTAGTTGTTTGGCATTCGATAGGCATATTCTTAAAGAAATGATGGAGGGTAAGCGAAAACGCTGACCAGCAATTTAATTATAAACTTGCAAACTGAAATGAAAATTGCTTTATTCTCAAAGTCCAATTCCAACACCAGGGCGCTTCTATATATCCCGTTACTACGTGTTAGTTTTGCAGTGTAACCGTAACAAGTAAGAATAAAAAAACGGCAAATCGAATTCTCATGGGTTATTCACCCTTTCAGTGTGGCTTGGAATAACCTGATTGTATCTTTTACAGAGGGGTAAGACTACTCGAAATTGGTTGTCCCGAGTATGACATTAAAATGCATTTGATGGACAGACAGCCTTCAGTTATGGACCACTGACACACTCCTTCATTATTATTATCCAAAATCCATTCTGACCAGGATTGATTGTATTTGTAAAAGATCCATCTAGTAGTCAAATAGATCTGTTTAAAAACTTGGAATATTTTACAGGAGTGCTTGACGCCATATAATTGTGAATCATTTTTATTTAGAATAGGTGCTCGAAGTTATAATTGTTAAACAAGGAATAGTTATTCGAAATCATATATCTGTGTTCAGAAAAATGACTATTATAAAATTTGAATAATTACTTAAAAGTAATTAATTGTAAGTACAGTGTTCGCCAATGGTTCGGCAGACCTGGCCTCAATCCCAGATAGCGTCATACCAAAGACTTTTAAAATGGTGCTTGATACCTCCTTGCTTAACACTCAGCAATATAATGTATGTATCAAGGGTAAAGTGTAGCATTCCAGGGAAAGGAGTAGCGCCCTCCCCTACACCTCGGTGTAGTAGCTATTGAAAAGTGAGCCTTCTAGTCGCCCTCGACCACATTCACCAACTTTACTTACTTTATATTGGAATACTTAGAACCATGCAAGTGAAAACTCGTGTTGTTGTGTTTATTCCGATGAAAATAGTTATGGTACAAGCATCTCTAATATCTTATTGCATACAGCTAAATGTATTACAAGGATGTAGTTCACCGAGTTTAATTAGTTTCCTAATAGGTATCAGGGTACTTGTCCAGAATAACCCACCGAAGATATATCAGTCATAATATATATATATATATATATATATATATATATATATATATATATATATATATGTGTGTGTGTGTGTGATGGAAATACTTACATTTGCCATCCATAAGTAGCGCTCACTTAATTCTTATAACTTTTTTAATGATCGGAGAGATTTTCATCATCAAGTCGCGTTGAGTGCACAGATTTCCCTGACTCTCTCTTTCTCCATCCATATCATTCATCGTTACCGGCAGGTCTTCCAAACAACATTCTGTGTCCGCAAATAAGTTATTGGTTATCGGTAAACACTGGCGTGTCCATGTGTTAGGGTCCATAGAAGAACGTCACATGAGTTCAGCCTTGATTGTATATATATATATATATATATATATATCATGTCACGCTGCTAGTACGGATCTCCCTTACCCTCTCTCGCCACCTGTCTCTATCGTCCATTGCTTCTGGGGGATCTTTCCGGCTACATGCTGTATCGGCACAGAGCAATTGTATAGAGGTTCTAGCCGGTTGTCCTACATTTGCCCGTCCATGTGAAGAGGCCCACAAGAGTATATCACTTATGAGTTCGGCCTTACTTCTTCAGCAGTATCCCGCGTGTCTGGTTCGTCTAACTTAGATAGTTCTCGAGATGGGTGGTAGGTGGCCTTATAGCTGCTGTTTTCAAGGGTATTGCCTTCAGTTGTTCAATACAGCTCGTAGAATTCCTGTGTAATTGCCGTCAAGTTTTGTCTCCATACGTTTTGTTAGCATCCATGTGGTGCATCCATATAGCAGTATCGATACGACCGCTGCTTGGAAAAAAGGCATTTAATTTTATCGGTCAACTCTGATTTCAATATGACCGATAGTCTATCAATAGCTGTCAATGCCTTTGCTTGTCGCGTGTTGATATATATATCAGCAATCAACTGTACGTATTGCTCAGTCGGCTGGGACTGTAGAATATACCGACTGCTTCACTGCAGAGAGGGAAGATCCCTCAACAAGTGTTCTGGATATGACCATAAACAATCTGATGGGCTCCGCTAATATGGGAGATTTCGGAAATGCCGTGTACCCATTCACTGCCATCGCTCCCAGGTCTACTATGGCCCGAATTGGGAGCTCCCGACAGTGTCCTATCTATGGGTCAAATAGAACTAAACTGTGTACTTAAGCCAAACTGAATTTTTTAAATAAAATTGTTAACACTGAAACTGTGGACTTATGCTAGACTGAATTATTTGAAATAGAACTGTTCTGAGATTTAACTGTGTGTAAACAAAAAACTATACTTACACTAAACTGAATTGTATGAAAGAAAACTTTATATCTATAAAAATTGATTTGTCATTAAATAACCTACAATGGTTGATGTGCCATAAAACCAACCCAAACTAAACCAATGCAATCAACTGTAAATTGACATCTTTTTAGAGTTTGCGAGAAGGAAAGAATAAAGAAATACAACCTGTTGACCTAATGAAGACGTGGTTTTTATAAATAAATGTTCAGTAAAAACAATTTAAAATAATGATATTTTTTTACTCTTGTGTAGCATCTGGTCCGTGGTCTTAAGAATAGGCTGATTTTATTCCTCGTAAAGGAGCAAAGTGATGTCCCCGGTATGACATTAAACTGTACATGATATGGATACATGGGCAGTATGGATTGCTCCTCTATTATCATTCAGCCTCGTCAGCTGAAGCAGTAGAATACACCGACTGCATGTCTGCCGTGGGGTTAGACTTCCCTCTCATGAGTGTCCTGAAATGACATTAAACATCTGATGTTCAGGCTCCAGTAATGGGGGATGTGGAGTATCTCTTCATTACTATCGCTGCCAGATAAACTCAGGCCCGAAGTGTTAGCACATGATTTGGTACTATCTATGTGTCAAATAGAACTATTTGACATTTAAACTGAGTGCAAACAAATAACCTACGCTGAATTGAATTGTTTGAAATAAAACTATTTGATCATTAAACTGAGTGTAAACAAATTACTTACATTCAATTGAATTGTTAGTTTTACATATCAATATTTGAAACCATTTAACTTTGTTGACCTCTGCAAAATCAAATTGTTAGATATAGAACTGTTTGATCATTTAACCGTGTGTATTTACAAATTGGGTTTACAAATCATATATTTGATATATATGTAAAAAAGGGTTTGGCGTTAAATAACCATCAATTATTGGTATGCCATAAAACTAAAGCAAACACACAATTGTCATTACTCGGAGGTTTACTCTGACCTTGGAGTAGGGTACCAGTTAGGGTTCCATGTATAAGTTAGAAAAAATCACTCGTATTTGATAGGAACTTAGGCAAAAAAATTCAAAATTGTCAAGAAACAACTTAAAAAAATGAACTCTAAGTCTAGGCTGGTTGATATGCCGTTAAAATCAGTCAATCAATAAATATTATCTGAATGCTATTATATAAAAAATTGTCTGGATGAACATCTAGGAGGGGTTTATTGAGTTTCTTGTAGTTTTTGTGGAAATAAATTGGAGACACGACTTCCGGGGCGCTTCTTGTAATATAGGGAATGAAGATTATTTAATGGTCAAAAAAAAGAAGGAAAAATTCTAAAACGCCTTAACTTGTTCCGAAATCAGAAATGCTCTTCCCTTTGCGATAAGGATCACCTCTAAACCAGTAACTAGTGATTAAACAACCACCGAAACACCTATTCAACAACCATTCATTAAGGAGATTTTGTTTTTTCATCCTTTCTTAAAATTTATTTATGTAAAAGCTTTTCTTTACTTTTTTTGTTGCTTTTAAAACCCTTTTTTTTTTAAATATTTTTTCTTTTCTTTTTTCGTTATTTTTGTGTGTGTGTGGGAAACTCATTTTTAATTTGAAGAGAAAGACTGGCTGGAGCCTAAACTTCCCTGATCTTAATCTTCGACTGGTAATGAAAGTTGTGGAAACAGGCATAAACAATTTTATGATCAAAGGGTTTGGAGAGTGTTGCAAGTCAAAGATGGTATCAGGGGAAAACAGAATGGGAGATGAGGTCGGTGCGTGTGATGGCAAACTGCTACAAAAGGTTGGATGGGTGCTACGGGGGTTAATATCTAAAGTCTCCTTCATTTTTTCTTTCTTTTTCATTTTCATTCTTTCTTGATTCATTTTGACAAAGTTCTTCACTTTATGATTTTAGTGTTCTCTTCTGACCTGATTTTTCGTTCGTTTTTGTTCTTTTTTTTTTCGTAAATTAAAGTCCCCTTTTCTGTTTGTTTTCACTTACTTTTATGTTTCTTTTTAGCTAGTAAAAAAAGCAATTTATTTACTTCATATATCTACATTTATTTCTTTTTCTCAATTTTTGGGTTTTTTTCAGCATTGCTCATTTTCTTTCTTTCTTTCTTTCTTTCTTTCTTTCTTTCTTACTTTCGATAACTTTGTTTATTTGTTCTTTTTTGTCCTCTTGATCTTTCTTCACAATTCTGAGCATTTATAATATTGCTTTCTATTTTCTTTCTTTAAATCAATGTCTTTCTTTCTGTGACATTGTTTTTCTTTCTTTTTCTCATACGTGGCCTTTTTGTAAAACTTCTTTCTTTCTTTCTTTCTTTTACTTTAAATTTTCACACATTTCTTTCTCTTAAAAATGTTCTTTTCCTTCTTCCGTTCTTTCTTTCTTTGCATTTTTAAAAACCACAATTTATTTTTTTATTCATGTAACAATTTTTTTTCTTTTCGTAAATTTCTGAATATTTTAAATTTGTTTATTGCTTACACCGTTCCTTTCTTTGTTCTCTTTCTTCTTTGCTTCTTTCTCTTCCTTTCTTTCTACCTTCCTCTCTTTCTTCCTTCTTTACGTTCTTCCTTCCTTTCTTCCTTCATAAGTTGCATAAATGTTATTCGCTTTACAAGGGAAATCAGTTTTTTTCGGTACTTCCTGAACAAATATCTTTTCATCTTTCTAGGTTATATATTTAAAATTCGAAATAGACTTTCTTCCTTTTCCTTGTTATATTCCAGGATATTCGTACTGTAGGCACCAAAAACTGACCATTCTAATAAGTCACTTTCTTCTCATTGTCAATTCTTTTCAAGTGTTTTGCTGAAAAAAAAAGCAAAAACAAAAACAAAAACAAAAAAAAAAACTACTACGAAAAGAACTAATAAACTTTCCAAAAAGAATGAGAACATTTTTTATTTGTGCTTATAAGCAATTTTCAATTTTCCTGACTTTTTTCTCTTTACCCGTGCGAGGTAGGTATATACAAATTAATTGCGTTTTATGCACGCACGCACACATACATACATACATACATACATACATACATATACATGTGTGTGTATTTATGTGTGTTTAATATTCGGTGTAAGAAAAAAAAGTTTTCAAAATTAGATTGACATGGTGACATTAATTCATAAGTTAAAAATGTCAAAGTGACTTTCGAAAATGTTTTTCTCTTATATATATATATATATATATATATATATATATATATATATATATATATATATATATATATATATATATATATATATATATTTAGGGTGATTGAAAATTAACTCCCTATCTTAAAATACTTATAATTTCATTTCTTGTCAAAGTTAGAGGTGAGAAATACTCTATTAGAATCTTAAAAAAGGCAGTTGTTCGCCAGTGGTCCGGGAAACCGGGGTTCAATCGCAGGTTGAGATCATACCAAAGACTCCACAAATGGTACTTGTTGTCTCCTTGCTTAACATTCAGCATTATAAAGTCCTGATCTAGAGAAAGTGGAGGAATTAAGGAAATAGGAGTAGCGCCCTCTCATGCATAATGGTGTTGCGGCTATTGAAAAGGGATACTTCAGGTTACCTTCGACTCCAGTTGGCCAGCTTACCATATATATATATATATATATATATATATATATATATATATATATATATATATATATATATATATATAATTTTGAGACGTCTAAACAACAATAAAATTACATGAATAAACATAGGTAAATACTTAACTATTAAATATTGATAATTTTTATTTGGGTGTTTATGTACATAAAGTGTGTTAAGTTATATAACGTTCTTTATTTTGATTTGTTGATATTCTACTAGAATTAACAATAGAAGGTTTTATTTGCTTCTGCAGAAAAATAATTTTTTAAAAAAGAATTGTGTATGGTATAATAATCTATGGGTTGGTTGGTTATTTTACGGCGTATCAACCCTTTTCGGATTATTTAATGCCGAATCATATCATTTTGATAGATACATGGTTTTAGTTTGGTTTTATGGCATGTCAACAATTTTCGGTTATTTTATGCCAAATCCATTTTTATACATATAAGCATTTATATTTCAAACAATTCACTTTATAATAAGCACAGTTTCGTTCTATCTGACCCATAGATAGGACCTAAGCAGGTTCTATCCCTCCGGTCATGCAATGGTTCCAGTAATGCTGGAGTCTCCCCATCAGATTGCTTAGTGCCATATCCAGGAGACTCGTTGGGGGATCTTACTCCTGTGCAGAGAAGCAGTCGCTGTATTTTATAACCCACGCCGACTGGGCCAATAATCTACGTGTGATTATATACATATGTATGTGTGTATGTTATATTGTTAGAGAGAGAGAGAGAGAGAGAGAGAGAGAGAGAGAGAGAGAGAGAGAGAGAGAGAGAGAGGAAAGTTATATAATTAAGATCGATGGTCAGACGCTTGTCTTGACGCTCTTTCACTTAATCGTAAGTCATGACCACCTCCTCCATTAACAGCTCGTCAGTAATAATCACAGCTAGTGCGTACAAAAACATAAATATTAATTTATTTACTTGAAACCATATAACTGTCAGTAAACTTATGATGATTATTATTAAAAGCAATAATTATTTAAACCATATAATTATTGCTTAAATTATTTGTATCAGATAGGAATGAGTGAAACCATACAAATGAGTGCAGGTTAAATATATTAATTAAAAGTACTTGATAAGAATAGTAATTTTATTATATAATTGTTTACTCAGGATTATTATTATTATTATTATTATTATTATTGTTATTATTATTATTATTCATGTTCTTCAGGACTCTTAGTTCTTTAACAAAGTACAAGTACTTATCTGTCTTGACACTTTCTTCTTTCCCATCATCATCTTGTCGTGCCACTAGCACGGATATCCCTGACCCTCTCTCGCCTATCGTTCATTGCTTCTGGCAGGTCCTCAAGGCTACATCTCGTATTATCAGAGAGCTACTGGACGTTGGCTCGAGCTGGTCCCCCTGCTTTAGCTCGGCCATGTGAGGGGGTTCACAGGAGAACATCCCTTATGAGCTCGCCCCTGCTTCTCCAGCAGTGTCTTGCATGTCTGGTTCGTGATGGGTGCTAGTTGGCCGTATAGCTATTGCTTTGTAAGGTGTTACCTCCAGGACTTGCTCAATCTTGCTCGCAGCATTCTTGTTTAGTTGCCGTCAAGCTTTTTCTCCATGCGTTTAGTTAGCGTCTATGTAGTGTATCCATAAAGCAGTATCGACAGGAAGAAACTGCGTTTCTTTTTATCGGTCAGGTCTGACTTCCATATGACTGATAGCCTATCGATAGCTGTCCATGACTTTGTTAGTCGAGTGTCGATGTCTTTGTCGGTTGATGAGACACTGCTTCCTTTGTCAACTAGTTTCAGAGAGCTACCGCCCAGTGTGGGAATGTCGCCTGTTTGATTAAAGCACATATATTCCGTTTTGTGTACATTTTCATGGAGGCCAATGCCAGCGGCGGCTCCTTCCAGACTATGCAGTAGGGTTTCGGCTTAGGCGGGTGCATTTGCCAGAAGCGCTATGTCATCGGCGTAGTCGGCGTCGGTAATTGTTTTTGCGGGGTACCTTCTGTTTCTTTTCTTTTTCAGCTTGACTTACATTATTTTACTATTTACCTGGTCTTTACGCCAAATCTTTGATGGCGGAGGGTAGTAATTAGATACATTGTACGTATTTATGTATTTTGCTTGTTTTTTTTTTTGTTTTTTTTTTTTTTGTGTTATTTTACCAAACACATTGATAGTGGTCTCTCAAGGGGATAAACAGTTTTGCAAAATGTATTTTTTGTATTTTATATAAGCTGGGACATCCAGATATCTTATTAATGTATTCATCTGTTTCTATCTTGATCATTCTCAGGGATACCACAATTGCTGCCACGTTAGTATTTTTCAGGTGCCACATTTTTTTCTATTTCTTTGGCTAGTTTTTTTGTATTTCTTTATTTTATACTACTCTTTGAGAGATATGTTATCTGTTGGCATTGAAATATCAGTCAGAAGACATGTTTTTCTCTTTAATCCTTGATCAGCGTATGTTTTTCTTGAAAGCTTATAATTACTAGCGAATTGTTGATGGTAAACAGGTCTCTTTTATGAGCTAAATCGATATGAGTCAGATTGATTGATTAATTTTTGTGGCCTAACAGTTAGAATTACTGAGAATTTAATAATGTTTGAATACAGTGGAACCTCGACTTAAGAAAACACCATTATACGAAAAATCCTTGATAGGAAACTGGCCTCGAAGAAATTTCTGTCCCATTTAATGAAAGCATATTCAAGATAGGAAAATGAAAATCAAAAGTGCCCGACTCGAAGGGTAAAGTGTAATTATTGGTAACAACATCTATAATTATTTACGAGTTCAAATCCTGGACTCATTGCATTTCACATAGCACTAATACCCTTGGGAAAGGTATTAATCCAATTATTCTCCCTCCAGCTATGGGTAAATAGTAAGGCAGACTAGGTTCTTCAGCCTTGGTGAGGTAACTAGTCTAGGAGAAGGAAAACTCTGAATTCAAACCTGTTAAACTCCGTTTAAAAAATTGACCTTGTGTCATATCCTGCCTGAGAGGAGGGGCTGGGTAAATATGATAATTATTTTTCATGGATTTTACTATTTTCTCGTTGTTTTCAACATTTATGTAAATGGCTATGTTGTCATTAAGGAACTTATTTCTTCGGGTAGGTATAATATTTACACTCTATACGACTGCTTTTGGAGGCTGGAGCGAATAACGCCATTTATTGGGTAAACTTGTCCCATTTTGGGAAAATTCCAAGATACGAAATCCCCACCGGAACGAATTAATTTCTTATCTCGAGGTATCACTGTTTTTGAAATCATATAAATGTGTGCTGATTATTTATATGACGAACAATAACTTGAATCTATGATTTTAAATAATTATCATCATCTGTTACCTGAAACTTTATTATTCCTCGCAAAAGAAAAAGACTGATTTTAGCAATGAATAACCGGATAAAATTGATGTTCTCTAAAACTAACTAACCAACCAACCAATGAAGCGCAAATAAGCCCGCCTGATAAACATGTTTCTTTATTGAAAATTGTTCATACGTATCTCAGAACATTAGTTGCTAAATAAATAATACTTTTCTTTTCATCATTATGTTTCACATATTACGCTTCTTTTTTTTTTCATGACTTCCCAAAAATACATAGCATCGGTAATTCGAGTACATTTCCTTAATTCCAAACGCCTGCCACTGTGCACCGATTTGGCATTCGATGTTCCCCGACCTACCCAGACTATCTCCCTCATCAGTTTTTGACATTCTCAACCATATACGAAACATAGGTGCAGTTGTCTACATACAATGAACCTTTGGGTGAAAAAAAGGTTCTGTGGCGGTGCGGGAGAAAGTCTCTGGTATGCAGGGGAGCTTCAAAAATGTACACTTTGGTGGTCTATTTCCTGTTCTTGCAGCTTTTTTGTTTTTTGCTTTTCGTCTTAGACAGATTGCATATTAGGAAGAAAAAAAAACGTTTTGCTCATGTATACAAAGCCTCCGTTTACGATTTTGGAATTTTGTTGTTAGGGTAGAATCTTTGGGTGGCAAATATTCTATAGACATACTTTACTGTATGGAGGCGATCGTAGTATATTGGATATCGTTGTAGGAAATGGACTCAACGACCCAAGTTCAACCCCCTGAACGAAGCTGTTTGCATTTCCCATGGCACTAATATCCTGGGGAAAGGTATGAATCCAACTATCCTCCCTCCAGCTATGAGTACAAATAGATGGGTTCATTAGGCTCTTTAAACTTAATATATCAACTGGTCTAGAAGAAGGAAAACTCTAAATTCAAACATGATAAACTCCGTCCAAACGTTGCCCAGTCGGCAGGAGCTGTAGAATACACTGACTGCTTCTCAGCAGAGGAGGAAGACCATCCCCAAAATGTGTCCTGGATATGACACTAAACAATCTGATGGCGAGGTTCCAGTAATGCAGGAGCTTTGGGGAATGTGGAGTACCCCTTTATTGCCATGGCTCCTAGGTGCACTCTGGCCGGGAGTAGATGCACGTGATAAGGGTCCTATCTATGGATCAAACAGAACTAAACCATGCTTTCGAGAGTTTACTCTTTTGGCATTTAAACTGCGTTTTTATGCCAAACGGGAACTGTTTTTACATTTAAACTGCGTATTTATGCAAAACTGAATTATCTGAAACATATTTTTACATTTAAGTGTGTATATTGCCCAGTGGGCTGGGGCTACAGAATACACCGCCTGCACCTCTGCAGAAGGGTAAGACCCCCCTACTAGTGTCCTGGATATGACACTAAACAATCTGATGGTGAGGTTCCAGTAATGCAGGAGCTTTGGGGAATGTGGAGTACCCCTTTATTGCCATGGCTCCTAGGTGCCCTCTGGCCGGGAGTAGATGCACGTGATAAGGGTCCTATCTATGGATCAAACAGAACTAAACCATGCTTTCGAGAGTTTACTCTTTTGGCATTTAAACTTCGTTTTTATGCCAAACGGGATTGTTTAAAATAGAACTGTTTTTACATTTAAACTGCGTATTTATGCAAAACTGAATTATCTGAAACATATTTTTACATTTAAGTGTGTATATTGCCCAGTGGGCTGGGGCTACAGAATACACCGCCTGCACCTCTGCAGAAGGGTAAGACCCCCCTACTAGTGTCCTGGATATGACACTAAACAATCTGATGGTGAGGTTCCAGTGATGCTAGAACTTTGGGGAATGTGGAATACTTTTTCATTGTCATCGCTCCCAGGTCAATTCTGGTCTAGAGTGGTAGCACCTGATAGGGCCCTATCTATGGGTTAAGTAGAACTAATTTGCATACCTATGTTAAACGAATTTACTTGAAATAGAACTGTTTTGATATTTCAACTGTGTACTTAGGCTAAACTGAATTGTTTGATATAGGACTGTTTTTGACATTGAAAACGTACTTAGGAAAACTGTTTTTGACTTTGAAACTGTATTTACGCTAAACTGAATTGATTGAATTAGAACTGTTTGACTTAACTGAATAGCTTGAGATAGAAATGCTTTTGTCAATTAAACTGTGTACTCATGCTATACTGAATTGTTTGAAATATAACTTATTATCTGTATTAAATGGATTTGGCATTAAATAACCCACAACCCAAAAAACCTACCAACAACCAGCCCGCCTAAGCAATTGACCTTGTGTGGCGTCTTGCTTGTTCGGAGGGTTTGGTTAATACATACTTCATAAAGGTTTAATTATACATATATAATTGTATGTGTGTGTGTGTGTGTGTGTCAGAAACAGAGGGAATCTATCTACTATAGATGGACAAACAGTTTGATATAGAACTATTAAATTCACCAAATATTTTATTATGAAATCACTTCCAAATGATTTTTATAGTAAAATCATTTTCAATTGTTATTTATAGTGAAATAATTTCAAATGAATATTTATTGTAAAATCCTCTTCAATGTAGTTTTACAGATAAATCAATTATATTGCCTTTTTCAGGAAGACCATTTTAAAGTTTGTTTTTTTAAAGATTAAAATTATTTCCAATGCATTTTTATTTTGAGATAATTTTCAATTAATGTTTCTAATAAAATCATTTTCAACGAATTGTCATTGTAAAATAGTTTCTATTGCATTTTTATTGTAAATCATTTCAAGGCACTTGTAAAACAAAAATTATTTCCAATTCATTTTTATTGTAAAATCATATGTATTGAATTGTAATTTAAAAATATTTTTGAATACATTTTTGTATTAAAATCTTTTACCTTACCGCCTTTAGTAAGATAATTATGTATATATAAATACTCCATACATTGGCATAATGGTTAGAGTGTTCGCCAATGGCTCGGTAGACCTGGGTTCAATCCCACGTCGAGTCATACCAAAGACTCAAAAAATGGTACTTGATGCTACCTTGCTTAACGCTCAACATTGTAAGGGTTAAGTTGAGCAATCCAGAGAAAGGAGTATCACTCCTCCCCTACACCTTGGTGTTGGAGCTATCGAGAAAGGATCCTTCCAGTCACCCTCGACTACGACTGCTAAATTAACTTTACTTTTATAAATACTTCTTCAAAGTTTTTCAAACCAGCATTCACTGAAGATATTACACTGGAGTCTGAGGGTCAAGGTACTTGTCTCTTTTTTCGTTTTCTATGTTTTTCACTTTATGCTCTGCTGGAACGGCACTAAGTTCTCCGTTTTTTGTTTTTTTTTTCGATTATCGCTAAATCTGATCTTGAAGCCATGGTTAGGTGATCCGTTTCAATCTCAAAAATCCAAAGAATTCTATGCGTCTCATTCTCCATGAAGAATTCTGGTTTGGTTTGGTTTCTTTGTTTAATGGCATATCAACTCTTTTAGGTTATTTAATGCCAAAGCCATTCTCCTAGAAGAAAAGTAGTTGTACTATTTAACTCATAGCTGGGAGGATAAGGGGGTTCATACCTTTCCCAAGGGTATTTGCCCGAAAGTGAACGTAATAGTGCGACTGGAATACGAACTCGCGTACTACGATTCCGTAGTCCATCGCTTTAACCATTACACCACGAGGACACCCCCGAAGAATTCTGGCTTGTGCATATAACATTTCAGAGCATGATATAATTTCAACTTCTTGCACAATTCCCAGTGGATCAGTTTTCCCACCCAGTCATATCTTGCCTTAGAGTCCTTATGTGTTAGTTTACTATGTTCGCTTATTATGTGATCAATTACTTCGTCTTTGTCACTACAAAATCTACACTAGCTATACTTATTTTAAGGGTTTTGGTTTCAATATAATTTATCCTAATGGCGTTGTTTTGTGCTGCTATCAGAAGAGATTCCGTTTCTCTCAAAAGGTTTCCATTTATTAACAATGTCCTGGTCTTCTCATGCGAGAGTTTGCTAATTTGTCGCTTAAAATATCTGTACAATTGTTTTTGTTCCTAGTTCTGTTTCCTAGTTATTGTTGTTCTTCTGTTGTCAGTGCTGTATTACTAACCGCTTTGAGTAGCCTTCTTAATTCCTTTTAAATCTAGTCATCGAGTTCTCCTAGTGATGCCTCCACGTTGTCTTCAATATTGTTGAGTCTTTTTCCTCCTTCTGTTCTTGACCCATATAGTCTGTTTATGCACATTTCTAGGATGTAAGGCCTTGTGTATCGTCGTTACTTTTCTTCTTGTCTGATCCATTTGTCTGAGTGCATCCGTGGTCTATTTCAAGAGTGGTTGCATGTATCTTACAAGTGGTACTGCCCAGGTATTTTTGCCGAGATTGATTTCAAGCAGTTTTAACATTCGTCTGGGTCATTCCTTCCTTATCTTTTTATCATCGTGTTTTTGATGTTTTCCACTTCCAGTATATACAAGTATCCATAATTTTCTTCTTCTTCTTCTTCTTCTTCTTCTTCTTCTTCTTCTTCTTATTATTATTATTATTATTATTATTATTATACCTAGTAGTAGTAGTAGTAGTGGAAGCAGCAGGAGCAGCAGTAGTAGTAAAAATAATTGTGGTTGTAGTTTTTTTCTCCTTGCGACTTTTTACCACCAGCTCCAACTGATGGTTTTTCAAAGGAGTCTGAGTGATAGCAAGTTTTCTCAAGAATACAGGACTCGTATTCTTGCCGATTTTAGAATTGGTATGATCTGGTTAGTCCCAGTTCTTTCTTAAATCTCCAGCTTCACCAAACCCTTCTCCCTGTTCTTCTGGGCAGTTCTGAGGACAATTCTGAGGACCTCAACTACGACTGGTATCACTGTCACCTTCATGTCCCACAGTTTATTTTTGTTTTCTAGCAAAGTCAAGGTATTTGTCAGGATTTTTGCTTTCTTTCACTTTAACTTTGAGATCTGCTGGCACTGAAAACTCCTCTACATGACTTGTTCATCTTGTGAATTAAAACTAGGTCTATTCTTCTGGCATTGGGTGATCAGTTTGTATCTGAAAGTGTGAAAGAATCGTATTGGTTTCTTTTTCAAGGACAGCTTCTGGTTTGGGCATGTACCATTTGTTAGTTTAATGGAATTTTAATTTCTTGCAAAATTCCCACTGGATCACATCTCCCATCAATTCGTGCCTGTTTTCTTTTATATTTGTTTACTGTATTGACTTGTGTCTGTTTCCTCTCCACTAAATAACCTACCCTAGGTATTTCCCAACGTATTATCAATTTTTGATTTCATGTAATTAGTCCTTATTACTATTTACTTCTTGAGAGTTTTCACATCAGCGTTAGTTGATGGCTTTTCATTGGAGTTTGAGTGCCAGCAAGTCTTTTCAAGTCTCCAGGACTCTTCTCTATTCTGGCCGATCTCAGTAATACAGTAGTTTGGATGGTCTCTACTCGTCCTTTTATTTCCAAGTCCTCCAGTCCCTTTATTAATCCTTTACTCTGTGGTCCGCTGTGAAAGCCAAGTCCACAATTTTGCAAGTTCTCTTTTTTTGTTGTTGATTATTATAAGGTATAGCATCTGGCCTAGATTAAGTGATCCGTTGGCATGTCAAAGTCCCATAGGAGTTTATGTGTGTCGTTCTCTAGTTGTGCTTATACCTTTTGCTCGTATAGTCAAATTTAAATTTCTTGCACTTTATTATTATTATTATTATTATTATTATTATTACTTTCACGACAATTTTTTGAACATTATTTCATTTGCTATCTGCCGTTATAGTCTTAAACTGTTTTATAATTTTTAAGCTTTATATGATCATTAATTTTATCTACTTTAAAGTACTATCAGCCCAGTCGGCTAGGGCTGTAGAATACACAAACTTCATCTCTGTTCAAACCCTTCCACCAACGTGTGTCCGGGATATGACATTGAACAATCTGATAGTAAGGCTCCAGCGTTGAAGATTTGGGGAATGTGGAGTACTCATTCATTGCCATTTCTCCTAGGTCCAGTCTGGCCCGGAATGGTAGCACCTGATTGGCTGCTATCTATGTCTCAAATAGAACAATTTGGCATTTAAACAGTGAAAACAAATGACTTATAATGAAGTAAATTGTTTAGGTTTAGGTTAGGTTTCTTTGCTTAATGGCATATCAACCTTCTTGCGTTATTTAAAACCAAAGACATTCTTCGCGATAAATTATTTAAAATAGATCTGTTAGATCCTTTAACTGAATGCAAACAAATGACCAATGTTTAACTGAATTGCTATATATACATATCAATACTTGGAATCATTTAAGTGACTTGTACTAAATTGAATTGTTAGAGACAGAACTGTTTAAACATTTAACTGTGTGCATCTATAAAATATGTTTACAAATCAAATATTTAATATATATGTAAAAATAGACTTTGGCATTGAATAAAAATCAATGATTAATATGTAATAAAATCAAAACAAACCAATCAAAGTATAATATATTCAAATGTAATTAATTCGAGGAATTAACAGATAAATGAAACGACTTAAAGATTAAATTATAGGTTATCCATATTTACTACTTTATTTAAGGTAAATTTATCACACACACACACACACAACAACATATATATATATATATATAGTCATCCACAGACAGATCTGTTTCGATCTATCAGAACTCATCAGTGTGGCTAGACAGTATTTTCCCGTAGCTAGGATCGAAACCCGGTTGACCCAAATGCCAAGCCAAAGCTTCTAACCATTCAGCCACGAGGAGATATTAGCTGTGAAGTAAATTTTAAACGGTTATGAATCACAATTACTATTTTTTACATACATCCGTTCAACGGTTGCCGAGACCTCAATTCAACTACGAAGAGGCTTGCAATAGACGCTAATGGCAACACGATTACTTCTTCGCCAGAGAACTCAACCCCACGGGGGTAGGGGAGTATATATATCTCTATAGTCATCCACAGACAGATCTGTTTCGTTCTATCAGAACTCATCAGTGTGGCTAGGCAGTATCTTCCCGTAGCTGGGATCGAAACCCGGTTGACTCAAATGCCAAGCCAAAGCTTCTAACCATTGTATATATATATATATATATATATGGCCAGTTACTTAGCTGTATATATCAGATGGATACCTTATGAAATAGGTGATTGCAAACTTCGAGGGTACTACTGGTCATCACAGCTCGATTTAAGGTTAAAACAACTATTTATGGCAAATTAAAAAAGTAATCACTTAACCATGAAATTAATTGAAGGACTCCACTCATTATCCCTCCCAGAGACGCATTTAAAATATAAAAGTTCCATAATTTTCGAATATTGTTAGAATAGGTATACAAAGCCATCTATTTTTTTTTAAAAGTACATCTATTCGAATTCGTCTGAATTACTCAGATAAGACGTTGTTGTGACCTTAAATTTTTATATGATTCTGTTGTCCTTAGGTTAGTTGTTCAGCTCACAACATTTTTTCCGATCTACCTCTCAGACTTCTGGTGTTTCCTTTTTTGTTGTTGTTGTTTTAATTGGTTAGCTTCAAAAAATTTCAAACGGAACCCTCGACAGATATAAAATATTTCACGATACGAACAGTAGAATGAGATCAATCAACCCTATAAATTAAATAAGGTTTTTATGCAATAGCTTTCCCATCTCCTCTCCGATAACCCCACCGATGTGGTGAACATTAATGTGGGAATGATCGACAACTGAAAGTCTAGTGTTTAATTCTTGACAATGAGAATCTGTGAGAAACAACAATATGAGATCAAATGAGTTTTTGTTGTTGACTGCAGATAGTTACGTGAGTATTAAAAGAAAGGAAGTCAGGTCTTTATTAAGTCGAGTGTCCTGGTTTAGGAAATGTTATGGTGATATACCCCGTGACGTCAGAGCAGGGACCCTCCTCGACACTATAAATAGTGAATGACTCGATGAACGAGTCAAGTGAGTCAAGTAAATAACCAACAATTGTTATTGTCTGTATTTCCGTAAATATATACTGCTGTAAACCTTACATTTCTTTGTGTAAATCATTTCTGGCCCTTCAAGGTCTCAACAGGAAGCAAACGCATATTTTGGAGTAATGATTTATAAAAGATTAAATCTTTTCTCCATCGACGGATCAAAAGCACCTCACGTCTTCCTGTACAACTTTTCAAAAAGGAATTTTTATATGTTGAATTGGCTGAGGTCGGCGCTATTATCTGAAGTCAGACTGGAGCGTTGGTTGTGCGTAGGGCATGAAATCTACTAGGCAAATTGACTCTTGGACATGATTTTTATCGTGTGCCCCACGTACGAATTAGTATGTTTTGTGGCCTTTTTATGGTGGGAACCAGGCACAGTACTATAGCCTACATATGCCTGGTGTTTCGCAAAATGCCTTGAGCTCAGTCGGCATCTCCCGAAAGATGGACGCCTCATGTGTCATGCAATAAACCTAACCCCA
Organism: Sepioteuthis lessoniana; assembly: GCA_963585895.1. Lineage (NCBI taxonomy): Eukaryota > Metazoa > Mollusca > Cephalopoda > Myopsida > Loliginidae > Sepioteuthis > Sepioteuthis lessoniana. The sequence continues at coordinate 28,990,789 of OY757942.1, forward strand.
TCAGAGAGGGTTAGAGTCTAGGGGGAGGGCTCCTTGACGCTCAAAGAGCGCTGGTCTTAGCACACGTGACATGAGTGTCGGCTTCCCAGAACCCATATCAAGCGGCTTCGACCGATTGCTAAGAAGCCTCACTCTACCCGAGTCGAGTTTTGTCACAACGACCGGCCGAAATGAGAACTGGACTCTACGGCCTCTGTTACTTCTACTATTAGTCACCGCTTATATATCTTCTCTATGTGTGCTGTATGGCCATATTTGCATAGCACGTGTGTGTGCGTGCAAATATACATATGCATAAGCCAGCGGTGTTACTTCACCGAAACGACCGAGAATAATATTCTTCCAGTACTATATAGTATATGTATATTGTCATCCACAGACAGACCGTTTCGTTCTACCAGAACTCTTCCGTGTGGCTAGACGCGTAGGATGCTCGAAGCCGGGATCGAAACCCATCCAACTTTACGTTAGACTAGATCTCAGACCTCTCGGCCGACAAGCGGACCCCTCCCCTACACATTGGTGTAGTAGCTATCGAAAAGGGAGCCTTCGGGTTACCCTCGACTATGGTCGCTAACTTTACTTACTTACTATATAGTATATATTTACCAAACCCCTTTGTCACGGGCAGGATGTGACACATTTATAAAAAACTGGTTTGAATTCAGAGATTTTTCAAGCTGGTTGTCTTACCAAGGTTAAAAAGCCCAGTTTGCTCAATTATTTACCCATAGCTTGGTTCAATGCCCTTCTTAGGGGTATTAAAAATTAATGAAATACAAACAGCACCCCCTTCCAAATTCCAACATCCAAAATTAACGTGAGTGGTTGTTTTGGAACAACTTGTTTCTCTATTCTTTTTGTCACCGAGATTCAATGACAGCCTCTTTGTTTTCTTTAATCTTTTTTCAACAATCTTCTTGTCCCTTGAACGAAAGTGTTCAAAGTTTACCGAAAGTTACCGACTGCAATAAAGGCCAACTAAAGAAGGCCGGAAGATACAACGGTCGAAACGTTGTAAGAATTACAAACGAGAACAGTAGTCTGGATCGTGAGATTACTGTAAATAAAGTTTAAATTTATTCAATAAACTTAAAATTTTATCATGTTTTTCTGGGCAACATCACATTTCCCAGTTAGTTATTAATAGAGTACGCCTTTTTCAGAATATTGTTTACTATCAAATCTTAATAACTTTCTCCCCGGTAATGCTGAGTATTACAACTGTTAATCCAGAATGCAAACCTTCACAAAGAACACGTATGAGTCATAATACAAATTGGTAATCCCATCATCATGGGAGAGAAAACCTCTTTCTATTACAAATAGTTTTAATATACGTCAACATACTTGCTAATGACATTTGTATAATTATAAAGACTGGATAAAAAAAAATTAATTTAAAACTTGCCTTCCTTGAGATTTGAACTCATTTCATCTACATATCAAAAAACGCGCCCATCTGGGCGGTTCTCGCTGCCAAGACAAAATAAATAATTAGATTAATATTGAAATAATGAGGAATATAATTGAGACCATCCCACACACTCCTAATCAAATCAGACGTGCATGTTTTATAAATATCATCAAAACTGTTAATAATGACCTCTGTTCACTACATTCTATGGTCTCCAATAACCACCCCGATCCCAGCCAACATCTCGCTGACTGCCAAAGAAAGAATTTCTCTTGCTGTATTTAAGAAATAGTTTCACTAATCCAAGAGACGCCAGTCATTTCTCTCTCCGCTCCTCTCCTCACCGCCACCAACTATGAGAATGGTCTGGAATATATATTGTGAACAGTTGGAAACGTTCCTTCTCCATCTCATTTTTGCATTCGTGCTTCTGGCAGCCTGTCTGCTTTGGTCAACGGACTTGGCACCAAATACTCAAAGCCTGAATTTTAATTCCATAACAAAAGTCCACTTGACGCACATGGATAATTTTTATCAGTATTTACTCCACATTACTCCTGTCGTGTTAAGATGTGAGACGCAGTCGATTTAATGCAGGACCACCCCCAAGGAACATTTCCGGGTGAACTGGTGCAAAATTATTCTAGTACCGTCGGTATTCTACCCCATCAGAGCGCCAACGCATAACCCTTTCCAACCTCACCCTTTACCCTTTTTAATACAACCCTTAAACCTTTTAACCTAAGCTATGACCTCTCTTTGTTTTAAGACAATTAAGATTGTTACTCCCTGGTAGATGAACCTCTTGAGAGCGCTAACCCTTAAGCCTTTTATAATCTAACCCTTTTTAACCCCAATTTTTTTAGACAATGGTGGTAGTTACTTCCAGACAGGACAAACTTCAATAGAGCGCCAACCCGTACCCTTTTTTGACAATGTACTGAGGAACCTAGCCGAGCTAGTATAAAACAAATGTCGAATCATATATTTTTGGGATCTGGATAATTTTTGTCACATGGACTAGCCTTTTTTTCGTTATGGATAAGTATGTCTTTTTAGGACCTGTGAATGGTATCTATACGCTCTGTTTCGGTTCAGTATCTCATCTGTACACTTCCAAGATCAGTGTGTTGTAGCTGTACTTTAGTAAACTATAAAACAGAAAAATAAAGAGAAAATATTCTTTTAAATAATGCTTTTATAGAATTATTATTTTGATATATTAGTTTAAGAATAACACAATTTAGACCCAAAATTAATCCTAATACAAAACCTGTAATTTCTCATTACTTGGAAAGGATTTTTACGCTAACTCATTGAGAAAAGCTTCGTAAACTAGTTGCATGCGCACGAATACACATGGTGTGCAGAAAAGCGCAATTTTGTCGTTATTACCCAAGCATAGGACAATAAAGCTTATCGCTAACCCTTTAGTGAAAGTCAGATGCTTATCTGGTGGAAAGAGTTCTGAAATCAATAAAACTAGCTGTATTTTCCATACTACATATGGATTGTAAGATGTTCATTATTAAAAATAAACGACGTAGAGCTGATTTGAAAAAAAATTCAATGTCAACACTTGGTTTCTTTAATGCTAAAGCCAGTCATTAAAAAAATTTCAAGCTGTTATGATACTGATTTGTAAACAATTATGATTTTAAGAAACCGCTCTTAAAACCAATTTTTACGTCCGTTATATGGTTTAGAATAGTCCAATCAAATAATTTTAAAACTGATTTTAGTTTATATGACCAAAATTTGGGACCCTAACAGGTGTAAATATTTTTGTTTAAGATTGACCTGCGTGTAACAGTAAAAATTTAAAAAAAATCAACACTCCCGTCGAGCATGAGAAATGCAGCCACACCGCGGAATGCAGTTTAATGGCATACTCAGGAAAATTATGAATTTTATTATGGTAGAATAAGTTGATGTGATATTTGATATCACAATAAATTTCAAGATTTCGTATGGACACTTCTATTGATAGTACACACATGAAACTCTAGTCTACTCCGGCTGCAATGCACTTGTACCGTTCCAACAACTTCTAGAAGGCCCCATGGAAGCCCTCTTGTGTGAGCGTGTCAATGACCTTCGTCACAGCCTCTTTCATCTCCACAATTGTCTCATAACGACAGTCTCTATATTTTTCCTTGAGCTTAGGGAATAACCAAAAGTCCCAGAGAGCAAGGTCTGGACTATAAGGAGGGTGAGAAATTGTCTTGATGCTCATCTTGCCAAATAGTATATGACAAGAATAGAGTTGTGAGCTGGTGCATTGTCCTGGTGGAAATGCCACTGACCCGATTTGAAGAATGATAGCCTCTTCCGACGGAATCTCTTCCTGAACTCCCTTAAAACCTCAACATAGTATTCCTTGCTGACTGTCTGTCCAGTGGAAACCCAGTGCATGCAGATCATGCCAGTGCTGTCAAAAAAGGATAATCAAAAGTTAGTGGGTGGATTTGCTCTGTCTGGTCTTCTTGGGTCTGGGAAAACCAGCATGATTCCACTGGGAACTATGTCTCTTGGTCTCTGGGTCATAGAAGTAGATCCAGCTTTCATCGCAGGTCACCAGAGCATCAAGAACTGCGGGATCTGAATTGATCAGCTCGACCATCTCCCTGCTGTCATGATAACGTCTTTCTTTTTTATCTTCTCCGAGCATCCTGGGGACAAACTTCGCGCGCAAATCTTCCGCATCTTCAGTTCCTGACGAATAATTGTGTGTACAGTTCGCACACTGACATCAAACTGTGCACTTATTGTCTCTATAGGCACACGATGGTCCTTATCCACGAAATTCTTCATTTGGCTGACCTCCTTACTCCCTTAAATTACACCTCTCATCGTCCCTCACAGACTTCCTACCTTCCTTGAATCTCTTATGCCACTCAAAACCTAATGCTCGATTCATACAAGTTTCTCCAAAAGCAGTCTGAAGCATTCCGTACGTTTCTGTGGCGGCATTTTTTCCAAGTTTAAAACACAATTTTATTGCATATCGTTCTTCTAAAGTGTCCTCACGTCCAGATTGTATTTTTGAAATTCACCAGCTGTGAAAATCAGGCTTTAGTAGGGTGTATTCCAATTCCTGCTGTAGCTGTTCATTAGAAACTGAAATCATAAAATTTGGTCAGTCATCTCATAAGATGTATAGTAATAATATACTGAATTTTCAAGAATCCACGACATTTTAAATGCCGGTACAAAAAAGTCTGGAAACTTATTGAAGGCATAATATGTCCGTCGCTGTTCATTTTCATTATAAGTTTGTTATATTACTTATAATTCTTAAAGTTTTACTAAATAAAAACCTTGCTGCAATGCGATTGAAGACTTTAAACGAAGTTAGTGAGGACGTTTTTTAGCAAAGGACGAATTAGAAATTGCCAATAATAACTAATTAATAATTACTCTTATAATTAGTGATTAATTATCATTATATCTTGAAATAATTATTCTATCAATTATGCTTATTTCTTAATTTTTTTTTAATCGATAGATCGATGTTGAAGAATATAATTTTGACATAAGCTATTTATTGGATATAGTCACATGCCAAATATTTCATAACTTATCAGACCGAGAAACAATATTCTCGGAGATATTCAAATGCAATCTTTTTTTAAAGTACAGGCTACTTTGCGCGAAAAGATTTTCCTGGAAAAGAGGAAATGCTTGCTGATAAAACATTTTATTATCGATTGTTAAAGGAAAATAACGAAAAAAATTACCAAATTTTTTATATATTGGGAAATATTTGGGGTGTGGACTTTAGTGGGTAATTACAAATAATACGTTCCGCAGTTTTCTTGTTTGGATACAGATTCAAAAAGATAATGCAGGTGACAAAGTTTAAAAAAGAAATTTCCTATAAGTTAAACAAAAGAAAAGATAGAAAAGATAAACAGTTGCAATTTTTTTGCAATTTGCAGGAACGTATCCGAGAGAGAATGTCTGGTAAACAAAGTCCTTTAAATTTTAGTAGTTTTTGTAGTTTCGTTAAAATCTAGGTCGATTTTTTCAACTTTTCATTAATTTTAATTGAGTTTTCTGTTAAGTTGACTTTTCGTCGAATTCTTGGGTTTTGTTGTTCAGTTGAATTTAAGTGAATTTTTAATTAAGTTGACTTTAAGTAGAATTTTTTTGATAGCTCCTTGCCAATTTGGTTACTTTTTAACGCTTAAAGGTGAAAGGGGCAATACTTTTTTACTAGTAATCTTTTTGCTCCCTCAAAAGTAGGCCCGAGCGAACATTGAAGATTAGTAGTAACTGTTGACGGAAATGGTTGGTGGGGCAGCTCTTGGTGCCTTATTGTCTTGGCCCACCCTGGAAGCACCAAAATAGACGTTAAGAGCCACACATGGTCAGTCTGGTTCTATTCTAAGAAATAAATTTTCATAGTGAATGGAGATGTTTTAGAATAATCGATCGTGGTGAATCAAAAATTTAGATCGTGCTGATTTAAAAATTCCACCGGATCCCACGTTTTAGTGTGTATTTTTTCATGATACTTTATTTTATTAAATTAAAGACGTACAAAAGACTTTAATATTTTCGTTAGGTGATAAAATGATTTTTTTTAATATGAAGAGAGAGCATGAAATTAAATATGTGCTCTGAAATTTTTAATGCATGGACATTGCAACATTTTTGCATATTCCAAAATGCACTTACATGTCTAAAGTAACAATGCTGTACAATTGTTTTTTTCTCAAACTTAATCTTCTAATTGTAGTTATTTGAATAGTTATGAATACACTTCAAAAATAAATCTGGTAGAAATGTAAATCCGTGAACGATTTGAAACTCTACAGAGGATAAAATTCCTAAAATCTAAAAATATACTTAGAAGATAATTTGACAAGTGGAGCAGCTTGCAAGCCCTTGATCTTTCAAGAAAATTGTCATATACTCCTGGTGTATGAACTC
>OY757942.1:28999643-29057143 GCA_963585895.1 Sepioteuthis lessoniana
TTTATCTCTAAACATTTATATATATATATATATATATATATAAGTTGCTTACCAAATCTATCTGATATAAATGATAAATCCTGTAGGCAATTTTTTCATCGTCAATTCGAGCCGATAGCTCCCTGACTCTCTCTTTCACCTTCCATCTTTATCGTTCATCCCACTTGGCAGGTTCTCTAAACTGCATCCAGTGTCTGCACGGAGCTTATGTATGTAATCCCTTGTTTGACGGCTTACACTGGTGCGTCCATGTGTGGGAGTCCATCTTAGAAAGTTATGTTTTGGCCCTTTAACTGGTTTTCCGAACAATGGGCCAAGAACACAAACCTCATTAGAACGTTCCTCATGATTACCAGCGTGAAGAATGAAGTTGTGGAGGTATGATTTAAATCAGTCATCGTACTCTGTCAGTTTTTCCCTTCATCAATAGATGCCACTCTTATTGATGAGTAGCAATAATTTTCTGACTGAACTATTTAATTCTGGCTGTTGATGAGGTTGTTCCACCTAGCATCAGGTGAAGTGCGAGATTGACCCCCTTTTAGATTCATTTGCTTTGTCGTACATCCACCATGCTGCATCCTATGGTTTCTAATGTTATACGCTCGTGTGGCTCGTATAATACTCTCCTCTTTAAGAATCTGTTATTCTGTGAATATCTGGGGTGAGATAACTGATAACAATAACCGCGTATTTCCATTTTGTAGGATTTAATCTCTCTCGTCTGATCACTTTACCGAAAGGCATGAACAGGTGATATTTAGATTAGCCTTTAATATCTTCTTATTAGCTCACTCAGCAGGGTTTAGAATCCGCCGACTAAAAGAGGTATCCTGATATGACATAACACTACATGTGATTTCTGGGGTTCTGCCGAGTATTGAGTACTCTCTCTTTGCTATTACTCCCAGGTCCACTCTGACCCAGAGTGGTAGTACCTGTTAGGATTCCATCTATGGATCAAGTAAAAATAATTATAATCAAATCATACAATTCTGTGCAGACAAAAGATTATTTGATAGGATTAGTTATTTGAAACCTATAATTGTGAGTACATTATTAATATCAAAACCACTTAAAAACATAGAGGGTTGCGCAAATTATTTGTATTAGATAGTAATACTAGTTATGACTGTACAGAAATAAATGAGTACTGAAAAATGAGCGCTATTTTAAAAAAAAGGCAAACAAATATTGAAAATATAGTCATGATTACAGTCATTTACAAATTAATCCAAAGTCGGCATTAAATAACCCCTAATGAGTTGATATACTGTTAAATAGATAAACCAAATCAAAGGGGGTGTCCTCGTGGGCTGCGGAATCGTAGTACGCGAGTTCGAACTCCAGTCGCACTATTATGTTCACTTTCGGGCAAATACCCTTGGGAAAGGTATGAACCCCCTTATCCTCCCAGCTATGGGTTAAATAGTACCAATACTGTTCTTCTAGGAGAATGGCTTTGGCATTAAATAACCTACAAAAGTTGATATGCCATTAAACAAAGAAACCCAAAAAGAAACCAAATCAAATCATTCTTTATTAAATGTCTTCAATGTGGAGCCATGTGAGAACGGGTTTTATTTATCTTGTTCTGTTTCTAATGTAAATGTTTAATAAAAGTATATATTACTTCAGTTTAAAATCAGAAGGATCTTATCACTTAAGGTAATAGAAATCTTAAATCATCATTTCCTTGACCAGTCCGATCTCAACACTGAAAAAATCAGTAAAATCAATGTTTTCTGAGCGAAACAAACTTTGAGGTCCTACATGAAAATATAAATTGAATTTGAAAATTAACAGTCGTCACTCTCAGAACAATTAAAGAATTTGAACTCTTTTAGTATATCTTATAATTACATGCAAGGCAATCGATGTGATTACTCTTTACTTTCGTTTAATGTAATCTAAATCATTTTTTTTTTGGGCCTTGATTGTTCATAAAGTGTTTATTCAGTTCAGACAGGAAATAAATCAAGTTCTAAGTATTGGTAACGGTGTCCGAAGATGCAGCATTGACCCTTGTCCAACCAACGTCACCAATGAAATATTATAATGAATGGGAAAACTCTTCCTTCTTTGCTATTGGGCTGATATTCGTGATACTGTGGGTGAGAACTTGGGGAGGGAAGGAAGGGTTATCGCTATGGTTACTTTCTGTTCATTCCTCTGTCCATTTGAAGGTGAAAGAGATTGACCAGTGGTCGGTTATAGAGGAGTGTGGGGAAGGGTTAAGAAAACAAATCGCAATGGGAGATAAGGGGGAAAGAATGACGTGAGGGGAGAAGGCCGTGTTGTTTGGGGGCGGGTTGGTGATGAAAGTCGACGTGTGTCGAAGAAATATGGTTCTTATTCTAGAATATTGAGTCTCTGAGAGGATTGAAAAGACAGGAACAAGGAAAAAAGACCACTCTCTCTAAAGAGTAATGGTTAACAAGTTATCTTCGCAGAGTATTATAACGTAGGGAAAACTGAAAGAAATTTTCACGAAGACAACAAGAGATACAGATAAAAATGTACGGTTCTTGCGGAACATAGAGTCGAATCTACACCACATTCTCCAATCTAAGGATAAAGTAGAACTGTTCAATCTTTTACCAGGGATTATTACAAATTTTAAACAGAATCTTTTATCAGGGATTATTACAAATCTTAAACAGAATCACCCAAACGTGAAACCATCCAAATGTGTACAAAAAAGATTAATATTAAATTAGACAGGAATTCTTGATAAATGAAATCAATAAGAAGCAATACTTGAAACTATTCAACTATGTGCAAACGATAAATAGCAAGACTTGAGGTCATTTACATGTGTGTAAACAATAATAGCAATACTTGAGACCATTTAATAAACAAATGAACACAGTTTCATTAAAAATGTTACCTACAAACTATTTGTTAACAAATCACACACACACACACACACACATATATATATATATATATATATATAAATGTTTTGACATCAAATGACCAACAAGTATTGATATGTCATCACATCCAACCAACATTTCCCCAACTAATATTCATTTACGCCTTTCATAATGTAAAACGTAAAACAACTTCGTCCATTTGCTATGATGTGTTTTGCAAACCGCTCTTGTGCACATCAGATGCAGAGAACACAATGAAATAATTGGATAGAGAAAGTTTTCAGCTAAAAAACAATATTTCTCCACCTAATTACTATTATTTGCTTTACATTTTCGCCTGTGATGAACATTCAAAGATCTCTTAAGAGTCGCTCCGAAATTATTGCTTCCCATTTTCCCCCAGAATCTACGACAGAAACAACAAGCGTTTTAGAACGAGTTTTGAACTTGACAAAATTATTTTCCACCAAATAACCTCCGTTGGCAAATTTAAGAGAGGGTAGCACGCTAGATCTTGTTTATCGCTTGCGAAAATGGATTGACGATTGTGGTGAATAGATGATAGAACTTAGTAGCTGAAAACTTTCTCTATCAAGTGATGTTTTCTTTTATCGTCGGTAGACCTGTTGTATTCACGTTATGGTGCCCATTTGGATGGGGCTGTAAAATACACCGTCTGCATCTTTGCTGAGGAATAAGATTCCCTTAATGATTGTCCAAGATATGACATTAAACAATCCGATGGTGAGGCTCCAGTTTTGGAGGATTAGGTAATGCTCCCAGGTCCATTCTAACCCAGAGTGGAAGTACCTGAGAGGAACAGTAGGACATTTTGTTAGAAATTGGTAGAATTAAAAATGATTGATTATTTAACTGTGTGTAAACGAATAACATGTTTAATTGAATTGTTAGTGATACATAGCAATGCTTGGAACCATTTAACTGTGTGCAAACGAATGAGTAATGTTGAATTGAATAATCAGCATTAAACTGCATTCTTTACTGCAATCTTTACTGTGCGCAATCAAATGATTAATTTTAGATATTATTATTGGTTTTAGATATAAATGTTTTAGACCATTTAACTGTGTGCTCAGGATCATTTAAAAATATTATGAAGAAAATGTGTTTACAAGTCATACATCAATTATATTTGTATAAAGAGGATTTGGCATTAGATAATCAACACTGGTTGATATGCCATAAAATCTACCAACCAGCCAACCAATAACTTTGCGCTTTTATCCTTAGGAATAGCGTGAATCCATCATTTCACCACCCTCCAGCTATGGAAAAAATGAATTGTTTAACGGCATATCAACTGCTTATGGTTTATTTAATGCTGAAAATATGATTCATTTGCTACATTTTAAACAACAGAACATAAGCATAACTATTTATGTTTTGAACGTTCAGTGATTTTTTGCACACATTTATAAGGTATCAAGTATTCTTATTTTTAGTATAAATAATCTCCGTACAGTTTTAAGATTTCACATTCCCTGCAAATACTAACGATTTTTAAACATATCTATTTGAATCATAGACGGTATTCGTACAGGTACTACCTTTTCAGGCCGGAGTGGATCTAGGGATAATGACACTGAAGAGGTTCTCCACTTTCCGCAGAGCTCAAGAACTGGTTAGTCAGCCTAGATACTGTTTAATGCCATATCTAAGATACGAAGCTGGCTTAGAAACAGAATAATTTAAAGCGGGTTGGCATGAGACTTGCAATTCCACCCAGTGAAAACTTCTAAAGTTCCTTTAGAGGAATAAAACTCGATGGTAAAATAAACCCCATCCCTTGCTTTAAAAACGACAAAAAACAATTAAAAAGTCAATGGATCACAGTATCTTGTGCTTCATTAGCTCTTGTCAAGACATTTACAAGGAAGCCACGTCTTAAGAAATGATTACAAATTGTTGGAGGAAGAGTAAGCGACCACAGGTAGTATCAGCTAATCAAGGACTTAAATGACAAAAGTTATTTTTGACGAATAAAGATTTTGCAGTTTTGGTAAGGACCTGCTATAACTGATTAAATATGAGATTAAAGCTGGAAAAGAAAATTGTATTAACGTTGAAAGAAGAAAAAAAAAAAAAAGAGGAAAAGATTACTAATTTTTTCATAAAAGACTTACAACTTTATTTTCAGGTTTTTTATTATCTTTTTTCTGTTCTTCTTCCATTACTTTGTTTAAATGACTGAACAAAATGTTAAAATACAAAATGTATTGTTGACCACGCATTATACACTTACCTTTAAAATAGATTATAGAGTATTTCAATTTATTTTCAGTTAATTATTGTATGAATTCTTTAAATAGGCAGTAACTTGGTATTGAAATTATTAGTGACCAGAGGATTTTTTCATATATGATAATCCAATTTTATCTCAGTGTTACTGCAGTACAGCAAAAATACAGGGTGACCCCACAAAATACAGAACCCATAAACTTTTTTATTACATCAACAAAAATAAAGCAAAATAATTTTAATTCTTTTCCATGATAGACCAGAACATGTTGGTGAATACTATGGTCCTAATTTTTTATGCACAGAATCTACTTCGTATTCTGAAAAAAGAAAAGGCTAGAATTAAATTTATGAATTTCAGGCAAAAATATATGGGTTCTGTTTTGTTTTGTTTTTTTGGTCACCCTGTAGTATAGTGCAGCAAAATCTTTGCTATCACAACACGGTTAAAATACTTAAATTTTGAGAATAAATCATTTTCCAATCCATTTTGTAGCATTGTAGGTTAAGGTGTACAGCCTAAAATAGATTCTTAAATTAACCAAAACATGAAACATTTTTCCATACTTTTTCCCTTTTTATATATCCTTCGTATACCCGCTTTAAGAGAGTATCAAATATAAAGAGATAAACTGATTAATAAATAAATAAATAAAATTGGGGTTAGAAGGTCTGTTGCACATCACTTCAATAAAACACCTATTTATTTTTGTTGCATTGTCCACAAGACACACGTTGTCCACAAGACACACATTGTCCACAAGACACACGTTGTCTGATATTTAAATATCTGACCAAGTTAGATAACTCCAGGTATACACAGGTTTATTTTTAATTTTGATTTTAGCATTTCGTCTTTGAAAAGTTTTGGATGCTTCTTACCTAATAACTTACAGGCTTAAAACTAATATGAAATTATATAATTTTGTTATTAATCTCAAGTCGACCAAAGAATGATTTCAGTACCATATAATACAGTACTATCGCCGTCGTATTTGAGCGGTTAGCAGCTAAATTGTTTTCCCTATCAAAGTTATCTGATGAGGGAGGGGTGATTAAATACCTAGCAAAATGAAAAATGTGTGAACAAAACCTCAGTTGTATCATCAGTTTTAGCATAGACTTACAGAAAAAAAAATCTGATCCATATATAGCTAAGTGTGAAACGCTGATGACTTGAACGCTCTGCTTCAAAACACAAGAGAAAAAATTCTCAGGGAGAAACTCCATGTGAACCCTTTCTTTTACTAATTACTACTGACGGACAGAACGTGACTCAAGGTCAATTTTTAAGCGGAGTTTTACAGGTTTGAATTCAGAGTTTCCCTTCTCCTAGATTTTATTACCTTACCATGGCCAAAGAACCCAATCTGCTCTACTATTTACCCATAGCAGGAGGGATAATAAGCAGATTCATCCCTTTCCCAAGGATGTCAGTGCTATATAAAATGCAATAAGCCTTGTCCAAAATTAGAACTCATGTCACCGTCTCCATTTCCTACGACGATAATCATTATACCACGGGCATCTCCTTTCTGTATCAGCAACTGAAAGGCCAAAATGAGAAAGATGTCTCAAAGCGCTATTGTATTTTAAGGAGTTTGTTCGTTGTTGAATGGCATATCAACCTTCTTGGGTTATTTACTGCTAGATCAGTCCTTTTAGAAAAACAGTGGTGGTGCTATTAAACCTATAGCTTGGAGGATACGGTTCATTCCTTTTCCAAAGGTATTTGTCCGAAAGTGAACGTTATTTCACGACTGGAGTTCGAACTCTCTAACTACGAATTCGCAATAACCATAGCGCCACAAGGACACCTTCCCAGTTGTTTTTGTTTGGACCGGGGCCCAGGGCTAATCAAACTTAACCTTGATTCCTGTGCATGAACGTACTTACTGACTGGTGACCAACGGTTAAATTACACTCTTAGGACACTCGTATATTTCTCGTACTATAAAATGAAAACAGAAAAAATCAATAAAGCGCAAAGTGAGAAAAAAATAAAAGAATGAAAAGTTACGAAGAAAACAATAAAGAAAAAATTGGAAGGAGAAAAAGAAATCATTTAAAAGAGAAAGCACACCACCCATCCAGTTAACTGTTATTGCACCTTAAACTAAAATTTGTGTGAAAGAAAGTTCCTAATGCCCCGGAGGGAGGGAGTAAAAAGAGTGGCCGTCAGATAAATACTTCTAGTGCTTTGCATAACGACCCTCTATTCACTGTCTCAACCTGATCTACGCCAGCCGACAGTTAGTTTCTATCCATTTCACTGGTTCTTATCAATTCTATACACGCCGACGCAAATATATGTCTTTTTCATGTCGTTCAATCTTCAATCATTACAGCCAATCTGTCGCGAAATGGGACTTTCGACTTCTTTCAATTTCAGAGCGAGAGGCCATAACTATTTAGAGGGCCAAAAAGAAGGGCTTAAAAGGTTGAAGAATGAGATGAGACACAGGGTTGGTTTGGTGTGATTGTGGAGGAAAAGTGTCAGATGGACCAGGCAGCATATTTCTGACTTGTCGTTTCCACAAGCAGATTGCTCGATGGTTACCTGTCATTTCTAGTTTCTTTTATTCATTTTTTTTTCTTTTTTGTTTTTATTGGGGTTCGGAGTTTTGCGTTGTTTTGTCATATTTTTCCGATGATGTGTCAAGTCTGAATGTCAAGATAGTGTCTTTGTTTTAAAGCAATTTTGTCAGGGCGGAAAATGTGCATATGTGGAAAAAAAGAGATTAAGAAAGGAGGAAATACAAATAAATTAAAAGAAGAAAAGGCTGAAAGAAAGATAGAAGGCGAAAAAAGTGGCTGGAATGATGAAAGAAAGAGAAGAAAAGAAAAAAAAACACAGTTGATCAAAGAAAAAGATAAATAACTAGGGTTGACGGAAGAAATTGAAGAAGGAAAGAAAGAAAAAAATGAATAAAAATAAAAAAAAACACAAAAAAGACAGAAAAAACAAAACAAAACAAAAACATAGAAATGGAGGAATGTTGAGTAAAATAAGAAAGAAAAAATGTTGATGGAAGGAAAATATTAAGAAATCTGAAGAGAAAGAAAGAAAGAAAGAAAGAAAGAAAGAAAGAAAAAGTTAAAACAAAAATGAGCTAAAACACAAGTAATGGGAAAATATTGATAAATGAAAGAAAGAAACAATAAATTTTGTGATGGATACAGTTAAAGGTTTATCAAAATGAAGAAAAAGAAAGAAAGAAAAAAATTATAGAAGAAAGAAAGAAAGAAAGAAAGAAAGAAAGAAAGAAAAAGCTGTAAACAGTAATGAACTAAAACCCCAAAATGGGGAAATATTAATAGATGAAAAAATGAAACAGTTAAAGGTTGATCAAAATGAAAAAAAAAAAAAGAAAAATGTTGATAGAACAAAAATATTAAAAAATATTGACAGAAGAAAGAAAGAAAGAAAGAAAGAAAGAAAGAAAGAAGCTGTCAACAAAAATGAAGAAATATTGATTAATGTAAGAAAGAAACAAAAAGAAAGTGACGGAAACAGTTAAAGGTTGATCAAAATGAAGAAAAATATAGAAAGAAAAGAGAAAGAGAAAGAAACAAAGGTTTATCAAATTAAGCAAAATAGAAAAAAAAAGAAAGGAAGAGGGAAAAAGAGAGCAAAAAAAGAAAAGAAGAATAAAAGAATAAAAGAGAAAGGGAAAGAAAAGCTAAAAGGCTAACCCAATTAAGCTAAAAGTCTAATAATGAAAGGAAAGAGAGAGGGGGAGAAATAAATAAATAAAGAAAGAAAGAAGGAAAGAAAGAAAGAAAGAAAGAAAGAAAGATAAAAAAACGACCAAAGTTTGATTGAGAGAGAGAGAGAGAGGGAGAGAGAGCATAGAAAAAAACTAAAAAAGAAAGTCTACGGAGAAAACTGCATTTAATTGAAGTATTATTTTGATTGATATACATATATGATTGATGGATCTATTTCTATCAATAGAAGTTTGATACTCATGAATTTGGGGAATTTAGAAAAACAACGGAAATTGTGCTAGATTCTAAGATCAACCGACACATGATGAAACATTTTTTAATACTTTATCCCTTCTTTACCTATTTATCCTCAGGAAACTCGCTTGCAGGGATTGGCAAGAAATGGCGGCTAAAAGTTCTGTAGTACCACTATTCAATAAAACTACCGCTTTAGTTTTGTTCCATTTTCCACCACAAGGCAAACAAGGTAATCGTCTTGTTATTAAAAGAAACAATAACACTAAAGTCTTGTAATAATTGTAGAAAAAAACATAATTCCAAAAGATGGTTGTGAATGTAGACTAGTCAGATAACTTGTCTCAAACTGTATGCAAGCAAATGATTATTAAAATGAAATAGTTATTTGAGAGCATGTTATAGGGTATAAATTATTTCTTTTAATCTATTTAATGATTAATATCAATTGGTCAAATACATGCCTAGACTACGTACTTCGAACGTCAATTAATTTAATGAAAGAAAATGGCTTACACTGGAAAAGACAAGGAGCAGACGATACTCTTCACGAGCAATTACGAACGCGGAAGGACAGCTCTTCTTGCAAATACACTCGCCCAGGCCGAATACCTGCAGCATTGTCTGGAACAAGCAGAAGATAGTCTTCCATGCGAACTCAGACAAAACAGAGTACGTGTGCTTTGATCCAAGAGCTCACATCTCCACAAAAATTAGTGGATCTCTGAAACTAGTGGACAAGTTCACCTATCTCGGAAGCAGCGTCTCATCTACGGACAATAACATCAATACATGACTAGCGAAGATATGGGCAGCTATCGATTGGTTATCGGTTACACGGAAGTCAGACCTATCCGATAAAATAAAACACAATTTTTTTCTGAGTAGCGGTTGTGTCCATATTACTATATGGATGCACCACATGGACGCTGACAGAAAAAGGCTTCACAGCAATTGCACAAGAATGCTACGAGCTGAAATGAAAAAATCCTGGAAGCAACATCCAACAAAACAGTAGCCATACGGCCATTGACCACTCATCACAAAAAAAAAATCCAAATTAGATTCGTTGGAGACTTTTGGAGAAGTAAGGACGAACTCATAAGAGACGTTCTCCTGTGGACCCCTTCACACTGAAGAACAAGTTTTGGACGAATAGCTAGAACTTATCTATAATAGCTCTGTACGGACACAGGATGTAGTTTAGAAAACCTGCTGGGAGCGATGGACGATAGAGATGAATGACGAAAGAGAGAGTTAGGGAAATCCGTGCTAACAACACGACAGGATTATGACGATGATGGGTAAAATAGAAGTATTTAATCATTCACTATACTTAAAACCAATTAACATTGGTTCGTTTAAAAATTTTACCTACAACTATTTGTTTATGAATAATATTTGTGTGTATATGTATTAACAGGATTTGGTATTGAATTGCCCTCAAGGATTGATATGCCATAAAAGGAGGTGCCCGTGGTGTAATGGTTGTAGTCGTAGGAAATGGACACAGCGACACAAGTTCAAATCCTGGATGTGACAGATTGCATTTCACATTGCACTAATACTCTTGGGAAATGTATGAATCCAATTATTCTCCCTCCAGCTATGGGTAAATAGTCGGGCGGACTGGATCCTTCAGCCTTAGTGCGGCAACTGGTCTAGGAGAAGGAAAACTCTGAATTCAAACCTGTTAAACTCCGCTTAAAAATTGACCTTGTGTCATATCCTGTCCGAGCGGAGGGGTGGGTAAATATGGATATAACATAAAAGACAACTCAATTAATTAATAAGTTGGCGCCCGTAGTCGAAGGAGATCTGAAAGCTCCCTTTTCAGTAGGGAATTCGAGGAATAGGGAAGGGTGCTACTCCATTCCATGGATTGCTCCACTTTACCCTTGATCTTTACCTTGAAAGGCTGAGTTTTGTGGAAAGTGGCATCAAGTACAACTTTTTTTGGAGATTTTGGTATGACTCGACCTGGGATTGAACTCTGGTCTCCTGGGCTACTGGCGAACACTCTACTCATTAGTCCAATAGCCCATTCGACGTTGAATAACCCATAAGGGGTTGATATAAAAAAAAACTATATGTGCACGGTACTTTCACAAAAAGGTTGTTCTAAATGGAAAATCCCTTATTTTCTTGTATTGACCGATGATATCAGAGGTAAAAGTTAGTTGTATATCAGTAGAAATTGAATACTCTTTCTCTGTCTATCTGTCTGTTTATCTGTCATACATTAATACACTAATACACACACACACACACACACACACATATATATATATATATATATATATAAGATCTTGTGGTAGATACGGGATCTTGATATTGTTTTTAAAAGCATTTACAGAGTATCAAGAGTGATTTAAAATCCTGAAAAGGATTTTAAATCGTTTTTAGAATTTTAAAACGTTCTAATCAGTTTCCTTTTAATTGCACTGGATACGCTCTGTATGTGGATTTTGTTATATCAACGTGGATAGGAAAATATATATAACAATAGCCATACATCGAGCACTCACATAAATTTATATGAAATTCCTCATATATTCTATACGCGAATAATCCACATCTACTGTCTTCGGACGCTAGCCGGATATTACTGATATATATATATATGTATATATATAGTCATCCACAGACAGATCTGTTTCGTTCTATCAGAACTCATCAGTGTGGCTAGACATATTAGCTTCCAGTAGCTGGGATCGAAATCCCTTCAGCTACGAGGAGCCAGTAGCAGCGAAGTAAATTTTAAACGGTTATGAATCACAATTACTATTGTTTACATACATCCGTTTAACGGCTACCGAGACCTCAATTCATATATGAAGAGACTTGCAATAAACGGTAATGGCAACACGATTACTTCATTCGCTGGATAACTTAACCCTACGGGGTAGGGGAGTATATATCTCTATAGTCATCCACAGACAGATCTGTTTCGTTCTATATATATATATATATATATATATATAAGCTCATTATTCCAGTAGTATATGCTAGTAGTACATTAGAAAAAGTTGATGATATTTGCAATAGACACGACTAATCGAGTTCAAACCCTGGACGGGGCAGTTTGCATTTTACATTACGCTAATACTCTTATGAAAGGTATGCATAAAGTCTTCCTCCAGCAATTGGTTAGTAGCAGAGCAGACTGGGCTCTTAACTGCGGAATTACAACCAGTGTAGGAAAAGGAAAAGTCTGATTTCCAACCAGCTAAAAATTGTAATTGTGTTTGTGCGGAGGGATTGTTAATCACACACAAAGTCGCACACACACACACACATATATATATATATATATATATATATATATATAAATATATATATATATATATAGTCCTATGCTAGTCACGGAGCCCAATATAGTGTGACTACTAGTCACAGAACTTGTGGCTATTGTGTTCGCGACTACCACATTAGCTTCCGACTGTTTGCTTTGTCAAATCCTTCCGTGCCCACGCTGTGTTTAAAAGATCCATGGAGAGGGGGTTGACTCAATTCAGCAGGATCTTCTCTGACGGTCAGGTAATTGTCTAGCAATTCAAAGAATAGAGAAAACCCGTTGTTTAACAACAATAAAAAATCGTTTTTATTGAAACACGTTTGTGAGACAATAAATAACAAACAAACGATGTTTGCTTTCCTGACAAAAATAAGAAATAATATCGTGTGAGGAAGAGTGACGATGAGATGCATTTAGAGTGACACTAATGTCTCTAAAGTCTAGGACTTTGAATTTTTGTAATGTCGAACGTTTTTCGGAGTGCCACGGATTTAGAATGGAAGGGATGCTTCTTTGGCAGTCTTGAGTTCCTACTTGGTTCTTTTTCTCATCCTCTCTGAAGAATCGTTTTTCCATCCCATTTTCTATAAATCACTATCTGGACTAAAAAATATTTTTAGTTGGTTGTCCAATAAGAGACAATAAGGAGTCATATTCCCATTGGTCAGCAAATCTGAGTTCAGGATTATATCTTACAGGTATAGGGAAAACCCTTTTTAAATGAACAAAAAATTCAGCATCCCCTGATTAGATGAGCCATGCCAAGCTCACCTTTATCTAGGGTGGAGCAAAATTAAATCTCTCTTTTGACATTGACCTTTAAGATAAGGACTCGAAAAATATGTTTTACGAAATGACCCGTTTCAACTCTGTGATCGATGAAGTTAGTTGACAACCGAAAAATCAAATAAATTCGGTGACCTTTACAATAAAAAAAAAATTGTCTCACACTTAACTGACATTTAGGAACAATCAACCAGCTTTTTAGGTCAATTTAAACCTTGAACAAAAAGATCCTAATTTTATGGATCTTATTGTTTTTCATATATATATATATATATATATATATATATATATATATATATTAATTTTCATATATTTCATAAATTCTAATTTTTACATATTAATTTAGTATTAAACAGCACGTCGTGTTATATATATATATATATATATATATATACTGTATGGTTTTATTTCCTGAACTCTAATTGGAGAAAAAGCTAGGTAGTAACTACACAATAATTCTACCTACTGTTTTGAACAAATCTTGGAAGTAACTCTTCCCAAAACATTTACGCTACGGCCATTTGCCACCACCTAAAAAACAAAACAAAACATTCAACGAGAATTAACAAGACGCACGTGATATGCTGCAAATTGCTTGTGATAAGTGACGTTCGATAAACTCCAACACGTAGACACACCAGTAATGATGAGCAAAGAATTTAATTCATGAGCCCAGGATGAACACTAGATACAGTCTAGAGGACATGACCAAGAGTGACTGACGATAGGGATGGATGGAGATTCAAGAATATCCATGCCGGTAGCACGATTTGAAGAACACACACACACACACACACACACACACACACACACACACACACACACACACACACACATATGTATATATACGAGGATCATTAAATAAGTTTCCAGACTATTTTTCTTATGGGCACTTTTATTGATAGTACACATATGAAACTCTAGTATCCTTCGAAGTAATCTCCTCCGGCTGCAATGCACTTGTAATATGGAAGTCCTCTTGTGTGGGCGCGTCAATGACCTTCGTCATAGCCTCTTTCATCTCCTCAATTGTCTCATAACGACAGCCTCTGAGCTTAGGGAATAACCAAAAGCCACTGGGAGCAAGGTCAGGACTATAGGGAGGGTGAGGAACTGTGTTGATGCCTATCTTGGTCAAATAGACTATGACAAGGATGGAGTTGTGGACTGGTGCATTGTCCTGGTGGAAATGCCACTGACCCGATTTGAAGAGTGCTGGCCTTTTCCGACAGAAATCTCTTCCTGAACTCCCTTAAAACCACAACATAGTAACCCTAACTCTAACCCTTTGGCCAATCAACTCTGGTGTATTGACTTCCTTACTCCTCCCACATCTCTCATCATCCCTCACACACTCCTTGCCTTCCTTGACTCTCGTATGCCACTCAAAAACTGATGCTCGATTTATGGAAGCTGGTCCAAAAGCAGTCTGAAGCATTCCATACGTTTCTGTGGCATTTTCTCCAACTTTAAAATACAATTTTATTGCATATCATTCTTCTAAAGTCCAGATTGCATTTTTGAAATTCACCAGCTGTGACAATCAAGCTTTAGTAGGGTGTATTCCAATTCCTCCTGTAGCTGTTCATTGGAACCTGAAATCATAAAAATTAATCAATCATCTCATAAGATGTATAGCAATAACATACTGGATTTTCAAGAGTCTACGACAATTATAAATGCCTGTACAAAAAATGTCTGGAAACTTATTGATGCACCTCGTATATATATAATTTTATTCTTATGTCTAATTCTACCATTCTCGTGGTGTGAAACTTGGTAGATACTTTCTGGCTCTTCTAGGTAATATATATATATATATATATATATATATATATATATATATATATATATATATATATATATGTTTGTGTGTGTGTGTGTGTGTGTGTGTGTGTGTGTGTGGATATATATAGTTTTTTTTAAATAGTTATTGAAACTGTTGAAAATTTTATTTATTTATTTATTTATTATTTTGATTGCGGACGGGGTCAGAGTTTTTCGGTCCAATTTTCTCGACGAGATGAAAAATCTATTTAATGCTAATTCTGTCTTGTGTAGAAGCTTTTGGGTCTCCTATATTTGAATTGTTTGCTGCTCCCTAAGTGGCAAGCTTCTCTTCGCCTTTTTGGTTGAGGGGTGAGTGTCCCTTTCCAAAAGGTGGAGATTAATATTTATGTCAGCTCCGTGGTTTGGAATTCAACTTTTTTTTTCGTGTGTCATTGATGAACCGGCAGTTCCTAAACCTGCATCCGGAGACATCAGGTTTATTTTCAGGTCAGCACAATGCACTCTTCTAGCGACATTGAGTCAAGTTTTAGATTATTTTCCGTATTATTTGTTTTTTGTATTGTCTTGACCTGCAAAAGTGGTGAATTATGTTTTTTTTTTTTTTTTCGTTTGTTGTCTAGATTGAATTTGACATACGCACACCCGGTGGGTAAGGAGTTAATAAAGGAAACGTTTATCCATCAGCTCATATGAATTTCGTTTCGCTACTTGAGAAGAAAACTAATGCGGATGGATAGTTTTATAAAGACATGTTTCTTCACCCCATCCAAACTTCAAATTATTACTGGTACTAAATATCTTATTGTTTATAACAAGGCCACACACATTTCTTTTACCCCAGACAGTAATTTTTTCCTTTGGGCATATATATTATTAAAACAAAAAAGACACAAACAAAAATGGATGAAAAGAATTTCTGACAAATTTAATCCACTGATTAATTATTTCCCTCTGTATGATAATTTCTCAATATTTTTTTTTACCGCTGTTCACCAATGAATGCATTAGGATCATACTTCTTCCGCTAGAAAATCAAGACCACACACATTCGTGTTCATCGGATTATGACTCAGTACTTGAACTGTTCTGCCAGAACCGGATATGACGTGAAAGGTTACCTCACAGTTAAAAGAGAGATAAAGTACATTTTATTTTGTGCGTAAAGTTAATAATTTAAGCATTTGTAAAATTCGAAACAGTCTTCACATCATATATTTTGTGTATTGAATATCATACTCAACGAATGTCTGATTCAAATATCATTTGTTGGTTGGGGTTGTGGCCTGTCAACAAGTGTTGATTATTCAAGCCAAAGGCGGATATTATTATTTGCAAGAACTTATATATTTTCCGTTATTCTTTTTTAGCTATACATTTCCAAACAATGACAGTTTTAAGTAACTATTCTTAACATTAACCTTGAAAAAAATTATAGAATTAGTAAACTTAGCTAGATTTATTGATTTTAATTGTGTGTCAACCTGTTTAAAGTTATATTATGCCCAGAGTTAGTATATATTGAGGTTAAAATATGGAATGATCTTGTAATTTGCAATTTTGAAACGAATACCAATGCAAGTCTTGATATGCAAATCGGTCAATGTTAAAAAACAGAACTTGCAGACCTCAATTTACAGTTGGACGTACCAAACTGAAATATAGATGCGACAAAAATACAGAAAGCCAAATAAAAATCAACGCTAAAACAAAGTGAAGATGATGAGGATTAAGAGAACAAATGAGAAAAAAATAAGGCACGTTAAACAATTGAATATCAGAATTGAATCAGGAATCTGCATTGGTCAAGGCGATGATGCTGCATATTTTGTTTGGTGCCATTCAAATTACATATATCATCCTCATCATCATCATGTGGTGCTGGTAGCACGGATATCCCTGACCCTCTCTCGTCACTTTTCCCTATCGTTCATCGCCTCTGGCAGGTCTTCTGGACTATATCCCGTATCCTCACATAGTTGCTGAATGTATGTTCGTGCTGGTCGTCCTGCTTTTGCTCGGCCATATGTGGGGGTCCATAAGAGTACAACACTTGTAAGTTCGTCGCTGCTTCTCCAGCAGTGTCCTGCATGTCTGGTTCATCTAACTTGAATAGTTTTTTTGTGATGGGAGGCAGGTGGCCGTACAGTTGGTGTCTTGTGGGGTGTTGCCGCCAGGAATTGTTCAATATTGTTCGTGTAATTGTTCTTGTGTAATTGCTTCTTATCTTTGTCAGCTCGAAGCCGTTTTCTCTGATTTTATCAATCGATGTTCTAAGCACGTAATCTAGACAGATGATAAAGAACTATGTAGCTAGCGTGTCCCCTTGTAGTACTCCTGCTACAATGTCGAAGTATTCTGCGTCTCCATCTGGTGATCGTACTTTTACTTTGGTGTTTCTATAGAGAATCGTTGTTGCTGCTACAGTTTCATTAGGTAGGCCGTATACTAGTAGGATTTGTTCTGTCTTTCCTCTGTGAATGGAATCGAAGGCCTTGGTAAAGTCGACAAATAGTAACGTCGCTTGTATGTTTTTTGCCCGTACACCTTCAAGGATTCTACGGATGGTTAATATTTGTGAGGTCGTGGATCTATTTCTTCGGAAGCCATTTTGGTTTTTCCTAAGAATGTTGTCGATTTTGGGTTCTATGCGGTTTCGTAGTAGGGGATTGTAGATATTGGCTGCAATCGATGTAAGTGTTATGCTTCGGTAGTTTTTGACTAATCCGAGGTCACACTTTTTAAGGAAGGTGAGTTTGCAAAGACGACTGTCAGAAGAAAATAAGTAAACTTCACAAGTTATTCATGATATACTATAGGTTCTATCTTTTAAGTCTTTATTTACTACTAAATAAAACAAGCAAGATTAGTTTTTTTTCTCAATTTTTTATGGCATCTCAACCAAATAAAAAACAAGAACATTCTCTAAGTGTGCTTATTCCATAATTTTCACCTGGAATAGTACAAATAATTTGTACTGAGTTTAATGGTTTCAAGTATTTTATGTAATACGAATAATTTGCAAGCAATTAAACGGTTTATTGGATTTACAGTATACCAACTCCGACTGGTTTGCTTTGGTTTGGTTTGGTTTTCTGGCATATGAATGGTTGTTGGTTATTTAATGCCAAATCTTTTTTATAGATATATATCATGAATATGATTTTTAAACACATTTGGTCGATAATCTTTTTAAACCAGCCTGAACTCATTTTTTTAACCAGTTAAATTGTTTCACTTGTTTTTATCCAATAGGAATAATTATATTTACTATTAATCATTTGTTTGCCCTCAGTTAAATTTTTTCACGTTTCACGAGAATTAACAAGACGCACGTGATATGCTGCAAACTGCTTGTGATAAGTGACGTTTTATAAACTCCAACACGTGGACACACCTGTAATGACGAGCAAAGAATTAAATTCATAAGCCCAGGACAAACACAGCATACAGTCTAGAGGACATGCCAAGAGTGACTGACGATAGGGATGGATGGAGATTCAAGAATATCCATGCCGGTAGCACGATTTGATGCACATACACACGCACGCACACACGCACACACACACACACACACACACACATATATATATATATATACGACGATCATTAAATGAGTTTCCAGACTTTTTTCTTATGGGCACTTTTATTGAGAGTACACATATGAAACTCTAGTATCCTTCGAAGTAATCTCGTCCGGCTGCAAAAATTTCTATAAAGTATCAGCTATTTGTTTACACACAGTTAAAAGTAAAAACAGTTGTATTTCAAACAATTCAGTTTAGTATAAGTCAACAAAGCTAAATGGTTTCAAATAATGTTATCTATCACAAAAAATTCTATTAAACATCAGTCATTTGTTTACATGCAGTTAAAGGATCTAACAGTTCTATTTCTAACAATTCAGTTTTGCATGAGTCATTTGTTTGCACTCAGATTAAATGTTAAACAGTTCTATTTGACCCATAGATAGGACCCTATCAGGTGCTACCACTCTAGGCCGGAGTGGAACTGGGTGTGGTGGCAATAAAGAAGCGCTCCGCATTTCCCAAAGCTCCCGCATTACTGGAACCTCGCCATCGGATTATTTAGTGTCATATCCAGAAAACTGTTTGGGGAAGTCCTACCCCTTAGCAGAGACCCAGTCGGGATATTTTCAACCCCAGCCGACTGGGCCAAACTCTTACTGGGTCATTTTATGCCTAATTCACTTCAACACTTATGTTCTCCAATCATATACGGTACAAAAATATATATTGACCATAAGTTTAAAGGGGGTGTCCTCGTGGTGTAATGGTTAAAGCAATGGACTGCGGAATCGTAGTTCGAATTCCAGTCACCCTATTATGTTCACTTTCGGATAAATACTCTTGGGAAAGGTATGAACCCTATTATCCTCTCAACTATGGGTTTAATAGTACCACTACTGTTCTTCTAGAAGGATGGCTTTGGCATTAATTAACCAACAAAGGTTGATATGCCATTAAACAAAGAAACCAAACCAATAATTTTAAACAGGTAAAGTAAGCCAGTGTATTAATATAGTTCATACCATTTCAAATTATTTCCAAAAGATCTCTTTGATCCATAGATGGGATTCTAACAGGTACTACTTGATATCTAAGTGACCCAGGGAGAAATGACCAGGAATGGTTGCAAACTCTTCAGATATCCTGAACTGGAGCCTCACTATCTGATGGAGTTTAGAGTCATAGAAGAAGTAAATTATTTTTAATATCTTAATAGTATTTATTTAGTTTTATTTATCCTCGCTTTTTTATTTATACTCTTAGACATAAAAAAGCAATATAGTGATTACAATATGAGATGAAAAAGTGTCGAGATTGAATTTGTAAAAAAAATATAGTTTAAATAAAGACGTCTGCACAGCAGAGCGTATAATGATGTCTACATGTCTAGGCAGAAAGTCTATATGTCAACATTTAGTCTATTCGAATCAGTGCCAATTCGAAAAGAAAAAAATATAAACCAAGTTTCTCTATTTTTTGAATAGGGAAACAAAGGTGTATGTGTAATATGGCCATAATCATCATCATCATGTCGTGCCGCAAGCACGGATATCCCTGACACTCTCTCGCCACTTTCCCTATCGTTCATCGCCTCTGGCAGGTCTTCAGGGCTACATCTTGTATCCTCACATAGCTGCTGAATGTATGTTCGTTCAGGTCGTCCTGCTTTTGCCCGGCCATATGTGGGGGTCTATTGGAGTACATCACTTATGAGCTCGTCTCTGCTTCTTCAGCAGTGTCCTGCATGTGTGGTTCGTCTAACTTGAATAGTTTTCGTGATGGGAGGCAGGTGGCCGTATAGTTGGTGTCTTGTGGGGTATTGCCGCTGGAATTGTTCAAGATTGCTCGCAGCATAGTTGTGTAATTGCCGTCTAGCTTCTTCTCCAGCCGTTTTGTTAGCGTCCATGTAGTGCATCCATACAGCAGTATCGATACAACAGCTGCCTGGAAGAAACTGCGTTTCATTTTATCGGTTAGGTCTGATTTCCATATCGATAGTCTATTGATAGCTGTCCATGTCTTCGTTAGCCGCGTGTCGATGTCCTTTTCGGTTGATTCGACGCTGCTTCCTAGGTAAGTGAATTTGTCAACTAGTTTAAGAGGGGTTCCGTCTAGTGTGGAGATGTCACCTGTTTGATTATAGCACATATATTCCGTTTTGTGTGCATTGACATGAAGGCCTATGCCTGCGGCTGCTCGTTCCAAACTATGCAGTAGTGTTTCTGCTTGGTGGGGTGTATTTGCCAGAATCGCTATGTCATTGGCGTGGTCGGTGTCGGTAATTGTTTTTGCGGAGTAACTTCTGCTTCTTTTCTTGATCAGCTCGAAGCCGTTTTCTCTGATTTTATCAATCGATGTTCTAAGCACGTAATCTAGACAGATGATAAAGAACTATGTAGCTAGCGTGTCCCCTTGTAGTACTCCTGCTACAATGTCGAAGTATTCTGTGTCTCCATCTGGTGATCGTACTTTCAGTTTGGTGTTTCTATAGAGAATCGTTATTGCTGCTACGGTTTCTTTAGGTAGGCCGTATACTAGTAGGATTTGTTCCATCTTTCCTCTGTGAATGGAATCGAAGGCCTTGGTAAAGTCGACAAATAGTAATGTCGCTTGTATGTTTTTTGCCCGTGCACCTTCAAGGATTCTACAGATGGTCAATATTTGTGAGGTCGTGGATCTATTTCTTCGGAAGCCATTTTGGTTTTTCCTAAGAATGTTGTCGATTTTGGGTTCTATGCGGTTTCGTAGTAGGGCATTGTAGATATTGGCTGCTGTGGATGTAAGTGTTATGCTTCTGTCTATCGGATTTTGGTTATAGACTGCGTTGCAGTGTCGGAGCAGTATGTCGTCGAATTGTCTGGTCTTCCATACTTCTGGGGGAATCTCGTCCAGCCCAGCAGCTTTCCTATTTTTAATTTTTCTGAGAACCGAGTCGAGTTCTTCTTGAGTGAACGCTCCTAATTTAATGTCCAATTGCTTACTAATTATTCTGGTGATTGGTTCATGCGTTACTTTCGGTGGGTTTCCTAGTAGGTTTTCGAAATATTTTATTCTTTCCTATTGGTTTGCAGCTTTCAGTTTTGACGGATACGTAAAATGTTCACATGCATAGAAATCCCGAAACACTGACGACTTTCTTTAGTTCAGGTACGAAACGTTTATTAACTTTTTTTTTACTTTTAGTTTTTCGATACGAGGAGAGAGAGACACAATTTTTACAATGCTGACTGTTCCTAAATCGTCCTTCAGTCAACTCCTCAGCTGATCTGCCCTCGCCCAGAGTCCAATCTCAACTCACTGACCCAATAAACGCGCTGCGCATCCCGTAGACCACAACTGGACTGGCCTCGCCCAGGTTCAAATCTCAACTCACTGCTTTTTCAAAAATCACCAAAATTCCCAGTCCATCGCTTCCGGGCATGCCGTCTTTCACACCCCAGTCCCATTTACTATCTGGGGTTTTTAATATGACATTTGTGATTGTTACATCCTCCGCGCGCGAGCGTGAACTGCACTCAATCTGTACACCTGCACGTTCACGAAGCCGAATAATTCTAAACCTAACCAAACCGAATGATAAGATATAACCAACGAAAAATGATAATATAAAAAAATATCCTTCCGCAATTATATAACATATGCAAGTACTGCACATAACTCATCAGATCTCCCAAATCGACAATTCATCTCAATCGTTAGAATCTAGGTCTGGTAAAATAAGGTTACTTTAAGGTTTTTGGTTTAATGACATATCAACTCTTCACGATTACTTAATGCCGAATTCTGTTTATACCAATGATTTTAAATGAATTGTCTCTCGGTAACTTTATTTCTAAACGAGTTAGAGCTCATTTATTTGCCCATTGTTAAATTGTTTCAAGGACTGCTATTTGTTGTTTGCACATAGTTAAATGGTTAAAAAAAATTACTATCGAACACTGATAATTCTATTTGCCACAGTTGAATTGTTTCAAACATTGGTATCTAATAGTAATAATTCAATCTAATATTAATCATTTGTTTGCACACAGTTATGTGGTTTTAATTATTGATATTCAATTCTAATTATTTTCGCAAATATCAAAAATAAACATCCCTTGTAAAATATTTCAAGTGTTGCTATTTAGCACTAACAATTTTATTCAACATTATTCATTTGTTTCAATACACTAAATTGTTTCAAACATTAATCTCTAAGAATGATAATCCAATTCAATACTGATAATTTGTTTGCACTCAGTTCAATTGTTTGAAGAATAATAAATGATTAAATTCTCTTTAAATCACTGATCGAACCCAAACAAGTACATCGACTCTGGGTCAGTGTGTCCAGGGAGTAATGTCAGTGGTTCGAGCCTCACTCTCAGATATTGTTAATGTAGTATCCAGGACACACATTGAGGGTAAGTTAATTCTGCAGGGATGCAGTCGACATATTCAACTTGATGAGGTTGGGTAAGAGAAATATGACCTTATTCATATCAAAAGAAAAGTTTCAAAGATGTTTCGACCAATGAAAAATTCACTGGAATAAATTAGTTGAGCACGGAGGGGTTTATTTTAAAGCAAACCAAAGTTTCATTCATTGTTCATTTCTGATATGGCAAATAGAGTTTCAGTCTCGATACTTTTTGAAAACACCTCATATACCTATATAATTACGATTTATTATTCATTTTTGACTAGTATTTCTTTCATCTTGTTTATTTGGCTTTTTATTATAACTACCATTCATAATGATTAAAAATAAGAATCGTCTTTATATAGGTAAATTTTAATGACTCCTACAGTTTACCCGTCTCAGAAGCAGCATTGTTGATTATAAATGTTTGTCTTTCTCTTTCATCTTATTTCTACTGCAACTCCCAAACATTAACAAAAGAAGAGAATAAAGTTTTATGGCTAGATTTCAATGACACCTGATTGTTGAAGATCTTGAATGATACATTGTTAATTATTCATAATTCTTGTTCATCAGTTCTCTACAGATACAGGATACAATTTAGAAAATCTTCAAGGAGCGATGGCTAATAGGGATGGATGGAGAGCGAGAAAGAAAGAGAGAAAGAGAGAGACGGACAGAGAGAGACGGACAGAGAGAGAGAGGGGGGTGTTACGCAGAAAAATGTGCCAATACCGATCCGTGTGGTTTGAACAGGGATCTTCAGCCAACAAACACGGCTGTCGAAAAGGAATGTGCAGCTGGAGTCACGTGATTTGAAATGGTGGATATATACTTATAAATGGATCAGACAGAAGTCTGGGGTGTATGCGAAATGTAGAGTAGCATTGCGAGTCAGTATTCTAAGTATTGGATTAGCATTCCGTACTCTGGATTCGGCATTGTAGGAGGGTGAAGAGCTTAATAGTCGGATGAAATTACCCCCCCACCCAACGGAACATTATAAAAGAGAGAGAGAGAGAGAGAGAGAGAGAGAGAGAGAGAGAGAGAGAGAGAGCAAGATTTAGGGAACTTCGTGCAGTCAGCCCAACATAATGATGATGATATAAAAAATTCTATTTAAAAAAATGGAAGAGATTATCAATATTCAGGAATAACTTTCTAAACATTTCTGGGAGTTTTGCTGGTTTTGAGTTAAGAAAAATTCAAGCATATTTTGAACACTCTATTAGAGTATTAAATTTCTATTAGAAAAGGGTTGTCCATGATCTGGCATTAATGTAAAAATTACAAGAAAAAAGAGACAAATATATACTAAAATCATATTGCTAAAGGTATTTGTTCAAAAATTCTTTCTGAATGAATTTATTATAGAAACGCATTGAAATTTAGACGAAATAGGATTCTCAGTTGTGTTATATTATGGGTCTCATTCAAAGTTATCAAACTAAAAGGTGATGCAAAGATAGTGTAATGGTTACCGTTGTAGGGAATGGACACGGAGACTCAAGTTCAAATTTTTGAAAAGTTTGTTTGCATTTTACGCGGCATTAATACCCTTGAGAATGGTATGTATTCAACGATTCTTCCTCTCGCTATTGGTAAATAGTCGGACAGACTTGACTCTTTAAGCTTTGTATAGCAACTGGTCGAGGAGAAGGGAAACTCTGAATTCAAACCTTTAAAAATCTGCATAAAAATTGACCTTGTACCACATCCTCTTCGTTTGAGGGATGTAAATACATAAAAGATGATGAAGCGATGGTTAGAGATGAAGACGAACGAGCTTGTCCCTTGATCGATAAAGGAACAAACACGGTTTTACAAACTTGGACTTTTATTTTGGAAGTTACAAATGCTTTTTGGACCGGTCACACAAACAGGAACAAATGAGGTGATTTCTGGTCAGTCAATGGAAGAAAGATTTATTCTTTTCTAGATGCGAAATGTAGAGTAGCGAAATGTAGAGTAGCCTACCATCAAGAGGGTGTCCTCGTGGTGTAATGGTTTTAGGGTGTCCTCGTGGTGTAATGGTTAAAGCGATGAACTGCGGAATCGTAGTACGCGAGTTCGTACTCCAATCGCGCTATTACGTTCACTTTCGGGCAAATACCCTTGGGAAAGGTATGAACCCCCTTATTCTCCCTCCAGCTATGGGTAAATAGTAGGACGGACTAGGTTCTTCAGCCTTGGTGAGGCAACTAGTCTAGGAGAAGGAAAACTCTGAATTAAAACCTGTTAAACTCCGCTTAAAAATTGACCTTGTGTCATATCCTGCCCGAGCGGAGGGGTTGGTAAATAGTACCATCAAGAGAGATGACAGTCTCGCTTAAGTCACACTGTTTCTCTTGGATTCTAAAACTCAACTCCCAATATTATAAAAAGCCAACGCGCTTTTATTTCGCACGTGACTGTCTACAGCCAATCAAAATGACTCATTGAACTTGTTCATTGTTTACATAGATTTTGCTGGCCAGGAATTTGCAATTCAATCCAGCATCTGAAGATTACTCGGAGGCGAATGTTAACCACATCGGGTGAAGGAAACCGTTATTTAACAGTTGTGAAGAAGTGAATAAAGTGTTACTGACAAAAATAGAGGTATTTTATGTACAAGTGAATTCTAAATTTGTCTTCTGTATGCTTAAGATGCTCGAAATTAAGAGATCTTTTTTTAACAATTGTTAATAGTTACTTTATATTTCCTTCTAATATTTATATTTCAATTTCTTCACATGTTGGTCTAATATTTACGACAGTTTCCCAATTATAATTACTTAAGTTCATTTCATATTTATCTGAAAGACATAAATGAACTCATTTACTAGGGAATAAGACTTTCAGAGATTTGATTAACAAGGAAAAGTATCGATGGAGTTTTATTTATTTATTTATTCATTTATTTATTTTATTTTTGCAGTATTCAGTCAGACATTGGAAAGCTATGGAAATTTTGAGGTTTCTCTTTCTTTCTTTCTTTTTCCACACTTCTTCTACTTCTTCTTCTTCTTCTTCTTCTTCTTCTTCTTCTTCTTCTTCTTCTACACAATTGCATTAGATTTTTAAAAAATTTATAATCGATTTCTGTGTCGTAATTCTGAAATTATCAATTTTATTGTATTTTTCTTTTACATAAAAAAATTATTTTCTAATTTTATTTTCTACCTTAACGTAATCAGTTTCAAATTCCGATTCTGAAATAATTTAGCTGAAAATGAGTCATGCATTTTTTTATGGCTCACAACGAATTAAATATCATAGAATATTGTTATCCGCGTTCCTAGACATCCGCGGATAGTTAAACTTTTCAATAAAAAGGCATTGAAATAAGAAAGAAATGGATTCACAGGGTTCAGGAATTGGCACAGATACATCGAACAAAATACTTATGGTTATTATACCGACAGTGACAA
This sequence comes from Sepioteuthis lessoniana, assembly GCA_963585895.1. Lineage (NCBI taxonomy): Eukaryota > Metazoa > Mollusca > Cephalopoda > Myopsida > Loliginidae > Sepioteuthis > Sepioteuthis lessoniana. The sequence continues at coordinate 29,025,965 of OY757942.1, forward strand.
TGTAGTTTTAATGGATTTATTCAAGTTTTTTTTTAACTATTTTATCTAATTTTAAAAGAAAGAAAAAAACAAAGAAAGAAAGAAAGAAAGGAAAATATTTCAGAATGTTCCTTTTCTGAAATGTTTTTCTTTCTTTCATTCTTTCTTTCTTTCCGCTTTGTACCTTTCATAATTCTTTCATTATTTGTTTCTTTTCTGAAATGTCTTTCTTTCTTTCTTTCTTTCTTTCTTTCTTTGTACTTTTCATAATTCTTTCATTCTTTGTTTCTTTTCTTTCTTTCTTTCTTTCTTTCTTTCTTTCTTGCTTTGTACCTTTTATAAATATTTCATTCTTTGTTTCTTTGAAAATGTTTTCCTTTCTTTCTTTCTTTCTTTCTTTCTTTCTTTCTTTCTTTCTTTCTTTCTTTCTTTGTACCTTTCATATTTCTTCCATTCTTTGTTTCTTTTCTGAAATATTTTCTTTCTTTCTTTCTTTCTTTCTTTCTTTCTTTCTTTCTTTCTTCGTACTTTTCAAAATTCTTTCATTCTTTGTTTCTTTTCTGAAATTTCTTTGTTTCTTTCTTTGTTTCTTTCTTTTGTACTTTTTATAATTCTTTCATTCTTTGCTTCTTCTTTGAAAAGATTTTCCTTTCTTTCTTTCTTTCTTTCATTTTTTCTTTCTTTCTTTCGGCTTTGTACCTTTCATAATTCTTTCATTCTTTGTTTCTTTTCTGAAATGTCTTTCTTTGTTTCTTTGTTTCTTTGTTTCTTTCTTTCTTTCTTAATTTTGAAAATGTTTTTCTTTCTTTCTTCCTTTCTTTCTTTCTTTCTGCTTTGCACTTTCTGTTTTTCTTTCATTTTTTTTTCTCATCTGAAGATTCTTTCTTTCCTTCTTTCTTTTTTTCTTTTTTTCTTTCTTTGTACTTTTCATATTTCTTTATTCTTTCTTTCTTCTCTAAAACCTCTTTCTTTCTTTCTTTGCAACTTTTATATTTCTTTCATTCTTTTTTCTTCCCCGAAGATGTATTTCTTCTTTCTTTCTTTCTTTCTTTCTTTCTTTCTTTCTTTCTACTTCATATTTCTTTATTCATTTTTTCTTCTCTAAAACCTCTTTCTTTCTTTCTTTGCAACTTTTATATTTCTTTCATTCTTTTTTCTTCCCCGAACATTTCTTTCTTTCTTTCTTTCTTTCTTTCCACTTTATACTTTTTATATTTCTTTCATCCTTTCTTCCTTCTCTAGAAATTCTTTCTTTCTTTCTTTCTTTCTTTCTTTCTTTCTTTCCACTTTGTACTTTTTATATTTCTTTCATTATTTCTTCCTTCTCTAAAAATTCTTTCTTTCTTTCTTTCTTTCTTTCTTTCCACTTTGTACTTTTTATATTTCTTTCATTATTTCTTCCTTCTCTAAAAATTCTTTCTTTCTTTCCACTTTGCACTTTTTATATTTCTTTCACCCTTGCTTCCTTCTCTAAAAATTCTTTCTTACTTTCTTTCTTTCCACTTTGTACTTTTTATATTTCTTTCATTATTTCTTCCTTCTCTAAAAATTCTTTCTTTCTTTCCACTTTGCACTTTTTATATTTCTTTCACCCTTGCTTCCTTCTCTAAAAATTCTTTCTTACTTTCTTTCTTTCCACTTTGTACTTTTTATATTTCTTTCATTATTTCTTCCTTCTCTAAAAATTCTTTCTTTCTTTCCACTTTCCACTTTTTATATTTCTTTCATCCTTTCTTCCTTCTCTAAAAATTCTTTCTTTCTTTCTTTCTTTCTTTCTTTCTTTCTTTCTTTCTCCATGGGGTAAAGACTAAAGTGATTGACTGTGGTCTTGAAGTAAACACGTTCGAACTCCACTTGTGCTATTATGTTTACTTTCAGGCTAATACTCTTAGGAAAGGCAAGAACCCCTTCATCGTCTACCCGCTTAATTATGGGTTAAATAGCATCATTTATGATCTTCTACAAGGATTAATTTGGCGTTAAATATACCACGAAGATTGAGATGTCATTAAAACAAGATCTCACAAAAATATTCAACTGACAATGTTACTTTAAAATTTTATTGTTAATTATTTTGTTATCGTAAATTATGGCAAATAGGTTTGCTATAAACTACATTGTAAATATTTTTCATATAAATGCATTTCAAATTAGATGAAAAGGGTTTTAGAGATTCATAAATGAATAGCACATTACAATGAGCATAACATTATAGGAGATCGTTTGTTCGGAGCTAATGATTTTGTCATTAAAATCATTAAGAATTAATTAAGATAGAAATGTAAATTTTAGTTTAGTTTGGTTAGGTTTTATGGCATTGTATGTTATTTAATGCCAAATCCTCTTCATAACAATATATTAAATAAATAATTTGTGAACACATTTTTGAAAGAACATTTTTAAACGAGCCAGAGCACACATTTTGCTCGCAGTAAAATGGTTGCAAGTATTTCTATCTAACGCGAATAATTCTATTTACTATTAATTATTTGTTTGCGCATATTTAAATGGATATACATGAATTATATGTAAGAGAATAGTTTGAATGTAATTACATTTTTGAATGAGTTGGAACTAACTTTTGTACATACTAGTAATGCTGTTATTTCTACATATCTGACTGTTATTGCTATCTAAGGCAATTTATAGTATTCAATGTTAATCATTAGTTTTCTAACAATGATGTATTTACACGTATTAATATTTAACGTTAAGTATTTTATTCAAATTTACTCATTCGTTTGCACACAGTCAAATGTTTCCAACTATTGCTGTGTATCACTAATAAATTAGTTAATTTGTCATTTTTTTTACACTCAGTTAAATAATTAAACCGTTCTATCTCTAACAATTTAATTTAGTATAAAACGTTTGTTTGCATACAGTTTAAATATCAATCAGTTTTATTTGATCCATAGATAGGACCCTTTCAGGTGTGACCATCCTGGGTCAGTGTGGACCTGGGAGCAATGACAATGAAAGGATACTCTGCATTCCATAAAGCCCTAAGACTGAAGCCTCACCATCAGATTTTTTGATATCATATCCATGACACTGGTTAGGGTAGAGTCATACTCCACTGCAGAGATGCAGTCGGTGTATTCTACTGCCCCAGCCGAATGGGCTCATAAATTATCTTTGTATAGAAATACATTCTATTTCCTTTTTTATATAAAAGAATATATGGTATATTACTTCAGAATAAATATAGAATGTATATTATTTTAGTATAAAAATACATTGTAGACGATTTTAATATAGAAATAAATTTTCTTTGTAAAACAGATAATTAAAAAAAATACTACCGAAATATTTTGGAAATAATTTTAGTATAGAAAGATTTTTCTTTGATTTTCGTAATAAAAAATAGTCAGAAAATATTTTATGAATTATTTCATTGTAGATATTATATATTATATTGAAATGCATTTTAATTGATTTTAGTGCTTAAATACATTGTAAATGATTTAACATGAGAATACATTGGAAATGAATTTAGTATTGAAATGCAGTAGATATTATTTTAGTATAGGAATAAGTTGTATATTATTTTAACGTAGAAAAATACAGCTCAAATGATATTAGTATAGAATGCATTTTATATAATTTTAGAATAGAAATAAATATATTATTTTAGCATAGTAATATAGCATAAATGATTTTACTACAGAAATGCATTGTATATTACTTTAATAAAGAAATACAACATGAATAGTTTAAATATAGAAATGCATTGTATGTTATTTTGTAGAGATATACATTAGAAATGTACTTAGTATATAAATGCATTCGATATTTTTTTAGTAGAGAAATGCATAGAAAATGTTTATTGTATACGATTCATTGTATAGTATTTTAGTTGAGAAATGTATTGGAAATATTTTTAGTATATCATTTTAGTTAAGAGATGCATTGGACATGCTTATGGTATACAAATGCATTTTACATTATTTTAGTTGAGAAATTCGCAGGAACTGATTTTAGTATACATATGTTTTATTTGATTTAAATAAGAACCTTAGTGATATATTGATTGCTACAACATATTTTCTATTTCGTCTTAATTATCTTAATTGCTTTTTGTAGAGAAATACACTTGAAATGATTTTGGCAGGGATACGTATTAATTGATTTTAATGAGACCCTTAGTAATATATTGATTGCTACAACATATCCATCGACTTCGTCGTTATTATTCTAATTGATTTTAAAAAAGAAAACATTTTAAAAAAGAAAAATTTTAGAACGCAAATATGACAAGCAAAATAAGGTTATTTTAAATGCTGGATACATCCATTTTCTTTAGTGTTTATATATAGGATGTCTCAATGTACTTGGGAGCCATATGACTGCTAATAACTCTACTAATAATAATGAGTTCTTTTTTGCTTCTGATTTGAAAATAGGATTCTATAATAACTATTAATCTTTGATCACAATGCCTCAGACAAGAGAGGAAAAAGTATTCTTTGTCATTACTTATTTGGAGACAAAAATCATTCAAAACTGACTCAAAATAGATGCAATTCGTTTATATGAAAATGATTTATTACTGAAACAAGAAACTCAAAAGAAGATTGCATGTCCTGGAAGCGGATATAATAACAATAAAATTTGATGTCTCTAGCTCAAAGGATGTAATTTTGACTGGACGTGTTCCAGATGACCACTATTGCGCTTGTCTCAGTAATAAATAATTATTATATTAATGGATTGCATCAATTTTGAGACACCCTGTAAAATACTCAGACACTCAGGAAGAAGGGGTTATCAGTGGTCAGGAATTAATGCAATTGTTATGGACAAAAAAGTCTATTATGTTTATTCTTTAAAGTGCATTTTAGCGTCATTTATTTATATTCTCGTTTCACAGATGACTGGGTCTTTTCTTGGCTATTCATTTGAAATAATTAAAAACATATTTGCACGTGAAAAGAAAGATGCTTTTTATATAATTTAATTTCACAAAAATGAAACCATTTTTTTTGCGTTGGAAAACTTGTGTTCATCTAATTTCATTTTCTATTATCTTCTGTCCGTGGAAAAAAGATTCTCTAGTTTGCTTTTGTTTTTTGCTTGTGTAAAAATCAGTTTTACACTTGACAGTTTTCATTATTAGCAATTTTTATACAAATAAAAGGTCTAGCATCTTTGTTTATGATTTGTGCACTAGACATACAAGTTATTATGTATGTCTTAAACCTACTGTACTCTATTCTAACGTCAATTTTCATTAAGTATTTTAGTAAAAGCCCTTTCTACACATATATCATCATTATTATCATCGTAATCAGTACAGGTGACGGCTAGGACTGTAGAATAAAGAATACAATGAATGTATATCTGCGAGGGGTAAGACCCGACGAATTAGTGACATTGATATGACACAGATTCATCTGATGGTGAGGCTCCTGTTTTGGAGTACCCCTTCATTGCCATTTCACCCAGGTAAACTCAGTGTGGTTGTAACTGGAAGGGGCCTATCTATGGATCAGATAGAACTGTTCTCTTTCTAAACTGTGTGCATTCAAATGAATTATGCTCAATTGAATTATAAAAATAGAACTGATTGATCATTTAACCGTGTGTAAACAAATGACTGATGTTTAATTTAATTGTTAGTGATACATAGCAATACTTGGAAGCATCTAACAATGGGCAAACGAATGAATACTGTTGAATAGAATTATTAGTATTAAATAGCAATACTTGAAAGTCTTTAACTGTGTACCTAAATTGAAATATTGGTATAGCATTGTAATATTTGGAACTATTTGCGTGCAAATAAATGAATTGTGTTATTGTATAATTGGTGTTAAATAGCAATTCTTATAACAATATGTACACACACATGGCCGAGCAAAAGCAGGACGACCAGCACGAACATACATTCAGCAACTATGTGAGGATACGGGATGTAGTACCGAAGACCTGCCAGAGGCGAGGAACGATAGGGAAAAGTGGCGAGAGAGGGTCAGGGATATCCGTGCTCCCAGCACGACATTATTATTATTATTATCATTATTATTATTATTAGATAGCAATAATTACACCTATTTAATTGTGAAAAAAACATTCGCAATACTCGTATACAAATTAAGTCAAAATCATTTGAAAAAAAAATTAACTACAATCTATGTGTGCAAACAAACGACTGACGTTAAATTGCGACTGTTATCTAGCTATACATGGCGCTATTTACCTGTGGGCAGGTAAACGATTGGTATTGAAATGGAAATACTAGAAACCATTTGTTATAAAATAGTCGAGGGATTTCGGTTCATGCCTTTGAGTTTAGTTAGGCTGAGAGCCTTTCGGCTCGGCACATGGGTTAGTTAGGTGCAACATTGAAGCAGGTGTTAACGCGGGTGCGCGCGGGCGGATGGAGGTGTCACTCAGATGTCATAATAGTCCGAGACGATACTGGGTGACAGGGTGCGGGTGACGTCGCGCACCGGAAGCGCGCGGAGGTTTGTGTGAGAATTTGAAGAAAATAGAAGTCTGGTACTAGACGCCAAACGATTCCTGGAGCTCGCAGACGCGAGGCGAACTTGCGCCCTAATAGGGCCGCTCGAGTTGGGGGCCAAATGAATAAGACAGCATAGAAGATTGTGTCTCTCCTCCTTACGTCCCAATCTTTAACTCAAAGTTAATAAAAAGGTTTCGTATTTGAACAAGAAGTCGTTACGTGTTTTCGAATTTCAAGATTCATATGCTCTATCGTTATGAACATTATATGTCCATTTCGCACATAGCATTAATTGTGAATATGGTACACATTTAATTATGAGCCAAAAAACTGAAAGAAAGAAAAAAGAGCCCCGGTTCGTTTAAAAATGATATCTTTAAAATATATATTTGATATATATTTAGATAAATAGGATCAGTCATTTAATAACCGACAACGGTGGACATGCCATAAAACCCAACCACATCATCGTTTTCTGGTTTTTCATCTGTTTCTGTTGAAAGATAGAATCAGTAATGGCACTTAATAGACATCGTTGTCTCATGATATGTTGTCAAGATTTCTTTTTCTTAACTGGTTGCCAACGAAGACTGGAAGACCTTATCACCCCTACTTGGCACACCTAGTGTAACGGTTATCGTCGAAGGAAATGGCATCAGCTACCTGAGTTCAAATTCTGCACGAGGTTATTTGCATTTCTCTTGTCGACAATGCCCTTGGAAAAGGCATGATTCCATCTGTTCTCCACTCATTTAAGGGTAAAATAGTAGGCAAACTGGATTGAGGGCAAAAATATATCGAAAGGGCATTAGGGTGGAGTGAAAGCAAGCAGTCACGGCCGTAATTTGAACTCTGCTCATCGACTCCAGTCTCTGTGCCAATACCCATTACTAAATTTATTAATCCCTGCCACGCACAAAAATATAGACGTGGGAGGGGATGAAAATGTTTTTGTTCCGTCACCCAACCCCCTCATAGAAGAAGGGGTTAACGCTAATTAACTTTACACGATTACTACTTTCTGTTTGTTGTCACGATTTCAAAATTGTGATAATATGTCTTTATATTTCCTATTTGGCCTTATTGTTCACGTCTTTCCGTTGCTATTCCACCAAGTAAGTACGCTCAGCGTATAAGACATCGTCATAGAAATGGAATCAGTAACCCGACTTCAAATAATGAACGAATCTGTGCGCCTTTAAATTCGAGCTACTATCTTGAGGAAAAACAGGAATTCATCTACACTCCCTCACCCCGAGAATAAACAGAGTTCTTTAACTTTGGTTAGGCAACCTAAACCCCGAATTCGAACAAGAGTTACTCTCAACAAAATTGACCTTGTGTCACACTCACTCCTCGAGCTGCTGTTGAGTAAATATATGCTCTCTGAAGGCTATACCATATAAAGGCAATTAGGCCGTACAACAGGAGACATTGACTGGAAGCAAATATGTTGTACTCATAAACTACATTTATAACCGGCACAATGGCCTAGTGTAGTAGCTATTGAGAAAGGAGCCCTCGGGTTACCCAAGACTACCGTCGCCAACTTACTTGCATTTATTGCAAGTCGTTTTAGTAAGGGACTTTTCCATTTATCTGCTAATTAACCGCGACACCTTTTGTGAGGGTGTTTTATTATCATTTCTTAAAATTCTTCAATTGAAGTTTTAAGAATAGAAATTTGACTCAAGACATTAAATACGCAAAATGTACATATTTTTTGAGGAAGAAGCATGCCTACATTTGATCCCTTGTCAAACTTAGAAACTAGTATTCCCAGAGATATTAAGTCACTTTTTATGTAGAAATTCATGTTAAACAAAAATGATGTCCGAGAGAGAAGAAAATATGTAAAAGGACAGTTTATTTATTGTCAGGGGCAGAGGGAATTTTTAAAGAAATTGACCATGGTAATTCAAAAGTTGTTCTTGATACTAGAGTTCAGCCAGTGTGTCATTTTTTCGTTTAAGGATGTTCAATGTCAAGCTGCAAAAATGTTTTGGGGAAGTTCCTGTGGCGAAGTGGTTAACATCCTAGACTGTGACACCGTTGCAAACAAGTTCGAACTCCAATCACGCTATCACGTTCACTTTTGGACGAATAAGCTTGGGAAAGGCTGAAACCCCTTATCCTCATAGCTATTGGTTGAATAGTACTACTACTATTTCTCTACATGATGGCTTTGACATAAGATAAGATACGAAGGTTGATATGCCATTAAACAATTTGTTGTATATTGACACTTAATAGCTGTGTAATCAAAGTGTTGCAGGACGCACCTGTGTAAAGTAGGAAGAAAGCATGGTGAAGGTGTAAGCTGCTCACATGAGTTGAACCGCAAACGAGTTTGTATTATGAAATTATATATACACAGGTATCCATAGAGTAACGGTCAGTGTCAGTCTTGCAGCTAGAAGAAATTCAGTCAGTCAGTCACGGAGAGCGGTCTCTGAGCACCGCCAAGTGAGGAATGCGGCAGCTCACAGCATTAACAATCAGTCATTAGTCTTCAGTCAAGTTTTCAGTCTGCAATCTCTAGTCTTGCAGTCCCAAAGTGGTTTTAGGGGGCCAAGTGGCTCCCTGACGAAGACCGGTTGAGAAGATCTCGTCAAAGAAGAAAAGACGTAGGAATTTGAGGGTGGTACAGCGTAGCGTAGAAGAAGAGCAAAGTAAATCTATGAGTTTGGCACAACCCAGATAAGAAGAAGATCCTATTTACCCTCCGCTCGGGCAGGACATGACACAAGGTCAATTTTTATAGCGGAGTTTTTAGCAGGTTTGAATTCAGAGTTTTCCTTCTCCTAGACTAGTTGCCTCACCAAGGCTGAAGAACCTAGTCTGCCCTACTATTTACCCATAGCTGGAGGGAGAATAATTGGATTCATTCCTTTCCCAAGAGTATAATTGCTATGTGAAAAGCAATCAGTCTTGTCCAGGATTTGAACTCGTACCGCCGTGTCCATTTCCTGTGACGATAACCATTACACCACGGGCACTTCCAGATAAGAAGAAGATAAGGGCCAATATAGAAGTGTCCATGTCCATCAAGTCCAACATGTGTCTTCCTCTCTCTCTCTCTCTCTCTCTCTCTCTGTCCCTCTCTTACATTCACTGTCAGAAGGCTCCCTTTTCAATAGGTACTACACCGAGTTGTAGGGGCAGGCGCCCACATTACCCTCGATTACTACCTTATATTGCTGAGTGTTAAGCAAGGCGGTATCAAGTACCATTTTTTAAGTCTTTGGTATGACGCGACTTGCGATTGAACCCCGGTCTCCCGGATCATTGGCGAATACTCTACCCACTGGACCAAAGAGAGAAATAAAGAGACATTTGTTTTTAATGAATAGGCCTATTCTTTCATCATTCGTCATTATGCTGGTCGGGTATACAACATAATGAAACACAGCAAAAAAAAAAAAATTCTTTAAATAATATTCATGCTACTTTCCGAAATACACAGTATCAATATGAAAAAAAAAAACGTACGAAATTATATTGTCAAACATATTTTTCAAGAATTATACTTTGTTTGAGTCTCCTGAGGAAACCAAAAAATCAGCACTAATGACTTGAAATTATCATAAAATTTTTCTGTGTAAGTACTTTCTTCATATTCCGGGAAAAATGTGTAAAAGTTCAGACTATAAATGTTTATCTTTTTAAATCGTAAATTGAATATTTTGACTGGAATGGAAATTTATGTCTCTCATTATTCATTATTCTTTCAAAAGTAATTTTATACTTCGTTGATGGGTATTTTTATAAAAGTTAAAATCATTTTCTGTTTAATTTCTACTGGTATATTTTCTTTGCTTTCTGAACAACAAGAAATAATCGATTCCAAGGAATTGCAATAGTTGCTAATAGTTGGTTGATATTATGAACAATCTCAAGCAATTTTTTTTTGGTAGTAATTTCTTTTACAATATACCCACCTCCAATCAACAACTCTAGTTGCATGGGTACCTGGAAATTACTTGTTATAGTCTATATCAATAGGAGTGATAATTAACATCTCTTGAGTACCATATTATTTCAAAATAGATTAATTAATGTGAAGGGGAAGGCATGTCTCAGTTGTTACCAGCACAAAATCGGAGATCAAAAAAGTAAGTTTGAATGTCCTTTGAAGTTAGAAAAGTTAACTTTAAACATAGCATGAATCCACTTCTCCCTGCTCTGATATGTTACAAATTTTTTCCTTACCTGCAGCTTATACAGTAGGGTTGAAATCTTAGCTGATACGAGTTATCAAGAATAAAAAAATAACAAATAAGCGACACTTTTTCTCTTCTCTCCTCATGTAGACTGTACTTTTATGATATGAAATTTGATGATCTACTGACTCTGTCCTAATAGCGAAACATGTCAATTTACTTTTCCGAATAATCTTACTTTTTTCCTACTCTCGGATTTTATTCCGAATCTTACACCCCTCTCATATAACACGCGCACGCCCGCGCGCCCGCGCGCGCGCACACACACACACACACACACACACACACATATATATATATATATATATATATATATATATATATATATAAATTCAACGTTAATAAACTCAGCATAAATTATAAATTAAATATTTCTCACATATACTGTAGATCCATTTCAGAAGCAAATTAATTTGTATTCTGCTCGTTCTAAAACATTTCGTGAAGAATGTCAATCTCATTTTCCAAAGTTTGTTCTATTTTTCAGGCATTCACACACACACACACACACACACACACACACACACACACACACACACACACACATATATATATATATATATGGAGAAAAATTGACAAACTTAGTAATCCAAAGTGAAGAATTTGATTTGAAAGAAAGTCGATGCAATGACGTTTCGGTTTTAATAAACCACCATCAGGAATTAGAAAATAATTATAACAGTGTCATTAGATCAACGGTCCATCATTGATCTAACAACATGTGATATCATATTTTTCTCCATATTGTGGGATTATTTTATATTATTTACTTCCATACATATATAAAGATATCTGTGTGTATGTGTATGTGTGTGTGTATTTGTGGTTGCACTTAATTTCTCGTAGATACTTTTGGGAAAGATATCCTTCTCTTCTTCGCCCAGCAACTGATAAATAACAGGACAGACTGGTGCTATTGATTTAATAAAAACCGGAAGAAAGTAATCTTGGAATTCAAAACCTGGTGGTCATTGTGCGAGAATATCTGTGGCACATTGGTGCATAGTAAATGTTGCTTTTTTTTCATGTTAATCAAAACTCGGTCTGACTTTCCGTTATTAGGTGTTTCGTTGGCATCTCAAAATCCAAGGTAATTTTATGAGCCTCATTTTCAAGGACGGATTCTTCTATGTGAATATACCATTTGTCAATATGGTAAAACTTGAGTCTCTCGCATAATTTTCAGTGTTTTGTTATTGTTAATAAAAATTTTATTAATGAGTGTGAACCACAAAAAAAAAAAAAAACAATTAGAAGTTACGACTGCATGAAATATAGTTTCATTTTCATCTATCAAATCTCAACGATTTGGTTTGTGCATTGTGTGTAACTGCGCGTTCATCTTTCTTTCTTTCTCTCGTTTTGAGCTTTGGGGTAAGGTATGACGTGAAAAGCAATGTTTGTGAATCGATAATCAAGGAACCTTACAGCAGCCATAGACCAAAACAAATAAGACAATATTTACCGAGATGAATCTTTCTAAACATTGCGGGTCGATCAGGTGAATCGGTGCCGGCCAACCGGATAAAAGGGTTGATATTTGGTTAACCTCTCGACGGTATAGTTAATGCGTAGGGATTGATCGTTTTTTCTCATCATATATATATATATATATATAACAATGCGTTTTATCACGTGACGTACCAGTCTATCAAGCAATTGATCTATATCACTCCATTATTCACCAATCTATAATAAAAAGTAATGGATTAAAGCGTCTATTTATGTTCGGATTTCTTGATGATTTCTATTAATTTGATTACATCAAACGTCTTGGAAGTGTTCGGCATTTAAATCAAATCATTTTATTTTTAAAGACAAATTCAATACATTAATGATTTGAAGATATGACTCATAATTCCCATATATATATATATATATATATATATATATATATATATATATGTGTGTGTGTGTGTGTGTGTGTGTGTGTGTGTGGTTAGGCAGTAGTCGTTCATTTAAGCATGTTTCATTTCATAATTAAGACAATTTTCGTCAGTATAATTTATTTAAGATCCTTTCAAGTTTTCTGATAAGCGTCTTAGTTTCAGGTTGGAATTGGTAGATGAATTTCCCAAAATCGTCCCGATCAAAAACTTGGAAAACATTTTTTAAAACAAACATACTGTACACAAGCAAGCAACTCCCGATAATGGCTTCTGATGGGTTCGAAAGTGCTCGGAACAATTTTGGGAAATTCAAATCCCCACTGCACAAATAATTAACCAAACAATCAACCCCGCTTCACGACAAAAATATTTTTTTCTTCAAAACACCCGTTTGATTATCATATTTCCTTTTATGTGTTTGTTTTTAAATCATATATAATATTGATACAAACAGAGGATTCAGTTGGGTGTTATAATTAATTTACTTCATATATTGACCGAGCGGTCTGAGACTTAGTCTAACGTAAAGTTGGATGGGTTTCGATCCCGGCTTCGAGCGTCTTACGAGTCTAGCCACACTGAAGAGTTCTGATGGAACGAAACAGTCTGTCTGTGGATAACAATATATATATATATATATATATATATATGTGTGTGTGTGTGTGTGTGTGTGTGTGTGCGTGTGTGTGTGTGTAAAAATGGATAAATTAAACATTTACAAGGGGATTACTGGTAATATTTCATTCTTTATTTACAGAGAACGAAATATTACCAGTAAACACGTTGCAAATGTTTGATTTTTTCACTTGTTTTTATCATCTTGTCAGATTCACCAATATATATATATATATATATATATATATATATATGTGTGTGTGTGTATATATCATCATCATCATCATGTCATGCTGGTAGCACAGATATCCCTGACCCTCTCTCGCCACTTTTCCCAATCGTTCATCACCTCAGGTAGGTCTTCTGGACAACATTCCGTATTCTCACATAGTTGCTGAATGTATGTTCGTGCTGGTCGTCCTGCTTTTGCACAGCCATGTGTGGGGGGTGCACACTCTTGTGGCCCCCCCATATATATATATATATATATATATATATAAATATAAAATACCGTTATATATATATATATATATATATATATATATATAACTCTCATACCGTTATATATATATATATATATACTGCATGAAGTCAATCACAAAAAGTCTTGTCCGGAATTTAATACTGCTACCTGAGAACATTTCTTACGACGATAACCGTTATTCCACAGGTGCCTCTATCGTGAATAAAATCGTATCAGTTATCACCCTTGGTTACTTTGGAAAACATGTATATATAACTGAGTAATAGAGGGGGCACATACAAACTATAGAATAACTTTTAAACTGTTTTTTTCCGTCTGTTTAGTCCAATTTTTGAAAAAAGAAAACGTGATAAATCAAAGTTTTTATTATTATCTCTATTATAGAAACACGTTTTCATTAAAATTCAGCCTAATATGAGTGAGCAAGAAATGAAACAACAAAGAATCTATGAGTTGTTTGACGCCGAAACCAAGCCAAAAAATTTCCGAAATAGTGGGGGTTTCTTTATGGCCTCCATCAAGCCCAGGCCTTAACCCTCTATATTATACTTTATGGTTTATCTATAATACAAAACAAATGCAACTTCCCATCCAAATATTGGTTCGCTTAAGACAGCTGTTAAGGAGGAATGGAATAAAATATCAGAAGAATTTATTGTGAAGCTAAGCTTATCGTTTCAGTGGTACGTTGATACAATAATTGTTAAAAATCTTTGCCACACTGAGTGAATTTACAGTTTTGTGTTTATCTTCTTATTTTGTTGTTTATTTTTTAAAATTTAAATAATCTTGTTTTATAATAGAGTTGTTTATTATTATACTAGAATATTCCTAATTTTGCTTCCAAAATGAACACACACACACACACACACACACACACATACTCTCACTAACACCTCTCTCTCTCTCTCTCTCTCTCTCTCTCTCTCTCTCTCTCTCTCTCTCGCTATATATATGCGTGCGTGTCAAAAAATGAAAAGAAATCCGACTGTATGAAAATATAGAGAGATTAAAGAACACAAGGTCTTCGGAGGATGAGTTTATTTGTCAAAGTTATTGAATTAATTATGTTTAATAAGTTACACGCCCTGATGAAGGTCTAAAAACCGAAACATTCAACGTTAGCAAATATTTTCACTAATAAAATCATTCTCCGAAGACCTTGTGTCTATTCATACTTTATATATATATATATATATATAAGCATGTAAAACATGTTCACCAATAGATAAATCTTCACACATGCTTTGGAATTCGGTGCATGATCGGATTTCATGACTGGCCACTTAAGGAGAACGGAAGAATTCTAAATCGAGGGTGTTTGATGACACGAGATGAAAGATTTGATTAAGAAGCGAACACTTCTTACATGAAACAAACAGCCAACATAATAACTTCAAAGGCACTTAAAGAGCAATCACCGGATGTTCTTATGCTTTTCAAAAAATATCCCCATGGGTGGCAGGTCAAACAGTAGACTGGGTATATATATATATATATATATAATCGTAGCAATTTTTTTTTTTTTTCGCTTCGTAGACATTTTGACAGCATCCGCGTGAAATTTTATAAATATCTGGTTACGTTTTGAACGTCAAGGTCGGTTTTTATTCGAATATAGATGTTTTCCAAATGATTCGAGAGTGATAATTGATACGATTTTATTAATGATGGGGGTGCCTGTGGCGTGATGGTTATCGACGTAAATAAATTGACTCGGAGAGCGGTGTTCACATCCTGAACGAAGCTTTTTGAGTTTGTCTTTACGCTAGTGCTTTTTTTTAAAATGGCACGTTTCCGTCTATTTTACCCCCGTTATAGAAAGGATGGTTTGAAAAAAAAAGGTTCTTAACAAAACGTGCTTTCTTTATCTTTTTATTGTTTTTTTTTTTTAATTTTGCTTACTCTGTCTTACAGGCCCAAGTTTTTCTTACGGTACCATCTTTTCTGAAACATTCACCCATTTAAGACCTGAGCAATTTCACCGCCGATACAACTTGAGTGATTTTCGTGAATTGACCTTTAGGCTTTTTGAGATGCCTTATTAACAATTCAAAGGGTTCCTCCATTATTGTGTTTTCATACAAAAGAAGTTCAATGCTGCTGGAAAATGGTAGGAATCTACTTCTTTTCATGTAGCTATGGGTAAATGCTGGGACAGACTGGGTTCTTTAGCCTTGGTAAGGCAACCGGAGATGAAAATCTGATTTCTAACATGCTTAAAAAGTGATTCTGTCCGTAGCGATTAGGTCGGGTAAATATATAGGACTTGATTCAGGATTTTAGGTTGGTTTGGTTTCTTTGTTTAATGGCATATCAACTCTTTTTAGGTTATTTAATGCCAAAGCCATTCTCCTAGAAGAACAGTAGAGGTACTATTTAACCCATAGCTGGGAGGATAAGGGGGTTTCATACCTTTCCCAGGGGTATTTGCCCGAAAGTGGACATAATAGCGCGACTTGAGTACGAACTCGCGTACTACGATTCCTCAGTCCATCGCTTTAACCATTACACCACGAGGACACCCCCTCAGGATTTTACTCAACAGATCAAAGCCCCAGAATGAGAGAAACGAGGCAAAGAACAACTGTTATTTGCAATTTTGAATCAGAAAGACACGTCCAAGGTATGAAACTGAACAGCATCCGATTTTGGGGCTCCAGTTTTGGAAGTATTGGGTCACTACTTTGTTGCCATTGCTTCCAGATTTACTCGAAGCTGGAGTGGAAGTACTCGTTAGGGTCTCATCTATGGATTAAACTACATGTGAATTTTTTCTTGTTTTTTGTTTTCATCTTCACAGTAAGATTTGATGAAGTAAAAAAGTTGGTGACTGTGGTCGAGGGCGACCAGAAGGTTCCCTTTTCAATAGCTACTACACCGAGGTGTGGGGGAGGGCGCTACTAGTTTCCCAGGACTGCTGCACTTTACCCTTGATACATACTTTATATTTCTGGGTGTTAAGTAAGGAGGTATCAAGTACCATTTTTTAAAGTCTTTGGTATGACGCAACCTGGGATGGAACCCAGGTCTCCCGGACCATTGCCGAACATTCTACCCACTTGGCCAATGAGCCGGTTTTTGATAAAGTGATGGATATTAAAAAATAAGGGACACGACTTCCTTATCAAGGAACAACCGATTTGCTTCGACCAAGGAGAGACTTGTTATAATAAACATGATGAGTTCAAAGAAGATTATTTTTGAAAAATATTAGCGTTTGTTTCATTGTTTCTTTCTGTATTGGTGAAAAATAGTTTTATTCTCTATACTTTCTGAACACACCTCGTATCCTTTAAGATATTTTTCTACTTTTCTAGATAGAAAAAAAAACATCTGGTATTTTTTATTCGAATGAATATGAAAATATACTTTTAATCTCGGTGGGAGAAGCAACCGCATATGCGAACAGTTTTCTGCCTGCGATCATATAAGCTTCACTTTATTCATGCCATATTGAAATTCGGATAAAAATCAAATTACCTGAAGTGACATCATCATTATGTTTATAATTAATTACAAAAATTTAACTTCAGTTACTAGTTTATAAAAACAGCAAGTAACGGCAGAGTAAATACGAAATGAACGGTATATAACAAACCTGTATTCGGTGGTGAGGCACCACTTCTGGAGATCAAGGTATTACGAAGTCACTCCTCGTTGTTATTATTCCTATGTTTACTGACTATTTTGGTGCAATATATGTAAAACAGACTTGTTTGAAAAGTGTTGTTATTATTAGATAGGAATACTTGAAACAATATAATTGTGTGCAAATTATTAATTTTAGATAAGAATACTTGAAAAGATATAAATCTGTACAAATTAAGTGAATTAAATAGGAATGCTTGAAGTTATATAACTCAGTATATCATAAGTATTAGATACGAATACTTGAAGCCATATATCAGGGTAAATTATTTGTATTGTATAAGAATACTCGAAACCATTTAGCGGGGTGTCCTCGTGGTGTAATGGTTAAAGCGATGGATTGCGGAATCGTAGTACGCGAGTTCGTACTCCAGTCGCGCCATTACGTTCACTTTCGGACAAATACCCTTGGGAAAGGTATGAACCCCCTTATCCTCACAGCTATGGGCTAAATAGTACCACTACTGTTCTTCAAGGAGAATGACTTTGGCATTAAATAACCTACAAAGGTTGATATACCATTAAACAAAGAACCCAACCAAACCAACCAATCGAAACCATTTACTTCAGAAAATGATTCCATGAAACCATATAATTTGGATAAAATTAGCATTACAAACGGACCATTGGCCTAATGAGTAGAGTGTTCGGCAATGGTCCGGGAGACCGGGGTTCAATCCCAGGTTGAGTCATACCAAAGTTGCAAAAATGGTACCTGATGCCGCCTTGCTTAGCACACGGCGTTATAATGTTAGTATCAGGGGTAAAGTGGAGCAATCCAGGGAAAAGAAGTAGCGCCCTCCCCTACGTGTAGTAGCTATTGGAAAGGGAGCCTTCGGGTCACTCTCGACTAAAGTCACTAACTTTTCCTATTAACATTAAAGAGGAGTACTTGAAGTTACATAACTGTATAAATTATAAATATTTGAAACCATTAGACAATTTGGTTTGGTTTTATGGCATATCAGCCGTTGCAGGTTATTTAATGCCCAATCCATTTATATACATATAAACAGTTCTATTTTAAACATTTCAGTTTAGTACTCAGTTTAAATGTCAAAAATAGATATATTTCAAACAATTCAGTTCAGCATTGGTACACAATTTAGCACTATTTGACCTATAGATAGGAGCTTATCAAGTCCTACCACTCCAAGTCAGAGTGGTCTTGGGAGCGATGGCAATGAAGGGATTCTCCATATTTCCGAAAGCTCTAGCAGTACTGGGACATCACCATCAGATTGTTCACTGTCATATCTAGAACACTCGTTGGTGGGGGTCTAACTCCTCAGCAGAGAAACAGTCAGTGTATTCTTCTGCTCGAGCCGACAGGGCAAAAATAGCCTACAAGGGTTGAAATGCCATAAAACCCAAGCAAACAAAAATTGCGAGTTGATCCCGTTTGCAACGAGTCTGAGAATGAATGACAGCAAGTATTCTCAGTCCTCCAGGACCCTTCTGAGTATTCCACATGATTTTAACAATGCCGTCGTCAGGATGGCTTCTATTTTTTCTCTGATCTCCACTTCCGCAAGAGTGTTTTCCAGGCCTTTAAACACGCACACACAGACACACACACACATACACACAGAGACACACATACACATGCGCGCGCACACACTCATATGTATATATATATATATATATATAAATGTATATATAAAGAAAACCTGAATTTGGTGTTGAAATCATTTTATTTCTTGTGTAACCTTTTATTCTATATCATGAGACATTTTTACAAAATACAAGGGTGGTGGATTAAATACGCAGAGAAAAGTCACCGATACTCACATAGGAACGTATCACGATGTTATGTGAATGTGTTTGGGCATCAACATTTTTGAAGAGATATTTTGTTACTGAAATTCCTTAAACTGAGAATTATTGAATCATAGTAATAAAGGTGTTTTATTTGAGTACGTTTGATATTGTTCTATTCATCTTTTAACATTCTTAAACTTAATCGACATCGTCTCGTACATGATTAATGAAGCATTAATATAAAATTCACTACATAATAACAGAAATTCAATAATTCCCAGTTTGATGCATTCAAGTACGGGGAAGAACAAAAAGTTGCAGAGGAAATAAAACAATCATAATACCAACTTATGGATTTTATGTCCATTTTCTGATCTCTTTGTCGTAGATTATATTAAATATATATATAGAAAGAGACATGGATAAAGAGAGAGAGAGAGAGAGAGAGAGAAAGAAAGAGAGAGAGAGAGAAAGAGAAAGAAAACGAATAATAATAATAGTACTACTACTACTGTTACAAGAACTACTACTACACCGAATAATAATAATAATAATAATAATAATAATAATATCACAACCTAGCACCTGTCCTAGAAAATGACACACATAAACTCCTATGGAACTTTAACATACAAACAGATCACCTGATCCCAGCCAGAAGACCAGACTTAATAATAATCAACAAAAAAAAAGAGTACTTGCAAAATAGTCGACTTTGCTGTCCCGGATGACCACAGAATAAAACTGAAAGAATGTGAAAAGAAGGATAGGTACCTCCACCTTGCTAGGAAATTGGAAAAACTGTGGAACATGCGGGTGACAATTATACCAATTGTAATTGGTGCGTTTGGAACAGTAACTAAAGGATTACTAAAGGGACTGGAGGACTTGGAAGTTGGTGGACAAATGGAGACCATCCAAACTACTACATTATTGAGAACGGCTAAAATACTGAGAAGAGCCCTGGAGACTTGAAGAGACTTGCTGTCACGCAGACTCCAGTGAAAAACCATCGGCTAACGTTGATGTGAAAAGCTCTAATGTGTGAATAATAATAATAATAATAAATCACTAGAAATAGTGTAAGACGCTAAAATTTGAAGTACGAACGGATCACCAAATCCAGGCCCAAAGACCACATCTAAAGTAAAGTTGGTGACCGGAGTTGAGGGCTACCCAAATGCTCCCTTTTCAATTGCTACTACACCAAGGTGTAGGGGAAGGTACTTCTTTCTCTGGATTGCTCCACTTTACCCTTGAAGCGTACCTTATAATACCGAGTGTTAAGCAAGGAGGTATCAAGTGCCACTTTTTAAGACTCGACCTGTGATTGAACCCGAGTCTCCAGGGCCATTGGCGAACACTCTACCACTAAGCCATCTCATTTTAAAAAAACAAGAAGAAAATAAATTTTCATCGAGAGAATTTTAACGTTCCGACAAACCACTGAATAAAAAAAATAAAAAAAAACAACAAAGAACAAAAAGAAAAAAATCGTGAAAGGATATACACATATACGGATCTTGCCAGATCTGGAAAAGTTGTGGAACGTTAAAGCAACAACGATGTCAGTTGTAGGGGACACCAAAGGCCTGATAAAAAAATACTGGGTAATCTGGAGATGAGTAGAAGAATTCATATTTACCAACCCCTCCGCTCGAGCAGGATATAACACAAGGTCAATTTTTAAGCGGAGTTTCACAGGTTTGAATTCAGAGTTTTCCTTCTCTTAGATTACCTGCCTCACCAAGGCTGAAGAACCTAGTCTGCCCTACTATTTACCATAGCTGGAGGGAGAATAATTGAATTCATACCTTTCCCAAGGGTATTAGTGCTAGGTGAAATGTAATCAGTCTCGTCCAGGATTTGAACTCGTGTTGCCGTATCCATTTCCAACGACGATAGCCATTACACCACGGGCACCTCCCTATGCCTTTGTTGTCATCGCTTTCAGTAGATGAGATATTGGTGCCGAGGTATGTGAACTTATCTACTCTTAAATAGTTTTATAAAATATTCAGATTCATTTACTTAGATAGTCATTACCGTTCACACGATATGAAAATCTCTAATATTAGCAATACATTGTTTTAATAGAAGTCAATAAAAATTTAGTTGATAATTAAGGAAATAGGCATATGTTGAGATTATCATCAACACCCTCAATAGTTAAGACACACAGTTTAGATATTTATGGTGTAAGCAAGTGTAACTTTTAAAAAGTACGACTGAATGAAGAATTGAATTCAATAATTAAACGGACATGTATCTTGTGAAAATCAGCTAAAATACTCAGAAAAGTCTAGGAAACCTGGGGAGAGATCCTGTCACTCAAACTCAAGGGAAAATATACCAGTTAGAGCAGGCGTCAAAAACTCTGAAAATTTCTTCAGATAGAAGCACAAAACAATGCCATAAGGATTAACTATGTCAAACCAAGAATAGACAAGACACAACAAAATAGCAGATGTAGATTAGTGGTGACAGAGACAAAACGATCAATCACATAATAAACCAATGCAGTAAATTAGCAAAAACAGAGTGTAAGATAGGAAGTGCAAGGTGATCAACGGGGAATTGTGCAAGAAGTTTAGATTTGATCATACGAATCAAATGATGTATACACAACCCAGAGTCCATCCTGGAAAATGGGATGAACAAAATTTTCTGAGATTTTGACACACAAACGGATCATATAATCACGGCCAGACGACCAGACCTAATGATAGTCAACAAAAAAAGAGAACCTGCCAACTTGTGAACGTGGCCGTCCCGGCTGACCACAAGAAAAAATGAAAGAAAGCGAAAAGAGTTATAGATATCTGGACCTTGTAAGAGAGCTGAAAAAACTATGGAACACGAAAGTGACGGTGATACCACGTGTAATTGGTGCGCTAGGTACTGTCACTAAATGATTGATAAAGGGACTGGCTGTGTTGGGAATAAGAGGACGATGACAGACCATCCAAACTACAGCATTGTTGAGATCGGCTAGAATACTTAGAAAAGTCCAGGAGACTTGAAGAGATTTGCCATCACTCAGACTCCAGTGGAAAACCATCAGCTAACGCTGGTTTGAAAAACTCTCAAATCAGTAAAATAATAATAATAAGCGGATATTTCAAATTAGCGCAAAGCGAGTATAAAACTAAACACGCCTGGGTGGGAAAAGTGATCCACCGGAAACTGTACAAGAAATATGACCATACGAACAAGTGGTATATGCACAAACCGGAATCCGTCCTGGAGAATAAGACGCACCAAATTCTGTGGGATTTTAAGATAAAAACAGATCATTTAATTTCGACCTGAAAGACCATAGAGTAAAAATAAAAGAAAGTGAAAAGAGAGATAGCCATCTAGACCTTGGCAGGGAGCTGAAAAAACTTCGAACATGAAGGTGATACCAATTGTAATTGGTGCGTTTGGAATAATCCCCAAAGGATTGATAATGGGACTGGAAGACTTAGAAATAAAATGACAAGTGAAAACCATCCAGACAACAGCATTATCAAGATTGATCAGAATACTGAGAGGAGTCCTGGTGATTTGTTTGGTTTTTTTTTTTTTTTTTTTTTTTGTTATTTAATAGAATGTCAGCCTTCTTGGGTTATTTAATGACAAATCCATCCTTTTAGAAGCACAGTAGTGGTACTATTTAATACATAGATGAGAGAATAAGAGGGTTCATATGTTTCCTAAGGTTAATTATCCGAAAGCAAACCTAATAGTGCGACTGGAGTTCAAACATGAGCACAACAATCCCGCAGTCCAGCTCTTTAACTATTACACCACGGAGACCTCTCTCCCAGTGATTTGAGGAGACTTGTTATCACTCAAACTCCAGTGGAAGACCATCGGCTAACGCTCGTATGAAAAGCTCTGAAAGGAGTGAAATATGATAATAATTGTTTCTTTATGAAATAATCCATGATAACTGCTTAATGTTTAATATAATTATTTATTTGAATAATGTCACTGAGCATGAAACAGCTTTCACGGACTATGAAATAAAAAAACAAGCAATATTTATAATTGATTATTAATTATATTCTCTTGATGGTCCTATTTACCTTCTCTTTGCTCTTATCTTTACTCCAGGTTAAACGTTTGGTAAGGGTGTCCGAAGATGAACTGTTTAGACCTTATTTTTTCGATGCAAGTATCATCAGGGACGGAGAAAGTTTAGTAAATGGTACAAACCTCCTGTCGTGCAACAATTAAACTTTCTTTTCCTCGTTAAAAAATGGATGTTCTTGGTTGGACGGAGAACTTTCTAGTGCCCCAGCAAATTTAATTATTTACTAAATCAAAATACATGTCTCTTTTTTGTCGGATGGGCGACCCAAGATCAAATCCTGAACGAAACTGCTTGTGTTTCACTTTGCATTATATTAATCGAAAATGGTATGAATCCTTCTTTCTTTTCTTCCAGTAATGGGTAACTAGTAGGTCAGGCTGGCTTTATAACCTAACTATGTGTATGAACTCGGTTACCGGAGTTCAAACCCTTGAAGAAACCGTGTATGTTTCACTTCCGCTAATGCACTTGGGGAAAGGCATGAATCAGTTTTTTTTCCTTACCCTAGCTTTAAAGGATTATTAGAGAAGACTAATCTATTAAGCATTGGAAAGTCAAAAAAAAAGAAAAAAAAAGAGAACGAGGGATCAGCGACAGCCCGTTTTAAAACTGACTTTGTAACTCATTCTTCCTATAACTGTGGTTAGCTAAATTGTCTACCTTAGTCGAGGGTGACTCGAAAGCTCCCTATTCAATAGCTACTACACCGAGGTGTAGGGAAGAGCACTCCTAGTGGTTAGAGAGTTCGCCAATGGCCCGGTAGACCGAGGCTCAATCCAAGGTCGAGTCAAACAAAAGACTCAAAAAATGGTACTTGA
The DNA here is from genome assembly GCA_963585895.1 of Sepioteuthis lessoniana. NCBI lineage: Eukaryota > Metazoa > Mollusca > Cephalopoda > Myopsida > Loliginidae > Sepioteuthis > Sepioteuthis lessoniana. The sequence goes on from OY757942.1 coordinate 29,049,935, forward strand.
TGCCACCTTGCTTAACATTCAGCATTATAAAGTACGTATCAAGGGTAAAATGTACCAATCCAGGGAAGGAGTAGCTCCCTCTCCTACACGTCGATGTTGTAGGTGTTGTAAAGCGAACCTTCGAGTCGCCTTCGGCTTACTTTGCTAAATATTTACTTACAAACCTCCTAAAAACTATAGCCCAGTTGACTGGGGCTGTAGAATACACTGACTGCATCCCTGAACAGGGTAAGAGACTCCAAATGAATATAGAGATATATATCACTGCCTCCCATCAAGCAAGACATGACACAAGGTCAATAACACGAAGTCAGGCTTTTCGTTGCGTTTAAGGAAAGGTGGGGATCAGGCACGCCCTGCCAGATTATGCTGGTCATCGGTTCACTTGATGCAATGTGAGCCAGATGAGCCTGCAGCTGGGAATGGGAATACTCGATATATTGCGAGAGTCCGACTTAGATGCCCGGATATTGTTCGAACTAGACCAGGAGTCCAGTGCTATACAATGTTATCAATGCTGGTTGTCCTCCGAAGATGGCTCAGCCAAAGCCGGGGGCTTCTCGGCCTCGAAACTGCCACTGATCATTGATACTCCATCCGGCATGAATGCAAGACAGCTCAGCTAAAAAGCAAGTGAAACGTCCCTGATATGAGAGTAAACAATGTGATAGTGAGACTCCAGCAATGCTGGAACTTTGAGGAGTGCCGAGTACCTCTTCATTGCCATCGCTTCCTTGTCCACTTAGGCCTGAAATGGAAGCCCCTGATACGTTCCTATCTATGAGTCAAATATAACTGTTTGACATTTAAACTGAGTGCAAACAAATGACTAGAATTGAATTGTTTGAAATAGAAATGTTTGATCCTTTAACTATGTGTTAGCAAATGACTGATTTTTAATTGAATTGTTAGTGATACAAAGCAATGGTTCTAAGCCATTTGACTTTGTTGATTTATGCTAAATTGAATTGAAAGAAATAAAACTGTTCGTTTTTTTTAACTGAGTGTATCAACGAAATGTGCTTAGAAATCAAATATCTAATATATATACAAAAACAGGAGTTGGCATTAAGTAAGCAATAATGGTTGATATGCCATAAAACCAAACCACACAAACACAAACACCTAAAGACTAATTTGTTTCAATATTTGCTTTTTATTTTTAATTAGGTTTGATTTAGTTTCTTTGTTTAAATGCATATCAACTTTTGTTGCTTATTTAATGTCAAAGCCCTCCTTTCAGTAGAATAATTGTAATACTATCAGCCCTAGTCAAGGGCTAAGAGGGTTCATACCTTTCCCAAGTGAATGTTGTAGGGTGATCTGAGTTCGAACTCGCTTTCTATGATGTCACAGTCCAGAACGTTGACTACTACGCCACGGAGACTACACCTATTTTGTTTAATTCATTAATCTGGGGAATTGGGGCCGGTGAGATTTACAAGATAGGATAAATTATCATACTTTTGTCTTTTTCAGTTTAATAAAAACTGTAGAATTTTAATCTAAATTAAGTGGTGCCACTTAGACTTATTAAAAGCAATCCATCTTGACTGATATCAGATCAGGGATCGTTCCTTGCTGTTGGTGACATGAAACGCAATACAGGTTTTTATAGGCCTTTCAGCAGGGCTTAGAATATGTCGACTGCATCTTCTGCAGAGAAGCAAGACTACCTCCCCCCAAAAGGCTGTGATAACTCTAAACATCATCTGAAATTCAAGGTTTCAGTGGAGCACTGGGGAGTGTGGATTATGTTTTCATTGCCATAACTCCCAAGTCCACTTTGACTAAGAGAGGTAATTCCAGTTTTGGCCCAATCTATGGGTCATATAGATCTTAGTTTGGTTTTCTTTGGTTATGTGGCATATCAACCTTTGTAGGTTATTTAATGCTAAATCCTCTTTATACATATATATTAAATATATAAGATTTGGTTTGGTTGGGTTTTAAGGCATATTAGTGATTGTAGGTTATTTAATGCCAAATCCATTTTTAAACATATAACCAGTTCTCTTTGAAACAATTCAATTTAGCTTAAGTACAGTTTTTTTTCCAACACTATTAAATATAAAAACAGTTATATTTCAAACAATTCAGGTTAGCATAAATACATAGTTTAAATGTCGAAAACATATCTATTTCAAACAATCACGTTTGCATAAGTAAACAGTTTAGTTTTGTTTGACCTATAGATAGGATCCTATCAGGTGTTACCACTCCAGACTTGAGAGCGATTGCAATAAATGGCTACTTAAGCATCCCCCCATCAGACGGAATAATGTCATGATTACGACAACTCGTTGAGGGGGTCTTACCCCTCTGTAGAGATGCAGTCGGTGTATTCTGCCGCCCCAGTCGACTGGGCCATTTTATAGATCTGTTAAAGATTGTTTTGTATTCAATTTGTATACATGAAATAGAATGGAAATATCTTAAGGAAGCACTATACAGGAAATTAAATATAGATGTATACTGGACGCGATTTCTGAATCTTAAAGTAAAAAATAGCCTTCGACAGGTTGAAATCCCGTTACAATCAATTAATCAACATGGTAACACTTGGTGAGGGGATATGTACCACCAAGTAATCAATTTTGTCTTGAGAAAGCAATTAGGAAGCATTACTCAACAGGAACACAGATGACCTAATGACTTTTGGAAACTGTCGTGTGTATTTGTGAGTGGGATTTTATAATTTCTTTTTTTTTTTTTTGGTATATGAAAGAGAAAAATGTCACCCAAGTCTACCCATCCATGCGCCGACCCGGAGAGCCACACCCAGGCTGCTATTTAGACACTGACAGGCGTCTCTCTCTCTGCCTTGCGACGATCTTCTCTCCCTATCAACTTGCTTAGCCGAGAGGAACACGTATCCACTTACCGAGAACGCCAGAACAAATAAACAAAGTGTATGTGGCAATTAAAATGCGACAACTGTTTCCGTTGTCATAGTAACGAGCCGCACGGAGGCTACGCAAGAAAAATAAGCAAGGTGCCACAACACACGTCCATTTCGGTTCCTCTGCAAACTCTCTTAACAGTCCGATAACCATCCAACCACCCCCTACACCAATCTGCGAGTGGCCTGGTGAGAACCGCGAGCTAGTTGCAGGGGGAAGAACTGCAGGAAGCTAATGACGTAGTAATTACTAACGTCTAGCTTGGATTAACAAAGACAATAACCATCACATGACTTGTGGGTGACTTCTCTTTCCTTTCCCTCACCTCATTATTTCTGTACCTTCTTATTCAGTCCTTAATTGTGTTGTTTGTATCAAAGGTGTATTTAAACAGAATCCTTTTTCCCTTCTATCTATCGGTCCGTCTATCTGTCAATCAAAACCTGTTAATATCTATCTATCTATCTATCTATCTATCTATCTATCTATCTATCTCAACTTGTTCCTATCTATCTATGTCAACCTGTTACAATCTATCAATCTATCTATCTATCTATCTTGTTCATATCATACGAACAGATATTTACATTCAGAAAGAAACACACATATACACTAATATATATATACATATACATACATACATATATATATATATATATACATATATATATATATATATACACGCACTCACACACACACACACACATACATACGTACATACATACATATATATATATATATATATATATATATATATATACGGGGAGTAAGAGCAAAGGGAATGGATAAATGTTGAGAATGGTTTGGAATGAAATCCCACTGTAGAAGAAAGAAGAGGACTGTTTGGAAAATCAGATTGTTGTGTTTCTCGGGATATATTGCGTTTTCAGAATGAAAATCAATTACTTTTCAAACACAAATTATCATAATGCCTTGAAGAGAAGTAAATGCTTGTGTGTACGTTCGTTAGCGTTGATATATAATTCTATCGATGACATTAATTGAATTTTACTGTTTATATCTTTTAGTAACTCCTATTTTTTAAGCATTAGTTTTGAGAAGAAAAGGGATAAAAAAAAATGGGATGTAATTTGCCTACATGTGACTCGGGCATTAAAGCGCTTTCTATACATCATCATGTTAAACTGCCCTCGTCCTTTACACACACACACACACACACACACACACACACACACACACACACATATATATATATATATATATATATATATCGCCAGACATAGATAAATAGATAGATAGATAAATAGATATATAGATATGAGTAGACATAGATAGATAGATAGATAGATAGATAGATAGATAGATCTATAAAGCTGCAGATAGATTGATAGACAAGCTCAATCTGAGATAGATAGATAGATAGATAGATAGATCGGTATAGCCGCAGATAGATTGATAGGCAAACTCAATCTGAGATAGATAGATAGATAGATAGATAGATAGATATGGAACAAGCGACTCAAAAATCTCTTTAAAATCCCTGCATTTTCATTTGATTATGTTCTGATATCCTTCCCGTTCTCCATGTCAGCAATCTAAACCTTTATCATAAGCACATGCTATAAAAATCGTATTCTTTTCCGTCCGTTTGTCTGCCAGTAAGTGAGGTGTTATGGATATGCATTAAACCCTATTAGATATGTCCAATAGTAATCTCGAAATGTTTGTCCCAGAAATTTTCAAGCATCTTTTATTTGGAGCCACACTCTTTTTTAATAATAAATCTGCGAAAGATAACTTGAGTTGTGTTACCTAAAACTTTTATGCCCTCATAATTCTTAATGCATATCGAAACAAATTATTGAATGAAAAAAATGAGTTTATAATCAAAGAAAGTGACACACGCAGGTGGTTGGTTGGTTTGTTCTACAGTATGTCAACTGTTTTGGGTCATTTAATAGTGAATCAAATTTCAAAAAATTTAGTTTAATATAAATTCATTTATTTTTTGTTTCTAGACAAGTAAATGTTAAAACAGTTCTATTAATTGCCCAAAGAGTTCTCTTTCATACAATTTAATTCAGCATAAGTACACAGATTAGTTCTATCTGACTCATAGGTGCTACCACTCCGGGCCAGAATGGACCTGGGAGTGATGGCAATAAAGGGATATTCCGCGTTCCGCAAAGCGCCAACTCACCATCAGACTGTTTAGTGTCATATCCAGGATACTCGTTGGGGGAGTCTTACCTCTCTGCAGAGATGTCGGTGTATTCTACAGCCCCTGCCGACTGGGCTAACGCACAAGGTCATCGATACATAAAAGTGTTAAAACACACTCTTTAGGGCCATCACCAGCCCTCGCCTTCTCTCTCTCGCCAACCATCCCTATCATCCCTACAGGTCTTCTAGATAGCATCCATTATCAGCAGAGCTTATGAAAGTAAGTTTTTATATATCAGCTAACACTCGTAGGTCCATGTGCCAGAGTCCATGAGATAACGTCTTTTTTGTGTTCGCCCTTTATAACCAGCAGTGCCCTGTATGTCTTGTTCATCTTACTAGAATGGTTTTTAAGATGGGAGACGATTGGCCGTACCTCTGTATTTTGGTAGGGTGCTGCTCACAGGGTTTATTCAAAACAACAAGCAGTATTCTTGTGTAATTCTCATCGAGTTTTTTCTTCATGCTTTTCGTTTGAGTCCAGTTGGTGCATCCATACTGTAGTACTGATACGCTCACTGTTTGAAATTCCGTTTTTTTTTCATCAGTGAGATCAAATTTCTCTATGATCGACAATTTATATATAGCAGTGTACGGCTTCCCTATACTTATGTTGACATCGCTTTCAGTTGATGAGATATTGGTGCCGAGGTATGTGAACTTATCTACTCTTAAATAGTTTTATAAAATATTCAGTAAATAATCGGATTCATTTACTTAGATAGTCATTATCGTTCACACAGTATGAAAAACTCTAATATTAGCAATACATTGTTTTAATAGAAGTCAATAAAAATTTAGTTGATAATTAAGGAAATAGGCCCATGTTTAGATTATCATCGACACCCTCAATAGTTAATATTAGCAATACATTGTTTTAATAGAAGTCAATAAAAATTTAGTTGATAATTAAGGAAATAGGCCCATGTTGAGATTATCATCGACACCCTCAATAGTTAAGTTACAGTTTAGATATTTATGGTGTAAGCAAGTGTAACTTTTAAAAAGTACGACTGAATGACGAATTGAATTCAATAATTAAACAGACATGTATCTGCTTATTGTGATAATATTTGTCACTGCCTCCCACCAGACAGGACTTGACACAAGGTCAAAAGCCCGAAGGCCGATTAAAGTGGGGATAAAGGGGAGGGGAAGGTCGGGAACGAGCCGAGACTCGAACCCTGCTAGTCATTGACCCACTAAGTGCAATGTGGATCTAATGAGTCAAGCCGTATCACGGACCTAAATCTAGGTCCGAGCACGTATGCCCGTATATAGCTTGAACTAGACCGTGAGGTCTAGTGCTATACAAGGGGTCTTAAAAGCAGCTCGCCCACCCGAAGGTTGCCCAGCCGAAACTGGGGGCCTATTCGGCCCCGAATCTGCTCTTGGTTTCGATCGCCCATCCGGCACGAATGCCTGACGGCCCAGCCAAAAGGTCAAGAAGCGATTATCTGCTTATTGTGATAAGTTTTTTTTCTAAATCAATGTGGCAGTTGGAGACGGTTTAACGCCATTTTTTTCCTAAAGTTTAGGTTTAAATAATTTTGCCTATACTCGAATATAAACGAGTAGACGCGAGGAAAAACGCTTAATAATAATGTTTGTTTATCTGGTAAGTTATAGTTAAATCAAAGAAATAACAGGACATAATTTTCCCTAAATATTTGGTTTAAATATTTCGACCTATACTCGAGTACCAACTGTAAGACACGAAACAAAACGTGTAATAATTTCTGCTTTTTATAATATAATCAGAGACGTTATTTTTCCCAAAATATTAGGTTTTAATATTTCGACTAATACTCGAGTTTATACGCTTAGACACAGATGAGAATCCCCTATAAAAAATTCCTGCTTATTCTGATGACTTTAAACACAATTAGAGACTGCTAAACGCCATTCCCCCCAATTATCAGGGTTAAATAATACGACGTATACTCGTGTATATACAGTTAGACACGAAAGTTAATGTGTTATAAAAAGTTTGGAATCCCAATACAATCTTATAAAAAATAATTTCATGAAGAATTTAACCCACCTAAACATTATCGACGGCAAATTAAACTGTCAAAACCCACTGTTGGGAATGGTTAATATTAACCCCACAAATTGAACT
>OY757942.1:29059643-29149936 GCA_963585895.1 Sepioteuthis lessoniana
TAAATAAATGACTGATGTTTAATTGAATTGTTAGTGATACATAGCAATACTTAGAACCATTTAACTTTGTTGATTTATGCTAAATTGAATAATTAGAAATAGAACTGTTTGATCATTTAATTGTGTGAAAGTAAATGACTGTAGTGATACATAGCAATATTTGGAACCATTTAGCTTTGTTGACTTATGATGAATTAAATAGTTCGAAATTGAACTGTTCGATCATTTAACTGTGTGTATCTACAAATTGTATTTACAAATTATGTATTTAATATATATATGTAAAATCAGGCATTGGCATTAAATAACCAATAATGGTTGAAGTGTCATGAAATAAAAGTGAATCAAACAACAGATGGGGGATTCAAAAATGAACGGGACTGCGCGATAAGAGATCGAACTCATTAACTATGATATCACATTTCAGCACGTTAACCACTACACAGGGTAATAATCAACATTGCGCATGAATAAATACACAACTAAAAGTCAAAGAAACAGTTAAAATTCTGCTGATCCATAAAAAAGGTTTTTATAATTTCATATGGATAATTATACAGTCAAAACGGACATTATAATACATTATTTATGACCGTGTTCTACAGCACTGAAACACTGTAAACAAAAATAAAACTGTCTAATACACATACATATTTACCAACCCCTCTGCTCGGGCAGGATATGACACAAGTTTAATCTTTTAAGCGGAGTTTAACAGGTTTGAATTCAGAGTTTTTCTTCTCTTAGACCAGTTGCCTTACCAAGGCTGAAGAACCTAGTCTGCTCTACTATTTTACCCATAGCTGGAGAGAGAATATTTGGATTCATACCTTTCCCAATGTGAAATGCAATCAGTCTCGTCCAGGATTTGAACTCGAGTCGCCGTGTCCATTTACTACAACGATAACCATTACACCACGGGCACCTCCACCTTATATATAAATTGTCTGATATATATAAGGCGTAGACTTTGATTGTTCTATATTCGTATTTTTGGTTTCAATATTTCAATGTTGTGGTGTTCGGTAAAAAATAATACCTAACATTAACCGTTTTTATAGTGTGATGTTCCACTATAAATGATATGATCATAGAATCCAAAGTTCATCCTTGATTTAACCTTGGTTAAGTTAAGCAACCATTTTTGTGTACTCACTAAAGTTTTAACATTCGACGTAAACTCGAGTATATACGGTTGTGATTGAAAGATCCACTGATGAAGGAGGACATAATCTCATCGAAACTTCTGGCTGCTGGGGTGGTTCATTGGTAAAAGTTACCGGGATGTTGGCAACTCAATGAGAAGAAAAAAATCTCCGGTAACAATTGACAATTATATTTTGAAACACTGACGTATCAATAATGCATACAATAGAGAGAAATAGACGCTTTTGTTATGTAATATTTTGACCTTCGACCGGGCCCAAAATGCCATTCAAGGTGATGCACCGGAAGGAAGTGACACATTCTAGTGGCAGTTATGAGAGGAAATCGCGTGGGCGGAAATTGGCTGATGAAATGGGATGAGCTAAAATATCCCATGATACTCTCATAGACTGACGCACCGGAAGAGAGTGACCTCTGAACTGCATGACAGTTATTTCCGCATGATGACGATTAAACATGCGATTTCAAAGAACGAGTGGGCGATCAAGTGGGCGTTGAACTATTATATAACTCAGCTGAGTTCGACGGGCAGTGGCAGTAGAGTTAAAGACGGATATAGACGAGATGTGGTAAGGAAAGCCACACCCGGCCGAAGGGGCCCTCGGGAACCCCGATGGAGTTTGGGGACCAGAGAAGTTGCTGATAAGATGCAGTAAAGGAAGCCATCACCCAGCAGAGTGGGCTTCTGGACCTCCAGTTAAGCATCAAGAGAACAAGGACACAACATGACGGCCATAAGAGTGAGGGTCAAAATATTGAAGTTTCTGTCCGGTCTCCAGTTCCCTCTCACACGCAAACCTTGAATAACTTTTTCGAACCCTTACAAATAAAGTGAGAGGTAAATATTTTTATAAAGAAGTCTTCCTGCGTCTATTATTTATTGAGTCAGTATGTATCCTGCAGGAATCGATATATATGTATATAACAGTTTTATTTGAGAGACAGACAAATGAAGTATATGCCTGGTGAAATCATTATATCCTACTCAACTTTTCGAAGTATAATTTTCGAAGTATCCAAAGATTTGACTTTTTAATTCCAACATCTTGGCAAGAAATGTCACAATTTAAAATGAATCAATGCACCGACAAAACCCAGGTTTCCTTACCTTTTCTTTTGACAATTTGAAATTTCTGTTAGTCTCACACAGACCTTGTAATTTAACTTTTGAATTTATTTCAAAGTCAATAAATCTGTTTTATATTTTTATGAAAGTAAAATCACATTTTCCGGAATAAAGAAAATTGTCTCATTTTCTCCATAAGTTTTTAGCACCAGTGAATACCTACAGGATGTCACATAATATCGTGATATTTTATAGCAAAATTAAATAAAATTAGAGAACATTTTCTTTTCTAAATAATAGATTTTCATAATATGAACTATACATAAGAAAATGCGAAATAAAAATTTCTGCATATTATGATGTTATCGCAAATTGAACGAAGCAGCTAAACCTCATTCTTTCCGGTTGATATTATGATTTAAATAATGCAACCTATATTCGAGCACGTATTGTAGACCTCGGAGGAAAACGAGTTATGAAAATTCCGGCTTATTTTGATTATAACAAAATCATAGAGGCAATCAGAATTTTTTCCCTTAATATTAAATCTAAATAACTCGACCTATACTCGAGTATATACGGTTAGACACGAAAGAAAACATGTAATGAAAGTTTCTGTTTATGACGATAAGTTATAGCCAAGTCAGAGAGAGGGAGAGAGAGAGGGGGAGGGAGAGAGAAAGAGAGTGAAAAGTAACAAAGAAACAAAGAAGGAAGCAGAAAACAAAGAAAGTAAGAAAGAAAATATCAATTTTTGGGAAGTATGGGTTGTCGACATTAAAATCCCGTGAAGTAATCTGCATTCTGCGGACCAGTGCAGATTTAATGCATCATTCTTTGGAAAGATGTGCAAGAAAGGTTGTAAAACATTAAAGACAAAACAAACAGTAAATCCGACCGCTAACCATAACCACAAAAATATGCAGACGATCGTTCTTGTACGACGCGCCGAAAACTCAAATAAAAGATGTTTTAAAAGGAACAACAAAGACCTCTCATAAGCATTGAAAAATTAAAAAGAATAATATCTAACTATATTTTTATGGACGAAACGACACTGAAACGAACATTCCTACAACGTAATGAAGAGTAACGCGGGAAAAGAAACAAAGCAGACGCCATTTTGGAATGAGATCGTCTGCTGAATAGAAAAAAAGAAGCAAGATGTTATTATTATTATTATTATTATTATTATTATTACAAGAAAATTGCACTAAGAACCTGATAATGTAAGAAAATGAAGAAGGAATTCAAATAATGTAAAATAGCTATTATAATAAATATGAAATGAACCAGTAAGTATATTAAAAAATATCAGATAACAAAACGGTATGGCGGCATCAGCGCTATTAAAATCAACACATACAACAATAAAATGACAATGAAATTGATCGCCATAAACATTCATCAGACCGACAAACAAATGAACTGAAAAACGAAGACAAATCAATAACCCAATATTTGTTTGTAACATTGTATTGTAAATAATAAAAATATGAATGGAAGTGAATAATGGAAGTGCTGATCGCGCTAATCTTATGAATAATAACATCGAAATGTATTTAACAGCTGGCTTTTGCCACAGAATGCCATAGTATTATGGTACTTTGGACATATCTGCTTTTGTTTATTTGTTTTGGTCCCATAATCTTTTTCACATGTTCGAGTCATCCATGCCCTGCCATTCTCCTTCATGAGAGCATTGTGAGGCTTACTTGTTGCAATCTATCTCCAACCTAAGTAGGTATTTAATCAACCTCTCCATCAAGAGGAGGATGTGACACAAAGTCACTTTTAAGCAGAGTAAAGATGAATTAGGAATTTCCCTTCTTCTAGGTTGGTTTCAGAGCAAAGGCTAAAGAACCCATTCTGCCCTACCTACCGATAGCAAAGAGGAGAAGAGACGGATTCAAGCCTTTCCAAAGGGCATCTTCAAGTTACAAGTGAAAAGCATTTAAAAGTGAGTTACTTGTGTGTAATTGTAACATATCAAAAATGCCACTTATAGTGATTTTTTTTTGTTTCAGAAATACGTTAAACATGTTCTTACTTAAATGATACGAATGTACATATTTATGAGTGATAAAGTTTATGCAATCAAGTTTCTAAATTATCAAATCAGGGATGGGATTTAATTGCTACATGTAGGTATAGAAATACATTAAACTATAGCTGAAAATCTAAAATAATAATTAACTATAAAGATATTATTGAATTGGAATAGATAATAAAAATAATGAAAAGATATCACCATGTAAGGTGAGGCGTATGTAGGTTTCAAAAAGATAAAAAGAGCGTGGGGAGTAAATGACGTTAGGGAAGGTTGGAGTTTAAGATATGTATTACTATAATTGATTAAAATGTGGTTTTTTCTTTTCATGTTTATTTGGAATAATTATTTTTGTTGTAATTTCTTATTTTATTGTTAAACCTTAATAGTTACTTTAAAATGAAGTTTAAATTATAGTAAAAATTAAATTAGAATTAAAATTTATGATTCCTCATTATTTTGTTATTGTCTCAACCGGAAACGAGAGGAGACCGGAAGTAATCTTTAATGGGAGAAGAATCCTTCCCTCCCCTTCCCTCCTGTAACCATCTTCATTCTTTCTGAATGCATTATTCTCCCTATTGGATCTGAAGAAGTCCTGTTAAATTTTTTTTGGAGTTGTTGATTCATAACAATGCACTTTGCAGGATGGAAATAAATTTATAATCCTAATGTGACCGAATTTCGTTTTTTTTTTCCTGAAAGTATATATATATATATATATATATATATATATATATATATATATTCAATTATATAAGTGTGTGTGTGGAAAATTATTCTAAACTGGGGGATCATACTTTAATAAAGATGACTAAAATACGACTAAAAAGAAAAAAACAATAACAAAATTACGACCGGGGCTTTTTCGACAGCAACAACCGGTAAAATTTACACTAAAACTGTCAAAATATGGGGGGAAAAACGTTAAAATTGTGGAGACGAGGGACGATAAAAAACCCTACGAGCCTTAAAATTTCCCAGACGGCCTTATATATATATGTGTGTGTGTGTGTGTGTGAGCGTGTGTGTGCGAGTGAGTGAATGTGTGTGTCTGAGCACCTGCGTGAGTGAGTAAATAAAAACAGCACATCACAGCGTTACTTTTTTTTTTTAAGAAATTCACTTAAAATGCTATTACTTATAGAATATAGTAATTTCTATCCAATTTGGCAACTGCAGAATAAATTTGTTGGGTCTGCATTCGCGCTAAACGTCATTTTCTAATCATTCAAAGTTGCCATATAACGTTGCAAATTTGGCTGGAAATTATTTTATTCTATGAGTTAGATAATTTGCACACAGTTATATGATATCAAATATTCCTATCTAATACAAATAATTTGCACACAGTTATATGATATCAAATATTCCTATCTACTACAAATAATTTACTACATATACTCTAACAAAACGGCTGGAGAAGAAGCTAGAGGCAATTACACAAGAATGCTGCGAGCAATCTTGAACAAGTCCTGGCGGTAACACCCCACAAGACACCAACTATATGGCCACGTGCCTCCTATCACGAAAACTATTCCAGTTAGACGAACCAGACATGCAGGACACTGCTGGAGAAACAGGGACGAACTCATAAGTGATGTACTCTTATGGACCCCCACACATGGCTGTGCAAAAGCAGGACGACCAGCACGAACATACATTCAGCAACTATGTGAGGATACGGGATGTTGTCCAGAAGACCTGCCTGAGGCGATGAACGATAGGGAAAAGTGGCGAGAGAGGGTCAGGGATATCCGTGCTACCAGCACGACATGATGATGATGATGATGATGACAAATAATTTGCACACAGTTATATGATATCAAATATTCCTATCTAATACAAATAATTTGCACTCTGTTATATGATATTAAGTATTCCTATCTTATACAAATAATTTGTGCATAGTTATATGATATAAAGTGTTCCTATCTATTACAAATAGTTTGCACATAGTTATATGATATCAAGTTATATTATATATATCATAATAGTTATATTATATCTAATATAAATAATTTGCACGCTAATTATTAAATGCTTTCAAGCAGGTATTTCTATTTAATAGAAATCATTTGTTTGCACACAGTTACAGAGTTTCATGTAACTAAAAATAATCTTTAGTAAATTACAATAAAAAAATGAATATGAGCACAGGTAAAAAATCATGCATAATAGTAGTAATTCTAGTCAAGTAAGAACATTAAGTTTATAAACCCCAAAATTCACTCTGAATTGTCCAGCAGGGCACATGGCTTAAAGGTTGTAGGCGTTGGTTCCCTAAGAAGACAATCATCTGGAGGTTGTAGATTCAATCCTGACTGCAGGCGAGTAACAATACAAGAATACTTAGCACTTGTACCTGGTTATGGCTAATGGAATCAGAACGTGGATACAATATAGGACCTAGTTCGAAATTACGTGAAAGTTGTGGAAATAACTATAAAGATGAAGGCAATTGTCCGAAAACCCTTAATGATAAAAATTACAATAACTTCAATTAACTATTCTTAGAACAAATAATTTACAGTTATATATTTTCACGCGTTCTTCTCGATATCAACAATTTTCAAGCAGAACTATTTGATCCATTAATGGGACTCTTAGAAACACTAATATTCCAGGTCAGATTAGACCTGGGAGTAATGTCTATGAAGAAATACTTCACCCAACTAGAACTTTAGAACTAGAGTTTAGTTTCAGCTTATTTTCAGAACACTGCTTTGCAAGTGTTATATTTTGACCTTCGACCCTGCCCAAAAATGCTATTCCAAGGTGATACACCGGAAGGAAGTGACACATTCCAATGGCCAGTAATCGAAAGAGATCGCGTGGGCGGATTAAGGCTTATGATATGGGACAAGGTGAAGGCCCCATTGTGCCACTAACAGTGATGCACCGGAAGAGAGTAACCTCTGAACTGCATGACAGTTATTTTCGCTTAAAAAAGTGAGAGGTAAATATATTTCTAAAGAAGTCTTCCTGCGTCCTTTATTCGTGCGTCTATCGTTTATCATGCGTCTGTTATCATTGCGTCGGTATGTATCCAGTATATATATGTATATTTCTGCATGAATCAGAAGATGACTATACAACACAAGGACATCTTCCCTTCTGCAGGGGATACAATCACCATATTCAAAGCCTCGTCAACAGATGGTTGGTTGGTTTTCATTGCATATTCACCTTTGTGAATTATTTAATGCCAAATCCATTTTAATACAAATAAACAGTTATGTTTCAAAGAATTCAATTAAGCATGAGTACATAGTTCAAATGTCAAAAAACTTTCTGTTTCAAGCTATTTAGTTTAGTCACACAGTTCTTATTTAAGAAATTCAGTTTAGTATAAGTATAGTTTTTGTTTACGAGCAGTTAAATGTCAAAGCAGTTCTATTTCGAGCAATTCAATTTAGCCTAAGTACAGTTCCAGTGTCAAAAACATTTCTATTTCAAACAATTCAGTTCCCGTCAACAGGGTTAAGCACACACACACACACACACACACACACACACACACACACACACACACACACACACACACACACACATATATATATATATATATATATATATATGTGTGTGTGTGTGTGTGTGTGTGTGTGTGTGTGTGTATCTGTGTGTGTGTGTCTGAGTGTGTGGGTGTTAATCTTAGAAAAAGACACGATACGAAATGTGCCTTACATGACTAAATACAATTATAGAAAAATGAAATATTAGAAACCGTATTAAGATTATGCTTATTGGATATGGATATTTATCTGGGGAAATATTTCGGATATTTTAACATCACTATCAACTGCATCTTCTAGAATTTCCTGCTTTTGTTATTTCCTGCATTGAGACGCCGTCGTCTATGCTGAGGAAACCAGTGGAAATCGGTAGGTTTTATCTAAATTGCAGGCGTTAAAATGTTCAAATCCTGACAAGTTTGATAAAAGATCTAGAATCAAAAAAAATTCTTCAGAAATGGTCTTTTAATGTACTTTTTAGTTTGTTCTTTTGTTTTAAAGAATTCTATGACATTGGAATTCGGGGTATTTCATTTAGTTTCCACATCTATTTGTACAGATTTCAATTTTTTTTTTTCTTATTCGCAAATTTAAGGAAATTTTAATTTCAATTTGGAAACCGCATCTTCTCTTTCTGCGGACACATATTTATAAATATTTGCTCTCAAATTTTATTTGTCGATTATAAAGATTACATTGATTTTTTTCCTTTTTGTTTTCTTTTTCATAGTTCATATAATGCATACTTTCTTTCTTTCTTTCTTTCTTTCAAACGTATCTGTTTTATCACTGTATATATGATACTTTTCTTCTTTCTTTTTTTCTTTCAATTAATATCAGTGCAACATTCATCCAGTACATTTCTACTTGTATTCACTTAATAAAAACCTATTACGTAACGCAATCTGCATTTTTAAAAGGCGTTATCTCAGCATAATTAAATTCTCTCGTGAGAGCCTTTTACTTTGTCTCCGATAATAACAAAGTGTTTCTTCCATCATGCAATGTCTATACTTGTCAGACAAACAAGTTTAAACAAATATGCATTTCTTAGCTACATTGCTGACAAGACACATATTTTCAAATTAATGCAAATGTTTCTGACCTAAACATTAAAAAAATTAATGCATGTTTTTAAAATTTAATTTTCTTTTAAGAAATTGAGGTTGGAAGTTAAAATTTTGAGAGACAAAGTGGCAATGGCCCAGCGGTTAGAGTGTTCGCCAATGGCCCGGGAGACCTGGGTTCAATCCCAGGTCGAGTCATACCAAAGACTTTAAAAAAATGGAACTTGATACCACCTTGCTTAACACTCAGCATTATAAGGTACGGTTCAAGGGTAAAGTGGAGCAATCCAGGGAATGGAGTAGCGCTCTCCCCTACACCTTGGTGTAGTAGCTATCGAAAAGGGAGCCTCCGGGTCACCCTCGACTATGGTCGCTCACTAACTTTTAACTTTTATAGGTCAAGGTCATTCACTTATTAGTCGTGCTGAGAACTTTTAGCCTCCTCTCGTGGAATATACCCAGCTAGTATTTCGCCATCGTCAACTGAATATTAACGTCTATTAATTACTATTTGGAACCATTTTGAAAAAGAATATTTGAATTTGTGAAATCCATGCCCTAAAGAATTAAGATTGTCATAAAAAAAAACTCGATGAGGGGGCAACTAAGTATTAATTTTAATTTTTTGTCAATTAATCCTATAATCGTTATCTGTTACATTGGGACATTCCATAATTATTTTCCGTAACATTGGAGCATTCAGTGATTCTTTTCCTTAACATTGGGCTATTCCATAATACTTTTCCGTTGCATTAAGCGATTCCATAGTTCTTTTTCGTAACATTGGGTTATTCCATAATTCTTTTCCACAACACTGGGGTATTTCATAATTCTTTTCCGTAATATTGAGGCTTTCCATATTTCTTTTCCGAAACATTAGAGTAATCCATATTTCTTTTCCGTAACATTGAAGCTTTCCATATTTCTTTTCCGTAACATTGGGGTATTCCATAAGTCTTTCCCGTAACATTGGAGTATTCTGTAAATCTTTTCCGTAACATAGTGGTATTTCCTAATTCTTTTCCATAACATTGAGGCATTTCATAGTTTTTTTCCGATACATCAGAGTAATCTATCATTCTTTTCCGTAATATTGAGCTATTCCATAATTTTTTCCGTTACACTAAATTGTTCCCAAATTCTTTTCCGTAATATCTATCGATTGCCATTCAGGAAAATAGAAACCACTTTGATAAAGTATTTTTGAACCAGTGAAATCAATGCCTGAAAGAATTAAGTTTGTCATGAACGCCTTAGGAGGGGAAAACTAAGAACTGATACGGAATTGTCTTGTCATTGAATTCCAGTATTTTTCTTTGATATTGCGTTATTCTATGATATGTTCTTCTGGATGGTTAGGAAAATTGTATCATGAATTTAGATAATTTGGTCGATATATATTATGAAGCCAGAATGTTCAGCTATTAAATTTAAAAAAAAATGTTTTGTATTTCATATGTTATAACACTAAAGATAGAATAAAACAAAATAAAAATCTTTGTGAACAGCCTGTAAGTGTGTAAAACCTGTGATTTGTTTTCACGGATAATATTATTTTTACACATTGAAAATAAGTATGAAGTTTTGAATTGTTTAAAGAGATCGTGAACTATATATAATTGCTTGTAAATTATAAGTATTAGATAAGAAAACTTGAAACTAAATAATCATGCGTAAATTATTTGTGTGAAATATGAATCAGTACTCAACTTCGAATAGAATATTTAACTGTTTAAAATGATTGTGCAGATACCTTTTCATACTTTATATGTAATCTTGAGCGTTTAAGAGGATAAAATAACGACTGACATGGCGTAAAAGCGATTAACCAACCAACATTATTTTCCTTAAGAAACACGCACATGTTAATCAAGAAAATCCTTCGTATTGTTCATTCCATTTTTTTCTATCTTATTTCATATCTTTGTGCCAAACATCGATATCTTTGGCATAAAAAGTTTTTTTTTTATATTGGAGCATTTCAGTTTATATGTAATGTTGAATTTTGCTGAATTAAAATTTTGTTTTTACATTCCATCTTTTCGGAAATATTTGCACTAAATTTTAATTTTTCACGAAGTCAGTTGGGAGGAAAGATAGAAATGAAAAATGCAGAATGGAAAAAGAAGTAAACCAATTTTGAAACAATTGCCTCATAATTAAACAGGAAAACGATTATTATGTGACATTTGTTTCGTAAAATCATCCCGAATGATTTTCACCATGAAAAAGCTAAATATATTTTGACATGAACAAAGACAAATTATTACCGTTATTGTTAAATATTGCACGAAAACTCAGAAAATGAAGGAAAGGAAAAATAATTTGTTGAATTTTCAAAAAAAACAAAACAATCTATGCAAAAGTATCAATAGCTTTATCCAATTATTTTCAACACATTACCTATCTATCTGCCAATCTATAATGTTCAAAACTATCTCAGTTCTCTCTCATTAACTCACTCCCTCCCTCCCTCTTTATATATATATATATATATATATATATATATATATATATATATATATATATATATATATTTGAAGTACCCGGTCCATGACTGGCTGTAAAAAAAAGGATTTTTTGAAGACCTTTGAGAGTGAGATAGAAAGAGGGGTGAAGGAATAAGCTAACAATTAAAAACGTGACCTTATTTGTGAAAGGATTTCCCTTATTAAATCAAAGGAAAAATATTGTTTTTTTTTTAATGTTTTTATTATAATTCATGTTTAATTCATATTTGAAATAATATATAAAAAGTGAAAGGTTTAAATGATTTTCATGATTTTTTTTGTTTCCAATAAATGCTTATTTTTCCAATAAATGCTTATCTTTTTTTAATAGATACATTTTTTTAATAAGAACTTTTTTTTTCAATAATTCCTCAGTTACAAAATAACATTTTAGTAAATAACTTTCAAAGAAGCTGTATAATCATAATTGAAATTTTTTATTGCCCACTCGGCTGGGGCTGTAGAATACACCACCTGCTTCACTGCAGAGGGGTTGAATAGAATTAAACCGTGGTTTCTTGAGTTTGCTGTTTTTTTGAATTTAAACTGCGTATTCATGCTAAACTGAACTGTTTAATATAGAACTGTTTTGACGTTTAAACTGCGTACTTATGCTAAACTGAATTGCTCGAAATAGAACTGTTTGACCTCTAAACTGTGTACTTATGCTAAACTGAATTATTTGACAATTAAATTGTGTACTTGTGCTAAATAGAGTTGTTTGAAATGGAACAGAGTATTTGCATATAAATGGATTTGGCATTAAATAACCTATAAAGGTTGATATGCCATAAAAGCCAACTATCCAATCATTAAATTTTTGTTTACCCTCTGAAAATTTAGCAATAAAAGAATCTAAGAATTATCGTATTGTAATATGCTTTTCTTTTACAATTTTTTT
This sequence comes from Sepioteuthis lessoniana, assembly GCA_963585895.1. Classification (NCBI taxonomy): domain Eukaryota; kingdom Metazoa; phylum Mollusca; class Cephalopoda; order Myopsida; family Loliginidae; genus Sepioteuthis; species Sepioteuthis lessoniana. The sequence goes on from OY757942.1 coordinate 29,071,920, forward strand.
GTTTTCATTTAAGATATTTTTTAAAATGATATAACCGAAAAAACATGATGCGTTTGAAACAATATCATAATTCTATTTTCTAAATTCGTTTAGTCAGCGTCCATGTGGTGCACCCATATAGCAGTATCGACCCGATCGCTGCTGGGAAGAAATTGTGCTTCATTTTATCAGTCAGGTCTGACTTCCACATGACTTAGAGCCCATAGACAGCTCTCCATGCCTTTGTTAGTCGTGTGGTGATTTTTTTTTTCTGTTGATGAGACACTGTTTCCTACGTAGGTGAAGTTGTCGAGTAGTTTCAGAGAGCTACCGCCTAGTGTGGAAATGTCGCCTGTTTGATTAAAGTACATGTATTCCGTTTTGTGTGCATTGGAGCCCGATGCCTGCAACGACTCGTTCCAGACTATGTAGCTGGGTTTTTTGCTTGGGCAGGTGCATTTGTCAGAAGCGGTATATCATCGGTGTAGTCTGCTTCGGTAAATGTTTTTGCAGGGTATCTTCTGCTTCTTTCTTTTGTTAGCTTGAAATCATCTTCTTTGATTTTATCGATAGATATTCTAAGTACGTTGTCTAGACAGATGATAAATAGGTATGGTACTATAGTGTCTCCTTGTAGTACTTCTGCTACTATGTTGAAGTAGTCTGTGTCTCCATGGACGCTGACTAAACGGATGGAGAAAAAGTTTGACAGCAATTACACAAGAATGCTGAGAAGAATATTGAACAAGTCCCGGAGACAACACCCCATAAAGCCGCAGCTATATGACCACCTATCACCCATCACGAAAACTATCAAAATTAGACGAACTAGACACGTGGGACACTGCTGGAGAAGTAGGGATGGGCTCATGAGTGATGTGCTCCTGTGGACCCCTTCACATGGACGAGCAAAGGCAGGACAACCAGCTCGAACTTACATACAGCAGCTCTGTGCCGATACGGGGGTGTATCTCTAAGGACCTGCCGGATGCAATGGACGATAGGGAGGGGTGGCGAGAGAGGGTCAGGAATATCCGTGCTGATAGCGTGACATGATGATGATGATGATTTTTCTAAAGACTAAAAATTTGATAAAAGATTTTATTCAGTCTGTTGTGTTATAGTTTTAAAAAATTCTTTTTTTCACCCTATAAGAATGTAACAATAAAAAGAAGCTAAGAATTAAAAAGGTGTTTTTTATTTCTAGATGGAAAATTTCGCGTATCAATTTAGTTGAAAAGTATTCGTTTATTCAATGAATAGTTCTTTTAAATTTTTACTCTTTTTTTGAAAAGTTTTTTGAGTTACACTGAGTAAAGATTAATATATTTTGTACAAAGAAATAGAAATGTTTACAACGTAATCGATTAAGAAATAGTACATACTGTATCGGAGCAAAAGTTGCGTTACTTAGTATAATTAAGTAATAATTCCAAAAGAAAGAAAGAAAGAAAGAAAAGTTAGGCGATATTGGACAAAAAAGAAAGCAAAAAGAAATAAAGAAAGAGAAAGAAATGAAAGAAATAAAAGAAAGAAAGAAAGAAAGAAAGGAAGAGAGAAAGAAAGAAAGAAAGAAAGAAAGAAAGGAAGGAAGAAAGAAAGAAAAAAGAAAGAATGTTATGATATATTAGTCGAAAAAGAAAAAAGAAAGAGAGGGAAAGGGAAATAGATAGAGATAAGGAGGCACACGAAAAAAAAAGAAAGAAAGAAAGAAAAGTTAGGTGATATTGGACAAAAAAGAAAGCAAAAAGAAATAAAGAAAGAGAAAGAAATGAAAGAAGTAAAAGAAAGAAAGAAAGAAAGGAAGAGAGAAAGAAAGAAAGAAAGAAAGAAAGGAAGAAAGAAAGAAAAAAGAAAGAATGTTATGATATATTGGTCGAAAAAGAAAAAAGAAAGAGAGGGAAAGGGAAATAGATAGAGATAAGGAGGTACACGAAAAAAAAAAAAAAAGAAAGAAAGAAAGAAAGAAAATTATGAGATATCGGCCAAAAAAAAAAAGAAGAAAAAGAAATAAGGAATGAGAGAGAAAGGAAAGAAGAAAGGAAGATAGAGATTATGACATACAGGAAAAAGAAATAAAGAAAGAAGTCTACCTGTATAGAGATAAAGTAAGAAAGATAGAAAAAATAAAGGTGTGAGAAGAAAGAAAGAAACCAAGATACAGAAAAATGAATAAACAAACAAGCAAAAAGACAAACAAACAAAAATATGAAAAAAGAAAGCTAGAAAAATAATTCAATTATCAAAGCCTTTATAACCATCAATATATTTTTGCAACGATTTTACCGGTGAAATACTTTGTCAACTGTATGAAGATAATCACTGTTTGCGGTACCATCCAATGAATAGTTTTCATTCTCTTTGACAACCCCCCCCCCAAAAAAAAAACTTCTTTAAATCAAATGATAAAGGGCATCGAATTTTTTTTCAAGACTATCACGCCAATCTCTCCTAAAGGGTTAAAAAAAAATTCTCTCTTTTTTTATTTTATAATACAATTCATTTTTTGGCCGAGATTGTTTGTGAATGCTAAAATAAAGAATGGTTAGCAAGTGATCTTTCTTTTCAAATAAATAAAAAAGAACATTTCTCTTAGAAAGAAAGAAAAAAAAATCCTACATACCAAATTTTCAGCACCGAATTCAAAACAATCAAATAATTGTGTGCATATTTAAATATATTTTTCCGACACTTCGAAATATAATTAATCTTATTTTTCATTTTTGCTTGTATGCGAATCTCTAAATGCGTTATTCAGATTTTTCTTCCGTGATTAAATGACACACAGAGCGAAGGTTACAAATGGTATCTTCCAGAAAATGATTCCTGACTTTATATTAAGACTCAATCATCGACTGATCGTATGCACACAGAAATAGGTGTACACATATATCAACACCTAGTGGTTTCCATGTGTCAGTGAAAGTGGCAATGACTCTATAAACATAAATAAAGGTTTTACTACGTCAACATAACGACTGATTAGATATACGTGAAACTACCAGTAACAGAAAAAGTTTGTGAGCACCAACCAGTTTTTAGACATTTTTTGGGGAACAATTGTAAATAAATGATTTTAAACAGAGTCCAAATATAACTTTTATCTGTGGAGGCTTTATCTCAGGTTTCGAATTCTGCTAAAATGTTTGAATAAATGATAAAGAAAAAAATAAGATAAGTTGTAATCATTTTTTGTTTGCTTACATAGTAAACCTATGTGTGTGTGTGTGTGTGTGTGTGTGTGTGTGTGTGTGTGTGTGTGTGTGTGATGCCTATGTTTGTGAATGGATAGAGAACGACAGATATAGAAATATTTGACTGTAAACTTCTGATTGCACCAAAAGTGTCCTTAGCGAAATTTTGTGATGCATATTTAAAAAAAAAGAACAAAAATTCACACATGCACATGCGCGTGCTCTCTCTCTCTCTCTCTCTCTCTCTCTCTCTCTCATTCTCTCTCTCTATCTCTCTCTCTCTCTGACACACACACACATACATACATACACAAATACACACAGATTGATAATTAGATCGATGAATTGATGGATAAATCGATATAAATGAATATAAACAAATATAGACATAGATTTATCTAGATTCAGAAATAATAATAGTCTAAGATATCTATCACCCCATCTATCAATCTATTTAAGCATATATATATCTATATCTATATATATGGGGGAAAGTGTAGCGCCTTCCCTTACACCTCAGCGTTGTAGGTATTGAAAAGGAAGCTTTGGGGTCGCCCTTGACTACGGTAGCCAACTTTATATATATATATATATATATATATATATATATATATAAAATTAACCTAAATCGCGAGTCGAAAATCTTCTACTAAGGTTTCACCTTAACGGATCATCAGGAAGCCTAACTTCGACTCCGAAGTCAGGAGTCGAAGTTAGGCTTCCTGATGATCCGTTAAGGTGAAACTTTAGTAGATTTTCGACTCGCGATTTAGGTTAATTTTATAATTGGCTCCATTGTCTGGTGTTGAGCACTTTAGTAATTGTAGCATTGCAGGATTCGCGGAGGGTTTTTTGGTTTTCTTTTCACCACTGACTGCATATCCCTTGATTATTTCAAGGGGTCGGACGAGGTTGGCCTTTTCTTTTTTTTTTGAGCCAAAATTTTTTTCTTTTTCCCCTGGGCGGTGATTCGAGATTTTTTTTTCTCTTGTTCCTGGCCAGGGTTATTTTGTTTTTTTCTGGTACCGTGAATACTGGTAGATATTAGATTAGTAAATATATATATATACATATATATATATATAAAGTTGGCTACCGTAGTCACCCGAAGGCTTCCTTTTTAATAGGTACTACACTGAGGTGTAAGGGAGAGTGCTACTCCTTCTCCCATATATATATATATATATATATATATATATATATATATATATTTATTTATTTCAGGAATAAAAACATGTATAGAATAAGTTACCTCGAGTGACAAAGTGATGAGTTAAAGTGTTAAATCAAGTTGCCACCAAGTAGAAATTTGACACAAGGTCTTTTTATAGTTAGCATCAACGTATAAAACGAGGTCCATGCGTGACTATCCCAAAAAATACTTGGTCCTATCGGCATTCCCTTTTTGGGCTGCATCAGATGCCAAGCAATAAACTCACCCATGCCAAAGAGGTACAGCCTAAAGGAAGATCTGGAACCAAAGCAATTCTATCCACTCATATGCCCAAATACTTTATTCCCTTTAATATTTGCTTTTGTGCCCTGAACAATGAAATACTTATTCTGGCAAGGAAACTGATAACCATTTCTGAAAATGCCTAGAGTGTGATACAATGAAAACAAAATATTTTCTCCGAAAACAGATGACGAATTATTTACCAATATAACATAAAATAAAAATACCCGTTTGCAAGTAATTAATAAAATCAATCAACATTTTTTTCTTATCCTAATTTTCTATAATTAAAATACAGACCAAACCTCGTGACGTGTTTACTTGTGTACTATGAGTTTTGCCAATAAAACTATTTCTTATTGCGTATATGGTATAAATTCTCTGATAAACAGAAAAGCAAAGGTACATTCAATAATATGCACAGGGATGTTTCTCAGTATTTACTCTGTGTGTGTGTGTGTGTGTGTGTGTGAGCGCGCACGCGCACTACGTGCGTACTTTTTTTTTATATAGGTATAGTATTTCGATAGGGTACGTAAAGCAAACAAATTTTCGCTGATAAATGTTAACTGAACAGGTGACACCTGTCACCCGAATACTTTTATACACTTACTCACTTACAGGCACGCTCTTATGTCCTTTATATATACATATATCTATAGTGAGGAGTGAGAGAGAATGTGTGTGTGTATTTCTCGGTGTGTAACTTTTCGTTTTAGACATATGTCTAAGTCACTCTTTCTCAGTATATATATATATATATATATAGTTAAAACCATTGACAAGGTTCTTTTGAACAACTTCAGTTATCTTTTTTCTTGTCGTCTTACAAGATTTTTAAAAAATTGTTTCATTTCTATATAAAATCTTTTTTTTAACATTAGTAATTCTATTTATCAAGTATTCCTATCCAATATGAACAATTTGCACACAGCAATATTGTTTCAAGTAAATAATAATGGTAATCCTTAGTAAAGTAATTAATAATAATAATAATCCTTTGTAAACAATTGGATAGTTTTATTTGACCCATATACAGATTCCTAACTGGTACTACCACTCTGGGCCAGAGTGGTCGTGAAAGTAATGGTATTACTGTAAGTTACTAAACTGGAGTTGCAGCAGAAGATGCAGTTTTAGTGTCATACCAAAGACATCTTTGATCTACATATGATCTATCACTGATATTGACCGCTTTTTATTCATTTTAGCTAAGATATATATTTATTTATTTTTATTTTACTCATTATTTTACTTGAGGAACAATATGAGCGTTTCATTGGCTAAGACCATTCATCTCTTGGTCAGGCCAAAAACTTTTCAGAACTCTCTCGTTTAAAGAATTTGATGATAGCCACAGTTTCAGACATACACACAGCTTCTGTAAACATATACCCCCGTGGATACGAGAAACAATGTATAAATAAACGCAAGCCGCGCAAAGAAAAACTTGTGTACGAAACGAAACCGAAGTCTTTCGAATCGAAGCTCGCATGCGAGTGTCGAAGGTCAGAGAAAAGCAATCAATCACGAATAACAGTTGCCATCCCCTCCACAACCAGTTACTTTCACTCCCCCCCACTCTGTCTTAATCTGGTCCGTGCGGCTACCGATGCAGAGGGATAGATAAGCATCTGATCTCATCTGATCTGTCCCGCCCTTCTTTTGATTTGATCGCTTTCTCATTCAAGCCATTCGACTGAGATGCAAAAGGATGAATGAATGTATTCCTCTATCAATTAGTGTGTTGCGCAGTACTGGGGGCTGGGTTGCGGTCAAAAATACACCCAAACTGCCCACGGGACATTTCATAGCTGAAAGCTTTACACATTTTCTTGTTAGTGCAGGAGGACATAGTTCAAGTTTGGCTGTAAGTCAATGCTGATTTTCAAGGCAGGCAAACGGCTACCAACGATGTCTCACGCAGAGGGATCAGCCCCATCCTCCTATAAAAAGAGGTATCCTAAGTAAGACACTAAGCTGCATTCAGTATTCAGGAGCTTTGAGGAATATGGGGTACAGTTTCGGTGCTATTACTTCCAGTTCGATGCTGACCCCGAGTAGAAGTCGCTGTTAGGGTCTCGTCTTTGAGTAAAACAGATCTGTTTGAAAATTTTTTGTATTGGCTCGGAATACTTGAAATCATATAACTGTGTGCCAAGGAATCCTTATCATTTAACAGAATTAATTATTAATGTTTTAAAGAAATCCTTGATACAATTTACTCGTACGAAAACTGTATAAAAATTAATTTCTTGAAGATCCAGTTATGTTTTTTAAAAAAATACTTGGTACTGGTAAAGTATTGGTATTTGATTCCTAATGATTATTATTTTTATTCTTAAAATTATTTTTATTTGTTTATTTACTTATTTGTTTCTTTATTGTGGCGGTTGTCTTACCAATCTCACAACGTTGCGTTATATTCTAAGCCAAGCTGACAAAGTCATTAAAATTTCTTCATTTATATATGTATACCTTACTGACTAAAACTTCAGATAGTGTCAGTAAGTGTATATATATATATATATATATATATATATATATATATATATATATATATATAAAATTAATTTAAATTGCGAGTTAAGTAAATTTTATAATTGGCTCCACTTGTGTTGAGCACTTTTGTAATTGTAGCATTGCAGGATTCGCGGAAGGTTTTTAGTTTTCTTTTGACCAACTGACTGCGTATCCCTTTATTTTTTTCAAGGGGTCGGACGAGATTGGCCTTTTCTTTCTTTTTGACCTATAATTTTTTTTCTTTTTTCCTCCGGGCAGTGATTCAAGATGCTTTTATTTCATTTTCCTGGCGGGGGGGGGGTTCGGTTTTTTTTTTCTGGTACCGTGAATACTGGTAGATATTAGATTAGTAAATATATATATATATATATACATATAGTAAATAGTGACTGTGAATATCAAAAGAAAGAGTGCTCAATGCACGGCTATTAAATACAAAATAGAATTGCAGAGCAAAATATACATTTTTGATTTTTGTTTCTAATTATCTTTTGTTTTAAACATATATATATATATATATATATATATATATATATATATATATATATATACATATGTGTGTGTGTGTGTGTGTGTGTGTGTGTAAGAGAGAGAGAGAGAGAGAGAGAGAGAGAGAGAGTGTATTTACACTTCTTTGCTGACTATTTCCGTCATATGACGTGGTGAAATCTTAGTCTAAGCATTAATTTATATCTATAATTAAGATTTTCAGTTTAGGAATTATTTATAAATATAAATCTCCCTGTTCAAAGTGTCGTCTACAAAGTAGACAATCATCCCACATATCTCTCCCAATTCACTTAATTCACATTTACAGAATTCTCGTTGCTCGTTGAGAAGCGAACCAATATATTTTAGAGTATGAAGCTTCAACTAGTATTCTAATAATTTTTAAGTTTCATTTTACCCTTTTTTTATTGTATTACACTCTATCCTTTGTATTATTTTCTAAAACCTCTTCAGAAGACCCAATAGTTTTATGCAATGGGAACTGTCTAATACGGACTCCTTTTGGTTTAGGGGTCCCACAGGTTTTAGGAGCCTTGAAGCTTTATTAGTTTCATATTAAGTCCAACTGTAGGTCTCTAATTAATTTTATATACTCTTTTATATGCATTTTCAAAGCCCCTCTATCATGCGACACACAGAGTAAGTTTTTTTTTAAAGTGGGGTTCAGTTAGTTTCAATTCAGAATTTTTTTTTCTGGACAAGTTGCCTTATAAAGGCTAAATTACCCATTCAGTCCTGCTATTTGCTTATAGCTGGAGGGGTGAGAGAGAATGAATGCCTTTCTCAAGGTCATTAGCGTGAAGTGAAATACAAACAGCCACTTCCAGGATTGGAACTCGTGTCACCGATTTCATTTTTTTTAAGACGATAACAATGATACTTAGTAAGTATCCCAATATAGAATATACACTTATTATGTAACACATTATGACAGGCGCTAAAATATCAGATACGAATATATATAACGGATAGGGTAGTCATTAAAAAAACTTAGTTTTTTACAAAGGTGTAAATATTAGGCACTCACTAGTAATTGTCTGCTAGCCTAGCTTGCTAACCACTATAGAAACCAAGGCGCAGCCTGAAACTTGTAAGGTAGACAGTGTTGAGCCATATATATATAGAGAGAGAGAGCTCGGAGAGTAAGGACTTAAAACCTGGTGTAATAAAATAACCTTTCTCTTCTCTTTTTTCTCTTCATGTTTTTCTTTGCATTCATCTTCATATCTGTCGAACAATTTGACCCTGGATTTGAACCCCGGTCTTTCATTTATCCAAACGTTTCCTTTTCTTTTTTTATATCAGCTTGTCTGGTTGGAAATCTGACAAGTGGCTTACAAAACGGTCTTATTGCACTGAGGAGTTGTTGCACCAACGAGGGTAAGGCGGGGTACTGAAGATGGCTTGATTCAGTACAAGAGGTTATCTGTTGATCTTCGGGCTAGAAAGCTAGTGTAGGGAATAGAGATGTGGAAGATAGGGGTGTGGGATTTCGACGTTTGTGGGCCTATTTCATGCTTCCTTAATTTACCATTGACTTCCTCGGCTCTATCAAATCATATCCTTTCTCTCCTTGCAATACTATGTCTCAATTCTCCCTACTCTCTCGTCTCTCTTTTCTTCGGGGTTTTATGGATATCCCACGATTAGGAAGGAGTATATATATATATATATATATATATATATATAAACCTATCACATTATCTATATACTCTCTGGCTAACACACACACACACACACACACACACACACACACACACACACACACACACACACATATCCTTGTTTTCTGATTTTTAATTTATTTTTATTTTTTAATTTCTTTATTTTCCTATTTATCTTCTGAATACGAACTGTAACTCCTCATTCGCATCACATCTCTGGGACAATACAGAGCATGTAAAAAGTCATCCGACGAGACGGAGAATATACCAACAATATTCTCCGCCGAAATAAATTTATTATGACGGCTTAACCGAGTTTGAGTCTCCATTTATTATACTATATATATATATATATATATATATATATATATATATATATATATATATATATATATATATATATCACCCTGTCGCCGGAGTCTTGAATATGCACATCCACAGAAAACGGTGATGTCCTGGTTATAACATTTAAAAAAAATACATCTGTTGGTGAGGATCTAGGTTTGAAAATCTTCCTAGGGAAAGTAATTTACTAAGCTTTTTGCTTAGATGTGGCACAAGGCTGTATGAATGTTGTATACAAAGTGACTCGAACTCACTCATGAAAATTTTCACGCGTAGCCTGCAAATTATTACACAACCCGAGCCGCCCAGGCTTAACGGAGTGTAGAGACGCTTCTTCGTTGGCATAACTCGCAAGTACATATTGACACGGAATAGTTGTATCTCGTAATGTCCCAAAAAGAGATCAATTAGATCTATGTGAAATACGAATACTTGAGACAATATAACTGCGTGGAATTAGTTTACAGAATAATATTATCATTACTTAATTAAAACGATATTTTATATTTTATACTTCAAATCATCTTCTTGTTACTATATTACTCTGTGATAAACATTTTGAAATGGTTCAGTTGGCTTTAAATGACCCAAAAGTGGCTTGTTTACTCTCTCTCTCTCTCTCTCTCTCCTTCTCTCTCATATATATATATATATATATATATATATGAGTGTATGTGTATGTGTGAGTGTGTTTAAGAATATCTAAGATATTTTTCTGATAAAAATCATGGTTAACAAATAAATTGTAAGAGTTTTAAAATAATGAGTTACTTTACATTCAGCCAATATATATATATATATATATATATATATATATATATATAAATGTGTGTGTGTGTGTGTGTGTGCATGATATAATCTTAAAGTTTTTCCTCGTTCATTCATTTTTTCTTTCTTTCTTTCTTCCTTTCTTTCAAGGATATTTCATTAACCACGATTATCCCCTTCCTTCGATTCTTTAATTCCATATTTCTCCTTTTCTTTCTTCTAACCTCTTTCTTTTCTTTCTTCCTCTCTGTCTTTCTTCCTACTCTATTCTTTTCTTTTGTATCTTTTCACACGTCCTCTTTTTTTTCCTCCATTCTTTTCCTCCTTTCTTTTTTCCTTTTTCTTTCTTCTCTAATCTTCTTAGATTTTCGTTCATTTATTATATTTCTTCCTCCTTTTCAATTCATGAACTCGTTTTCCAATTCCCTCTTTCCTGCACTTCTTCCTTTTTTCCTCCTTCAATTCATACCCACCTTTGCTTCACTTATTCATTTAATCTTTTGTTCTTTCTTCACTTTACTTCATTTCCCTTCATTTATCAACATTCTTCCTCTTTTTTAATTTTTGAACATAATCTTTTTCTTTTGTTTCCTCTTTTTCTAACCTTCTTCCTCCCTACTCCCTTCTCTCTCTCGTTTTCTTTTATCGGGGATCTCTTACTTTTCTCTTCTTCTATTCTTTGTTGGTTTCTTTGTTTCTTTGTCGCTTTTTCCTTATTACTTTATTTCTTCCTCTAGTTTTTCTCTTTCCGATGAGTGGATTTTCTACGGGCAAACAGAAATAAATAACATTGGCTTTGGGCTGACAAATCAGAATGGAGCGACGTTTTTTTTATTTTTTTATTTATTTGTTGTTTTTTTTTTTTTTTTTTTTTTTTATCAGAACCCGATTGAGATTCGCACTATCGATACCGCCTCCACGAGCCTCTTTCCTCCACCCTACGTAATTTCGAGCTTTGAACGGTACGTTTTTCGGTAGTTGGGTCATGAGGGCAAAACAAAATTAATGAGGTGTCTTCCCTGCTTCGTTTTGAAGGCTAGGACCCCAGCTTATAAGGTAAGAAGAAAAATAGGATGGGTGGAACGACTGAAATCTATTAGCCATGTTACGAACTGTCTTAGATTGTGTGTCTGTCTTTATGTACGGAATCCAACAAGATGATCCCGCGTGAAACCCCGGTAAAAACCACCCCTGTTGCAGTGAGTCATTTTTATAAGATGGTCGGTGTTTGTTGAGAACACAGGGCACCCACAAATGTGGGGCTTCTTCTATAGGATTTCAATTGATTTCTTAGTGACAAGGGAAATGTTTATTAGATGTTTTGTTGATCTGCTTTTGGATCTCACCTCAGGACTGGGCATGGTTGTATGGAAGATCGGCTGTTATCTTTGCAACAGGTATCTCCACTTCACCACACTGGTATTGTTTGAAGGAAAGTATGGATTCAACTTGACCATAGCGTCATTGCGGGGGTTGCAAAATTGGTTTGAAGACAAATCCTTCCCAGACAAGAGTTCCTATTTTTCCAATTATTTTACCAGTAGATGAGGGAGAAGTTTTATACATTTTCAAAGGGCATTTGCTTGAAGTGAAATGAAAATTGTCACTTCCAGGATTTCATACTAAATCCATTCCTAGTATGTTAGAAGAGGAAAATAATGTGACGATATGCAGAAATAATTTTTAACAATAATTCATTGCACTATTGATTTTTTTACTTCTTACTGCTTGTAAGGGGTAATGTCCCTTCATTGTCAGTACTACTAGGTCCATTCTTACTTTTTTTTTGCCCATCAGCAGCGGTATACGCTGCTGATGAGACCAAATAAAGTCGAAATATCTGTCCAGTGTTCCGTATGTCATGAATTCGTGAATATTTCTTTTTTATACTTCCACTTGCAAGCCAATGGCAACAGATTATGGTCCAAATTGTATAGCCCGAGTTGCATTATTCTAAAAACGTAAAAAAAGTTTCAGAATAAGAGAATCATCCACAGAACATTTAACAAAAAATTCTGAAACTGAAATTAGCCTTTTATTTTCAAGAGGATTTTGACGGAATTCGAAACCATTTCTAAAAAAATATCATCTAAAATTCTCTGGAAAAGCATTCAGGAAGAGTTACATTAATCAAAATAATTAAATATCAAGAAAGACGACTCTTTTATATTTTTAAATGTATATATTTATATGAATTATGATCATGATTTTCCAAATCATGATCACAATTCATATTAATGTATTCACTTATACGTTTCGAATACCTGATGGTTAACGAGCCTGGCGAGCAGATTGCTACAAGTCAGGTTGATTCTCACGAAATGCCTCATAATTATTGCCTTGTGCCAAACTAAACAAAGCTTAGTATATAAATACTTCATCTATTTGTTCTTTTGGTTACGATTTTTCCTTCCCCTTTTACTTCTAACTTATTTGTTTTATTTGTGGTGTAAATCTTTTTTAGGAAGAAAAAAGTCAATTTCCGAGTAGGAATTACGTCCATATGAGATTTAATTAACTGATTGATTTTAACGGTATATCAACCCGTTTAAGGTTATTTTATATCCAGAAATTAGGGAATTGCGTTAATTACTCGTTTATATTTATATTTTTTGTGCAATTTCTTTTTAAGATTTTTCTGCACACGGTCCTGTCGAATACGACCAGTTTTTAAAGACCTATTTGACCTATTCAACCGGGCCATTGGCCCAATGAGTAAAGTGTTCGCCATTGGTCGGGGAGACCGAGGTTCAAATTTACTTTACTTTTTGTTACTGACTTGACCTATAGATGTAGGGGGTCATATGTTGTAATGGTTACAATGCTTGACTGCGGAATCTTAGGAAACGAATTCGAATTTCAGTCACGCTATTACGTTCACTTTCGGACAAATACTCTTGGGAAAGGTATGAACCATCTTAACCTCCCACCTATGGGTTAATAGTTCTTCTAGAAACATGGATTTGGCATTAAATAAACCTAGAAGGTTGATATGTTATTATACAACAAAACAAACAAAACAATATAGACAGGATCCTAAAAGATTCGGAGTGAGAGTAGATCTGGAAGTAATATCAATTTTGGGGTACTTCAACCACCCCTTGATCTCGATATAGTACCACATGCAATTTAGTGTTATATCCAGGACACCTCTTTAGGGGAAGTCTTAGTCTCTGTATATTCTTAACCTCATCATTAAACCTAGAAGATAATGAATTATTTCGAAACTCTTTTCATAAAAATCTTTCCAATATTCGCTTGATATTTTAGCAAGAATAACACATTAACAGGTAGCTTCATTTTTTAGAATTACATAGAAACAACAAAAAAACACACTCTTTCAATGTGTCACGGTGAATGATTTAGAAGCTTCGTTTATATGATCAAATCGCCGATGGTTTTTTGTTTTTTTTAGAATTTTCCAAGTCGTTAGGAATATCATAGAGAAATCAATCAGCTTATTTTCCCAACAGTTTGTATTGCTGATATCGCACCCTGAAAAATTTTGCTAATTATCTCAGGTGACAATTAACGTGAAGCAGTAATTAATTGTCTGATTTATTAAAAAAAGAAGGAATCTTAGCTTCTAGCAATTGGGACAAAACCATAACTTTGATCTTTCATATTCATCAAGTCAAATGACTTCGTGAATTCATGCATATGGATAAAGCCCAATAGTAAGTGTATATGTTTCGCGAAATGTAATATAGTTTGAATCCTGAACCGTTTGTCCACTCGGCTGGGGCTGTAGAATACACCGATTGCACCTCTGGTGAGGGGTAATACCCCCCCTCCAATGAGAGTCCTTGTTATGACACTAAACAATCTGATGGTGAGGTTCCAGTGATGTTGGGGCTTTGGGGAATGCAGAGCACCTCTTCATTGCCATTGTTCCCAGATCCACTCTGGCCTGGAATGGTAGTGCCTGATAGGACCCTATCTATGGGTTAAATAGAACTAACTGCATACTTATGTTGAATTGTTTGAATTAGAACTGTTTGACTAAACTGAATAGCTTAAAATTGAAATGTTTTTGACATTGAAACTCTTACACTAAACTGAATTGTTTAATATAAAACTGTTTTGACTTTAAACTGTGCGTAAACAAAATCTGTACTTATACTAATATTAATTAGCTGAATTAGAATTGTTTGAATAAACTGAATAGCTTAAAATAGAAATGTTTTTGACAATTCAACTGTCTACTCATGCTAAACTGAATTGTTTGAACTTGAACTATTTGCATAAAAATGGATTCGGCGTTAAATAACCTACAAAGGTTGATATGCCATAAAACCCAACCAACCAACCAACCAACCAACCTGGTGTTGTAAATTATCCACGGGTAAAGACGTTGCTTTTCGGAGTAGAAGATGAGATTACTGGCGTATTTTTTACCATATTTTCCGGTATAAGACAACTTCCCAGGTATGGGTTAAATAGCATCATTACTGTTCTTCTCGAAGTTTTGCTTTGGCATTAGATAACCCACAAAGGTTGATATGTCATTAAACAAAGAAATCAAATCAAATCAAATAATATCAATAATACAACGTTCGTACTCCAAAGAATTTAAGGTTCACATTTTATCGAAGGCGTAAAAGATGACCTCCCTATTTCGGGAGGTATTTTAAAGTTTAAAAGTACGTCTTATACACCGGCATATATAATAGAATATACAGGGGGCTTAAAAAAATGTCAACATTTCTCTGTGAGTTCTTTTGTGATAGAATGATTTTTAAGTCTCGCATACACACGATTCCAGTCAATAAATGATTAAAATCATCCCCAGTTGGTCTACATAATATCGGTCCTACTTTTCTAATAAAAATACACCTATAAAAACAATTACATTAAAAAAAAATCACCTATTTGTTATTCCAAGAATGAGATACGGAACCTGTAGAACCTTTGCACATTAAGTTGAGGAATCATATTGTAAATTCAATTACCATGGCCTGAAAATCCAGTAAACAACTGCGCGTGACATACATGAGGTTGTAATTACGTAGATGCGTATCTCCGACCCTCGTGGGAAGACGTGGCCATGAAGGTGACCGTTTTCTCTCTAAGAGTACGAATGTAACTTACAAGACACATCAGGTTATTTGGCCGTGCAATTGCTTTCGTCTTTAATTTGTGGACCAGCAGCTCAGTGGTAGAGTTTCAGCCCGACATTTTGTGGTCACTGGTTCGATCTCTAGTAGGGGAGATAACCGTATATGCTGCTAATGAGACCTGATAAAGTCGAAATATTTGTCCAGTGTTCCGTATGTCTTGCGTAAGTGTTTGTCCGATTTTCTGGTCAAGGTAATTCAATTTACAATGGAGAATCTATTTGAAATTGACGGTGCTCTCATAAGGGTGGAAGTATATTTTAAAAATCACATTGTATTTACACTGAGATTTTATTTTATATTTCCACTCAAAAACAAATGAACACCCCAAAAGTTTATGTCAAGTTTTTGAGGGAAAATAATTTACTTACCTTTGCTTAGTCTTATGCTGTAACATAGTAACCTCCTTGCTGTAGCAGTGATCCTGGTGCGCATTTGTGTGGTAATTTACTAAGCTTTTTGCTTAGATGTAGCACAAGGCCGCATGAATTGGACACCCAATGAGAATCGAACTCACTCGTGTAGGTTTGCTATTCTACCTTGCTAACCATTACACCACCCTAGGTGCCCTGGTGCGCATTTGTGTGACTGAAAACAATGTATCAATCACGGGAACTCTCGTCGTAGGTGCAAGAAACGGTCAATACACGAGTTTTGGGGATTTTTAAAAAGGACCAATGAACTTCTAGCAAAGCAACAAGCAACCACTTATATTTTGGAGCTAGTAAAACCGTCCTCCTTCATTTTGGGATAGGCTACAATTTATTAAACAGCATATCTTTACTTCATCAACACGAGAATACTACTTAAAGTCTCCTGGTTTTTGAGACTTGAGGGAGGTTGAAACACCGATAGTAAAATGTGTGTACATTTTTTTTTTGTTTTTTTAACTTGTTTCTGACTTTTTCTTTCATTAGATACCCACTTGCCGTCATCTCTTCATTTTAAATTTATCTCTGCTAACATCCTTAGTAGCCCCACAGCGCCACATTAACGGTAATTGCTATCGATATTTATTAATTTTTCATTAGATTGGCATGTAGACCTTTGCTTTCTGTCAGTACTTGCTGTTACAAAGTTTTTGCCCATTTCAGCCGTCTTTAGGCATCTGACGAAACTTGGTAAGTTTTGCTTAGATTGAGATACAGACCTGGGAAAAGTCCTTGTGGTGTAACGGGTTAAGTGTTCGACTGTAATCGAATTAGAACTAGTCACGCTATTACGTTCACTTCTGGACTAATACCAATGTAAAAAGTATGAAATTCCTTATATTCTAGCAATAGGTTAAATAGTACAACTAGTGTTCTCCAACAAGAAGAGATTTGACATTGGAAGTTTGATATGCCTTTAACAAAGAAACTGCACCAAAATCAGGCCTCATATAACTAACAGTGTCTGCTGTTTCTAAGCAGTCAACCATCTATTTAATGAACATGTATTTGGAGATGAGCTTAGTGTAGGAGGTTTTGTCAAGAAAATTGAATCGGCCTCTCTTGTTCAAATCCTGAACAAGGCTGTTCGCAGCTGACTTTGCAGTAATGTTCCTAGCGGTAATGTTCCTAGCGGTCAGATATGGGTAGATCGTAGGATAGGTAAAGCAAGCAGTCTGTAATATAGTTAAGGGTGGTAAATAATTATATTAGGTAATCGTTTTATTTTTAGTAATAAATTGTGAGTTAGTTAAAAACTTTGAATTGCAGTGTAAATCACGAAGGTCAAATCGTGCATATGTCACACAGAGTAGCAGGATATGAAATTGAGAGGAGGCAGGATATTATAATGATAAATATTTCGTCAGCAGAGGATTGAGTATTGACATAATACTGGAAAGTTTTTAATTAAACGTGTTCTTATGACATTAGTTGATGAGATAATTGATATGATATATAAGCAGGGTGATTTAGCGGTCTGATAGTCAGTCAGTTAGAAGAAGGTCGCCGTAGGTCGAACAGTTTCGGGTCGAGAGTTCTAGCGGCCCCTTAGCAAGCAAGGCTTGGTCGAGGTGAGGAAAGTGAAGGGAATGGTTTTCGTTCGTCTTCTACGAATGAAACTCACTGCGTTTCTAGAAACATTAATCATTCCTTTACTCTATTTCTCTCGTTCGCTCGATTCTGTGAATGTAAATTTTCGTATTTGAAACAACTGGGTCCAAATTGTACGTTGCAAAATGTACATTTATTCTTTTTGGGTCTTGTAAGGGAATGCCTTTATTCATATCTGCGTGCAAAGAGTTACACTCATTGAAATATAGTCCCGTCGTGTTACAAGTCTAGGAGAAGAAAAACCTAATTTAAACCAGCTGTTCTCCATTGAAGAATTGATCTTCTCACAAACCACCCATCGCAGAAGTTATAGTTTATACACACGTGATGAGCAAACTCATCGGTTATCAAGTGGGAATTAATGCTTTCCAAGGGACTTAGACTTTCCTAAATTTTGTTTATTCTGGCACAAAGGACTTGAAACAAATTGTTTGAGTACAGTTCGAGTGGTCTTTCCTTCAGTTATCTTATTCTTCAATATCCACAATTGGGGTGTTATCACAAGTTTATTTGATTGATTGATCTTAACGGCATGTCAACACATCAAGGGTAACTTTATATCTAGTTGTTAGAGAATCATCTTCATTGAATGTTCATATTTACATTTTTTTGCACTGTTCTATCGAATAAAATTCATATCTAAACTGATCTATATGATCCTGACTCAGTTGGCTGGGGCTGTAGAATACACCGACTGCATCTCTGCTGAGGGTTAAGACTTCCCCCCAGCGAGTATCCTAGATATGACACTGAACAATCTGACGATGAGGTTACCGTAATGCTGAAGCTTTAGAGAATGCGGAGTACTCCTTCATTGCCAGGTCTACTCTGGCCCGGAATGGTAGCACCCTATAGGGTCCTCTCTATGAGTTAAAGAGAAGTAAACGGTGTACTTATGCTAAACTGAATTGTGTGAAATAGGACAGTTTATATGTTTACATAAAACCAAACCAAACCAAACTATATGATCCATAGATGGTACACTTCCCTTTTAAAAAGGGACAATATTTGGGTTTAGACTACAGTCAAAAGTACCCTAAACACGCAGAACCAGTAGCAGCTGCTACCCGTGTGGAAAACTAGGGAGACAAGTTAAATAGCTATTGACTCTTACACGCTAAGTGTCTTTCCAATTTTTTGCTCGCGTAACATATAAATGTATGTGTATATATAAATATATATATATATTTCAAATGTTGGGTAAACAAATATATCACGAAATTTGCTGCTTATGGATCTCAATTTCATTAGATTTGGATTATCTAATCTTATTTTCTTTTCTTATATACTTGTCTCTGTCTCTGTCTGTCTCTCTCCCTACGAACCCTATCTATCTATCTATCGACGGCAGGCGCATACACATGCACATACACATTTGCATATAAGTGTTTTTGTGTGAACTTTCTGAGTTTGTCTGCGTACAGTTGTTTAGAGAGATACAAAACATATATATATAAATATGTAAATATGCATGTATGTATGTATATTTCTCTCTTCACACACACACACACACACACACACGTACATATATATATATATATATATATATATATATATATATATATATATATATTTATTACTGCTATTATTTAATATACCATAGAAAATGACATTTATGCTGCTTTAGTTTTACATAGAACATGACCTTCACACAATCTAATACATATCTTCCTATTCCATTAGGATAGATAGATAGATAGATAGATACGTGTTTGTGTGAATACATAGGAAATATATATATATATATATATATATATGTGTGTGTGTGTGTGTGTGTGTGTGTGTGTGTGTGTGTGTGTGTGTGTGTGTGTGTGTGTGTGTGTGTGCTTCTGTCAGATGGCTGGTTAAAACCATGTGTGTAAATAGGTAAGAGTATTGCAGAAAACAAATGGACAGAAAAACACAAAACGATACACAAACTCATATATATATATATATATATATATATATATATATATATATATATATATATATATATAAACAGACAGAGATTCACCCATCATTGTCAGCATATAAAGACCTAAGAGTTCAGTTTAAGAAGTAAACCTTTGACAACACAGGTAATTTATTTATAGTAGTAAAGACCTGTTTAGTCTCAGTAAGACATTCTGGGTGAGCAGATAACAGAAGAATAGTTCACTATGATGCCATAGATTCTTCCGAATAACACACACACACACACACACACACACACACACACACACACACACACACACACATATATATATATATATACTAAAAATAGTCTTTCCTAATGGTACTATCGTTATAACTGAATGTTTTATGTGAAAAAAGGAAAGACAAAAAAATTGATGATTAAAATCGGTTGTATTTGATCAATAATTCTATTTTCAACATCTTCTTCTTCTTCTTCTTCTTTCGCAACGTATATTTATATATGTATATATATGTGCGCATGTGTTGGCATATAACGTCATAAAAATATGGGCGGGCTTGAGCACGACATATACATTGGTTTAAATATATATGTACATGTGTATGATGAATAAACTACCCCCCTCCATTTCTCATCATCCCCGCAGTAGATTTATACATAATGTACGGATATATGTGTTGTCACATGGACACATAATATTGTTTAAATGTTACATATATATATATATATATATATATATATATATATATATATATATATATATATATAATATGGGTAGTGTTCGCCCATGGACCTGGAGACTGGAGTTCAAGCACAGGTCAAGTTAAACTAAAGACTATAAAAATGGTACTTGCTTAACACTCAGCCTTATTAAGTGAGAATCAATGCTAAGTGAACCAATCTAAGAAAAGTTCTTCCCACCCTATACCTTGGTGTAGTAGGCATTGTAAAGTTAGCCTTCGATCAGACAACTTACTTTAACTGATATATATATATATATATATATATATATATATATATATATATATATATATATATATATATAAACGCATGCATAAGCAGATATGTACATGCATATATATATGCATTATGGGGAAAGATAAATGATTATATCTATATTCATATATCTGCCCATATATGTATCGATTTCATTGACTTTTTTCTCTCTCCCTCTCTCTGTCTCTCTGTCTCTGTCTCTCTGCCCCTCTCTATCTCTCTCTCTCTCTCTATATATATATATATATATATACGTTTGTGCTTTGGGGGTAAAAGTTAGGAATATATATATATTTGGATACATGTCAATTTTTCCTTTCGTTTTTATGATTTTTTTTTCATATTCATTCTTAACATTTCTTTCTTTCTTCCTTTCCGTTCTCACAGATTTCTTTTCTTTTCTCAACATACACTTCATTCATTTTTCACCTCTTTTCTTTGTTTCTTTCTTTTGTTCAGCCTTAGTTTTTTCTTTCTTCATCTTTCTGAATTTCTTTTATTCAGTATGCAACGCAAATAAACCCGAGTGTAAGCCATGATTTACGTGTATTACGTAGACAAACGAAAAGAAAGCATACAAATTTCTAGGCACCAACTTGCACAGTGGCATCTCTATGATTCATAAACTCGCGTCGACCAGGTACAATACCCAAAACAAAGAAGGAAATTTACAAAGAAAATAAATTCCAGAAAATTTAGAATTATTGTGAGGACCTAGTGAACCTAATAGTGTAAACTTGAAGCTTTTGTTTGGGTTTCTTAAACATCAAACACGAAAGGAATACAATGCTTTCTGTTATGAATCTCGGTAAAAAAGAGAAAAACTATTTGATAAAACACCTTTAGATTAATAGATAAGAATGCCGAATTCTTGGTGTAAAATATAAATTTCTACAACGAAGAAAAAATCTGTATGCGTTTATATAAAGAACAAATCTTGTTCTTCAAAATCGCCTGAGAATATTCGAAAACGTTTGAATCTTACATTCTTTAATTTTGGTATACATTCCTTTGGAAGGAAAAACGTAAAGTGAATATATATATATATATATATATATATATATATATATATATACGCTCCCACATTGGGGTTGAGCACTCTGGCGAAGGAATTGTCGGGCGCCGCTAGCGTAATGCAAAGCTCTTCGAAAGTATTGAGCACTCTGGTAGCCGATAGGGTATAAAAAACGTAAACAAAGGCTGCTGCTGTTGCTAAAATAAATACCTTAAAATTCCCTTAGCCAACGTGGTCCGCTTGGTGACCGACAGGTCTGAAACTTAGTCTAACGTAAAGTTGGACGGGTTTCGATCCCGGCTTCGAGCGTGCTGCGTGTCTAGCCACACTACAGAGTTATGATAGAACGAAACTGTCTGTCTGTGGATGACAATATATATATATATATATATATATAGTAAGTTGGCTGATCGTAGTTGAGGGCAACCCGGAGGCTTCCTTTTCAATAGCTACTATTCCGAGGTATAGCGAAAGGCGCTACTGCTTTCCCTGGATTGCTCCACTTACCCATGATTTCGACCGTATAAGGATGATGGCACCAAAAAAACATTTTTGAGTCTTTGGTATGACTCGACCTGAGATTTAATACCGGTCTCCTGGACCATTGATGAACATTCTAACAATTATACCCATGGGCCGGTCCGCAGTTTTGTCTGTAAAAAGTCACTGAAGGGAATCCAAGTGGCTTAAAGGACTGTGATATCATTGTAGGCGAGTTCGAACTCTAGTCGTGATATTACATTCATTTTCGGACTGAAATGTATCAAACCCCTTATCCCTCTATCTATCAGTTAAATAAATCCACTTCTTTTCTTCAACAAAGATGGCTTTTGCTCTAAATAATCCACAAAATTTAGTATTTCATGAAACAAAGAAAGTAAATCAAACCAAACTAAACACTTTCTGCCAGACAGATCGCTGGGGTAAAGGTTTACCGGGTTTTCCCCCCGGTAAACCTTTACCCCAGCGATCAATACACACTCACTGATATCCAAGAAATGTTTATCATTCCATTGATAGAGAATTGGTTTGATGATAATGTTGTAAAACCGAATGAAGAGAGAACACTCGTTTACAAAACTATAAATTCCTTTATTCGAAACGTTATGAGGGTTGTGTGTATATGAGATAGAGAGGGATAGAGAGAGACGAACTGCAATAGTTGACACCACGTGGAGATAGACATATTCAGAGCCTTGATTCTTTGACGGATGGTTTGATAAAGAGCTGGTTCTCAGCCAGAGAGTCATCAGCTCCACTCCACGTTAACCTGTCTTCTCGCTGGACGCTCTTCGAATCACTGACCGCTTGACCCCTTGGAGTCGAAAATCTTCAGGATTATATCTTTTCTGGGCGCCCACACATTTTTCCTGCTCGTTCAGTTCATGTGATTCATTTTCGTTGTCCCTTGTTTACACAGGTGCAAACCTGTTTTGAAATCCCTAACTGATCGGTCTCCCTAAGGTCAATATGTAATAATAATGAAGTAATTTTTCAGTGCGAAAATGCATCTTGTAACTGAGCAAATGCGATTAAAGCTTTTCGCCAGGAAAGGCATGTGAAATAGATTACATGGCCAGCGGACAATCCATTTTTAAATCTAATTAAAAAGTGAAAGAAATTGTTTAAAATGGCCCATGAGAAACAACCATCCACTAAAGAGAGTCTATAAACTGCCATTTGGGAATATTACAGAATATTACCATGAATTATTGAAATCCAACCCTGAAAAAAAATAAGTCTGTCATAAAAGTTCAACAAAAGGGAACAAAATATCAGTTTCAATTTTTTTTTGTCGATGAATCATTGTAACAGTTTGGTTTATAGTTTCTATAAACAAAAAAAAATTATAAAAATATACAAATGTAATTGCCTTTTTACAAGCTAAGGACGCATTTTCGTCGCTTGTCAACATTTATTTATTCATACAATCCAACCGAAATTTTTACATCTTATTTTTCGATATATTTATCATTGAGAAGTGAAAAAGGTTTTGGTTAATGAGCAAAAAACGGGGAGAGTCTTGAGTTTGATACTTATCCACATTTGATCTGTTCTGGCGCTTTGGTTTGGTTTTATGGCACATCAAACAGTGTAGGTTATTCATGCCAAATCCATTTTTATACATAAAAAGTTCTATTTCAAACAATTCAGTTAAGCATAAGTATACAGTTTAGTTCTATTTGACTCATAGATAGGACCAATTATGGTGGACCTGGTAGCACTGACAATGAAGGTCCACTCCGTATTCCCCAAAGCTGCAGCATTACAGGAGCCTCACTATGAGATTGTTTAGTGTCAAATCCAGGACACTCGTTTGGCGTATCTTACTCTTCTGCAGAGAAGTAATCGATATATTCTACTGCCCTAGCCGATAACAGTATTATAGTATAGTAGAGACTATTGCTATTACTCCCAGTACCACTATTACTGTGAATGGCAGTATCTGTTAGGGCGCCATCTATAGGCAAATAGGACTGTTTGGAAATCATTAGTATGGAATAGTAATTTGTGAGAGCTCATAACTATTGAAATTATAATCATTTTTTGATAAGAATAATTGATACGCTGCGATTTTAAGGAGTGGATTTAAACTAAAATCAAACATTCATTAATGAATCAAATTTCAGTATTAAGCAACGTATAAGTAGTTGATATACCGTTAACCAAACGAACTAATCCTACTATATATATATATATATATATATATATTGTTGTCAATTTTTCTTCACAAATTATCGGATTACTATCCATTATTTTCTTCCATATATATATATATATATACGAGGTGCATACAATAAGTTTCCAGACTTTTTTCGTATGGGCTCCTTTATTGATAGTAGATACATGAAACTCTAGTCCCCTTCGAAGTATTCTCCTCCTGCTGCAATGCACTTGTTGTACCGTTCCAAAAACTTCTGGAAGACCCCATGCAAGTCCTCTTATGTGAGCGTGTCAATGACCTTCGTCACAGCCTCTTTCATCTCCTCAATTGTCTCATAACGACAGCCTCTGAGCTTAGGAAATAACAAAAAGTCACAGGGAGCAAGGTCTGGACTATAGGGAGGCTGAGGAACTGTCTTGATGCCGATCTTGGTAAAATAGTCTGTGACACGGATGGAGTTGTGTACTGGTGCATTGTCCTGCTGTAAATGCCACTGTCTGGCCTCTTCCCTAGCAATCACTTCCTGAACTCTCTTAAAACCTCAACATAGTAAACCTAACCCTTTGGTCAATCTACTGTGGTGTATTGACTACCTTACTCCTCCCATTTCTCTCATCGTCCCTCACAGACTTCGTGCCTTCCTTGAATCTCTTATGCCACCCAAAAACAATTGCTGCTGTAGCTGTTCCTTTGAAGCATAAAAATTGGTCAGTCATCTCATAAGATGTATAGCAATAACATACTGAATTTTCAAGAGTTTACGACAATTTTAAATGCCAATACGAAAAACGTCTGGAAACTTATCCTATGCATCTCGTATATAACCCGTGCATTCGAGCAGAATGTGACACAACCTAAACGGCGTTTAACAGGTTTGAATTCAGACTTCTACTCCTAGACCGGTTCCCATACCAAGGTTGAACAGCCAGTCTGTCTAACTATTTACCCTTAACTGAAAGGTGAATACCTGGATTATTACCTTTTCGTAGGGCATTAGCAATATTTAAAATGCAAACTGCATCGTCCAGGATTTGAACTCGAGTCCCCGTGCCCATTTCCTGCAATGGTAACCATTACACTACGAGAGCCTCCAACAATATATACATGTATATCTGTGTGTGTTATTGTGTAAAAACCTATACGTTTTAGTGTGATTTTCTAAGCATCATCGAGAAAAATACATGTTTGAATTTTTTTAATCATCTGAAACTCAATTGATTATAGAGAAGATGTTCCAGTCTCATTCAAAAATTATTTTGGTTTGTAGAGGAAACTAGCAGGCATACAACTATTTTCGAATTATTTGTTATTGATAGGAATACTTGATATCATATATGTGTGCAAAAACTTCTTTCGAAACATCCACACAAAAAAATGAATACAAACATACAATGTACGCTAATCTCGAGACATAGAATAAACGCAGACAAATTGAGAGATTAAAATGAAAGTGTGCTAATTCGATATTTTTACCAGCATTGTAATTAATGTAGTAACTCAAAAAAATTGTTGCGCAGTCGGCAGGGGCTGTAGAATACACCGTAAGACCCACTCCATGTGAGTCCTGGATATGACACTAAATAATCTGATGGTGAGGTTCCAGTAATGCTGAAAATTTGGGGAATGAGGAGCACCCCTTCATTGCCATTGCTCCCAGGTCCACTCTTGCCCAAAATAGTAGCACCTGATCGGGTGTTGTCTATGGGGTAAATAGAACTAACCGCATACTCAGGCAAAACTGAATTGTTTGAGTTAGAACTTTTTGACTAAACTGAATAGCTTAAATAGAAATGTTTTTGACAGTTAAACTGTGTACTTACATTTAAGCATCGTGCTTATGCTAAACTGAATTGTTTGAAATGCAACTGTTTTTGACAGTTGCATTTTGACTTACACTAAACTGAATTGTTTAATATAGAACTGCTTTGATATTTAACTGTGAGTAAAGAAAATCTATTCTTATACTAAACTTAATTAGCTGAATTAAAACTGTTAGAATAAACTGAATAGCTTGAAATAGAAATGTTTTTAAAAATTAAACTGTGTACTCATGCTAAACTGAACTGTTTGAAATAGAACTATTTGCATAAAAATGGATTTTGCGTTAAATAACCAACAAAGGTTGATATGACATAAAACCCAACCAACCAACCATCAAAAAATTGTAATTATTTAGCAATGGTAATTCAACAATATCGAACCTTGGTCAGATTAACAATGGATCATCTTTTAAGAGTTTTACACTGTAAATTAATTTTTTTTATTTTTCGCCTCTTTATAACTAGTAAAAATTCTACTTAATACAAATAAGTTTTTATTCCGGAGTATGTCGTCTCTGTAAGCAATTGAAAATTGTTAAAATTTATAATTGAAAAGATTAAACAGCTAGAGACAGCTAAATTTGTAGAGAAATAGCTGGGCAAGAAACCTGTACAATGTAACACAGAAATCAGGGACCTTCCTCTCGTGGACGCACAAGGCTTTCAGTTATTGATTAGATAGACAGATTTATACCTGCGTCTGGGTGGGATATTGATTTATTTCTTCTGAGGGCAGTATTCTGTTGAGGGGCATACACATTAGGTGTACGGGTTTGGGCAGTTATGGCTAGATGCCGTGGTGATTCATTTGACCATAACAACAAAGTCCACCTGACCAAGCAAGGCTACCAGGAACGACACGGTACTATGGTCATAAGAATTTGGGAGGACGCAAACTTCAAAACTAACATAGAGGAAATAAATTTCTATTGGCTGCTTTCACCAACCACCCCGTCTACACACACACACACATATACACACATACACGAGCTCATATTTTTGAGCATACTCATGTGACGAAACAGTTGTCGTCTAAGGAAATGGACGGGGTGACTTGTGTTCGAATTCTGAACGATGGAAAGGCGTTGATCAATTTCTTCTTCCTCCTCCTCCTCCTCCTCCCTTTCATGTATGAGTAAAGTAGTTGGGTCGACTGTTCTCTTTAGCTTTTGTATAACAACCATTCTAAAAAGAAAACTGAAATCAAACTAGCAGTTTTCTGCATAATAGTTGTCCTTGTGTCGTATCTTTCCTGTGTCACTTAGCATATGATTTGCCCAGTCGGCTCGGGCTATAGAATACACCGACTGCTTCTCTGCAGAGGGGTAAGACCCCTCCTTCCCAACGAGTGTCCTGGATATGACACTAAACAATCCGATGGTGAGGTTCCAGCAGTGCTGGAGCTTTGGGGAATGCGGAGTACTCCTTCATTGCCATTGCTCCCAGGTCTACTCTGGCTCGGTGGGGTAGCACCTGATAGGGCCCTATCTATGGGTTAAATAGAACTAACACCATACTTCTGCTAAACTGAATTGTTTGAGCAAACTGAATAACTTCAAATAGAAATATTTTTGACAATTAAACCGTACTTGCATTTAAACTGCTTGCTTATGCTTAACTGAATTATTTGAAATAGAACTGTTTTTCGACATTAAAACTGTATTTACACTTAATTGAATTGTTACATATAACTGCTTGAATAGTTTGAAATACAAATGTTTTTGACAATTAAACTGTGTACTCATGCTAAACTGAATTGTTTTAAATAGAACAGATTATTTAAATAAAAATGGATTTAGCGTAAAATAACCTACAAAGGTTGATATGCCATAAAACCCACCAAACCAAACCAAAACTTAGCATATGATTGACAAAGACATTTATTTTACCAGTATTTGCACTGATAAGATTTCTGATTTTTTTTTTTTTGTTGTTGCATTTATCACGTAAACAAATATCTTGCCAACGTCTCCCACCAGACGTGGCTTGACACAAGGTCAAAAGCTCGAAGGCCGATTAAAGTGGGGATAAAGGAGAGGGGGAGGTCGGGAACGAGCTGAGACTCGAATCCTGCTGGTCTATGCTGCTCATCTGCTCACTTGGTGCAATGTGAGCCTGATGAGGCAAGCAGTTTCACGAACCCAAATGTGGGTCCGGGCACGTATGCCAGTATACGGCTTAAACTAGACGCGAGGTCTAGTGCCATACGTTGGTTACAAAGGAGACAAAACTGCAGCTCGCCCACCCGGAGGTAGCCTAGTCGAAACTAAAAGCCTAAAGGCCTCAAGTGAGCTATTGTTCCTTTTGCACAGCCACGCTCCGGACCGAAGTCCAGAACAGGCTCCGGGGTGTTCTTCGGAAAGAACGTGCCGTTAACAAATATCATGCAACGTAAAAAAAATATTTCCTAATCTAAATACGGTTGATTATCTTCATTTTCTGCTGGTTTCCATCTGACAATTATGTAATTTACTTGATTTTCTTTTTAGTATCGGATTTTCAGAGTGTAGACTTTAGATATTTTAGATTTTTATACCTATTCTGCCATGGTAGGATCGAACACAATTTATTCACTTTAATCTTTTGAAATATCATTCCTATTTTTGAAATACTTATAAAATATGAATTATGATATGAATTGAGTTCGAGTTAAGCAGCACGTCCCACGAGGATTACTTTGACGGTCCCAAGAAACTACATCCGGGTCTTCACAACGCAAGCGTAGGCTATTTGTCAATCACTTGTGTGAACAATATACATGCCGGACAAACTACTCGGATGATTGTTTCCCGTTTTGGCAAAAGGTTAGGTGCAAGAAACATCTAACCATTTTTCGCCATTGCTTAAGCAGACAGAGAAGATTATTTTACACACTTTGTCTTTTTTTTTTTTTTTTTTTAGTTTGGTGGGATTTTGGAGAGTTGTGGGTTTTTTTTACCGCCCCTCTAAGTTTTTTTTTATCAATATTACCCTACGTGAATTTAACTTATTTTAATTTATTCCAGTCGTTACTATAGAAAAAGCGCCGGACGAAAGAGTCATTTTTATTTGTTTTTATTTTCAAATGATTTTATAAAAATGATTCCCCTGATTTAATTTTATATATATATATATATATATATTGCAATTAGAAAAAATTCAAACCTGGTAAAATTGTAATGATAAATCTATGTTGTTGAGGAATATCATTGTACTCTTCGTCTCATCAGATGACTTTACACCTTTAATTTGAGGTTGAAAAACAGCTAATATGGATTACAAGCTATATATATATATATATATATATGCATAAAAATCGAACGCTGACTGGATGCTACTGATATATATATATATATATATATATATATATATATATATATATGTATATATATACGTGTGAGTGTGGGGGAGTATTTGGGAAGTATTCCTTCGTTAATACATATTTGATTAAACAATGTAGAAATCCTTTGTCTGCGCATTTTTGTATTTATCCTGTTGAGACGACTCACCATGCATCTCTCTGATACCAGTTCAATAGTGCAACATCTAAAAGACATTCCTGCCCAAAAGTTGAGTTTCACAATATTCTTACCGAAAACACAACAATATTGGAACAACAAAATAACAAGCAAAAATTACAGATTCATGAAGCGCTACATATCAGAAAAAAATACTTAAACTCAACAGAATCAATTCTGAATGCAGTACTAATATACTTAAATGTCCTCAGCTACTGCTGCTACATATAGAACCAGTTTGAAAATTAACGCTACCACCACACACCAGTGTAAATAATAAATGCTCAACGCTTACAAAGTAGTAATATATATGCAAAGATCACATCACTTTTGAATATACACACCCCTGATGGTCACCCAATATCGGGGAAAAAGCACTTAGGAACCCATTGATTATGGGATATTTATTAACCATTTCCTATCAGTTACCATAAAATCGATTTGGTGACCCGAAAAGATAAATGTAAAAATGCGTGGACAAAGGATGTCTGTATTATTTAATTATATATATATATATATATATGTGTGTGTGTGTGTGTGTTCGTGTGTGTGTGTAGAATTTTGAAAATCTAACTTTTGGGCCAAGAATCGTTGTATAATTAACATTATAAAGTTGAAATTACAAAAATGAGGAGAAGTATTCTTTTATTCATTCATTGATATCTTAACGATCCCAAATAATCAGTCGGTTTGGGGACGAATTCAAAAGGTCATTCATAGAGATATGATGTTACAGCAGGCTTATATGTAGTATCGTTTGAACCGCACACAATTTTACCAGTAGTACCAGAGTATCATGCCGGGAATAAAATCAAACAAAGATGGTTCACTTTCAATTGGCCAACCTCGGGATGATAACAAACTAAGAATAGTCTCAGGAAACCGAAGCTCAGAGTAACGTGATATGTAGCCAGATAGTATTCGAAAAAAATTACCGGTAGATTGGTTATCATATGAGGTTTAAGCTTAATAGATTGCTGCTAGCATAAACCACTTAGATCCATACATCATTCAATGAAATAGGCGAACTTGCGTTTAACTGTTCGCACAACCTGCGTTCAATTATTCGAAAAATTTCACCGCAACAAGTAATCAGTTAGACCAGTGTTTCCCAACTGATTTTGGGCCCCGCGCCTCTTTGGTATTTCTAAATTCTGATACCATCTTGTTGTAATATTTGATTCTAACATATTCAAAATTGTATTGGAATTCCTTTAAATGAAGCTTAAAAGGCCATTAACTTGGTCTCTAAACAAGCCCCACCAAAATATTGCATGCTCCACCATAATAAAACCCTGCCCAACCAGTGAGGTATGCGCCCCACGTTGGGAATTATTAAATAGATTAAGAGATTAAATATTCATTACAAGTGGGATTCGTTTCTAGATAATCTGACATTATATTTCGATTACCGGTACTGCAAGCTCGTTGATGATTTTGTGACTATAGTTCGTGGTTCGCCCAGTCTTGTTAGTGAATTTGTTTTGAAATGAGATCCGTCGACCGCTGGTTTTAGTTGAAGTCACTGGTCAGTTTTTAAAAAATGGAATTCAAGTATTCTCATTCCTGTTTAATAAAACTCATAATTTATATAATGATCTATCAAAGCAGGTTGATACTTTTGAAGACATACGTTGAAAAATGTAGGTGATAAGTCTATGGAAACAATTTACCTATTTGAAAACCTAATCACTTAAATAAGTCAACCAACTCATCAAAAATCAAATAAATGACATAAGCAAAAATAAATTAATTATCATCAAATTGATACGGTTGCTTATTCCTTCCTCGGCTATTGTTGACGCCGTTCGAAGCAGTTGGGAGACGTTTGATCACGCTCTAATTGTCCTTTCGTTCATTTTGTGTCTTTTTACGATTTCTCTCCGTCTTTCGAGATAATTAGAAGACGTGTATTTCACGCAATTAAAACAATAGGGTAATTAAGAAATTACACGTCGGATTGTTGATTGAAAGTCTTGTGAGATGAAATGAAATGAAATAGCAAAGAGAAACAGAACGAACTGAAAATGAGAAATGGAGTCTTAAAAACAACATAAAAGATAAAAAGGAAGGAAGCTAAAAAGTAGATCGCTGAAACATCAGTGGACAAAAGAAACTGCTGAAACTAAAAAAAAATGGCAGGAAAAACGAGGCAAAAATGTACAAAATTTAAAAAAAGAAAAAGAAAAGAAAAACTTTTGAGTTTTTGTTTTCTTAGCTTCACGATTTAAGTTTTTCTTGTTTTTTTTTTTGTTTTTTTGTTATTTTTCATGAGTTACAGTTTGGATCAAGGTTCGAATTAAATGTGTACCGTAATTTTGAAGATCATGATTGCTGAGAGGAACGAAGTTTAAAGGGGTTGAGGTTGTTTTTTTTATAGGTGAAGAATACCTGTTAATTGAAATTTTAATTTAAACTTGTTGCTTTTCCGTTTTCATTCGGCTTTATTTTATCAATATCGACTTTCGCTACATAAAAAAAAGAAAAGCTTAATGATTTCTCTGCTGCGTGCGACTATATTCGAAATCCCTAAACCATGCCATGTGCGATTATAGACAAATTTCTTGTCTTATATTGTGAGCAGCTAAAGTCGAATTTCTAGAATCCTACCATCTGCAACTACGTTTCGTTTGTCCATCCGTATTTTCCAACGAGTAGAGAATTTTTCAGTGGTGTTACTTATTGATTTTCCGAAAAGAAAAAGAAATAAAAAGAAAAAGAAAAAAAAAAAAGAGTATTTTTTGTCATATGCTCATTCAAATTGTTTGCAAAATGTAAACAATATTATTCACTTTCTACAAACCAGATTTTGGCTTATAGCTTAATTGTTTAACGGCATAGAGACTCCTCATGAGTTATTTAATGCCAGAATTTGATTTATTTCTAAATGGTTCATTATAAACGTAAGTATATTTTCAATGTCCCATTACATCCTTTTAATAAATTTCACAGAAATTTGTCTAATCATTAGTTCGCATGGAGTTATGATATTCAGGAATGTTGCATAATAGAAAAAATAGTTCACAGCTGTATAGTTCTAAGTATTTCTATCTAAAACAAGTATTTTTCACACCGTTGTGTGGCTACAAGTATTCGTATCAAGTAATAATTCATACACAAGTATACAGTTTCAGTTAATGATTTCAATTTGATAATAATTTGATTCAAGTAACTAATAATAATATTCCTTCGAAAAAAATAAACTTCAAGTATCTATTCTTGATATCATTTACTGTGTGTAAATTATTAGTAGTAAGTATTCCTGTCTAATACCACTAATTTTCCACAGTTGTATGGTTTTATGTAATCATATTATACTAATAATTTATGCAGAATTATATGAATAAGTTTGGTTTGGTTTGGTTTGGTTTTATGGCATATCAAACATTGTAGTTTATTTAATGCCAACTCATCTTTATACATATAAATTAAATATATATGATTTGATTTGGTTTGGTTTGATTTTATGGCATATCAAACATTGTAGTTTATTAATGCCGAATCACTTTTTATTCATATAAACAGTTCCATTTCAAGCAATTCAGTTGAGTGTAAGTACACAGTTTAGTTCTATTTGACCCATAGATAAGACCCTATCAGCTGCTACTACTTCGGGCAAGAGTGGATTTAGGAGCGATGGCAATGAAGGGGTATTCCGTATTCCCCAAAGCTTCAGCATTATTGGAACCTCACCATCAGATTGTTTAGTGTCATATCCAGGACACTCATATCAAGGTTGGAGGGGGTCGGATCTCTCGGCAGAGATGCAGTTGAAGATTTTGATAGGCAAACATAATTATATGGTTTCAATAATCCATTTCATTTTTCTAAAAAGTTTGATATGAAAAGATAGCAAAAAAAGAAAGATGTCCAAGGAAACATAAAAACAAACAAACAAATGGATAGTAATCATTTGTTTGCCAACAGGAATAAGGTTTCAAGTAACTAATAATAATAATAATAATCATCATCATCATCATGTCATGCTGGTAGCACAGATATCCCTGACCCTCTCTCGCCACTCCTCCCTATCTTTCATCGCCTCTGGCAGGTCTTCTGGACTACATCCCGTATGCTCACATAGTTGCAGAATGTATGTTCATGCTGGTCGTCCTGCTTTTGCTCGGCCATGTGTGGGGGTCCATAAGAGTACATCACTTATGAGTTCGTCCCTGCTTCTCCAGCAGTGTCCTGCATGTCTGGTTCGTCTAACTTGAATAGTTTTCGTGATAGGAGGCAGGTGTCGGTACATTTGGTGTCTTGAGGTGTGTTGCCGCCAGGACTTGTTCAAGATTGCTCGCAGCATTCTTGTGTAATTGCCATCTAGCTTCTTCTCCAGCCGTTTTGTTAGAGTACAAGTAGTGCATCCATATAGCAGTATCGATGCGACCGCTGCCTGGAAGAAACTGCGTTTCATTTTATCGGTTAGGTCTGATTTCCATATAATCGATAGCCAATTGATAGCTGTCCATGCCTTCGTTAACCTCGTGTCGATGTCCTTTTCGGTTGATGCGACGCTGCTTCCTAGGTAAGTGAATTTGTTTACTAGTTTAATCCACAGTAAACCATAATAACACCAAGTGAATATTTTTGTTACCTTAATCGGACATTGGTATAATGGTTAGAGTGCTCACCAATAGCCCGGGAGACCTGGGTTCAATCCCAGGTCGAGTCATACCAAAGACTCAAAAAATGGTACTTGAGGCCTCTTTGCTTAACACTCAGCATTATAAGGTACGGATCAAGGGTAAAGTTGTGCTGTCCAGGGAAAGGAGTAGTGCCC
The DNA here is from genome assembly GCA_963585895.1 of Sepioteuthis lessoniana. Classification (NCBI taxonomy): domain Eukaryota; kingdom Metazoa; phylum Mollusca; class Cephalopoda; order Myopsida; family Loliginidae; genus Sepioteuthis; species Sepioteuthis lessoniana. The sequence goes on from OY757942.1 coordinate 29,106,191, forward strand.
TCCCTTACACCTTGGTGCAGTAGCTATCGAAACGGGTGCCTTCGGGTCACTCACAACTACGGTCGCTGACTTTACTGTGCGTGAATTATTTGTAAAAAGAATTCCTATCAAATACAAATAATTTAAAAACGTATCTATTTGCCCCATCGATGGGATATTAACAGGTTCTAGCTTTCGAGTCAGCGTGAAAATAGGGGTAATGGAAATGAAAGGGTACTCTACTTATCCCAGCGCTTTAAAACTGGTTCCTCACCAACAGATGAAGTTTAGAAACATATCCAGGACAATTCCTTTTTTTGGTGAGGATTGTAAATGTCAGCAGCTATTTTAAGCCTTGCCAAAAGGGCAGTAATCAGATTCTGGGAAATATTTGATATGATTCAGACCCAACATTTAGAGAAATTAGCGACTATGAAATCGATTTTAAACAGGATATCTTAGATACAGACAATGCACATACCACCGCACATAGTACATTTAATTTTCAGGTTTGATTTAAAGATACCAGATGAAATTTTTAATGATTATATTATGACAATTTGCAAGTCTAAAATAGTCTCTGAAAACACCCATTATTTGCTGAAAAAGATTCTTTAAGAGCTGCCAAAAATTGTACACACACACACACACACACACACACACACACACACATATATATATATATATATATATATATATATATATTCTAATAAATTACTTCTTTTAATATTTTATGTTGGTCTCATAAATAAAGGTTTCTGGTATTAACTATCATCAGTTGTACCGTGTGCAACTAAAGTTAAATTTCTAGCGTCCCGCCATGCACAGTCACGATTATTTTGCTGGTCCGCATTTTCCAACCGCTTTGGAATTAACAGAGGATTTTCTTGTCGATTTGACACCAATTTATTCATTTAAATTTTTATTTTTTTATTTTTTCATTATGTACATTCAGATTGTTCGAATGGATGTTTGTAGTTTAATCTGATAATAGCATCTTATTTGATAAAAGAAAGTTTAGTTATGACACCATTATAAAAAGAGGTTAGATCTTAATTCATTTTAGGTTTAATTTTGCTCTGCTGACTTGTATTTGAGCACTTTTTGATTTAAAAAAGCGTTTTCAAAGTCCTTAGTTCCTATATATATATATATATATATATATAAGGCTCATTATATAAGTATCCAGACTTTTTTCGTATGGACATTTATATTAATAGAATACACATGAAACTCTCGTCCCCTTCGAAGTAATCTCCTCCGGCTGCAATGTACTGGTTGTACCGTCCCAACAACTTCTTGAAAGCCCCATAGAAGTCCTCTTGTGTAAGCATGTCAATGACCTTCGTCACAGCCTCATTCATCTCCTCAGTTGTCTCATAACGACAGCCTCTGAGCTTTGGGAATAAGCAAAAATCACAGGGAGCAAGGTGTGGACTATAGGGAGGGTGAGGAACTGTCTTGATGCCCATCTTGGTCAAATAGTCTGTGACAAGGATGGAGTTGTGTACTGGTGGAAATGTCACTGACCCGATTTGAAGAGAGCTGGCTTCTTCCCTAGTAATCACTTCCTGACCTCCCTTAAAACCTCAACATAGTATTCCTTGTTGACTGTCTCTCCATTGGGAACCCAGTGCACGTAGATCATGCCAGTGCTGTCAAAAAAAGGGATCATCAAATGTTTGTGGGTGGATTTGCTTTGTCTGGCCTTCTTGGCTCAGGGAGAACCAGCATGCTTCCAATGGGAACTCAGTCTCTTGGTCTCTGGGTCATAGCAGTAGATCCAGCTTTCATCGCAGGTCATCAGAGCATCAAGAACTGCGGGATCTGAATTGATCAGCTCGACCATCTCCTTGCTGTCATGATAACGTCTTTCTTTCTGATCTTCTCTGAGCACGCTTGGGACAAACTTCACGCAAATCTTCCGCATCTTCAGCTTCTCCCGAATAATTGTGTGTGCAGTTCCCACACTGACATCAAACTGTGCACTTATTGTCTCTATTGACACACGACGGTCCTTATCCATTAAATTCTTTATTTGGCATATCAACTTTGGTGTTCTGATTTCCTTACTCCTCCCAGACCTCTCATTATCCCTCACAGACTCCCTGCCTTCCTTGAATCTCTTATGCCACTCAAAAACTGATGCTTGATCCATGCAAGATGGTCCAAAAGCAGTCTGAAGCATTCCATACGTTTCTGTGGCGGCATTTTTTCAAAATTTAAAACAGAATTTTATTGCATATCGTTCTTCTAAAGTGTCCTCACTTCCATGTTGCATTTGTGAAATTAACCAGCTGTGACAATCAGGCTTTAGTAGGGTGTATTCCAATTGCTGGTGTAGCTGTTCATTTGAACCTGAAATAATAAAAATTGGTCAGTCATCTCATAAGATGTATAACAATAACATAGTGAATTTTCAAGAGTCTACCACAATTTTAAATGCCTGCACAAAAATGTCTGAAAACTTATTGAAGGCACCTCGTATATATATATATATATATATATATATATATATATATATATATATATAAGTCAGCCGACCGTTGTCAAGAGTGACCCGAAGGCTCTTTCTTCAATAGCTACTACACTTAATGTTATATAGTGTAATGAAAGATTAAAAACAACTCTTCTTTCTAAAAAATTATCTCTCTTTATGCTTCTTGGAGTAAAACCTTCTGTGGTGAGTAAGAGACGGACGAAAACAGGGACAGACTAAGACAGACTGCTATATTGACCCATAACTTCATCTTTTGATCATACCACGCTGTTAACTTCAAGTCCCCACTTAGCACTTCTTCTGCTTCTCGGTCGGAGGTACTCAACCAGAGACATCAAATACCATTTTTTGAGTCTTTGGTATGACTTGACCTAAGATTGAACCCTGGTCTCCAAGAGTATTGGCAAATACTCTAACCATAATACCATCGATATCCTCTCCGTCTGGAGATGAACTATTCCGATATAACATGAATAGTTCGAAAACCTATCTGAGCAGTAATTACGGATTCATCACTCTTAAAGAATATTTCAAGAGTAAATTATAGTTTGCCCGGGTCCAAGTAATAATTATAAGTGATCATATCTTAAAAGAATGTGGTTGAAGGAGCTACTATTACTACTTGCCTGTCTTCACTTTCTCCACACATGTCACAATTTAAAATATAGGATATATTTCTATCGTTCCTTGTATATATTCAGGATTGAGTTCACAAGACTAATAAAATGGGGGAAAGTGTAGCGCATTCAACATTAAAGCAATAATTAGATCATTCTTCTTGAAAGCTTTTGATAAGCTTAGCACAAGACTACACGTTTAAGTGTTGTACGAGTATAACGTTAATATGAGTTATGATTAAACTGAAATAGATAAATAAAAAGTCTTGGATATATAGATAGACCAATAAACCGACTGAGATAGATAGATAGATAGATGGAATAGAGATAGATATGAATATATATATATATATATATATATATATATATATATATATATATATATATATATATATATATATATATAAGACTTGTTATTTACTACAGAAGATTTAAAACATCCAACCTAATTATTTCAAATAAATTACCCCTCCAATAACTTCCTGATAAGACAAACATAGTATATATGTTCAAATGTCCCTTTGAAGACTGTGTCTCCAACGAAAATAATATGTACATGGGTCTTTCTACTACGACTCTATCAAGATGTCTTACAATGCACCTTAATGACTCTAGTTCTATAGTCCTACATCTTAAAAGTCACTCTCTTACAAATTCAAATTTTAAAAAATTCAAGTTAAAACACTTCTACGATATTAATAAGCCACGACTTCAAATCCTAGAAGCCCTTCATATAAAAACAAAAAAGCCAATGATTAACTAAATTAATATTGAAAATTTATGACATCACTTTGGAATGCCTTTATCAATTTATCTAAATATTTTTGCATGAATTATTGAAATGAAATGAAAAAGATAGAAAGCTTTTAAAGTATTCTCTTTCAGTTGAACGCGTTCTGCTTTAAATATGTTAGATGTTAATAGAGTTCCAAAATTTATTAATATTTGCCTTCTTATTACAGTTGAATCCAAATATATGTTTATGCATCCAAGTATAAAAATGTTTTTTGCAATTTAAGATATTCTATTTCCGCTGATAGCGTTTTGTTTAAGATTTGTTTGATGTCATAAGAATTTTTAAAAAATCCTCCATGTTAGTCTTCTTCTTACTCTCTCTGTTTAATCCTACTATACGTTTATGTATCCAAGTAAAAAAATGTATTTTTACAATTAAAAAAAAAAAAATTAAAAACATTCCTTACATTTGACCCATTTGGCTCATGAAGGGTCCGAAAGCTACCTACTCCAAACTAAACTCAAAGCATTTGTCCGGAAACTTGAAAGGATCCTCATTAGATTATGTACACATATGTCTTTTGTTATAGTCTTTAATTGGAATCATTTTGGGATGAGGCTTCTTAATCTGAGAATTAATTTTTTTTATTTATTGCGGACTTTTTGTCCTCATCTTGGTAGTTTTTGTGTTGTTTCTTCTTTCACTACGTTTCGGCCAAATTTCACCTCTGGCCTTCTTCAGGTGATTTACCGTGACCTCGGATAGGAATGATGTGTCTTGTAACCGTATCCCCAGTAATTACTGCCTTCCATAGTTGTTGTCTATCGCACCACGTTTTTAACCAAGTAAACCTCTGGCCGGCTTGGGTAGGATTTGAAACCGCTTTTGACAATGCTCACCTGGAACCGTAGAGACTCAACACCTCTATCTGCTGCGCCATGGGCCCCGAAGGGCGATCAAGGATGGATTTTTTGGTCTTATAATCCTTATCTGGTCTTCCACAATCGGGTCCGTACCGAATTTTTGTCATAGTCTTTAATTGGAATAAAAAAAAAATACCAAGATGAAGACAAAAAGTCCACAATAAATAAAAAGATTAATTCTCAATAATGTCTTTATTATCTAATCAAACTTGCTTAAACAAAGGACTGTTGCCTAACCACACACACACACACATAGATATATAGATAGATAGATAGATAGATAATATGATATGATATGTGTGAGTGTGGCTAAATTGATAGATTGATTTGAGTTTTTCAGAATTTGCGGAACTGGCTATTGGTTGCATGCGTAAAGCAGGATTATATTCGAAACTGAATGTCACATTGATTAGAATATTGTATAGCTAGGTTGGCTTCGAAAACTTCACGTATATTAAGTAAACAAAACTTGTTCAGAGATAGATTTATCTTCAAATTTCCGTCGCAAACGTTTTTTTAAAGTTTTCTTTCAGGAAACTAGACATGTCATGTCATATATCCTTTTCCCTTTTGAGTAAAACGAAAGTGAAACAACCTAACAACTTCCCACATTCGTTAGAAAACAAACTTAGATATTTATTTACATTGTAAACAAATAAATTCCCTCGTGTGAAAGGAGACTTGAAAAACTCATATTAATATTTCGTAAGAGTTTGTTTGTCAGTCCTTTCTGGACGACCGAACGGTTTTCTGCATTTACTCTTAATTCACAATTCATAGTTTTAGCAAAACTCTTGCATAACCCTAACCACTTAAGAGGTTGTAATGATGCTCCTTAAATAATCAGTCTGACAAAAATAAGTCAAACACAAAATGCTCCCATCTGTCTTCCATGTTCGACATTTATTTGTTTCTAGCAGTCAACCCAAAATAGAGATAGAAAGAAGTTTGAGCTAGGAAGACACCAGACAGACAGACAGATAGTGTACAGGCGAGAGACGAGAGACAGACAAGTTTTTTTATTTTTCTGCTCACCAGCTGTTTTGTGCGTGCGGGATTGTCCCATTTGATCGCTGCCTTCGTCGTCACTCTTCATGTCTCCTTTCTTCTCTTAGAATCCGTCCTTACATATATATCACTAAAATTATTGATTACGTAATTAATCTTCCTAAAGTGAGACGTAATTGCCAAGTTACAACTATCAGCTGATTCTAAACAATTGTTTATCTTTGAATATTATCCATTCTAAGTATTTCACCTTCATTCCGAATTTACAAACAAATGTTCATTACAGCATGTTTTACATTCCTTAATTTTAACTCATAAACAAATCCCTATTCTAGTTTTGAATCCTACATACAAATGGAATTTTGTAATTCGGTTTTAAATTCAAACTTTACTAAAAGAAAAGGATCAACTACTAAAATGATTAATGGAAATTTTTGATTATTTCACGAAAAATTTCGGATGCATTTTTATTGCAAACTCATTTCCAATATATTTTCACAGTAAAAACACCATCAATGTAAGTATTCCTATCGCATAAGAATGAAGGGGAGTTCCGTGTTTGACAGCGTAGTTAGCAAGTTCGTAATTCCAGTTTTGCTATATTTTGACCTTCGACCCGGCCCAAAAATACTATTCCAAGGTAATACACCGGAAGGAAGTGACACATTCCAACGGCCGGTAATCGAAAGAGATCGCGTGGGCGGATTAAGGCTTATGATATGGGAAAAGGTGAAGGTCCCATTCTGCCATTACAGTCATGCACCGGAAGAGAGTAACCTCTGAACTGCATGACAGTTATTTCCGCTTGATGACGATTAAACATTCGATTTCAAAGATCCAGTAGGCGATCGTGTGGGCGTTGAGTTATTATTTAACTCAGTTGAGTTTGGGTCCCAGAGCAGTTGTCAGTAGAATTCCAGACAGTAGATACCAGATGTGGTAAGGAAGGCCACACCCGACCGAGGGGGTTCTCGGAAACCCCCGATGCAGTTGTCAGTAGAATTCCAGACAGTGGACACCAGATGTGGTAAGGAAGGCCACACCCGACCGAGGGGGTTCTCGGAAACCCCCGATGGAGTTGACCCCAACATCAAGAGAACAAGAAAGACACAACGTGACGGTCATAACAGTGGGGTCAAAATATGAAGTTTACGTTCGGTCTCCAGCATCCTCTCACATGCTAACCTTTCGAACCCTTGCAATAAAGTGAGAGGTGAATATTTTTCTAAAGAAGTCTTCTTGTGTCTTCCTTCCCTCATGCGTCTTAATTATGGTGTCGTTGTGATGCTGAATGAACGCGTAAATAACTATATAACAGTTGCGCTATTTCCTTCACTTTCTGACTTATGCCCTTAGGAAATAAATGAAACTCTTTATTCCCCAGCTATGTACTAAATAGTACTACTACTGCTCTTCTCTGGTTTTGGCATTAAATAACCCATAAAGGTTGATATACCATTAAAAAACTGAAATCCAAACTGAAACCAAATACTTTGCAGATAGTTGTACGGTTTCAAGTATTTCTATTGAACTCGTGTAATTAAATGCAATTATATAAACTATATATCGTATCATGTAATCATATCAAATACTAATAATTTGTACACAATTATATGGTTTAAAATAATAATACTTGTTTAATAATAATCATTTGTTTACATATGATCTGGTTTCTAGTATTTCCATAACCAATAATTTGTAACCCATGTTTTTCAGTAACTAATTAGAATTCTTAGTAAATAATTGTATCTTCACGTAACATCAGCTAAGATAAATAATTTTTGTACAGTTATATGATATTAAGTATTCTAACATTAATTTAAAATTAATCATTTATTTGCAAACAGATATAAGGTTTCTCGTAGTTTTTCCGATACTAATAATCTTTTTGTAGGTTTTCCAGTACTAATAATCTATTTCGTAGTTTTTACAATACTAATAATCTATTAGACCCATAGATTGGATCATAACAGGTATTATCACTCGGGAGTAAAGGGAACCTGGGAGTAATGAAGGCTTACGTCACACGCCACAGAAACCCAGAGCTTGAGTCTAACAAAAAAGATGCTGGGTGCCACCTTTCGGGGTGGTTTTTACGCCTCTTTATAGGGTGCAATTAGCTTATTCCAAACTTCAGCGACAGGTTGAGGTTAGAATATTAATGCTCGTTCAAAGTTATTTCGAACAGTTTTAATAGTCGAGGCACAGAAAGCTTAACAAAATAAGAGATTATTCACTCCCACCACACTTATTCAGCGTACTGGTTGGTGTCACAAGGTCTTTTTTTGTGTGAAACCCAGTAGGAAGCAATTCACTCAAAGAGTGATGCTAAAATTGTTTTGTTTTGTTGGCATTTCCTCTCAAGGGTACCTCAGGCGCCGAGCATTAAACCAAGTCTTTACCTCTATTATATAAAAGGGCAGATGATGCCAAAGGGGAAGATCTGAAACTATGAAGATTATTTATTGCGCCTCCCAATACAAAGGCTTTGAAGCGATTACATAAATTAAGCGAACTCTTTCCAGCGCACGAAAGTAAAGCATATGAAATTGTCGCAAAAAAACAGCATGAGCCCGTCGGCATAGTTCCCCATATAGGGAGCTTCCGGCATCCAATATTGAACTTGATATTATTAGACGAAGGCAACGGACCCCTCAAGCTAATTCTATTTGGTAAGTTTCCTTGGCATTCTTCTATAAGAGCCCAAGTCATGTCAACTTGGGATTTTCTGTGTAAATAGCCTCTCGAATATTTTAACCTGTTGGTTGGTTGGCTGTTTTGTTTACGCATCTCAACCCTTTTCGGGCCATTTAACGCCGGATTAACTTTCAAACAATTCAGTTTAGTTAAAGAATAGTTTTTGTTTACACACGGTTAAATGTCAAAACAGTTATATTTAAAACTATTCAGTTTAGAATAAGTATACAGGTTTATCGTCAAAAACAGTCCTTTTTCAAGCAATTCAGTTTAGTAAAAGTACAGACAGTTCTATTCAAACAGTTAAGGTTAGCATTAGTACACAGTTCCAATGTCAAAAACAGCTCTTTATCAAACAATTCAGTTTAGCATAAGAACACATTTTAGTTCTTTTTGACCCATAGATAGGACTATCAGGTGCAACCACTGTGGGCCAAAGTGGACCAGAGAGCGATGATAATGAAAGGATACTCCGCATTCCCCAAATCATGAGCATTACTGGAGCCTCACCATAAGATTGTTTACTGTTATATCAGGACACTCGCTGGAGGAATCTTACCCCTCTGCAGAGAAGCAATCGGTGTATTCTACAGCCCCAGCTGACTGGGCAACTCGTTGGGCAAATCTTACCCCTCTGCAGAGGTACAGTTAGTGGGCAACTGGTTGTGTGACCCATGAAGTAAAATGAACGCATGATTATACCTGAAGAATCTTTTTTTTCAGGAACCTTTTCCTCTCGTGCATGATTATCTAAATTTATCCACCGACACACGCAATAGTCTTTATTTCTTTTACTTGCAATCTATTCTAACTTGCATAAAACAACAAAAGTTTCTCTTTGAAAGCAAGCAAAACATTTCACGCAAGAAGAATACTCGTCACTTCTTATATTTCCACTTCTCCCCTTGTCCCTTGTCTAATAAGTGGAACAATGTAATTTGTTCCTTTGGTGCTTGTCACTTCACTTTTTGTCTCATGTGAATAAAAAAAGAACAAGTCTAAGTCTTTATATCCCTGGCATCTTAATTTTATTTTTTTTTATCGGTTTTCAATTTTCTCTCCTTCGGGTTTCTCTTCTCTGTTTTTTGTGTGTGGGGTTAGGGATCATCTTGTGTTATTACACCTGCTCACGAGTGTGTGAGATCTATCATTAGCAAAAACATCTTGGGATGGTTGATGAATAGGTTAAAATGGGTTTGTCTGAAAAAAAAAAAAAAGGTGGGGAAAGAAAAGACCCTGTTAAGTGATCAGGAACGGTTACTTTGCACACTTACGGATTTGAAATTTTTGACGTTGAAAAGGAGAAAAGACAAAATGTTTAAGGTAGGAAGGAAATCCGAAAGGGTTAAATTCGCCGAGGAATACAAACGGAGCAGAATTACGAAGCAAAACAGATAAGAAAAATATATGCATGTATGTATATCAAATCGACACACAGACATATATATATATATATATATATATATATATATATATATTAATTGACATAAATGTCGAAGAAAAGACAACCAAACGTGAAATAATCAAGAGGTGGCTGGTTCAATCCCAACTACCAGTAAATCACAAGGAATACATACTATCGCTTAATACTTGTATCGGGTCATAGTTAACGGAAGTAGAACAATCTATTTCCGTGGATTAAATGAAATGTTATGTTCGAGATTTTGTGTGGGCTCTAAAGTTTCATATAAAACACCTGAAGAAGGCCGAGGAACATATTAACCGAATGGTTGTTAATATAACAATGAAGATGAACACAACAGTCCAAATATTCTAAGTGATAAAAATTAGACAAAAGACGATTGATTAAAATTTAACGTTAAAAGCGGTTTTAATCATTAAATTCTTTACTGAGCAAAATTAAAATATTTTCAACAATAAATAAAATTGGATAGCAATAAAAACGGGGAAAAACCTCTAGACTCTGCATTGCGATCCACAGATAACCGAGTATCGATACTATTGAGATGTGCCTCCACGATAATAATGCCGTCTGATGACTGGACACACCGTATGATTTCGTGTTCATAATCTGATATTTTACTGGGTTGTATAACAACCCTGTCATGGCATCGAGCATTATTTCTTACAAACTTCTCTCATTTGCTTTTACCTTTATATATATATATATATATATATATGGCATAATAGTTAGAATACTGACTAATGGTGCAGAAAACTAGGGTCGAGTCATACCCAAAGACTCAAAAAATGGTACTTTATGCCTCCTTGCTTAATACTCAGTATTATAAAGTACGGATTAAAGCTAAGTGGAGCAATCCAGGGAAAACAGTAGGGCCCTCTCCTGCACCTTTGTTTATTACCTTTTAAAAAGAAAGCCTTCGGGTCGCCGTCGACTATATATATATATATATATATAGCGCTATGAAATTAGTAGACATGTTCAACTTGTTGGTGATACGTAGCAATTCTTGGAACCATTTAACTTTGTTCACTTATGTTAAACTAAATCCTTTCAACTAGAGCTGTATACTCATTTAACTGAGAGTAAACTAATGACTGATATTTAATTGAATAGTTGATATTAAAAACAATATAAGAAAACATTTAACTATGTGCAAACAAATGATTATTAGTAAATGGGATTAATTGATTATTTGTATTGGATAAAAATAAGTGAAACTATTTAAATGTTCGTAAAAAATGACCTCAGGCTCGTTTCAAAATGTTATCAACAAAATGTGTTTAGAAATCCTATATTTATCATATATATATATATATGTATATATATATATATATATATATATATATATATATATATATATATAAGGAAGATTTGGCATTAAATGTTGTACAGCCATAATACAAATACAAGCGATAAACATAATCAAACATTATTTACGAACTTCAATGAACGAACGAACAAACTTCTTTATAAAAATTTCTCTCTCACACTTTATTCTCGAAAGGGTTGATGTTTCCGTGGTGTGTGAGAGATGGGTGGAGAGACATATACTAAGAGAGAGGACTTCTTTATCCCATCTCTTCTTCCGGGAACTAGGGGTGCCAACGCTTGCACCCCCTTGCAAGCTTGTTAGAGATGCCTCTGCTCGGCTGCGTGTCCCTCGCTCGACTGTGATTCTCTGCACTCTCTCTAAATCTGCCCGCGTGGTTCTCATCACGTGGTCTCCTTCCGGTTACACACCTGTTGTACCTGAGTGCCCTGGTCGCGCCGCTGTTTGCTAATCAAAGTGTGACAGCTTACCAAAGCACGCGGGGTCACTAGGAACGAACCGAAAATCCTTAGCATATGTTATATAACATAAATAACCTACAATGGTTGATATGCCATAAAACCAAACCAAACATTAAAAGGTAGATTTGTACACCACAATTTACGTTACTTGAAACCATATAAATTGGTAGAAAGGTTTGAACCAAGATCTACTATCTCTCTATTTCAGTCTGTTCCTATCTACATTGATACCGCGAGATTTATTTGTTCCAGAGGGGATTTTGTTTCTTAGAATTTTCGTATTATGGGACAAGACCTACCCTATAAATGGCTTAATTCGCACCATCTCCCAAAAGCAGTCGTATAAAGTGTGAATATTATACCCATCCGGAGGAATATGTTCGTTATTGACAACATAGTCATTTACATAAATGTTAAAAAACAATGAGAAAATAATAAATTCTATGAAAAATTAAAATAAATGTTTTTACGAATGATATACCTTTTAAGATGGACACTTTCGATTTTCGTTTTCGTATCTTGAATATTTCTTCTTTAAATGGGACGGAAATTTCCTTAAAGTAATTGGAATTTTCGTATAATGACGTTTTCGAAAGACGAGGTTCCACTCTATCTTATTCTATCCTTATGTATGTATGTATGTATGTCAGACTGTTCATATCTAACCTAATATCTTTTTTTATTTATTTATATCTCAATCTTATTGTAACAGTCATTAACTGTTGACATACCGTAAATCCAACCAACCAACCAACCAATCAGCAATTATGAAATAATTTCATAATCAATGTAAATATTATCATTTTGAGTTGAAACACTAAGATGAACATTTTCAGAATAAAGCCAGTTTTGTATATTGTCTGCATAACAAAAAGCCGTTCCTTTAAGTGAATTCTGTGTCCAAATACCAAGTAATTGCTTTAAAAGACTAAAATCGGCATTAGATAACCCAACAAAGTTTGCCAGGCCTCTAAACGAACCAACACAACCAAATAAGCTGTTCTAAAATAAACAGCGTCAATGAGACTCTAAGTCTTAAAACCAACACGAGTTCCTGAAAACGGAGAGACGGGAGAAAGATAGATGAGAGAATAATCAAACGAAAACATTTGCTGTTATTACTGCATACATGTTACTAGCATGTCAGAGAATTAACTCGGCAACATTATCAGGTTTCGTGAGATAACATATACTCTAGCCTTGATCTGCGTCTACGCCCTGCGCAACGGTTTGTTTTGACATAAGACACTGGAAGACTGCTGAGTGAGATTGTTTGTTTTTGAGACGGGACATCATGGGTCCGGGCAGAGTGCGACGAAATACATCGACGCCTCGACGGATAATAATATTTCTGGGGGCGACATTGTGCATAAAAATTTCTTAGTGCAATATTGTGCAAGGAAATGCATGTGGAAATAGAGTTAGCAAAGTGTGAGGACGAATTTCGCCCGCGCACACACACATATATATGTAAGAACTCACATATTTATTTATAGAAAAATATACCCGTTTTTAAAAAGGTTTGTAGCTCTCTCTGTCTTTCTATCTCTCACTATCCCCCCTCTCTCTCTCTATATATATATATATATATATATATATATATCCAAGTCTACTCCTACCTACCTACCTACCTACCTATATTTTCGTAAAATATAGGTAGGTAGGTAGGAATTAATCGGTGTATTCTACAGCCTTAGCCGACTGGGCAAGTCGTTGGGGGGAGTCTTACCCCTCTGCAGAGATGCAGTTGGTCTATTCTATAGTCCCCGCCGACTGGACAACTGGTTGTGTGATCCATGAAGTAAAATGCACGCATGCTTATACCAGAAGAATAATTAAGGTTAGAATTAGTACACAGTTTCAATGTCAAAAACAGTTCTTTATCAAACATTTCAGTTTAGCATAAGTAATGTGTTTATCTCTATTTGACCTAGAGACAGAAGCCTATCTGGTGCTACCACTCTGGGCCAGAGTGGACCTGGGAGCGATAGCAATGAAGGGGTATTCCGCATTTCCCAAAGAGCATTACTGGAGCCTCACCATCAGATTGTTTAGTGTCATACCAGGACACTCGTTGGAGGAATCTTACCCTCTGCAAAGAAGTAATCGGTGTCTTCTACAGCTCCAGCCGACTGGCCAACTCGTTGGGGGGAGTCTTACCCCTCTGCAGAGATGCAGTTGGTCTATTCTATAGTCCCCGCCGACTGGACAACTGGTTGTGTGATCCATGAAGTAAAATGCACGCATGCTTATACCAGAAGAATAATTAAGGTTAGAATTAGTACACAGTTTCAATGTCAAAAACAGTTCTTTATCAAACATTTCAGTTTAGCATAAGTAATGTGTTTATCTCTATTTGACCTAGAGACAGAAGCCTATCTGGTGCTACCACCCTGGGCCAGAGTGGACCTGGGAGCGATAGCAATGAAGGGGTATTCCGCATTTCCCAAAGAGCATTACTGGAGCCTCACCATCAGATTGTTTAGTGTCATACCAGGACACTCGTTGGAGGAATCTTACCCTCTGCAAAGAAGTAATCGGTGTCTTCTACAGCTCCAGCCGACTGGCCAACTCGTTGGGGGAGTCTTACCCCTCTGCAGAGATGCAGTTGGTGTATTCTATAGCCCCAGCCGACGGGACAACTGGCTGTGTGATCCATGAAGTAAATTGCACGCATGCTGATACCAGAAGAATAATTTTTCATTAACCTTTTTCTCTCGTAGACGATTATCTAAATTTGTCCACTGACACACGCAATAACCTTTATGTAGTCGATTCTTATCAATGTGTTCAAGTATCATATACACCGACTGCATCTCTGCAAAGGGGTAAATCTCCCCTACATGTGTCCTGGATATAACACTAAACAATCTGATCGTAAGATCCCAGTAATGCTTGTGCTTTATGGAATGCAGAATACCTTTTTATTTGTATCATTCCCAGGTTCACTCAGGCCCGGAGTTGTATTATATTGTCATATGCAGATTCACATCTAGATATACACTCAGCATCATAACGACAGGATAAATAAACAGACGAACGAAGACTTCTTTAACAAAATATGTACCTCTCACTTTATTTGTAACGTTTGCGTGTGAGATGGAGTTGGAGATCGAACAGAACTGAAATATTTTGAAACCCCACTCTTATGGCCGTCAGCGCTGTGTCTCTCTCGTTCTCCAGGGCTGCTCAACCGAAGGCCCAGAGGCCCACACTGCTGGGTGATCTGCTACATCTTATCAGCAACTTCTCTGGACCCCAACTCAATAGGGGGCCCCGAGCCCCTTCGGCTGGTGTGGCTTTCCTTACCACATCTCGTCTATAACTCCGTCCGATCTCTAACTGTCTGACTCCTGTCTTGACTGAGTTATATAATAGTTCAAAATCCACTCAGTCGCCTACTCGATCTTTGGAATCGCATGTTTGATCGTCATCAAGCGGAAATAACTGTCATGCAGTTCAGAGGTCATTCTCTTCCGGTGCATCAGTCTATGAGTGTACCATGGGAATTTATTTACCTCGTCCCATTTCATCAGCCAATTTCCACCCACGCGATTTCCTCTCATAACTGCCATTAGAATGTGTCACCTCCTTCCGGTGCATCACCTTGGAATGGCATTTTTGGCCGGGTCGAAGGCCAAAATACAACTGTAGTAGCGACTGATGGGGTCCTATCTATGGGTCAAATAGAACTAAACCGTATGCTAATGCTAAACTGAATTGTTTGAAACAGAACTATTTTGAAATTGAAACTACGTACAAATGATAAACTGAATTATTTCAAATAGAACTGTTTATACGTATAAAATGGATTTGGAATTAAGTAACCTACAAAGATTGATGTACTATAAAACCAAACTAAACAGAAACAAACCAAATCAAGGATTATTCAGAGGAGGAGGAGGAGAAGAAGGAGGAGGAAGAGTACCCTTGGAGTAATTGCTAACGTGCTGGGCTGTGGCATTCAAGTAAACGAGTTCGAACTCCAGTTGTGCTATTACGTTCACTTTAGGACCAGTACTCTTGGGAAATGTATCGAACCCCCTTATTCTCCCTGTTATGCGCTAAATAACTCTCACTGCTGTTTTTTCTAAAAGCATGGCTTTGGCATTATATAACCCATGAAGGTTAATATGCCATTAAAGAAAAGCTATTTGTCTATCTGTCCTTGTCTTTTCTTAACGATCGATTCAAGTATTCATATCCGTCTATTCATATCTATCCATCTATTTATCTCTCTGTCTTCATATCTTCATATCATATATTTTTACCTACAAAAATATCTTTTTCTTACTTTAAAAAACCGAATCTTCTTTTCTCTTCAATACAAAAAAATATCATTATTATTATTATTATTATTATTATTATTATTATTATTATTATTCCTTGAGAGATTTTCACATCACCTAACGCTGATGGTTGTTCAAGGAGTTTGAGTGAAAGCAAGTCTCCAGGACTCTTCCCAGTATCCTCGCAAATCTCAATAATGCAGTAGTTTGGATGGTCACAGCTCTTTCTCTTATTTCCAAGCCGTCCAGACCCTTCATTAATCATTAGGCGACTGTACCAAGAGCACCAATTTCAATTAGTATAAGCATCACTTTCATGTTCTATTTTTTCAATTCCCTCGCAAAGTCGGGGTATTTTTCCTTCTTTTCACTTTCTTTCAATTTTACTCATGTTCAGCCAGGACAGCAAAGTCCACAATTTTGCAAGTTTCATTTTCTTTGTTAATTGTTATAAGGTCTGGTCATCTGGCAGAGATTAGGTGATCCGTTGGTATGCCAAAAGTTTGTATGTGTCATTCTCCAGAACCGACGTTAGATTTATTATTATTATTATTATTATTATTATTATTATTATTATTATTATTTCACTCATTGTGAGTTCTTTATATCATAGTCAGATATCCGGATATGCGTGAAACGTATATAACATGTTCATAAAATGTTCATATACATATATACATAGAACATAGGAATCCCGAAACACGAAAAACACTTACGACTTCTTATTTCAGGTACGAAACTTTTTATTAACTTTGAGTTAAAAGCTTTTTCGACATAAGGAGAGAGGCACAATCTTTCTATGTTGGCTTTTTCATCTGCACCCACCCAACACGTGTGGCGCCCGTCCAATGCCTCGGTGAGCAAGCGAAAGTCGACCCTTTCCGTTCGGAGTCTAGTTCTTAACTCTACTGACTTTTTTCAAAATTCCCCAAATCCTCTGCGCGCTTCCGGTGCGTGACATCATCGCACTCTCTATCCCCGTTTCCCATCTGGGCTATTGTAACATCTCTGAGTGACACGTCCGCTCCGCGCATGCGTGTGAACACCTGTGTTAATGTTGCACCTAAGTAACCCATGCACTGAGCCGAAAGGTTCTCAGCGTAACCCAAATGCATAAAACGAAATCCCTCGGCCATTATATTATAGTGCTATAAAACCGATCAAAATCTCGCTGTACAACGAGTTTTGATACATTTGGATTCAAGTTTTTGTTTGTTTTGTTTTTCGCCTGATTTGTCTTCTACAAGCAAAATAGTTCAGTCTGTCTTTTATAAAATTGATGACGAAAGTACAAAGTGAAACACAGACTTGAATTAAGGGGAATTTATCACTTGAATAATATACCTACTTACCAACCTCTCTGAACAGGCAGGATGTCACAAAAGGTCAATTCTTAAACGGAATTTAACGGGTTTGAATTCAGTGTTTTTCTTCACCAAGACTTGTTGCTATACCAAGTTTGAAGGGACCAAGTCTACGTGAAATGCAATCAGCCTCGTCCAAGATTCGAACTTGTGTCGCCGTGTCCATTTCCTACGACGAAAACCATTACACCACGATCACCTTCTGAATAATGTCTACCGGAGAACACAAATGTTTATTTTGTGATTGTATAACGTTCTGTATCGAAATACTTCGTAATTCATTCACTCGCTACAGTGTGAAAAAAAGAAAATAATGAGATTACAAAACCTGTGATTTTACTAACTCGTTTTGCAAAATGCTCAGTCTCACCTCAATCGCCACATCAAACCCCTCCGAAAAATACAGGTATACGAATTGGAATAGCTTTGTTGGCGCCTGTGAAATCACCAAAAAGCAATTGTAACCTAACTGTCTATTCTGCATTGATAGAAATCAGTGTGAGGAAGGTGGGTGACTAATAGCCTGTTGGACGAGAAGCTGGGACCATGAAAAAATAGGCGTGGTAAATCGTTTCATGAGTGCATGGGTTAGATTCACAAGGGCTTCTGAAAGGTTGTGGTTAAGTCGGTCGAAACACACACACACGAAAATGCACTCCCAAATGAGTAATAATCATTTGAGATTAACTTAATAGTCAGTTTCTCTCCAGAACGTATTTAGTTATCTCCAATATATCGACAATTGGTTGTGAGGCATTGACAAGACGCGTTATCAGAAGTAAAGGAATCTTGCTAAACATTCAATAGCCGTCTCTCTTCTGTAGGTTTACCCAGTCGGCAATGAAAGGCCATTGAGTAAAAAAAAAAGTGTTTCCGTGGCGTAGTAGCTAACTATAAGGTCGTTTTAATCGAGTTCAAACACCAGTTGCTCTATTACGTTCATTTTCGAAATAATACTCTCGGGAAAGGCATGAACTCCTGTATCCTGTTAGTTGTATACTAATAGTACTGCTCTATATGGCTTTGGCATTAAATAAACGTCGAAGGTTGATATGAAACCAACCAACCAAAACAAAAGTATTAAGCAAGCTTAAGTTTTAAATAGATTTTAGGAATGTCGTGAGGTGAGTTTATTTCATTCTTTTATTCATTTATTTTTTGTAAAGCAAAGCTTCTGTTTTTTTCCGTCACATCCTTGTACTACGCAGATTTGTTTCCCTTTAGCATTTGACTATTGCTGTAGAAAAGAAGGATTTTTCAGACCACAGACGAGTTTAAAGAGTGCCATCTGAAATAAGACTTAGTAGATTGCTCTAAATTGTGGTAATGTAATAAAGCGCCATTATCTGAAGTAGAGAAAGAATTTTCCGTTGATTAATTGGCTTTATTGTAAACGCACACACACATATTCTAATTTTATCTTTTTGTTTTTGGTTGTTGGTCAGTATTTCAGAAGGCACGTATGTGGGTATGCATTTGCAATGCATGTAAGAAATGTGACTTAAAAACCAAAATTCGTTGGGGATTTTTTTAATTTAATATTTCGTTCGATTGTTTACAAGCATTATCGCATAATGATTGGAAATAATGTTATGTTTTTAACAGAGTAGTCGAAAAACTAAATTGTGTTTTTTCATGGCAATGTTTGTATCAAATTACATGTCGATATTTTGACAATAGCACATATATATATATATATACATATATTTGTATGCATGTATGCATTGGAATATGATGTGGAAGACGTAAAACTGTACAACTGAGTGTACGTTTTTTGTATTAAATAGGGATTATGCTCAGCATATAACAGTGTCCAAACAAATGACTATTATATTGAAATAAAAAAGCACGGTTGAAAAAAATGATTGCAGAGGAAATTTGAAAATATAAATGGGTATGATTTTCATCAAACATTTACAAATAAATCAAATTTTGGCATTAAATAACCAAAGATGGCATGCTGTTAACAAGATTAAAAAATCACAAAAGCAACACACACACACACACACACACACATATATATATATATATATATTTGTTTAAAAATCAATATATTTTAGATACTGATTTCCCTACTCACAATCTTCGAGAAAAATTACTTCCACATATGAAATTACTTTTAAACACCTGAATTTCGTATAATTAAATCTTTAAGATAATGTTTAATCGTCATACACACGTGAACAACAATACGTAAGTGGTTCAGTATTAAAAATGCAAATGTTCATGAAAGTAACATCTGATGATGATGGCTGAAGGACAAAATCAGAACCGGCTCATTGGCTAAGTGGTTACAGTGTTCGCCAATGGTCCGGGAGACTTGGGTTCAATCCCAGGTCGCGTCATATTAAAGATTTTAAAAATGCTACTTGATACTTCCTTGCTTAACGCTCATTAATATAAGATACGTATCAAGGGTAAAGTGGAGCCATCCAGGGAAAGTAGTAGAGCTCTCCCCTATATCTTGGTGTCGTAGCTATTGAAAAGGGAGCCTTCTGGGCACCCTCGACTACGGGCGCCAACTTTACTCTCTCTCTCTCTCTATATATATATATATATATTGTATACTAAGGCAGAAAATCATTATCTAAACAGGTTTGACTGAATACCACGGATTGTTTCTTTTTTAAAAACTTCAAGTGAAGACGTTTAAATCTTCTCACTAGTCTTCTTATTTCTGGGTCAAGTTGGTAAAGAAAAAGCCCTACATGAGCACAAGCTCATTCGACCATTTCGCAGATCATTTTAGGGGGAGGAGTTGTGTTAGATCGTTTGTTGCAGTGATTTGTATATTTATTCGGAGCAGCTTTATTATTATTTACTCCTTTAGAGCTTTTCGCATCAGCGTAAGCTGATGGTTTTTCACTGGTGTTTGAGTGACAGCAAGTCTCCTCAAGTCTCCAGGACTCTTCTCAGTATTCTGGCCGTTCTCAATAATGCTGTCGTTTGGATAGTCTCCACTCTTCCGCCAACTTCAACTTCCTCCAGGCCCTTTAATAATTTTTAAGTTACTGCGCCAAAAGCACCAATCACAATAAGTATAATTGTCACTTTCATGTTCCATAGTTTTTTCAATTCTCTAGGAAAGTTGAGGTACTTATCCTTCTTTTCACATTCTTTCAGTATTATTCTGTGGTCAGCCAAGACAGCAAAGTCGACAATATTGCATATTCTCTTTTTTTGTTGTTGATTATTATAAAGTCTGGTCTTCTGGCCGGGATTAGGTGATCTGTGTTTATTATTATTATTATTATTATTATTATTATTATTATTATTTACTCCTTTAGAGTTTTTCACATCAGTGGTAGTTGATGGTTTTTCACTGGAGTTTGAGTGATAGCAAGTCTCCTCAAATCTCCAGGACACTTCGAAGGATTCTGGCCGTTCTTAGCAATTGTTATCGTTTGGATAGTCTCTACCCGTCCGCCAACTTACAAGTTCCCCAGGCCTTTTAATAATCCTTTAGTTATTGTGCCTAATGCACCAACCACAATTAGCACAATCGTTACTTTCATGTTCCACAGCTTTTTCAATTCTCTAGCAAGGTCGAAGTACTTATCCTTCTTTTCACTTTCCTTAAGATTTATTCTGTGGTCCGCCGGGACAGCAAAGTCGACAATATTGCAGATTCTCTTTTTTGTTTTTTGTTTTTTTTGTTGATTATTATGAGGTCTGGTCTTCTGGCCGGGATTAGGTGATCCGTTTGTATGTTAAAATCCCATAGGAGTTTATGCGAGTCATTTTCTATGACAGGTGCTGGGTTGTGCATATACCATTTGTTTGTATGGTCAAATTGAAATTTCATGTTCATTTCCGAGTGGATCACCTTGCCAACCCAGTCAGTTCTCACCTTATACTCCTTCTGAGCTAATTTGCTGCATTCGCTTATGATGTGATCGATTGTTTCGTCTCTGTCACCGCATAGCCTACATTTACTGTTTTGTCGCGTCTTGATATGATTGGTACTTATGGCGTTGTCCTGTGCTGCTATTAGGAGTAATTCTGTTTCTCTCTTAAGGTTTCCTTTTCAGGTTCAGATTATTATTATTATTATTATTTACAGGGTTGGTTCATTCTGTTATGATGAGTAGCTAGTTATTGAATGTATATATATATATATATATATATTTAAGAGAAAGAGAGAAGAAGAAGAGAGAGTGCTTTAGATATTTACATACGTACATACAGACAGATAACATACATGTAACAAGTTTATATACCTGTATAGAAACTTCCAAATGATCATACATACATATGTACATATATGCATACATGCAATGGAGGTACACTTAATGTAACGGTTATCCTCGCAGAAAAGTGAATTGGCAACAGTTTGTGAGGTTGTTTGCATTTCATTTCGCGTTAATGCCCCTGAGAAAGGTATGTAACTATCTGTTTACTCCCATCTATGGGTAAATAGTTTAGCATGCTGGCTTCTTTTATCTTGCTTACGTAACCCAGCTTGGAGAAGGAAAACTCAAAATCAAATAAGCTCTACATCCTGCTCTTGGCGTAGGGGTTGCGTACATACATACATACATACATACATACATATAAGTTCCGTAGCAACTTGGGTACATACATACATACATACATACATACATGCAACCCTCTTCACTCGCATACATGCCAAAGCCTTTTCGTGTATACATAGGAAATTCCTTTCACATATTTATACACATACTTTCTAAGTTACTTACATAACTGTATATATACACAAGTACTTTCTTGGTGTTTCTCTTCGAACTCAAATCACTTGCACAAACACATTAACCCCCCTCCATACTTGTAAGTACTCATGGTTTCTTTGTTGGTGGGGGTGAACACAGTGCTAAGAGACGGGATAGAATTGAGCTCTGGGGTTATCGGATGGGGTTTCATGATTCATTGTTATCTCCGAACCTGATATACAACTGTATAAACATTGGGCCCCTACCCTACTGAGCAAAAGCACTTGGAAGTAAATGGTGTGTGGGTGAGTGTATGCACATCGCATCATTTCTCGCACAGCAACAACTACGACGATGATGACATTCTACGGCATTAATTGGTGCCATCCGCAATGGTCGAGTGAAAACGGGAGAAGAGGGTATCGGGTGGAGTGGTATTATGCCGATCTTATAATTGGAAGAGATTCTTACAGATTCTTGTTAGCGGTTAGTACATTGAGATAACTGCAGGTGCACCACAAGGGTTCGTGCACAGAACTGAAAGCCGAGGAGGCGTGTTTTCAAAGACTAATTGGAAATACTTATAATCCTGCAGTTAATTACTTCTAAAAACGACCTTAAAGTCATTTAACTCAATAGTCATCTCTACAATGACAGAATTAGCCATGCCCTAGAAATGAAAATAAATAAATAAATAAGCAAAAAGAGAAAAAAGAGCTCCCCCGTGCAGTACCACGTATAAATACCAAAAAGTTCAGTGTGAACCGTTTGTCTACGAACACAGGTGATTTGTTTATAGTGGTGGAATTGTTTGTAGAACCAGACACACGTTTTAGATTAGCTGATAATAGAAGAATGTAGCCCCAATATGCCACAGATTCTCTAGAACGAACTTTCGTATTTAAGAGTCATAGTTTTTCCTTCTCCTAAATGGGATACTCCATCAAGGCTAGCAATCCAAGTCTGTCCAACTAATTACCCGTTGTTGGGAGTAGAAGAAAAAGGGTCTTGTTTTCCCCAAACATCACGAAGTCTAAGATTGAAATCCATTTACTTACAAACAATCACAATATCCAGCAGGCATCCTCTATTCTTCCTGTTTTGGGTAAAATTGTTGTATTGACTGGCTTCTTCAATGTTGGTGAGGCAGCTGGTCTAAGAGAAGGGAAACCTGTAAATTTAAAATCTGAGGAGTGCCGTTTGGGAGAATCTGAGGCACGTTAGCGCTTCATTTTCTGTAAACAGTTCACCGAAAATGTGTGGCTCGTTCTGAATACGCCTTTATCACTATATACAAAATACATGTGTAGGTAGTTCAATGGTTCATATCTTTCACTAAAATATTGGGGCTTCATACGTCAATATAAAAGGTAGAGTCCACTGTATATATATGTAAATATATATATATATGTGTGTGTGTGTGTGTGTGTGTGTGTTAGAAATAAGATTATTTTTAGGGTTCTGGCTAGGATAAAGGTTTGACTTTAATTTAGGGAAAGGATTTGGTGTACCGTTAAGATAATTGTTGTAATAAGGATAAAGGCTGGTGTAGAGTTGAGAGTTCAGGCTTGATTTAGGTTTACTTTGATTTTATGGAATATCAACCATTGTTGGTTATTTAAAGCAATTTTTTTTACATATGTATTAAATATTTGATCTCCAAACAAATTTTGTAGTTACACATACTTAAATGATCAAACAGTTCTATTTCTAAAAATTTAGCATAAGTCAAAGTTAAATTGTTCCGTGTACAGCTAACAATTCAATTAGACATCAGTCATTTGTTTATACATAGTTAAATGGTTCCAAATATTGCTATCTATCTTTAACAATTCAATCAAACATCAGTCATTTGTTTATACATAGTTAAATGGTTCCAAATATTGCTATCTATCTTTAACAATTCAATCAAACATCAGTCATTTGTTTATACATAGTTAAATGGTTCCAAGTATTGCTATCTATAATTCAATTAGACATCAGTCATTTGTTTACACACAATTGAAAGGTCAAACATTTCTATTTCTAACAATTCAAGTCCTTTGCACACAGTTTAAATGTTAAAAAGTTCTATTTGACCCATAGATAAGACCCTTTCAAATGCTACCACATGGGGTGGAGTGGACCTGGAAGCAATGCTAATGAAGTAGTTGTTGTAATGAGGATTAAGGCTTGGCGTAGAGTTAACAATTAACCGTAGAGTCCACTATATATATATATATATATATATATATATATATATATATATATGTGTGTGTGTGTGTGTGTGTGTGTGTATGTAGTGCGTGTGTGTGTGTGTGTATGTGGTGTGTGTGTGTATGTGGTGCGTGTGTGTGTGTTAGAAATAAGACTAAGTTTAGGGTTCTGGCTAGATTACGTGATGTCATATCAAGGGTAATAGTTGGGAGATGTCTTACCTCATTGTGGAGATGCAATTGGTGCATTTCAAAGCCGCAACCGACTGGGCTAGATGATGTGAAGAACCAACATCTTATAAAACAAGTGGCCATGATGTTTTGGACATTATCTCTCTCTCTCTCTCTCTCTCTCTCTATATATATATATATATATATATATATATATATATATATAAGGAAGGACTCTCCTGCCAATTTCAATGTATAAAGGTCCAGCAGTTTAGTTCAAGATATAAACTGTTGGACAACCTACTTAAGAAATTAGATTCGTCTAAGATAATCTTTTGCTCAGTTTAAAATAGTTGAGTTAGAATTGTACATTAACTCTTAATATATTGATATTGTAACGAAGTATTGCGCTTGTCTTAGGTTCTTTAGTTTTGGGTTTTTGTTTAATGGCATATCAACCTTTGTGGGTCATTCAATGTCAGAGCCATTCTTTAAGAAGAAGAGTAGTAGTAATATTTAACCCATAGCTAGGAGTATAAGGTGGGGTTCAAACCTTTCCCTAGGGTATTTGTCCGAAAGTGAGCGTGATGGTACGATTGGAGTTCGAACTCGCTTACTACGATTCTGCAGTCTAGCGCTTTAACCATTACCTCACGAGAACACCGCCCGCGGTTGGTTCAGTAATAAATCATTATCTTATTGTTGGGTTGCATCTTTTTCGAGATACCCTGTGTGTTTACAAACCATATATATCTAATATGTATGTATAAACAGAATTTAGCATAGATAACCTACTATGGTTGATATGTCATAAAACCTAACCCAAACCAACCAAAATAAACCAAATCCTAACTACCGCTTGATTTACCTACACAAAAGCAAAATCAAAACTGTTTTTTTTTTTGTTTATATTTTTTATTGTAATCAGAATTTTTAACCCTTTCCACTACTGCTTTTGTCACATGTCACTGAAATATGCACTACAGTTTTAAACGATCAAATAGTACTTCATTTTTTTTAGTATTCGGCGCAATCTCTCGCCTACAACCGGCAAGTAGGTTGGCTAGGTATGAGGCTGAGCTATTTCAACGTTGAAGTTAATTTCTTTTTTAAGTATCATCATATAGCTTTCTTTATAACAGCTTTTCTATCTTTTTAGTGATCGGAGGGCTAGATTTACCCACTCAATCCGAATCTATTTTAATTTTTGCCTCTCAACCATACCTGAAACCAGAACTCCATCATTCCTCCCTTTCTATATATATTTAACATAGCCTTCATTCTTCTGGGCTGACACAACTTTCATGGTGAGTCTGGTTTTCTATCTAGGAAAGCGGAGAGGAAGTCCCAAAATATCAAATAAACCATTTTTTCCAATCCGACTGTCCACTACAAAAATTTTCCAATTCAAACAACTCTGCTTCTCTCTGATAATTTCAGATACAACCCAGGTGGCTTTTCCTGTTAGCCAAGTCTTACTTATTTGGTTTCTAAGTATTTTCTTTCTTCAGAAAATGAAAATTTCTAATCTGATCGTCCACTCTGGACGTATTCAAATGCTAACAATCCTGTCCCTCTTTTATGGCTTCTTTTTTAACTTGGTTATTTTACTTTTTGGATTTCCAAATATTATCTTTGTCCTGCACCTCAGACTTTCAAAAATGTGCAACTCCACCTTTTTCACTAGCTTAGCTTAATTTAAATTCTTCAATCAACCCTTAGCCCAGTCGGTTGGGACGGTAGAATACACAAACTGCATCTCTGCCGAGAAGTAAGACTCCTCAGCAAATATCCTGGATATAACATTAAACAATCTGATGGCGCGGCTTCAGGAATGCTGGAGCATTGTGGAATGCGGAGAATTCCTTCATTGCCATCGCTCCCATGTCTACTCTGGCCTGGAGTGGTAGCACCTGATGGGAGGGGGGTAGTCACCACTCTGGGGTGGAGATAAAGTCAATATATTATAGGTCGACCAAAGAAGCAGGAAACTAAAGTTAAGAAGGGGAAGAAAAATACTTGTGTAAACAAAAATACGAGATGAAATATTTTGGTATGTGCTAGTTTGTTGCATATATATCACCAAAGCAGTGTAAGCCGTGGTTGGTACTAGTAGTAGCTGGCAGGGTCATGGTAGGTGGTGTGCTGACACGTTACGTATGACTCTACTCCGGTTGTGATTTGAAAGTCGTAGAGATAAACGTGCAACATTGTTTAATTTAATGATTTCTGCGTTTTAAGTTGTAAAGTTGGTGACTTTAGTCGCAGGTGACTCGATGGTTCCCTTTTCAACTCCACGCTTGATCCTTACCTTATAATGCCGAGTGTTAAACAAGGCGGCATCAAATATCATTTTTTGAGTCTTTGGTATGACTCGTCCTGAGATTGAACCCAGGTCTACCGGACCAATAGCGAAAATTCTACTCAGGCAATCATCATCATCATCATGTCGGGCCGCTAGCACGGATATCCCTGACCCTCTCTCGCCACTTCTTTCAATCATTCATCGTCTCTGGCAGGTCTTCAGGGCTATATCCCTTATCCTCACATAGCTGCTGTATGTATGTTCGAGCAGGTCGTCGATCATTTACCCGGCCATATGCGGGGGTCAATAGGAGTACATCACTTATAAGCTCTTCCCTGCTTCTCCAGCAGTATCCTGCAAGTCTGGTTCGTCTAGCTTGGATAGTTTTCGTGATGTGAGGCAGGTGGCCGTATAGTTGGTGCCTTGTGGGGGTGTTGCCGCCCGGACTTGTTCAATATTGCTCGCAAAATTCTTGTGTAATTGCCGTCTAGCTTCTTCTCCAGCCGTTTAGTTAACGTCCAAGTAGTGCATCCATATAGCAGTGTCGATACGACCACTGCCTGGAAGAAACTGTGTTTCATTTTATCGGTCCGGTCTGATTTCCATGTGATCGAAAGCCTATCGATAGCTGTCCATGCCTTCGTAAACCATGTGTCGATGTCTTTTTTGGTTGATGAGAGGCTGCTTCCTCAGTTGGTGAATTTGTCTACCAGTTTCAGAGGGGTTCCGTCTTGTGTGGAGATGTCCCCAGGCAATAGTGCCACGGAAACGATCAAAAACATTTGTAATGTAAAAGTTGATGGTGCATTTGGTTAAAGAACAGTAACCAGATAGTTGAAGAAATTTCGCTAGGGATGTTAGAAATTCAACCACTAACCAAGGTCCGGTTGGTCAAAAAACCAGTGGATTCCGAATCTGTTTTCTGAGCCACAGAGGGAGAAACACTCGGTGAGTATCCGGTGAGTATTCCGAATCTGTTTTCTGAGCCACAGAGGGAGAAACACTCGGTGAGTATCCGGCGATGTCCACATCTCGTGACCTTCACGATTATGATATTTCGAGCGACCAAATTGTGCGTCAGGTTACCAAAATATTGCGAAACTTTTGACTCACAGAAGTTGTAGTGATTGACAGTTTTCAAATTAGAAGGAATACTATAAAAGAAGGAAGAAAGATGAAATATGTTCGTCGTTCTCATCGACAATACGTCAAGCCTGAGAGACCACAACTCTTGTTATTTTAGAAACAGAGCAGAAATTTACAACTGTGTAAACAGTCGGTTCCTCAAACCTTTTCAATTAAAGCCTGATTACCCCAGAGGAATTGTAAAGTTTTTCGAAAAAGGTCTCTAATGGTTACAGAACGAAAATGCTTTGTTTAACAATTTGCCACAGGCTAATTCTTATCCTCAAACCCCTCAAAGATTCCTTTACCCACACTCCTTCCTCTCTCTCTCTCTCTCTCTCCCTCCCTCCCCCTCTCTCTCTCTCTTTCTCTCTCCTTCATACACCCAACCATAATCAACAAAACACATTTTTTTTCTTTCCTCTTTCCAAAAGCAGCACCTGAATTGTTGAAACAAATTACAAAAACCTCTTGGCTCTGTTTCTTTCCATCAATTCTTAAAGACTCCGAGTATCGCAAATGATAAGTTTTATCTGAATCTGAATGAGAATTAACGTGTTCAATATCACTTCTTTTAAGTTTATTTATTTATTTCTTTGATAAACTTCCTTTGACCTGCACTGAAAGCCAAAAACATAAATTTCAATCCGGTGATCATGCTTACACCGAACAACAACTATGTTCAAAATGAAATTAGTTGGTTTGGTTTCTTTGTTTAATGGCATATCAACCTTCAGTAGTTTATTTAATGCCAAACCCATTCTTCTTCTCGAAGAACAGTAGAAGTACTATTTAACCCATAGCTGGGAGGATAAGGAGGCTCATACCTTTCCCAAGGGTATTTGCCCGAAAGTGAACGTAATAGAACGACTGGAGTACGAACTCGCTTACTACGATTCTGCAGTCCATCGCTTTAACCATTACACCACGAAGACACCCTCAGTGAAATTAGTTAAGTAATGTTTGAGTTTAGATTGAAGTTTATGTTTAGTTTTAAGATTAAGTTTTGAGTTAAACTAAGAGTTTGAGTTTTAGGATTGGGGATAAGATTAGGATTTGAGTTAAGATTCAATTTAGAATCGAATAAGATATAGCGTTACGGTAAGAGTTACGGCTAGATTTAAGTTTAGAGTTACGGATAGGTTTACTATTAAATCTAGTGTTAAAATTAGGGTTAAGATTTTGAGTAAATTTTAGGATAGAGGTTAGGATTTGGATTTGAGTTTAGCTTCAATTTAGAATCGATTTTATAGTTACAGATAGCGTTACGGTGTGAGTTTCGACTATAGTTAACTTTAAGGTTACGGATAGGTTTGGCGTTTAGAATAGGGCTCCGTTTAAATCTAAGTTTCGAAATACTGCTTAGTTTACGGTTAGAGTTAAGTTTTATGGTTAGGGTTGGTCAGTGCCTCTCTGAATCTCCGAAAGCCAAAGAAAAGCCGAGAAAAGGGATAACTAATATTCTTGTATGAATTTTTTGTGCACTCAAATAAGCTCTATATTCCATTTTCAGCATCACAAATAAAATAAATAATTTTGTTGAACATTTATCGCCTTTGAAGAAGTTGATGTATTCTATGATACTTTTATTTTTATTTTTCAGGTAAGTGAATCTTTAAAAAAAAGTATAAGCTTATTTCCCGAAGCAGCATCTCGCAAGGTAAGTTTTATCAAGGAAAAATGTGTCATCAATTCGTTCAGTTTCAACAGTGAGTTTTTTGTTTGATCTTTTCGTCTTCTACGAAGTTGTTTATTTCTTAATAAAACTCGGGCCCCTTTAAATCTGAAGACAAAATTTAACTATCTCATCGTGTTTTTTTAAAGTTATATACAATTAAAGGTTTATATTACACCGTATGTCATATCATATAGTATCTCATTATATTGAAAAGCGAACTTAAGTATCTAACCTCAGTTATTATTTCATTGCTTCAGAAAATGATATTCACACCATATGCATCATTTTACATCCATTCTAATCTCCTATAGAAAAAGTATTTTATTAAGGTTTGGGTTCTTTGTTTAATGGCAAATAATCCTTCCAGGGTTATTTAATGCTAAAGCCATCTTTGTATAACAAGAGTAGTGATATTATGAAATCCATGAATGGAGTAATTACGTAGTTCAATACATTTCAAGAGTATTAGTCTGAAAGGGAACGTAATCCTATTTACCCAACCCCTCCATTCAGTCAGGATATGACACAAGGTCAATCTTTAGGTGGAGTTTAACATGTTTGAATTCAGAGTTTTCCTTCTCCTAGACTAGTTGCCTTACCAAGGCTGAGGAACCTAGTCTGCCTAACTATTTACCCATAGCTGGAGGGAGAATATGTGGATTCATACCTTTCCCAAAGGTATTAGTGCTATGTGAACCCATAGCTGGGAGGATAAGGGGGTTCATACCTTTCCCAAGGGTATTTGCCTGAAAGGGAACGTAATAGCGTGTCTGGAGTTCGAACCCGCTTACTTCGAGACTACAGTTCAACACTTTAGCTATTGCGCAACGGAGATTCTCCAAATCTTATTAATAAAACATTCTTTTTCAATATATTCAACATGCGGTTATTAGCATCTTAAGTGTTTAAGTCATTTGCTCTCTTATATGTGAGAGGTGATAGTGTCCTGCTGTAGAAACCAGCAGTAATCACCCATCATATTTGACTGGATGAGCTCTTGGTATCTAGTTTCTATCACCGAAATGTCTTGGTGGAATTTTTCTCGGTGATAATAATTTATCTCACCCAGATTTGGTGGGAAAGACTCGAAATGAGAATGCTATGCCATTGTATATTTTGTTGTGCTTTTAACTTGTTTGTTGTTTTAAACAGCATTGTTTTCAGCTCTCTGTGACTCAAGACAGGTCTATACAATGATTATGAATGAATCCCAGGCCACTAGATCAAGAGGATTTAGTTTCCCTCAGCCATCAATTCTCTGACCTCGGCTCCAATGAAAATGCTAATTTTCAGTTTTCTATCACTTTTCTGTGCGCGAAATTTTATTTTTAAATTTTACAGTCTACATCGACCATGTGGCATCACTTTTACAAAATTCTTAATGAGGCCAAAATCGATGTATAGAGGCAAAAAGAATTTTTTTTATTGGTCTTGATGTACATTTTGCAAAATAATGACGTGCTAGACGATTGTAAGCTCGGATACAAATTCAGCTCATTTGAGATTAAACATGTTTTTACATCAGTGGCAAAAACTACTAGTGCTATGAAATTTTGAAAATACCATTATCATTAAACAAACAAACAAAAAAATAAATAAGGATAATAACAAGAAAAAAAGAAGAGTAAGTAGGAAAAATGAGAGTAAGAAAAAAGGAGAGTTACTTTGAATGAAAAAGACTGTTAGGGAAGAAAGAATGACATTAATAAAAGAAAGAAAGAAAGAAAGAAAGAAAGAAAGAAAGAAAGAAAACAAAAACAAGCAGAGTACTAAGATAAATAAAAAAAAGTTTTAATAAACCGGTGAAGGAACACAACAACCGTTCAAGAAATAAAGAGAAAAAGAAGAAAAACAAAGCAAATAAGGATGCTCAAAATTGGATGCACTCAGTGGGAATCAAATTCGCCACGAGCTATTGCCTGAAAAATTACTTCACTAACCGTCTCGGCAAATGAGGCGCCCTCGTCATTTATTATTTTGAAGGATAATACTATTAGTTATTTTAGATTATTAAAGGAACGTATATATGTGCCTTTAATAAACTAAAATCACTAATAGTGTATATATATATATATAAACTAAAAAGGGAGATTGGAATATTTCAAATGTAGTGTTTTAAAGGACATTAGAAAAATTACTGTAATTTTAATTCGGTTCTGGCAAAATGAGAAAGATATCTTCTCTGTGTGGTCTGTGAATGTTAAAAGATAAATTCTCTCTCTCTCTCTCTCTCTCTCTCTCTCTCTCTCTCTCTCTCACACACACACTCACTCTCTATCTATCTATCTATCTTTCAATGTGTGAGTGTATGTATGTGTGTACGAATTATCATAGTCTGTTCATATCTTTCTCATCCACCGTCATATGCTATCTATTTATCTATCTATAGCAGTCTGCTGAAATATCTCCCATGCACAGTCTTTTCGTATCTATCAATCTATCAATCATAGTCTCTTCAGATCTCTCTCATTCACAGTCATATCATATCATATCTATCTATCAATCTTAGAAAGGAAAGGAAGCAGAAAGAAAGAAAGAAAGAAAGAAAGAAAGAAAGAAAGAAAGAAAGAAAGACCAGAGAAACAGAACATGCGAGAAGGAAAAGGGAAAGCCAGAATACAGTAGATGTATTAAGGAAGAAAGCAGAAAAGGAGAAAAATACCCATGAAAAGTGCGGAAAGAAGGAAGGGCCCATGAGAACGAAAAAAGAAAGGAAGGAGACAATGTAAAGATAGAAGGAAGGAAGAGAGGAAGGAAGGAAATAATTGGAGAAATGAATGAAAGAAAAGACTCACGAAAAGAAGGAGAGACACATAAGAAAGGTAAAAAAGGGAAAGATACAATATGAGAAAAGAAGGAATGGCCTAGAATGAATAACAGAATAGAGGGAAGGAAGTAGATAATAGATGCAATTAAGAAGAAAGAAAAAAGGTAGAAAAGAAAGAAATAAAGAAAGAAATTTCTCATGAGAAGGATTGAAAGAAAAAAGGGCAAATGCGAAGAAAAAAATAGAAGGAAAGGCTCAGAAAAAGAAAGAAAGAAAGAAAGAAAGAACATAACAAAAATGAAAAACAAAACATTTAAATGAATGAGGGAAAGAAAAGCTAGAAAAAAACAAACAAAGAATGAAGGAAGTAATGAGAAGATATTAACATTTATATTACAATCTTGCACTCTTTATTCGTGTGAGGCCGTCGGACCACAAAAATCGGACGAATTCCTTTACATTCATTCATTCGCCTTTTCCTGTTATTGTCCCGAAACCCATCCATCATATCTTGTGTGGCTTTTCGCAAAAGAAATGACAACAACGCAACGATCAATCTAGCGTGACCGATCTATCTCCCAATCTTTCCATTCCTGCATATTTTAACGGGAAAAATCTCGTTATATGTCTCGTTCCGGCGGGCGATATTCTCGTAAGTTAGGATCTGCGTGTCTGCTTGGCTATCAGACCAATGTTAAAATGCATGTTCACGAGTATGCATTTGTCTTCAGAAAATATTAAGAATTCGATTTTTAAAAATTCCGAATCGAATATTCAGCATTTCATAAAGAAAAAAACAATATATATATATATATATATATATATATATATATATATATATATATATATATATATATATATCTCATACTTCCAACAAAACAATGCACATATAATTATACATTGTGGATTATCACTCGACGTAACGGTTATCGTCTATAGGGTATGGAATCGGTGTACATGGGTTCAAACCTGGACAAGTCTGTTTATGTTTCACTTCGCACTAATGCGTTTGGAAAAGGCGTGAAACCATCTTTTGTCTCTCCTGTGATGTATAAATAGTCGAGCAGACTGCTCTCTTTTGGCTTAATTTGGTTTGGTTTTGTTTCATGTCATATTAACCATTATTGGTTATTTAATACCTAATCCAATTTTTAAACATATGGTTTGAAAAACACAGTTTGTAGACAAAGATAGTTAAATAATGAAACACTTTTATTTCTAACAATTTATTTTTGCATAAATCAAAGTTAAACAGTATCGCAATGTATAACTAACAATTCAATTAAACATCAGTCATTTGTTTACACACAGTTAAATCCTCAAACAGATCTATATCTAACAAACCAGTTCAGCATAAGTCTTTATTTGCACACAGTTTAAATGTCTAATAGTTCTATTGAACCCATAGATAGGACACTATCAGAAGCAACCATTCCAAGTTAGGGTGGACCTGAGAACCATGGCAGTGAAGGGGTATTCCGCATTCCCCAAAGCTTCAATATTACTAAATCCTTATCATCAGATTGTTAAGTGTCATAACTAGGACACACGTTGGGTGGTCTTACCTCTCTGCAGAGACGCAGTCAATGTATTCTACTGTCCCAGCTAACTGGGCTGTCTTTTGGATGGATAAAAACTCTGAATTCAAATCAGCTTTACTCAGCTTAAAAAGTGGCATTGTGTCATATCCTGCCCGTTTCAGAATGGTTAGGAAAATACGCATGTTTAAAGATATAGAATAATTCTCTTAAACAGTACCAGATAAAAACGACTAAAAACGCGACTTGTGAAATATATAAAAGCTCCAATGCGTTACTATTGAGATACATACTTACATGAATACATACTTTATAAAAGTATGTATTTACCAACCTCTCCACATGAGCACGATGTAACACAAGGTCAATTCTTAAGTGGAGATTAACAGGTTTGAATTCAGAGCTTTTCTTCTCTTAGACTGGTTGTCATAACAAAGTTAACGAATCCAGTCTCTCCAACAATATATTCGTCGCTGAAATGAGAACAGTTGGATGCATATTTTTCCTAAGATTATTTGTGCTTGGTAAAAATGCAAACTGCCTTGTCCAGGATTTGAACTCTGGTTACCAAAAGTTTATTTAATATGACGATAGCCATTATACCACAAGTGCCTAGAATAAAATATAATGAGTACTACTCATAAATATTTGAACGAAAAGACAGTTTAATCTGATCTTAGTAGTAACTCTGCCGTCATTTTCTATGAAGACGAATCGCCAATGATCCGGAAGACCGGGGTTCAATTCCAGGTCAAGTTTACCAAAGACTCAAAAAATGGTACTTGATACAGCCTTGCTTAATACTCAGCATTATAAGGTAAGGATCAAGGGTAAAGCAGAGCAATCCAGGGAATGGAGTAGGGCCCTCCTTACACCTGGGTATGGTAACTATTGAAAAGGGAGCCTTTGGGTCACCCTCGACAACGGTCGCCAACTTTACTTCTACTTATATATATATATATATATTAGTTATATAAGTATCCTGAGAGTAAGGGTTTAGAATATTCGTACATAGAATATATGAAGCGTTTCATTTAATTCTATGAAAGTGCTCGATGTATGACTATTATAATATATGTCTCAATGTATATCTATATATCTTACACTCCCATAGAACCAAATGAAATCTCTCTTATATTATATATACGTATATTCCAAACAACTCTCGTACAGAGTCAATATATCTAAAACGTAAATGGAGTAGGGCTTAACCCAGAGTCATAATGCCATTATAGATTTATTTTGACGAGGTTTTCCACGCCTCTTAAATGGCATACATACTTTCATTCCCCAAAAGTGTGTATGCCATATGAGGAGACGATAAAAAAAATTCGTCGAAATAATTTGTATAATGGGACTAGAATTGTACGTTGACTTTTCTTCCATTTACATTTCACACACACACACACATATATATATATATATATATATTGGACTTCATTGCTCTCGTTTTGAACCCAAGAGTTCAGTTAATGTGTGTTGTGATACTACCTGAATTGATTATTTGTTTATCTCCCTTGTTTAATGGCATATCAACCCTCATAGGTTATTTAATGTTAAAGCCATCCTTGTAGAAGAAAGACAATAATAATATGTAAACTCTAGCTATCGGGAAAACAGAAGTTCACGCCCTTCCTAGGGTATTATCTCAAAAGTGAACGATATATATATATATATATATATATAGTTCCTTAAAGAAAAAACTGTTATTTTTCCGTGATTTGATAACTTGATTAACATTGTTCAAATAATCTCAAATTTTAACTGTATTTGTAGAAGGAACAGAAAATTTTGTTTAAGGTTTAAGATTTTTTTCTTTTTAGGTATAAAAATGTCATTCACTGAAAAACAAAAGGAGTTTAAACATTAAACGGACGATTTTTGTTTCTACTTTTATAATTTGAGATCATTTAAAGAAAAATAAGCAACGTTATAAGATTACGATTTTTCTGAAACTTCTTGCACATTTCAAATCTTGAATATCAATTTCTTTAAAACACCCACACGCACACACACGCATACAAGCACACACACACACATATACGCACACGTGCGCGCGCGCGCACACACACACACACACATATATATATATATATATATATATATATATATATATATATATATAATTGTAAGGATATGTATGTATATTAAAAGTTATTCTGATGGTTATTTGAAAGAACAGACTAATTGTTTGATTTTGAGATCGAGGAACAGGCACATTGCGCAAGAAAAATCAAATTTTATAGCAGTCACTATACGAAGTTTTGGATTTAATTATATTTTGAGGTGATGAAGGTTTAAATTCGAGGAAAATTATTTTAACAGAAGGAAAAATGTTATGTCTGCACACATACCAGAGTTCCATACTAAAAATACCATCCTTTTTGTTAATTACAAACTATTTTGGAAATTAAGTGATAACATACTTAAAGCAGAAAATTAAGCCATAATTATTTTTCTGTCAGCACCAATTATTTTAAGTGTGTTGGTTCCAGACAGTATAATACGCAGGAAGAATATTTAGGATAAACAATTTTGACGAGTAAATCATTTAATTCACATTACAAAATGTTATAAAACAGCAAGTATGGGAAAATAAGAAAAATAAGTAAAATAAAGTTGGTGACTGTAGAAGCGACCAGAAGCTCCCTTTTCAATATCTACTACACTGAGATATGGGGGAGGGCGCTACTCTTTTCCCTGGATTACTCCACTTTCCCCTTGATATATACCTTATATGACTGAGTGTTAAGCAAGGAGGTACCAAGTATCATTTTTAAAGTTTTTGGTATGACTCGGCCTGGGATTGAAGCCAGGTCTCCCGAACGACTGGCGAACATTCTACCCACGAGGCCAATGAGCCGGCTATAAGAAAAATAGCGTCCTAAAATATGCTGGCGATTTTAAGTTTATATCTAGTTAACTGATTTTGGCACACCTCCAATTATTTTTTTAATGAATAACAAGAATGGCTACAAAATTCTGAGATATGTGCTCTAAATCCCTGAGTTCTGAGTATTTTGGAAGATTACCAATATGTCTAGCTGCAAAACTGATCAATTGTATTACGTTAACCTGTTGAAAAAAATGTTCGAGCCTTCTAAAGTCTTGTTCACATCAAATCAAAGTGACAAGAAAATTAAAGAGCCAAATTAAATTCTAATTTTTCTCATTGAGCAAAATCATCCATGGCCCGATATTTTAGGCTGTAAAAAAGATGTTATGGTTGTTCAAAGACTTATGAGAAATATATTTTATCGGATAAAACTCGTTAAAACTATTTTTATATTATTTTGTAATGTTTCGGTTTTTAACTCTAAACCAGTGTTTTTCATTTTTTGTCAACGTTCATCCAAAACACTTGAATGCCTTCAGTCAACCCTAAATGATGCCCTATTATAAGTCATTGCCAGGTCTTAATCGTGAACGCTTTCCCAAGAGGTGATAGCGATATCGTCAGGAAATACTTGAGCATCGTTACAATTTGTGAATGGATTAACTTCTATGTTTATAGTTGTTACTGTCCTTTTCTTAAATCTTGCCTCAGTCTTCTCGGGAGACAGATGATTCCGGAGTTAGGTAGGTTTTCGGATCTAAATCATCCTTCCTACAAACCCAGACCGGTGCAACGATACCTTACCACAAAACCAGATCAGCGAGTTGTTCTTTGTTGTATCTATAACTTACTAACCGATGAAAACAAAACCAGCAATAAAGCATTAATTAAATGCTGCTAGATTTGAAATAACTGACGACATGACAAAATCGAATCCGACTATTTTTTACAGCGAGTAAACTTCCGACTCTTGGTTTCTTCAGTAGATATTCAATTTCAGTCTGAGATGTATGATATTATCGAAACAGTCAGTCAATTTTAATGAGAATGTTCTACACGGTTTTTCTACGTCGCATTTCTCTCTGGCGAGCAAATGATCACGTAGTTTTTCCCAGTGGTCATCAGTCCCTCCTGTTGCTATCTGAATTTTTCAAGAAGTCTGTAGTAGGCAATATAATAGGCATATAATGAATGTAAAAAAAGATATGTCACCGAGAAAACATATAAGACGTATATATATATATATATATCAAGAGAGAGACAGATAGACAGGCAAATAGAGAGAGAGAGAGAGAGAGAGAGAGAGAGAGAGAGAGCATAATGGGTAAAGTGCTAGACCAAAGCCTCAAAGCAGAAGATTTCGAACGCCAGTTGGGCCATTACGCACACTTTCAGACTCATAGTCTTGGGAATAATCTTAGGAATGAAAGGCGTATACCGTTGGGAATAATCTGAGGAATGAAAGACACATACTGTTGGGGATGAAACCCCTAATGTATGCAGCAATTAGTTAGATAGTACAACTACTGTCTTTCTACATGGCTGGATATAGCATTAAATAACCCCGTTTAAAGTAAACAAAGAAGTCAAATTATATATATGTATATACGTATTTATATATATGTATACCTATTTTATATATATATATATATATATATATATATATATATATACGTATTTGATTAAATAATAAAAACACATTCATCAATACATTTCTATTAGGATATGTCAAGTTTCCTGACAAATGCTTTGGTTTTTGCTTTGTTTTGGGAGAATTAACTTTGAAAATAGCGACAATGTTTTCAAATGAATCTTGTTTTTTTAATATTCTATTTCTTGTGATAATATTCTATTTCCGTTGATAGCGTTCTCTTTTAAATTTGTCCGATATCATCAGCATCACAGTTTAATCCAACTATACGTTTTCGTAATTTTTGCAATGTTATAAAAAAACTAAAAACTTTTTGAAAAAACAATCTTTGCTATTGCAAATAACACCTGATGATGGCCTATGAAAGGTCACAAAGTGCTCGGGTCAATTTCGGTAAATTCATCAACCAACTCCAACCTAAAACCAAAACACTTGTCAGGAAACTTGAAATGATCCTAATAAAATTATATAGACAAAATATGTCTTAATTATTTAATCAAACATGTTTAGATTAAGGACTTCTGCCTAACCACACTCATATATATGTGTGATAGATAAAAATAAGTGGAAGAGTGGATCTGGACCCCAACCCCAGTCCATCCGTCTTTTTCTTTTTCTGAAAAACCTCTCCCTTCCTCATATTTCCCTCTTTCTCACTGAAGTAATCCACCTCTGTCTGGTCATGGCACCTTGCTTTGATCACCTACCGAGACGGTCATATTCAAAAACAATAACCCCTACCATCGTCCCTCAAACCTATATCTAATTCCTTCCCTATTTTTTTCTCAATGTCTCTTTCTTTAGACCCTTCTCTCCTTTTTTTACCTTTTTACATTCTTTATTATTTTATTTATTTTATCTCTTTCCTCAATGGCTAAAATATAGAAAACCTTTAAAAATGTTTAGTCTAAAGATGTTCTTTCGTAAATAAAGAACAAAATATTACCACTAAGTCCGTTCTAAGTGTTTGGTTTATCCACTTTTCCACTTATTTATCATCTTGTTAGATTTAGCAAAATCTACCATTTCTCCATATGTATGTGTGCATGTGTGTCAAGGAAACATTCAATGTGTTCATTACTGAACAGTTGTATTTAAAGTAACATTGTTATTGTTATATAATAGCCGAGGGATTTCGGTTCATGCCTTTGAGTTGAGCTAGGCTGAGAACCTTTCGGCTCAGCGCATGGGTTAGTTGTGTGCAACCTTGATGCAGGTGGTAACGCGTGAGCGCGCACCGAGCGGACATGTCACTCAGATGTCACAATAGTCAAGACAGAAGTCAAGTGACAGTTGCAGTTACAGTTGAAGACGGAGTTATAGACGAGCTGTGGTACGGAAAGCCACATCAGGCCGAAGGGGCCTTGAGGCCTGATTGAATTGGGGTCCAGAAAAGATGTTGATAAGATGCAGTAAAGAAAGCCATCATCCAGCAGAGAGCTGGGCCGCTGGGACTCCGGTTGAGCATCTGGAGAACGAGAAAGACACAACGTTGACGGCCATAAGAGTGGGGGTCAAACTTTTGCAGTTTCTGTTCGGTCTCCAGCTCCCTCTCACACGCAAACCTTGAGTAACCCTTTTCAAACGTTACAAATAAAGTGAGAGGTACATATATTAACAAAGAAGTCTTCCTGCGTGCGTCTGTCTTTGTCATTGTGTCGTTGTGACTTATTCTACATATATATGTGCATGTATGTAGATGTGAATCTGCATATGTGAGTATATAACATTATTTACTTTGTTTCCGCCAGGACTTGTTTAAGATTGCACGTAGCATTCCTGTGTAATTGCCGTTTAGCTTCTTCTCCAGCCGTTTTGTTAGCGTCCATGTAGTGCAGCCATATAGCAGTATCGATGTGACCGCTGCCTGGAAGAAACTGCGTTTCATTTTATCAGTTAGGTCTGATTTCCATATAATCGATAGCCTATTGATAGCTGTCCATGTTTTCGTTAACCTCGTGTCGATGTCCTTTTCGGTTGATTCGACGCTGCTTCCTAGGTAAGTGAATTTGTCTACTAGCTTAAGAGGGGTTCCTTCTAGAGTGGAGACGTCCCCCGTTTGATTATAGCACATATATTCCGTTTTGTGTGCATTAACATAGAGGCCTATGCTTGCTGCTGCTCGTTCCAAACTATGCAGTAGTGTTTCGGCTTGGTCAGGTGTATTTGCCAGTATCGCTATGTCATCGGCGTAGTCGGCGTCGGTAATTGTTGTTGCGGGATACCTTCTGCTTCTTTTCTTCGTCAGTTCGAAGTCATTCTCTTTGATTTTGTCAATCGATGTTCTAAGTACGTAGTCTAGACAAATGATAAAGAGGTACGGAGCCAGCGTGTCCCCTTGTAGTACTCCTGCAACAATGTCGAAGTATTCTGTGTCTCCATCTGGTGATCGTACTTTTACTTTAGTGTTTCTAAAGAGAATCGTTATTGCCGCTACGGTTTCTTTTGGTATGCAGTACGCTAGTAGGATTTGTTCCATCTTTCCTCTGTGAATGGAATCGAAAGCCTTGGTAAAGTCAACAAAAATTAATGTCGCTTGTAGGTTTTTTGCCCGTACACCTTCAAGGATTCTACGGATGGTTAATATTTGTGAGGTCATGGATCTATTTCTTCGGAAGCCATTTTGGTTTTTTCTAAGTATGTTGTCGATAAAAAAAAAAAAAAAAAAGCTTAAACAAGTCCTGGCGGCAACACCCCACAAGACACCAACTGTACGGCCACCTGCCCCCTATCCCGAAAACTATTCAAGTTAGACGAACCAGACATGCAGGACACTGCTGGAGAAACAGGAACGAACTCATAAGAGATGTACTCTTATGGATCCCCACACATGGCCGTGCAAAAGCAGGACGACCAGCACGAACATACATTCAGCAGCTATGTGACGATACGGGATGTTGTCCTGAAGACCTACCTAGGGCGATGAACGATAGGGAGGAGTGGCGAGAGAGGGTCAGGGATATCCGTGCTACCAGCGCGATATGATGATGATGACTTTGTTTCACTTAATCTAGCATTCAGACTGTAGATTGCTATGACAGAGCGATCACCTATTTAAGAGCTGAACAGCCTCCTTGCTGCTTACCTTCAATCATCTGTAGAGAAGCGGTGGTGTTAGTCTGACTTGACCGTTATTTAATCTAAATAACTGGTTTGTTTGTACAGTATAGATCTCCGCTCAGCAAAGAAGCATTCTTTTTAGAAAAAAGAAAATTGTTACTCGTGAACATAATGGCTGCTGTGGCAAGATAAAAACTGCATTAATGAAAATATTATTCACGACACTAGAGATATGTCATTTTTTTCCATTCAAATGTTTGACAAGACTTTTGACAGATTCAGAAAAAAACAAAAAAATGATTGAAATTTTATATTAGATCATTACATTCCAATTTTTCTGGTACATTTTCATGTAGCCGTGTCTGTTGACCACAGCCTTGTCACTAGTATGTCACGGTTGGAGACAAAGCATATATTAGGTAAAAAAGGTGTAAAGGAAAACTACTCTCACACAATTAACTTAACCACCTAGTTAGAGGAAATAAAATGGCTTCAATAGACTCTCAGATGGTAAAGAGAAAAAAATCAAGTGGTTGGTGAAATTCAAACTTTTACAAGTCAAAGACGTGAGTTCATATCATATCGAGAACTGGTTGTTGTTACAGATTGACACCACGAGTGAGCTGAGACCAAAACTTTCGAGACTGAATTATTTTGTTTCATTTCAAAATGTAAATGAAGATCTCTGCCTTGCTGAGCAATATATTTAATTAAGTGATGATGTATAGATGTCTAGACAGCTGTCTCGGCAAATCAGTGTCAATCAAAAAAATTATAAAATCAATCTCCAGATCTATTAGGAAATATTTTCGGTAAAACACAATATTAGAAATCTGTACTTAATACCAGGGTAACTGTTTTTTTTTTTTAAATTAAAGTTTTATTCATTGTTCATTTCTG
The DNA here is from genome assembly GCA_963585895.1 of Sepioteuthis lessoniana. Lineage (NCBI taxonomy): Eukaryota > Metazoa > Mollusca > Cephalopoda > Myopsida > Loliginidae > Sepioteuthis > Sepioteuthis lessoniana. The sequence goes on from OY757942.1 coordinate 29,148,417, forward strand.
TCTTGGTATATGCAGCTTCAGTCTCTGAACTTTTCGAACACTCCTCGAGTAGAAAATTAGAATTTCCATTGTAAGTATCTTCACATTAACGTGTATCACCTATTCGACACCCGAAATGAAACTTCATGGTTCCTTGCGAATTCCCTAATCGAACCACTGATCAGGCCGGATAGTCTGGTATTATTTTCGAATTTGATTATTCCACAATTGGTCGTGCCGAAGATCTTGAACAAAAGAGAGTCCAAAATGACTTTGTGGAAGAATGATTTTGGCATAGAAAAGCTATTTGTCAAATCGCGAATAATCAATAACACCAATCTAGAAACTCATTTCTTTACTTACCTATATATCTATATACATACAATCGATGTTATGTGCATGTGGAGAGAAGGGGTCTGATGTTATGATCAGCTACATTTACGTATAGAGGGTTAGTATACGATCCGGGGCGCTAACCGCTTCGTTAGTCTCTCGTCACAACTGACCAGGCGAACTATCAAGCAAGCTTGGGAAATATTAATTCAGAATTGCGAATCTGTGTCGCCCTTCATTCAGTACGGTTTCCTCCCTGGGCGCAAACACGGCTTCTATCGAAATTAAACATCTAATCTGTTTCTAAAACTGACCCCGATGAATTGGTTACACAAGTCGATTCTCTTTTCCTACAAAGACTTGTCCAGTCGACTCTCTGTCCGAAATAAGTTAGGAATTATTTATTGCTTTGTTGGCCTTGCAGATCTCACACCGCTGCTCCTTCGTGTACAACCAACTCAGATGGAGATAGAAAGATGAATCTTCTGATGGTTGTGGTAGGGTTATAGCATGGATCATCATAATAGTTAGATTAGAGAAGCAAACAATCAGAGTTAGATAAAGAAAGAGCATGTCAGTCTGATGCAATCAATATTATAATGACACAATTTACACACACATATATATATATATTATATATATATATATATATATATATATATAATACCGTGCTAAAGTCTTCGACGACTTTAAACTATTGTAAATTTCTACAAATTTCCAACTGGATGTTTCGCATTGCATTTATTACAGATAAAACATTGGCTCTACTGAGGTCATTTCCATACGTAATCATGATATTTTATTATAGGCGTTATGAATGAGAGGAAAAGATACGAGACAACCCGTAAAATGACAAGGCAAAAGTTTTCGGACACTTCACATAAGCCAATCAATAGTGTTTTAAAACTAAAAAAAAATCAATAATAAAAATTTATTACTTATAGAATATTTCAAGAATTCTATTCATATATAGTCGACAATAGTCGAAGGTGATCCAAAGGCTCCCTTTCCAATAGCTACTACACCGAAGTGTAGGGAAGGGGGCTACTTTTTTCTCTGGATTGCTCAAACTTTACGCTTGATCCTTACTTTATAATGTTTAGTCTTAAGCTATGTGGCATCAAGTACCATATTTTTAATCTTTGGTATGACTTGACCTGGAACACTGGCAAACAAACTACCCATTAGACAAATTGCCCGGTATATCA
>OY757942.1:29150136-29205136 GCA_963585895.1 Sepioteuthis lessoniana
TTGCCCGGTATATATACACACACATATATATATATATATATATAGCAAAGCTCTTCTAATGAATTGAGCACTCCGGAATCTGAGAGCGGAAAATGTAAACAAACGAAAGTTAATACAAAATGTGTTAAATTACCGAGCTGAAGTAAGTCGCCGAAATGACTGAACAGTAAGTTATTAGTCTGACTTAAAGTTAGGCGAGTTTCGATACAGCTTGAAGTATCCAATGCGTCTAGACTCATTCAAGAGTTGCGATGTAACAGTCTGTGGATGACAATATATATATATATATTGTTATTATTGCTGGCGACCGTAGTCGAGGGTGACCAGAAGGCTCCCTCATCAATAGCTCCAACACCGAGGTGTAGGAGAGGGCGTTACTCCTTTCCCTGGATTGCTACACTTTACCATCGATATATACCTTATACTGCTGAGTGCTAAGCCAGGAGGTATCAAGTACCATTTTTAAAGTCTTTGGTATGACGCGACCTGGGACTGAATCCAGGTCTCCCGGACGATTGGCGAACACTCTACCCACCAGGCCAATGAACCGGTTAAATATATATAAATGTGTGTGTGTGTGTGTGTGTGTGTGTATATATATATATATATATGTGTGTGTGTGTGTGTGCGTGTGTGTGTGTGTGTATATTCCACTCGCACTGTTAACAATATATATATATATATGTGTGTGTGTGTGTGTGTGTGTGTGTGTGTGGTTTATTGTTCGTTTGGCTTTTCCAATAGTTTGAATAATACAGGTTTACAAAGAAATTGAGGCAAGCACAAAAATACCCGTTTTTACCTAATTTGAGGGTGCTGAATTCAAATTTGAAATCTGTTTTTACTCATCACCTCTAGTTTTTTTTAGATATGCATAGTGTGCATTTTGTGCTAATATGGTACATAAAGGCGTATATGAATTCAGGGTTAATTCTAATATTGTGAGACTTATGGCTTATTTTTTAGTTTTTATGCACTACATGTAAGTGATACCATTACATTATATATATATATATATATATAGTTAAATATAAAGACGGATTTTGACAGTTAAGGCAGCAGGTCTCAATCCACACTCTGGCAGTCATTGGAAGAGGTTGTCTCGCAGGCGGCGCAGGAGGTTGGTGTCCCTCAACTATCGTGTTACACATTTTTTGGGTTACTAAATAGTTTTACATTTTCAAATGCACATTTAGTTTTACTTTTCATATTTTCAGATTCTTTAATGGCTTCAAGCACGTCAAAATGTCGAGAATGCCTCAACAAGGCCAATTCTTTCTGCGACGTGTGTGGGGGCTTCACAACAGTTGCACAGCGTTGGACCATCACTTCCTTCCTCAGAACCGCCTACTTTCACTATTTTGACAGTAAAATTGGTGATCAGGACAAGTCTTGGGCTTGACACATCTGTTGTAAACCCTGCTACAATGGACTAACTGCATGGTTTAATGGCAAGAAAGTGGCTTTCAACTTTGCAGTCCCGATGGTTTGGAGAGAGCCGTGAAACCACGCAGATGATTGTTATTTTTGTTTAACTAATATAACTGGTTTATTCTAGGAAAAAGATCAAATATCCCAACCTTCGATCAGCTCTGAGACCCGTTCCCTATTCAGATGATCTTCCTGTACCCACACCTCCAGTAAATAAGGATCTTCTTTCCTCATCAGATGAAGAAATGCCTTCAAGGGAGGATTCTGCTGAGTCAATATCTTTGGAAGATATTGAGTCTACATATTCAAGAACAAGTGGTAATGAGCCTCACTGGATCACGCAAGAAGACCTGAATGATTCCTCTCGTGATTTGTATCTGTCAAAACAGCAGTCAGAGCTCTTGGCTTCTGGGCTTAAGCTGTGGAACCTAGTCCAGGAAGATGTAAGGATCACCAGTTTCAGGAATCGGAACAAATAATGTCATTGGTCTTCTTATGGGTATGCAAGCGGGCTTCACAAAGTACTGTTGTTTTCTCTGTCTCTAGGATAGTCGAGCTGTATCCCAGCATTACAAGCAGAAAGACTAGGGGTCTGAAAGCACTTTTGTTCTTGGCGAACACAGCCTCGAGGAGAATCCTCTGGTGGACATGAATAAAGTGCTTCTTCCTCCCCTTCACATCAAGCTTGGTTTGATGAAGAATTTCGTGAAGGCGTTGCACAAAAATGGTGCTGCCTTCCAACACATATCTACAGTGTTCTCAGGTCTTCGTGCTGCTAAGCTCAAAGAGGGCATCTTTGTCGGACCTCAGATCCGAGAAGTGCTGAAGGATACTGATTTTGAGGAGCTTCTTAACTTAAAGGAACCGAGAGCATGGGAAGCATTCAAATTAGTCTGTAGTGGTGTCCTTGGTAACACACGCGTACCAGATTACCAAGTCTGTATTGAGAAGTTGCTAAAGTATTACGAGGATATGGGGTGCCGAATGTCACTCCATTCCCACCTCAACTTCTTCCCGCCAAATCTTGTAGCAGTGAGTGATTAGCATGGAGAAAGATTCCACCAAGACATTATGAAGATGGAGAGCAACTATCAAGGCAAATGGAACCCCGGCATGATGGGAGACTTCTGCTGGATGCTCTTGCGTGACATCCCGGAGGCAAAATACACCAGATCTTCTAAGAAAACACACTTTTGACTGTCTGTGGTACTATGAATTGTGTAATTGTGTCATCCAAGTATATTGATTCAATCAGTGTTCTTTATTTACCCTGTTTTATCTGTTATAAGCTGCTGTAACTATTAAAATATGCACATATATTCTCTGTTTATACTAAAATGAGACTATTTAAAAGCCAGAAAACTAGAGGTGATAGAGCAAAACTATTTATAAATTTGAATTCAGCACACCCAAATTAACAAAAAAACACCTATCCCCATTCTTGTCTCAAACCAAAAATTTATTTTTGTAAACCAGTGTAACTGCTTTAATGCACATGGGAACAAATGTGAGCAAATAATTAATCATTTCCACGGGTATTAGATACCATTCTCTGCGTCTGAGCTTCCCCAACTCTTCAAAATTACGGGGATTCTTCTGAAGAACTCTTCTCTTTAGTTCTGTCCTCATTTTCTCGATGATATATAAGTCAGTGCTATAAACTGGCCAATATTTCAATACGGCAATACCTTCATCAACCAAATTCCATTGTGTTGCACGCAATCTGTTGTATGGTGCTCCGTCATGCTGAAAAATAACCCTATCATCCAAGTTTGGTATCACATTATCCTTCAGGAACTGGATGTATTTGAAACTATTCAAGCTACCGTCAATTTTGATAATCTTTTTTTAATGCATTCATCAGATCCCCAAACTTCATTGTTTTCTTTGTGAAACGTGGTTCGTTTTGATTTCTTGGAGACCGTCTGACAAATTATCGTTTGTTAGAATGCAGTTCCATGATAATTTTACAGTTGAATATTATCTTATTCCAAGCATCGTTGAGCAGCTTGATCTTACCTTCAAATGCTTTTTGGTTAATTATGGTTTCTAAGCTGTTATACTTCTGTTCATAATCTCGAAGAATGGAGGTGCCCGTGGTATAATGGTTATCGTCCCAGGAAATGGACACGGCGACACGAGTTCAAATCCTGGACGAAACTGATTGCATTTCACATAGCACTAATGCCCTAGGGAAAGGTATGAATCCAATTATTCTCCCTTCAGCTATTGGTAAATAGTAGGGCAGACTAGGTTCTTCAGCCTTGGTGAGGAGAAGGAAAACTCTGAATTCAAACCAGTTAAACTCCGCTTAAAAATTGACCTTGTGTCATATCCTGCCTGAGCGGAGGGATTGGGTAAATATGATAATCTCGAAGAATGCACTTTGTGTTATCTACCAACCTCAAACTAGTCAAGTCAAATTCATTCATCATTTGTCTTGCTGCTTTCTTTTGCTATTCTCACCATTTTCCATACCATCCCGTTCTGCAGCTTTCAAGGCCGAGCACATTTTGGTTGATTCGAAACGCTTCCAATGACTTGAAACTTTGGGAGAATTTCTGCAATGCCGCTTCTTGGAATTCAGTGTTCCTTAGCCATTTTTTGCTGGCTCGTATTCTTCGCTATCTTCATCTCCATTTCTTTGGAAATTTTTGTAATGATGTTCGATGTAAAAATTTTCCCTATATCTAAGAAAAAATCGGTGCTATTTCGGAAAAAATATTTGCTAATAAGCGGTGGAACATTTTTCTATTTTAAAGATCTACATTTTGATTGGTTTAATGCCCTATTAAAAGTACTATCAAAACACAGTATCTTCATTGGTTTAAAGCACTTTTAAAAGCACTATTGAAATACAGTATCTTGATTAGTTTCAAACACATCTAAAAGAACTATTAAAATACAGTATCTTGATTGTTTTAAAGCATTATAGAAAACACTTTTAAGATACTACATCTTGATAGATCTATGTGATGTGGTTGGAAACTTTTGCACGTGGCATAACCGTAAAAATGCTGGATTATGACGTCGTAGTTAGCGATTTTGAACGGCAGTTGCGTTATTTCGTTCACTTTGGAATGAATACCCTCGGGAAAGACATGACTCCTTCACCTCCTCTATCTATGGGCTGTATAGTAACCAGGGGGGGAGACGGGACTAGTGCTACTCGTGCCCGGCACGACCAATAACTCGGTCAATGTTATTCAAAATGGATTAAAAATCATCCATTAATTTCAAGCAAACATACTTAGTCTGATCTCAATTAAATTACGTATCAATTCAAGTTTCAATAACTAAGTAGCCAAAAGTTTATAAATATATCTGGGAATAATACAACGATGCTGTTTTGAACGGATGGTCTTTGTCCGGCCACCGTCAGATTCCTTGAACATCCCATAAAATCGGCTATAATGTTGAACACGCGTAATCCGTGCCGAGCACTAGACCCTTATAATAACAGTAATGTTAGAGAAATCCGCTTTTGGCTGTAGCCAACAGCAAGAGCAACTCAAAACACCGTGCTCGAAAATCTTAGCACATTCTGACTGCTGACAGCTGTCTTGGGAAGAGGGAGATGGACAGAGAGAGAGAGGGGGTAGCAGATTACAGTCGTCGCCGACGTCATCATCGTCGCTATGGTAAATGTTGGTTAAACGGCGTCTTTTAATTCGTTTTTTTCACTAACATATCTCTATTTCTTTAATGAATGTTGCATATATTACATTCTGTAACTAAAATTTGTTTATTTGAATACATTTTCAACAAATGATCTTTATTTTAAGCGAAATTGAAACTACTAGCTGTGTCTGTGTATATTGTCATCAGTTTCTTTATTCTAATAAACATATTTTTCTCGTCATAGTAATGAACATCTCTTTTCTTCTATACTTTTGAAAGGAAAAAAATTATCTTATCTACTGTATTAACAAGACTACAAATTAATATAGTATCTTGTCTGTTTACAAAAAAAAAAACACCATGCAAGGTACGTTTGTCAATCTGTGCTATACAATGGAGAATCACGCAATAGCAACTATGATGACTTACTTTGGGTCCACGGACCACGGGTTGGGAACTGAAGTTGACAGAGGGCGGGGGGAGGGGCACGAGTAGCAAAAATAGGCTAGAGTCGCCACTGATAGTAACTCAATTATTTTTTTTAACAAGGATGGCTTTGACATTATATAAGCCTCAAAGTTTCATAAGCCATTTAACGAATACACCTTACCCAGATGATATCCCCTATGATAGTACATTATTTCGCTCAATAAATAAAATCCTGGTATCTATCTTTGTATTTATTTGTCTGTCTGGACCTGTCTATATATCTTTATATATATTTATCCATCTTTACTTTTTTATCGAAGTTAAATCTGTTTCTACAACTGACCCTGTGAATTTGTGACACAAGTTTGTTCTGTCTTCCAATAAATACTTTTCCAGCCAACTCTCTGTCCATATCTATCTATCAATCTATCTATACTGCTTTTCATAACACAGATAAATGCTTTTCTATTGTGCAGTATTTTTGAAAAGAGGATAGCTCGAATCAGTAAGTGAATTGACAAAATACAAGAGAGAGAGAGAGAGAGAGAGAGAGAGAGAGAGAGAGCGAGAGAGAGATGAATAAGGTCGTAGTCGTAGTTATGGTTAATTGTATCAATATTTACTTGATCATCTTGAGTTCAATCCCCATATTCGACAGTTAGAGAACTTATTGGAGTCGACTGTAACAACTTACCCTGATCCAATTTTACTCCACCATGCATCGATTTTCATCCGATCTAATCTCTTTTCTTGTTGAATATTCAGCTAGGCTGCATTCAAAACATGAAATAGAAACCTCTATTGTGAATTTTAATAAGATTTCCTTTACTTCACATTCCAAAATGGCTGACATCTTCAATAATGTCAGAAGACTGACTTGACTGTAAGAGACGCCGAATACATTTTTCTTCGTGTCATTCTCGAGTCTGTGTCCCTCTATGGCACGGGGGCTATATCTTTCATGAAAAGGATGCAGAGTCTTTGTCGAAATAACCACCAATGAATATTTAACGTAGACCCTATAGCTGAACGATATGTATATTTCTGAATTGATATTCCCCACATATTCCCGAAGCTCTGAATGGCTTGGACCCTAAATTCTTGATCGAAAATCTTTCGTGCTTTGTAATGAACAACTACACAGTGTTCTAACAAAACTTTTTTGCCGCGCTATCTCTTCGAGGGTCAAAATGCTTCTCATATTTTGAGGCCATTTTGGAATTTACACTATACTAAAAAGTACGCATGCTATAAATTTTAACCTTATTTACAGCGAATTCTAAAGTTCAACCTTTCATTTGATAAATTTCTCAAAAATTAATTAGTATATTGTAATATATGTTTATGAATGTACCGTATATGAATATTTTGTATATGAATATAAAGAACTCATATGAATATATAGTATACAAATATATAGTACTTATATGAATATGTAGCATATAAATATGCTGTACAATAATATATAGTACTTATATAAATATATAACATACAGAAATATAGTATATGTATATAGTCCTAATATGATTATATTATGTATACGAATATATTGAACATATATGAATATATAGTATATAAATCTATAGTACTTATATGGATGTATAATACATGAATATACAGTACTTATATGAATATATACTATATAAATATATAGTTTATAAATATATAGTACTTATATGAATATATAGCATATGAATATATTGCATGTAAATATAGTACTTGTATGAATATATAGTATACGAATATAACGTATTATATAAATATATAGTATATGATATATAGTGTATGAATATATAGTACTTTTATAAATATATAGTACTTATATGAATATATCGAATATGAATGTAAAGTAATTATGGGAATATATAGTATATGAATATATAATAATTATATAAATATATATATTATTTTCATCATACAACGTGTGGAAGCACGTGCGATACCCTAGCCTCATCAGCCGCCATCCAGGGTGATAACACAGTTTCGGTAGCTTAAGGCGGTACTGCCACTCCTGGCGCTACCGAGCAGCTTTTGCCACCGGATATATATATAAATATATATATTATATGAATATATAATGTATGAATATATAGTACTTAAATGAATATTTAGTATATGAATATATAGGACATATATGAATATAAAGTACTTATGAAAATATATAGTTAATAGAATAAATAGTATATGAATATATAGTACTTTTATGGATTTGTAAAATATAAATATATAGTGTATGAATATATAGCACTCATACGAAATGAAAATGTTACTAATTTTTTAATAAGTTGTTTTAGTTTTCTGTTTTCGAGAAAGAATTGCGATCTTAGTTAAGTGTAGATGAGTAATGTGAATTGGTCTTTCGACAAAGACGTCGATGGCAAAACTTGATGGTCTAGAACTTTTCAGCGGCAGGTTCTTCAACCTTGACTTAAAATCAAGCTATTCAATATATTCTTCTGGTAGTAAAACACACTTGCTAAATGCCCTGTCGGTGAGACTCTGTATATACCCACTATATCCACCACAGAGGGGGAAGAATCTCCTCAAAAGGGGTGTTCTGGTTATGATATTAAACAGTATCTATAAGTGATGTTCAATTTCTTGAATATGTGGAGTTCCTCTCTTGTTGCAATTACTCCCAAGTCCACTCTGACTTGGATTGATAGAACCTATTAAGGTTCCATCTATGGGTCGAATAGATCTGTTGGAAAATCATTGTATAAGATAGAAATCACTGAATCCGTATAACTATGGGAAAATTATTTTTATTGCGAGCGAGGTAACCTGGCGTTGCCCATGAATGATAATACATTATCCCCTGTAATGTAAATTTCTTTTTGGGGGGGGGGTTAATCGGAAAATTACAGGGGGTTAGAAAATTCATCAAAACTGAATCAATAAAATTTTTTAAACATTAGCTATTGCAAAATGTTCTTAAAGTAAACATAAAATATGACAATGAGGTGTTTATTAAGTATCAATGATTTTTTATTAATTTCTGTTCAATAATTTTTCGTTTTTCTTAAAATTGTTCGCATGAATAAAACGGTCTTTTAAATATTGATTTTTTAAAATCAGAATCAACATTTATAAAGCAGTATTCTATTCCCCTAAATCAACTAATTATCGGATTTTGTTTAAATGATCGATATCTAAATCAATAAAACCAATACGAAATTAAAATAAAAGAATTAAACCAATAAAAGATGAGGTTTTTTAGTGTTAAAACAGATTAAAAACTTGCAATTCTATATTTCACGATATGAAACAGTAGTGTATATATATGTATTGACATCCACAGACAGAGTGTTTCGATGTATCAAAACTCTTCAGCCGGGATCGAAAGGCAACTGACTTTACAACAGTCTGATATCATACCTCTAAGCCAAGCGACTCAGCTTCAGATCGTGATTTAACATATCTATCAAATTTCGTTTGTTTACTTTTTGCATTATCGGATCCGAAGTGCTCAATTCGTTAGAAGAGCTTTGCATTACGCGAGAGGCAACCGTTATATTCTTTCACCTGAGTACACAATCCCCTCAGTGGGGGCTATGAAAATAAATGATGGAAAGAAAATCCGACAGTAAGGAGAAAATTGAATTATAATCGAATAATAAATTCATCACTTTTGGGTTACTTTGTTTTTCAATTTCTCTCTCTCTCTCTCTCTCTCTCTCTCTCTCTCTCTCTCTCTCTCTCTCTCTGTGTGTGTGTGTGTGTGTGTGTGTATATACATATATATGGGGTGGTGGAGGTATTTAACGCTTCTGTGCCAGTAATTTTATGATATTCAGATTTCAAATAGTTTCCGCTTGCTCTCCATCCCAATAAACCCATTGTTAGAATTTTCCCCCGGTAGTCTCCAAAATATGTATCAGCCCTTCTTTTCTAATAAATGTACTCCCATAGAAACGTTGACCTGTTTTCATTTGGTGTCTTTGTTTTATGGCATATCAACTTTCGTGGATTATTTAAGGATAAAGATATCCTCGTAGAAGAACAGTAATGATACTATTTAGCCTATAACTGGTGGGGATAATGAAGTTCATGCTTTCCTTCAGTTTATTAGTCCGAGTGTGAACGTTCTTGAGCGAATGGAGGTTGAATTGGTTTACTTCAAGGCTGCAGTAAAGCACTTTTAGCATTAAGTCACGAGTGCACCATATTCACAATTAACGGTATGTGCGAAATGGACATATAATGTTGATTACAATAGAATATATAAGAACATAAGAATCTCGGAATTCAAAAACACATAACGACTTCTTGTTCAGGTACGAAACCTTTTTATTAACTTTGAATAAAAGGTTTCGACGTAAGGAGGAGAGACACAATCTTCTATGCTGTCTTATTCATTTGGCCCCCAGCACGTTCGCCTCGCGCCTGCGAGCTCCAGATATCGATCCTTCTCGTTTGGCGTCTAGTACCCGACTCTTTGCGGCGAGCTCCAAAAGTCGAACCTCTCCGTTTGGTGTCTAGTACCCGACTATTATTTTCTTCAAATTCTCACACAAACTTCCGCGCGCTTCCGGTGTCACCCAGTATCGTCTCGGACTGTTATGACATCTGAGTGACACCTCCATCAGCCCGCACGCACCCGCGTTAACACCTGCCTCAATTGCCTCTAAGTAACCCATGATGCTGAGCCGAAAGGTTCTCAGCCTAACTAAACTCAAAGGCATGAACCGAAATCCCTCGGCTATTTTATAACAACGAGGACACCCAAAATCTTTTGAATCCCCTTCTCTTATGTATATATAAAAGTAGTAGGTCGTAAGAAAATTGGCTCATCATAGTCGAGGGCGACCCAAAGGCACCTTTTTCAATAGCTACTGCACTGAGGAATAGGGAAGGACGCCTCCTTTTCTTGGATTGCTCCACCTAACCTTAATCCGTACCTTATAATGCAATGTTAAGCAAGGAGACATCATGTACCACTTTTTGAGTCTTTCGTATGACTCGATCTAGGATTGAACACAGGTCAATATATATATATATATATATATATATATATATATACTTTAAACGAACTGTTGGATCTTCATTCGTCATGATTGACAGTAATATCCATGGAATATACCAACATAGTCGAGGGTAACCCGAAGGCTCCCTTTTCAATAGCTACTACACCGACGTGTAGGGGTGAGTGCTACTCTTTTCTCTGGATCACTCCACTTTACCCTTGATATGTGCTTTATAATGCTAAGTGTTAAGCAAGGAGGCATCAAGTACCATTTTTTGAGTCTTTGGTATGACTCGGCCTGGGATTGAACTCCGCTCTCCGAGGCCATTGGCGAACACTTTACCCATTAGACCAATTGAATATACAACTGTCATTATGATTTCGTGTTAAAATTGCTTTTAATCAGTAACATCTAAGACAATATCAGAATCTTTTCAAATAAAAACTACAAGACGTTGAATTTCATATGATGAGCCAGTATCACAAAAGCATTTTACTTTATTTTTTTTATAGTTTATATATATATATATATAAACGCGTGTGAGTATGAGGATATTCTTTTGTGTATGTGCATGTTTTTCTTTCACTCTTTTTCCGTCAGTCATTATTCATGTGTGTGTTTGTGTAGGTATTACTCGTTTTTTATACTAGCAGGCATTTTCTGCTCGCATGGATCGGTGCCAACATAAAATTGTCTTATGAAAAAACATCCTCTTTCACATCCGTTCGATTCAAATTGCTTGGTAGCAAATTTCGAGGCAAAATGTTTTTCACTTTTCGTTTCTGATTTTCCTTTTTCTTCGTGAATACACAAATGTTAAAGTTACTCACACTGGACACTGCTTATCGTCAACCAACCACCAACCAAAACACACACCAAAAAAAAAAAAAAAAACAAGAAAAAAAACTTATAATGTGTCATTTCATAATCCATTAGCTGATATACTTCCAAAGTAACCTGGGGGGAGCCGAACACTTCAACCTAGTTAAGACATGACCTTCACAGTCAAGTCTGCATTGAAAGGTTTTAGATAGTGTGTATCGTTCGTATACTGTGTTCTCGTATGAATATTTTGTCGTTAATATTTCTGAAAGTATTTTTCCACTTTAACGTTTGCTTTATAGTAAGAGATTTTATGGGTAACAGCCGAAATAATAGTATTAATCTTAAATCCAGGCTGTTGCATACTGTAAGATTCGGTTGCTATATAATGGATTGGCCTCCTGAACAAAAGTAAAAATAATGGGTTCGAAAGACATCGAACACGATCAAATTATTGCCAGTATAAATTTTATTCCAAACTAAATACATTTTCATGCATTTATAGCCGAGAACTGCCTATTGCGCATATTGTGCATTTATATATATGAGTGGTTGTCAAAATTCTTCGACCTGACCTTTATACCCACCAGCAATGGGTTAAATAGTATAAGTACTATTATTCAACGAGGTTGGCTTGAGCATTAAATAACCAACTCCGGTTGATATGCCATTAAAAAAGCAACAAAATGAAGGCATGTTAACTTTCCCATAATATCAGCCCAGCTTTTCCTATAAAGTATTGATATTAAAGAGACAACACTGGGAAAATTCTAAGAATGTATTCACTGGGATGGTGAAAAAGTGAAGATTGTTTAAAATCTTAAGATCATAAAATTATAAGTATAGAGGTGTTAAATTTCCCTATGTATGTGTGTGCATAAACGTGTTTAGTTAGGCAACAGTCCTTCATTTAATCATATTTGATTAAATAATAAAGACTCATTTTGTCAATTTAATTTATTAGGATCATTTTAAGTTTCTTGAAGTGTTTTGGTTTAAGGTTGTGTTGTATAGCCACATATGCATATATACACATATACATGCAGAATACATATTGATGCAATGAATAAAGACGAGTGAAGACTTCTTTAAAACAGTATACCTCTCACTTTAATTGAAAGGTTTGTGTGTGAGAGGGAGTTGGAGACAGAACTGCAATATATTGACCCCTACTCTTTTGGCCATCAGCGTTGTGTCTTTCTCGTTCTTCGGGACTGCTCAACCGGAGGCCTGGGGGCCCAGCCTCTCTGGGATATGTTCTCATTCCAGCATCTTCTCACCAACTGGTCTCCAAACTAAACTGATTTCCTGTCTTCACCGAGTTATATAATAGTTCAATCGGACCTTTCATAGGCCATTATCAGGGGTTGTTTGCTCGTGTAAAGATTGTTTTTTTTTAACATTTTAGGTTTTTTATAAGATTACAAAAATTTCGTAATCGTACATTTCGCCACAGCTATATCCAGGAGACAACCTCAATTCTACCGTGCGATTCATGTATTATCACACACACACACACACACACACACACACACACACACACACACACACACACACACACAATCTCTAATACGATCACACAATAATAGACAAATTTAACACATAAAACATACACACGTACAAACAAAAAAAGAGTCATACAGATCTCAACGTAAACATTCACCTGACAGTATTTTTCGATTTTTTTTATTTCTCAAATAAATTTCTTCGCCTGCTTATTGGTGTTATAAGACGGCATGAAACCTTTGGTTGCAGATAAGCATCTGTGCTATTAAATATATATAAACTGATATATCATTATTTTAGAGTTTATTATTAGAGTTTTTTACATCAGTTTTAGCCGATGGTTTTTCACTGCAGTTTGAATGACAGCAAGTCTCCTCAAGTCTCCAGGACCCTTCTCGATATTCTGGCCGTTCTCAATAATGTAGTTGTTTGGATGGTCTTCAATTGTCTTCCAACTTCCAAGTCTTTCAGTCCCTTTAGTAATCCTTTGATTACTGTACCACTAGCACCAATTACGATTGGTATAATTGTCACCTTCATGTTCCACAGTTTTTCTTGGACATCTCCCAGTTGATCACTGTGCCGACATAGTCGTCACTCTCCAAATTAAACCACATTTGGTCTGCTACAAACCCACCTAGTGATATTGTGACAACGATACACTGTTCTAATATATATATATATATATATATATATATATATATATATATATATATATATATATATATATATATTTCTCCTAAAAAACAACAATCGGTCACATAAGGATAATAAATTTATTTCCATCCTGTTAAAAGCATTGATATAAATTAATGCTTTAAAAATTAACAGGAATTCTTCAGATCAAACAAGAAATACAATAAAATATTTTTTCACATTTAAAACCAAACTAAGACAAAAAAAAACATATCTCTCCCATGAATTAAAGCAAGCCTAAACCTTTAAGTAACAATAAGTATTAAATTATAATGCCATGTAAAACAACACCCAGTTTCATCATCCTCTGTTAAATTTGAAATTTAACAGAGGAAAAATTTACAGTTACAATAATACATGTCAAAAATTCAAACTTTTTAAAAATTATACAGACGGTCTAATTTTAGTATATGAATTTTTATAATTAAAATGAATTAAAAAACCTAAAACTAATGTTAATTATGGTAACCCCCGCCCTAAATTATAATAATAGAGAAAAAATCGCTGATATAAATTCAAATCTAAATTCATTTACCAATTTAATAAATCATAGTTATTCATTTTCTGTTTATTTATTTGTTTATTCACTTATTTTTGAAAATTGTCTAAATTTGTATTTATGCCTTGTTCAGGATTGCACGCAGCATTCTTGTCTTATTGCCATCTAGTTAGCGTCCATATCCTGAACAAGTCCTGGCAGCAACACCCCACAAGACACCAACTGTACGGCCACCTGCCCCCTATCACGAAAACTATTCAAGTTAGGCGAACCAGACATGCAGGACATTGCTGGAGAAGCAGAGATGAACTCATAAGAGATGTACTCTTATGGATCCCCACACATGGCCGCGCAAAAGCAGGACGACCAGCACGAACGTACATTCAGCAGCTATGTGAGGATACAGGTTGTTGTCCTGAAGACCTGCCTAGGGCGATGAACGATAGGGAGGAGTGGCGAGAGAGGGTCAGGGATATCCGTGCTGCCAGCACGATATGATGATGATGATGATATTTATGCCTACATCTAGCAATTGAATCACATCTTTGATTTAATAGGTTAATAGGATCAAAGTATAACAAAATTTGTATCTTTTCTTCCGGACACAAATTACATCTACCATCAAAGCAGCAAGGAGGAGTAAATCTTTTCAATATTCTTCATTGAATTTCTTGAGTTAAACCCATATTTTTCAACTTTCAAGAATGTTTGGATAAAGCTGTTTGATTTCTCGAGTGTTCATGAGAGAACAAATGAATATGATTATTATATCCTAACTTCCATCTAACCGACGAAATTCTAATATAAGTTATTTTTTTATCTTTTAGATTTTCCTTAGGAAAAATAATAGCTTGATACACTACATTTTTCAAAAAACACATACCATTCATTGGACAACTAATTTTAGTTTTACAATTATTATTATGATTATCATTATTATTATTATCAAGTTGGTCAAAATATTTTCTAATTACTTCCGTATTATGAGTGTTATTCATTTTTTAAAATGCAGGAATAACTAATTTCTAAGGTTTTCCTATTAGAGATTTTATGTAATCTATTATACTGTTTAAAGTGTTTATCTATTATTTTTTTTATCCTTAAGGGTTTTCAGACTATTGTCTTCATATTTATTGTTATTTCTACAATGTTTCGGCCGATATGTCCACCGGCCTTCATCAGGTGTTTGTCGAACTCGGGAACTACACGGAACTTCAAACTACGTCCTTTAATGAATCCACGGGGGTCGCCTTTTCTGATTCCATTAGCCATAACCGGGTACAAGTGTTAGGTATTGCTGTATTGTTATTCGCCTGTAGTCAGGATTGAACCTGCAACCTCCAGATGATTATCTCATTAGAAGCTTAGCGAACGAACGCCTATGACCATGCTGGACAATTCAGAGTGAATTTTTGGGACTTATAAACTTCATGTTCTTACTTGACAAGGATTACTACTATTATGAATGATTTTTAGCTGTGCTGATATTCATATTTTTTTCATCTAGCCTTTTTATATATATTCAGGAAGAAGGCCGGAGTACATATCGGCCGAAACGTTGTGGAAATAACAATAAAGATGAAGACAATAGTCCAAAAACCCTTAATGATGAAAATCATCAAGCTTCGTCTCAGAAATTTCGATAACTGTTCATCTATTAATTTAAAAAATATTTTACTATGTTTACAAAAAGTGGGGTTGAACAATGTGATTTTCCTTTTTCCTGTTTTTATGTCAATTTGCTTAAATATTATTTACCATTATCAGTAGTTTTTTTATCTTTATACAAATTGATTTATAGCCATGCTTTTAACAGAATGGAAATAAATTTATTTTCTAAATGTACCCGATTGTTGGTTTTTGGAAGAGAAAATTATTTGCTCTGTGGATTTTATTTACATTGAGCTCTTTACCAGAATTATTTAAATTTAATATTATATTTTGAATATTTCATTGGTCCTAATTGGAATTATTCCCTACTCTGGATTTATTGGATTGAATAATATATACATATATATATATATATATATATATATATATATATATATATATATATATATATAATGTGACACTATTTATTTATTTATCTATTTATTTTGTGCTATTTTTATTCTGTCAAGGGGTCTTTTAATCAATAAAACTTAGTTTTGGTCCAACCCTTCGTTTGTCAGAATCATCCAGATGATCCGGTTTAGTAAAACCGCCGTAGAATTTTTTTGATTCTGTAGGTATATATATATGTAAAAACAAAATAAATTAATTCAAAAAATACAAATCTCTCCGTGGAGCTACTTATTTTAAAACATATTTTTATTCTTTCTTTGGACCAACAACAAACATCTTTATATATATATATATATATATATATATATATACATATATATATATATATATATAAAGATGTTTGTTGTAGGTCCAAAGAAAGAATATATATATATATATATATATATATAGAGAGAGAGAGAGAGAGAGAGAGAGAGTGTGTGTGTGTGTGTGTTACACCAAATAATCTTGAAGTTCAGAATTATTAAGACATTTCTACTCTTTTAGAACCCAAAAATAAATCTTGCCCAGGACTGTAGAATACACCGACTTCACCTTTGCAGAGGAGTAAGGCCCCACCCCCAACGAATGTCCTGGATATGAGACTAAACAATCGGATGGTGAAGTTGCTGGATTGCTGGAGCTTTGGGGAATGTGGAGCACTCCTTCATTGCAATTGCTTCCAGGTCCACTCTGACCCGGAGTGGTACCACTTGATAGGGTCCCATGGGTTAAATAGAACTAAACTGCGTACTCATGTTAAACTGAATTGTTTGAATTAGTACTATTTGACCAAACCGAATAGCTTGAAATAGAAAAGTTTTGACAATTAAACTGTAATTACATTTAAATTTCGAACTTATGCTAAACTGAATTGTTTAAGATGGAACTATTTTTTGACATTGAACTGCACTTACGCTCAAGAGAATTTTTTAAAGAACAGTTTTGACATTTAACTGTGAGTAAATAAAACCTGTACTAATAGGAAACTTAATTGTTTAAATTAGGACTGTTTGACTGAACTCAATACCTTGAAATAGAACTGTTTTTGAAAATTAAACTGTGTACTCGTGCTAAACTGAATTGTTTGAAATAGAACTGATTATTTGTATAAAAGTGGATTTGGTATTAAATATTCTACAAAGGATGATATGACATAAACCTAACCAACCAACCAATCAAAATAAATCTATGAATATATTTACAAAATAGTCAGTCTCTTCTTTGTTATGCTGTAAACCTTTTACCGTATTTTCGGATATTAACGAAGTGGGTCCAGAAAAATATCTTTATTTCACAAATTAATTGCTTACCATACAAACTTATAGAACGTGTCTCTTTTGAAATAATTCCATACCACGGTTAGTACACTGTTTCAAGTTATTTTTTTTATTTTTTTTCTTGGTATCTTATTCAGATTTTTTCTCACTTCGGCATTTCCATTTTGAGACAACTCTAGTATCCAAACCTTCCCCATCTCAACGCAATAAGAAGGTGTAACTTGAAAGAAGAACCGCCAATCGTGGGCTACGAAATATTAGTCTTTCGGCCATAATGATCTTTAACGAAAATAACACATTATCAGATGAAGACCCTTCCTGGCTATTCAACTATTTCAAAACTCTATTGCATTATAATAAGAAATGAATATTCAGCTGTTCACAAATAAGTCAGAGATTTACATGTATTCCTTTGTTGTCTGTTTGTTTGGTTGGTTGGTTTGTTGTATTTATATGGCAAATAAACCTTTATATGTTTTTTAATACCAAATCCTGTTCACACACACACACACACACACACACATATATATATATATATATATATATATATATATATATATATATATTCAATATGATTTCTCAACGAATTGCTTCTGGATATAATTTTAAAATGAGCCAGAACTCATTTGTATGGAAAGAGATCAAATATTTCTATTCGACCCATAGATCGGATCCTAGCAGGTTGTACCACTCCAGGTCAGTGTGGACATGATAATAATGGTAATTAAAGGGTACTCCACATTTCTCAAACTCCAACAATGAAGCCTCATCAACAGATGTTGTTTAATGTTAAACCTAAGACTCTCCTTGGCGGACGGTTACCACTCTGCAGAGATACAGTCAGCGAATTCTATAGCCTCCACCGACTGGGCAGATATATTTTTGATCACAGAGGTTTTACTGTCAGACTTAGAAATGAATAATATCTAAAAGCATCCTTAATTATAGTATAATTTCGATTATGAATTATAAAATTCTGACATCTTCTGTATTTGAGCATATTAATCTTTAATTTACAAAAAATGTATGGTCGTAATTGCATATGGGAAAAATCTATTAATTACATGATAATCTTTTTTCTTCTTCAGAGTAAAAAAAATATATATTTAGATATTAAGTTTTTTTTTTATCACTTGGTAATAGGTTTCCAATGCTGAAGAGTTTAGTTATGCATAATACCTAATAATAATTGTTTTGTAATATCCTTCAAGAACGGATAAAATCTGGGTATTTCTGATTTAATACAAAGTAAACTTTTTATTAAAAAATTGTTAGAATATAATTGACTATTTGTGTCGATCAATATCAACAATATGACAAGGAATTGTAAAAAGATAAAGGTGACCACACCCAATATTGAACACCCTTTCGATAGTGCTGTGTGAGTGTGAGAGGTGGAAACTAAGAATACGTGAACTGTATCCCCTGTTGAGCGGTAGAACCTCCTTCTCAACAGGAAAAGGGTGTTTTAGATAGAACAAAACTACATTCAGGGGTTAGGCTGCAGTTCTGTAGCTCTGGTGAGCGAGGAGTCTCCACTTCCTTGACATTACTCCCGAGTCCACTCTGCCCCGAAGTGCTAGTGCTTATTATGGTTAAATCTATGAATAAAACAGATCTTGTAAATTATTAATATTACAAATATATAAAATCAAATGACTGTGGAAATAAGTGATTATGAATAGATATTTGGAGCTATAAAACTGTACAAATGTTTGTAGTCATTAGTTACGTGAAACCATGTAATTGTTTTTAAAAAGACTGAATTCGATATTAAATAATTAAAGTAGGGTTAACGTGTTGTACAACCAACCAACCAACTAACCGACTAAATATTGATATGAAATTACGTTGTTCGTAAGTGTGTACTTATTTCTGGACAGTTATATAATCATATTTTGGTAACGAAATATATGAATATATATATATATGTGTGTGTGTGTGTGTGTGTTTGTGTGTGTGTGTGTGTGTGTGTGTAAGGGAGAATGTTTGTGCCTCTGTGCGTGTGTGCGGGCGGGTGGGTTCTCAGTCTCGCAGTCTTCACTCGAACACATCAAAGGATGCATTAAAAAGTGCCCTTTTCCCCTTCGGATCGTGTTCCCAATTTTAATAAAGTCCTCATCTTTCTTTTTGCCCCCCTCTCTCTCTCTATCTCTTTTATCCTCTCTCACTCTCTCTGTCCAGACATGCCAGAATGATGGTAAAATTATTTGTGAACTGAAACCAGATGCAAAAATATTACTGTCATTTAAAATTTTCGTCATGGAAAAAATACGGCAAATAACATAAAAAAAAATCATCTGGTGCTCACCGTAATAAAACACACCCAAGAAACCTCCACCCAGACCCCAAAATGCACCCAGATGCACTTCAACATCGTGCCCTTTAAGTAATTCAGTGTGTGTTTTTGAGCTTAAAGGCGGGATTATGTTAAAACCGCAGAATCTTCGTTAGGACTAATGGATGAAAATTAAATCTCTTTTTTAAGTGGAGTGAAATTTTTAAAAAAAAAGAAAGAAAACGATCATACTTCCCCACGTAAAATGTTTAAATGTTTTTCGTTAAAGGAGAAAAAAACGTCTTTTATGTTTATACGATTTATTTTGTCATCTATCTTATAGATAGATGTGAACAAAAGTCTATCTATCGATCTATTTATCTATCTATCTCAGCCCATTTCACTGTGGCAGTAGAATATACCGACTGCATCTCTGCAGAAGGGCAAGACTCCCAACCCAACGAATGTCCTGATATGACATCAAACTATCTCAATGGTGAGACTGCAATCCTGAGGCTTTGGAGTTCCCCTTCATTAACGCTACTCCAAGTTCCACTCTGACCTGTATTAGTAATACCTGATAGGGTTCCATTAATGGATCAAATAGAACTATTTAACAATTTAACTGTTCAAACTGATGATAAGTTGTTACTATTACATAGCAATACTTGAAACCATTTAACTGTGTACAAAAAAATGAGCACTAGTTCATAAAAAAATATTATTTTTTACAAATTGTATATATTTGATATATGTATAAACCGGAAGTGCCATTAAATAACCTATAGTGGTTGATATGGCATACAACCTAACCAACCTCTCTTTCTCTGTTAGTTGCCTAAATTTCTGAGACGAAGCTTGATTATTTTTATCATTAAAGGTTTTCGGACTATTGACTTCATCTTTATTGTTATTTCATGTGTCCAGCAGGACACATAGCATAATGGATATAGGCGTTGTTTCCCTAAGCTTCAAGGGAGATAATTATCTGGAGGTTGCAGGTTCAATCCTGACGTACAGGAATACTTAACACTTGTACCCGGTTATGGCGAACGGAATCAGAACTTCAATAAAGGACGAAGTTCCGTGAAGGTTCCCGAGTTCGACAAACACTTAAATAAGGCCGGAGGACATATCCGACGAAACGTTTTGTAAATAAAGTTGAAGACAATAGTCCGAAAACACATAATGATAAAAAAGCTCTCTCTCTCTCTCTCTCTATATATATATATATATATATATATATATATGCTTGACACTAACTAAAAAGCTCTTTTTGATTTTTAAGACGAAAAGACATGTAATTTAATAGTTAAAATAAGCATCCTATCTTTATGCAAATTTTAAAATTCAGTTATATCGGGTACAGAGCGATACATGTGAACTAGATGAGATAGATAGATAGATAGATAGATAGATAGATATGAACGAAATAATATAATTAGATTGGTCGTTGAGAATCACGCTCGATTTTTAAAGAATCAATCAAATATTAACTAATTTTTTGATTTTAATAATTTTCCTATTTAATAAAAGCGTGGTTCTTATTTAAGGAAATTTCAAATAAAAGGCACGATTTATTCGATCAGATAGCAAACTACATGCGGGTAATGTTAGATTTTTTTATTAGTTTATTATATTTATAAATGATGGAAATAAACAGTTTGAAAATAAATGCTTATCTTGCCCAGTCGGCTAGTGCTGTTGAATACAACGACTGCATTGCAGAGGGGTAAGACACCAACTCCAACGAGTGTCCTAGATATGATATTAAACAATATGATGCTGAGATTTCAGTAATGCTTGAATTTTGGGGAATACGGAGTACCCTTTAGTGCCATCGCTCGAAGGTCCGCTCAGGTTTGGAGTGGTAGCACCCGATAAGGTCTTATCCATTGGTCAAACAGAACTAAACTGCGTACTTATGCAAAATTAAACTGTTTGAATTAAAACTGTTTGACTGAACTGAATAGCTTGAAATAGAAATGTTTTTGAGAATTAAACTCTGTACCCATACTAAACTGAATTGTTTGAAATAGAAACTGATTATTTGCATAAAAATGGATTCAGCGTTAAATAACCTACACAGGTTGATATGCCATAAAACGCAACCAACCAACCAACTACTAATCAGGTAATAAGTTAGATTTCTTTTCTTTTTTGTCATAACTTGATGAAATAATTACTAAATCTTAGGATTTAAAGTTTCTCTTTATTTTCCTAACATTAAAGACGTTCCGAAATTATACCGAATGGTGTTTTTGATATTCATGATAATTTAAGAATGAAAACTTGTAACCAAACAATGATTTGATAGATCGGCATCACAAGTGAAATTTAAATAACTTTAACACAAGAGAACAAAGATTTTGCAATCGGAGTAACAAAAAAGAAATGACATTTGTTTCAGATTAAGTACAGACTGTTGAACTCGCATCAGCGCTCAAGATAGCATGAAAAATGGGCACTTTCTTTTCCTCCTTTTCTTTTATTGCAACTTTCTTCTTTTTTAGCCACTTCCTTTTCTCCTTTTCTTTTTTTTTTCTTTTTTTTTTTTTTGGCTATATTCTTCCATTCTTGGCCACTTTATTTTCTCCTTTATCTATTTTGGCCAGTTTCTTTCTTCCATTTTTATATTTTGGTCACTTTCTTTCCATTCTTTTCTTTATGGCCACTTTGTACCCATTTTCATTTTTTGCCGTATTTTCCCCTTTTGACCACTTTCTTCTTTTGTTTTCATTTTGGCCTCTTTCTTTCTTCCCTTTTCTATTTTACTGTCTTTCTTTCTTCCCTTTTCTATTTTGGCCACTTTCTTTCTTCCCTTTTCTATTTTGGCCACTTTCTTTCTTTCCTTTTATATTTTGCTCTCTTTCTTTCTTCCCTTTTCTATTTTGGCCACTTTCTTTCTTCCCTTTTATATTTTGCTCTATTTCCTTCTTCCCTTTTCTATTTTGGCCACTTTCTTTCTTCCCTTTTATATTTTGGCCACTTTCTTTCTTTCCTTTTCTATTTTGGCCACTTTCTTTCTTCCCTTTTATATTTTGCTCTCTTTCTTTCTTCCCTTTTCTATTTTGGCCACTTTCTTTTCACTCTTTTCGTTATGGTCACCTTCTTCTCCTTTTCTTTTCTTAGCTATGTTTTCCCTTTTTGGTCACTTCTTTTCTTTTTCTATTTTGGCCACTTTCTTTTCTCCCTTTTTTGCTACTTTCTTTCCTTCTCTTTTTTTTTCTGCCAATTACTGGCATACATTTTTGTCTTTTGGCCATTATCCCCTGCCTTTTCTTATTTGATTACTTTCTTCCCTCCAATTTCAATTTTGACTAATTTATTTCTTTTCTTTCTTTGAGGGGGAACATTCTTTTCTCCATTTTCTCTTTTATATATTTTCTTACCTCCATTTTCTCTTTTGCTTCCTTTTTTCTATTGGCCCATTTCTTACCCCCACCCACACACTTTTTTCTTTTTGACCACTTTCTTCCTTGCCTTTAGCCACTTTCTTCCTTCCTATTTCTATTTTGACCAACTTCTTTCTTTCTTTTTTTCGACACTTTATTTTCACTTTTTTTTCTTTTCTCCCTCTACCTTCCTTCTTTGCTTTTTTTTAATAACTTTCTTCTCTTTTTTTCTTTTGACAACTTTCTTAGCTTCCTTTTTTTTTTCTTTTTTTTTTTTTTGGTTAGTTTCTTCCTCTCTTTTTCTTTTGGCCACTAACATTCCTCGCTTTTTTCTTCTGCACACTTGTCTTCCTTTACTTTTTGACTCTTTCTTCCCTCCATTTTCTTCCATTATAGCGTTTACATCAAACTCCGCTTCATAAAGAACTTCATAAAAGCAATAGCCTCCAGTTATTTTGGATTCAACTACCAAGAATCAAATTTGGTGACGAAAGAAAATGATTTAAATCTGAAAGCAGCCATTTTAAATGGACTTGAGATTAGTGAATTGATATCTGATATCTGATAGAAAAAGCTCTATCGGTGGGCTTATAACAAGCTGACTGTATCCTGTACAAAGAGATAACACACTTCAAAGAGTATGACACTTAAGAGGAGTGAGAAGTACTCTTTCTGTCTTTACCCCCCACTTCATATTATATACCAGTTAAATGATGAACCACAACATATCTTTATAAAAATATAACTCCCACGGTTTATTCTCGTAAAAGGGAAGATGCTGCTCTGGTGTGTGAGAAACGGACTGAAGGAAGGAGACAACGACAGATTGCTATATTGACCTATATCTTCTTCTCTTGACCATAACACGCTGTTATCTTCAAGACTCCATTTTTTCTGCTTCTCAGAAGGTCGGGTTCGAGGCACAAGCCCCAGCAGAGCACTCTCAGTGACTGCAAGCTCTGTCTCATGCCCTCACTGACTGCACAATTCAACTGCCGCTAGCATCTGCATATATTATTTCATAACGCCTACAACTTTCGATTAGATCACGTGATCTTCTTCCGCTTATTTACGCAGGTGTGTCTCTGATTAACGGCTCGGTCAAGAGTCAATATGCAACACCAGTTCCACTCATACCAGGCGTTAGGGTTACATCTATGGGTCAAACAGATATTTTTAAAAATCATTCGTATTCGACCGTAGGCCCCAAAAACCAACTCAGAAGAAATAACGACACAAAAATGTGAATAGCGACGAACAATGAATGCGATTCTTTAACCTTAACGTATAGAAAGTTGACATACCGTTAAAATCAATCAATCAATAAATCAAGTTCTCAAGTAAACTGAATCCTTTAGCGGCATAGGATTTGGTTTAGTTTCTTAGTTTAATGGCATATCAACATTTGTGGGTTATTTAAGGCCAAATTCTTCCTTATAGAATGACAGTAATAATACTATTTAATTCCCTCGATGAAGCAGATAAAGGATTTGATACATTTTGCCAGGCTACTTATTCAAATTTGAATGTAAAAGCGTGACTAAAAGAAAAGGATTTATTCGTTTTCATTGTACTGAAGCTCAGTTGGTGTCAGACAGCTGAAAATTATGAAGATTTAATAAGCAACACACAAACACCATGTTTATTAAATACTAGCACAACTAGTGCTAATTTTCTATCTACTACAAAATGTTCTATTAACTACAAATACTACAACTATAACAACTAATAATAATAATAATAACCTGGATTTTGCTAGAGAGCTGAAAAAGCTGTGGAACATTAAAGTGAAACCATTTTTTAATCGGTTTTGTTGGGTTATATCGCACATAAACCATCATTGGTTATTTAATGCCAAATCCTCATTATGCATATATATTAAATAATTATGATTTGGTTTGGTTATTTTTTATGGCATATCAACCATTGTAGGTTATTTAATGCTAAATATTCTTTATATATATATATAAATATAAAATATAGGATTTGGTTTGGTGGGGTCTTATGACATCAATAATTGTAGGTCATTTAATGCCAGATCCTGTATATACATGCCTATTAGATTTATATGATTTATAAATATAAGTCGACAAAATTAAATCGTTCCACGAATTACTAGGTATCACAAACAATTCAATTAAACATCAGCCATTTGTTTACACGCTGTTAAATGCTCAAACAGTTCTATTTCAAACAATTCAACTTAGTATAAGTCATTTACCGGGCCAGTGGCCTAATGAGTAGAGTATTTGCCAATGGACCGGAAAACCGGGGTTCAATACCAGGTCGAGATATACCAAAGACTTAAAAAATCGTACTTGATAACACCTTGCTTAACACTCAGCATTATCAGGTAAAGATCGAGAGTAAAGTGGAGCAATCCAGGGAATGGCGTATCTCCCTTCCCAATACCCAGGGGTAGTAGCTATTGAAAAGGAAGCCTTCGGTTCATCCCTCCTCTAAGGTTGCCAACACTACTTATAAATCATTCATTTGCACGTACTTTAAATGTCAAACAGTTCTATTTGACCCATACATAGGATCCTACCAGGTATACACTTTCTAATCAAATCAAAATAATCTTTAAATAGATCTAGTTAAGTCGTAGTAGGACCCTAACAAGTACTACCACATTATGTCTGAGTAAAGCTGTGAATAATGCCAATGAAGGGGTACTCAGCACCCACAAAATTTCCAAAACTAGAGCTTCACCATCAGACGCAATTTAGAATTATATTTAGGATACACATTCTTTCTTTGGCAGTCAGTATATGCAGAGAGGCAGTCAGTATATGCCGAGACCCTCCGACGGGGTGAAATCTGTCCCTCACTGCTTGCTTTACTGTCTACCGCACTAAAAATAGGTTGGTTATCTCACCCCCAGCGTTGTAATCCACCCTCACCAAATCTCTCCTCATTACTATATACCTTTCGACCCTTTCTGTCGTGATCAGGTGTGAACTCATAATTCCTTGTTCTCCCTCACCAAGACTCTTCTGTTCACAGATTGGCTTCATTTGTCTCATGCGCACTCAAGGATCCCGTCCTCAATCATAGGTTGATCAGATGGACATCATCGACTATAAAAGACAAAGACGGCCAGATTAGTTGAGATGAAAATAAATGATTTCATATTGTTAAATCTTATCTTTTCTTCGCAGCCTGGAGGTATATGCTTAACGATGTGCGATTGGTCTGTGATCTGATCAAGAATATTGAATTAAAATACTGAGCAAAGTCCTGCAATAAAGAGAGTACTTACCATGTAGTGTTATGAAGTGAGAGAACAAGACACAGCTGGAAATTTTATATTAACTTCTTCATTCCTTCTTTCCTTGTTTGTTCCTCATCCTTTGTTTCTTACTACTTATTTACGGTCAAGTTGTAATAAAAACACCAATTCCGATAAATCACTAAAGTTAAGCAGTTATGAACCAATTCAGTATTTAGATGGGTGACAACCTACGAAGAGTTGTTGTGAGTATTGTAAACAATATGAAGCCCGTGTACTTAACTAAACAAAGCTGAACAAGCTATGAAAGACACAATGTAATTTTCTAATCAAGTGGATTGCTTACACGATTTCCTACGGAACAAGTAGGATTTAATGTTGGTTTCATGTCCGATAACGGAAATCATCCCAAAGGAACATAGACATCTGTTTGAGTTTTATTTCGGTTCTGTCCTTCATCGCATTTCCTAGTTATACACATTTTTATATTCTTCAGTATTTGTGTCAACTTCCTTTCTTACAGCTCGTGACATTAGTTCCTTCCCTTATTTCCTTTCTCTATTCTTCTATTTTTATTCACCATTTCTTTCTTACTTCCTCTTGCTGTGTTTATTTTCATTGCTTCAACTGTGTCCTTCAATAATTGAATTGTTTTTTTTTATTTCCAATTCTTCCTGTCTCCTTCCTTACTTACTTACTCCCCCCTCTCTTTCCTTTTCTCCTTCCTTCTTTGCTTTTTTCATTCTTTACTTCCTTTCTTTTCTTGGTTCTAGACTTCCTTCTATTGTCTCATTTCAAACCTGTGCTTTCTTCCTACTTTCCTTCTCCTGTATCCTTTTTTTCTTGTACTTTCTTCCGTTTTTTATTCTTTGTTCGCCAGTTTTCTTTCTTCCATTCCTCTTTCTTTCCCTCTTCCCATCTTTTCTTCATTCATTCTTTACTTCCTTCCTTCCTTTTCTTGGGTTCATCCTTCCTTCTATTGTCGTATTTCTAGCCTGGTTTTCTTTTCTTTTTTCCTTCTCTTGTGTCCTTTTTTCATCCTGTTCCTTCCGTTTTCGATTCTTCTTTCTCCTGTCGCCTTTCTTCCATTCCTCTTTCTTTTTCTCCTTCCTTCTTTTCTTTATTTCTTTTCCTGTTCTTCTTCATACTGTCTTCTTTCTCTTTCTTCTGTGTATGTCCTTCCCTTTCCCTCTATCCTTTCATTCTTGTCTTTTTTTCCTTCTCCTGTGTCTTGTATCTTTCTTTTTCTTATTCTTTTCTTTCCTCCATCCTTCTCCTTTGTCTTTCCTCATACAATCTTCTGTCTCCCTCTTTCTCCTGAGGCCCTATTCCTATTTTTTTCCTTTTTTAAATTGTGAGCTCTCTTTTTATTCTGTCTAATTCTTCCAACCTTCTATTGTTGTTCTTATGTCTTTCCTTCCTTACTTCCTTTTTTTTTTTGTCCTCCTTCTTTTTCTCGTGTCCTCTCCTTCTAGCATTTCCTACCTTCCTTCTTTTCTTCTGTGTCCTTCATTCTCTTCTCCCACATCCTGTTTTTTTTCTTCCTTCCTTCCATCTTTTTTTCTCTATCTTCTCAAACTTGCTTACTTTTCTTTATTTCTTGGTTATAATTTTACAAATCAAGTGTTTTATATCGTTTCTTCTTTTTTGGTCGTATTCGAACACAAGGGATAAAACAGATTTCTACAGTGATAAGCTTTTTAAAATATGTTTTATTACAGAGTTAAACTAAATAACTTGATTTTTTTTTTCATTTCCCTAATGTCTTTCCCACAAACACCAAATTTACTCATCCAAATGCACACACAAACACAGCACATACACAAACACAGCACATATACATACCCACACACATTTGGGTGCATGTGTGTATGGAGATAGATAGAGAGACCGAGACACACAGAGAGAGAGAGAGAGAGAGAGGACAAACTGAGAAAGGTTTCTTGGAAAACAGGATAAAGACGTTACTACTCATGTTTTTAGTGTGTTCTTTTTTTGTTTTAGTGGGTTTAAGTTATTTGAAAGCAAGTGAAAGGTTCAATCTGTTAAGTTTTCTTTCTTTAGATGCCCTTTGTGTTTCTTTCATTTACAGATGATAATTTTCATCTTTGCGTTCACGTTTTTAATTTTTAATGCCCCCATTCATTTTCATTTGACTCCTAATTGTTTATCTTCTTTCAGAATTTATGCATACGTTTATTGTTGTTGTTTTTTTATCCATCTCTATTAGCACCGCTGGCTGAGGCTTGTAGAATATACCGACTTTATCTCTGGGGTTAGTAAGACCAAGCCCCCGAATGAGTTTGCTGGATATGACACAAAAACATGTGATGATAAGGCTTCAGTTCAGGAGCTCCCAGGGAATGTGTAGTACTCCTTCATTACCATTATTGCCAGGTCCACTCTGACTCGGAGTGGTCCTATTTACCCAACCCCTCCGCTCGGGCAGGATATGACACAAGGTCAATTTTTTAAGCGGACTTTGACAGGTTTGAATTCAGAGTTTCCCTTCTCCTAGACTAGTTGCCTCACCAAGGCTGAAGAACCCAGTCTGTCCTACTATTTACCCATAGATGGAGGGAGAATAATTGGATTCATACCTTTCCCAAGGGTATTAGTGCTATGTGAAATGCAATCAGTCTCGTCCAGGATTTGAACTCGAGTCGCCGTGTCCAATTCCTGCGACGATAACAATTACACCACTCGGAGTGGTAGTACTTGTAAAAGTATCATCTATGGGTCAAATAGAATTTGAAACATTTAACTGTGTGCAAAGTAATTCATAAAACCATTTAATTTTGAGCGAACAAATGAATAATGTTGAATAGAATTATCAGCGTTAGATAAGAATACTTGAAACTATTCAACTTTGTGCAAACAAATGATTAATAATATATAGAATTATTCATGTTTGATAGCAAATTTGAAACCATTTTACTGTGTGCAAACGAAGGATTAATAATTAATTGAATTTTTCGTGTTAGAATGAAATACTTGAAAACATTTAACTGTGTACAAACAATTGACCTCTGTCGTGTTTAGAATGTTACCGACTAATTATTCGTATGCAAATCATAAATGTTTAATATATATATATATATATATATATATGTGTGTGTGTGTGTGTGTGTGTGTGTGTGTGTGTTAAAAGGATTTGGCATTAGATTAACGATAATGGTTGATATGCCATAAACTCAACAATCTATCTGTCTATTTATCTATCTATCTTAATTTGTTAATTACGACACCTCTCAAAATATACAATCAGGCAGACACACAGATACATATCAATTTATCTTGGTCTTTTCATATCTATACATGTATGTATGTAAAAGCAGGAGTTCCAATCATATCTTGCTCCTCTTACTTGGATGATTTGTGAGATGGGAGGTAAGTGACCGTACAGCTGGTATATTGGCGGGTGCTACTTCCAGAATTAGTTCAAAACGGCACGGATCAACAGTGTGTACTTCGCGTCTTGCTTTTTCTCCAAGTATTTCGTTTGAATACAAGTAGTGCAACTATACAGTAGCACTGAAACGGTTACAACTTGGCTGAATTCTTGTTTTATTTTATCAGAGACACCAGACAGTGACATTCTCCAATGAATTCCTTCAGACTGACAAATTAGGATTGGCTAAGTTGCAAAATCTTACATTCATCAGATCTGTGCGGACATTACGTGCCGTCTATATGACTTAAGAGCGATGAATGAGCGACGGATGGTGAGAGAAAGAGAGTCAAAGGAATATATGCTTTCGGAATGCCTTGATGATCTATTAATGAATTGGTTTGGTTTCTTAATGGCAGATCAAACCTCGTGGGTTACTTGAGGTAAAAGCCATTCTTGTTGAGGAACAGTAATGGTATTATTTTGCCCAGAGCTGAGAGGGATAATGCGGATTTTCTACCTTTACCAATGGTATTAGTCCGAAAGTGATCGCCATAGTGCGACTAGAGCTCGATCTCACTAAATCTAATGTCACAGGCCAGCACTTTAGCTATTAGAGTGACTTCCGTCGTGGCGTAATGGTTAAAGCGCTGGACTGTAGCATCGTAGTAAGCGATTTCGAATTCCAGTCGCGTTACTACGTTCACTTTCAGACAAATACCCTTAAGAAGCGTATGAAACCCCTTATCCTCCCTGCTATGGGCTAAATAATCACATTACTGTTCTCTTATTCGCCACTTCCAGCTTTGGGGTATATTAGGATCACTCTTGTTCTTCTAGAATGATAGCTTTGGCATTAAATAACCCACGATATGCCATTAAACAAAGAAACCAAACAATATCTATCTATATGTTAATGCATACTCACACACACACACACATATGGATCGATCTGGAGCAGTTTTATCGATGTCATTTTGTGCATATAGATATGTATATATAATGATCAGCCAATTCATACTTATCTATCAATCTAACTATCCATCAATCTATGTCAGTATGTTCATATATGCCTGCTTACATCTTTCGACATACAAGCGCATACGTGTGCGCACACATAGGTTCACATTCCTATCGATGTATCTATCTACGCCTGTTCATATCTACCTATTAATCTATCCATCACAGAGTGTTCATGTATGGATATCTAGGCCACTAGCTATATATGCACACATATCAACACACACACACACACACACACACACACACGTAGTTATACTGTCACTTGCCATTCTCTTGAAGGTTCTTTGGTACTAAAGATGTTGAGACTGATAATTCGAATAACTCGGCACAACTAAAAGTGCAGCGAAAATGATTAAGCAAAGAAGGGGACGACTGTTGAGAACAGAGTGGGGCTGGCATTAATTGTCAACATAACTTCAACATCTGTGGATGAGCCGTGAAATTAGGGGCTCCCAAAATCCCCAACCCACCCAGCAATTTTCTTTTCTATTTGCTTATGGTTTGACGCGTATAGGAACGTTTTAATTTTTTCTTTAGCAAGTCCGTAAACAGCAATGTTGTGTCTCCTCGGGGGTTCTAAAGACATTTAGAAAGAAGAAATATGGGACAGATCAGCGCTTGTATTATTCATAAACATTTTTTTAGAAATTAAAACGATTACGTACGTGATGCATAAGCAAGCGTTAACGTTTGGCTCGGTTGAGTTAGATGGCATATCAACTCTTGTAGATTATTTAATGCCAAATCTTTTTATACATATAAATGAAATATATATGATTTGTAAATACATTTTGTTGATATTTTTTTCAAACGAGCCTGAAATTATTTTTCCCACAATTAAATGGTTTCAAGTACTGCTATGTCACAGCAACAATATAGCATAAGTCTTTTTGTTTGTTTGGGTTTTATGGAATCTCAACCTTTGTAGGGTATATAATGCCAAATCCATTTTTATACAATCAGTTCTATTTCAAGCAATTTAGTTTAGTGTAAGTATAGTTTTAATGTCAAAAACAGTCCCATTTCAAATAATTCAGTTTAGCGTACAAAACAGTTCCATTCCAAACAGTTGATTTTAGCAGAAAGTATTTGACCCAAAGATAAGATCTGCTCAAGCACTACAACTCAGTGTCAGGCCCCGAACTAAAGTTTCGTGATCAGATGGCTTAGTGGCGTACACTGGTAAATCGTACGAGGCTTCGGTCTTACACCACTGCATGGATACATTTAAAGAATAAGTGGAATAAGACATTACTTTGGACACACTAAACCGTTGTTTAAAGTGTGTGGTAAAGGCATCATTAACACTTGGTGTCCAGGATATATTAATCAATCTGATGGTGAGGTACAAGTCAAGGTATGTGAAGTAGCCCTTCATTGCCATTACTACCAGGTCCACTCCAACCCGGAGTGTTAGCACCTGATGGGGTTCTATCCGTGGGTTAAACAGAACTGTTTGAGATTTAAACTGTGTGCAAATAAATTATCTATGCTAAAGTGAATTGCTAGAAATAGAACTGTTTAATCATTTAACTCTATGTAAATAAATGACAGACGTTTAATAGAATTGTTAGTGATGCATAGCAATATTTTATTGTGTGCTAACGAATATGTAACGTTGAATGAAATTATTAGTGCTAAATATCTATTCTTGAAACTTTTTAACTGTGCGCTTCTATTGAACTATTGGTATTATATAGCATTACTAGATCTTGCACTTTACTGACTGCAAACAAATAATTAATATTAAATAGAATTAGTGTTGAATAGCAATAATTGAAACAATCTGACTGTGTAGGAGCAATAACCAGACTAGTGTGCAAACAAATTAGTTCTAAGTCATTTAAAAAAAGGAATTACCTTTGTAGGTAATTCCTTTTAATTAAATGACTTAGAACTAAATAATACCAATAGTTCTATGTAATACCAATAGAACTACGTAATACTAATAGTAATACCAATAGAGCTATGTAATACCAATAGTTCAATAGAATCTTTACAAAAAAAAAACCCTTTAGGTATATCCATTTAAATGAGTGCAAACAAATGACTTATATTTTGCCTAGTCGGATGGGGCTGTAGAATACACTGATTACACCTCAGCAGAAGGGTAAGACCCCTGCAACGATATTTTATTTCTCCATTGATCATATTATATAAGAATAAAAAATGGCCATTATTCTCTTTAAACTTAGCTTTTAGGGCATGGGTTACGCTATGATACATACTTTTTTCTTTCTGGTCATTATGCTATTATTATCAAGTCATGTAGTTAGCATAGATTTCCCCGACTCTCTCTATCTCTGTCTCTGTCTCTCGCTATTCGTCCCAATAATCTCACGCTCCTGGTAGGTCTTCTAGACTATATCCTGTGTCCCTAAAGAGCTGTTGGAGATAAGTTCTTGTTGGTTGACTCATACTAACTCGACCATGTAAAAGAGTCCATAGGAAGACTTTATGTATGAATTCATCCTTGTTTCTCCAGCATGCCGTGTTCGTCTTTTTTGGAAGGCTTTAGAAATAGGAGTTAGGTGTCCGTACAACTGCTGTTTCGTGGGACGTTGCTTGTACGATTTGTTTAATAAGCAATTAAGAAATTATACATAATTACCAGGATTTATTAAAAATTATGGTCATTATGAATTATTTCTTAATTGCTTGTGTTGTAAAAGTGTAGGAAATAATCATTTTTCCTTTCAAACTTTACTTTTGTACCTTAGAAAATGAAACTGAGAAATTGATTTATTTTGGATGTAAAAACGGAAAAAAAATTGAATATTCTATTACGCATAAGTTATGAATAAAACGGCGTATGAATTAAAATTTTAGGACCGGGCCATTCGACTAATGGGTAGAGTGTTAACCGATGGTCCGGGAGACCGCATTTCTATCCCAGCTCGAAGTCATACCGAAGACTCAAAAAATGATATTTGATGACACCTTGCTTAACACTTGGTACAGAAGAAGGGTTAAGTGGACCAATCAAGCAATGGAGTAGCGCCCTCTCCAACACCTCAGTGTTGTAGTTATTAAAAAGGGGAGCCATCGGTTCGCCCTTGACTACGGTTGCCAACTTTACTTAAATAAAATTTATACAAAAATGCATAAATATGTTTAAAAGTTAATACTTTCCTGAGTTTTTTTTTACTGTAATGTAAGTAACTTTCACCTATTAGTCCCACAAAATAGTCTCCCGTCATGTTTTTCTTATACAATTCTTGGTCACAAATGCAAAGTTCAAAGAGAAAAATTGTTTTTTCCACTTACTTTAAGCATTAGCAATTGAGAAATATATTCTTCTAGAAAAATTGAAAATTGTCTTTACATTATGTAATTATTTACATAGGTTAAAAAAAGAGAGCCAAATGGGCATCTAACATTTGATTCTACATTAGGTTTATCTTCTTGCAGACATGTTTATTTTTAATAAAGAATAATTATTAGAATGCACTTGAAATGAGACCGAAACACCAAGAGAAATTAACTCTCTAAGACAGATTTACACACATTAATTTAGCAAAAAATTATCCGGAAAAGTCTACAATTTAAGTGTCTTCCTTTCTACTGATTAATCAACATTGCGATCACTCTGATTTCTTCTTCTTCTTCTGTAATAATAATAATAACAACAATAATAATAGTAATAATGATAATAATGATAATAAAAATAGAGACTTGCTGTCACTCAGATTCCCATGGAAAACCATGAGCTAACTCTGGGGTGAAAAACTCTCAGAAAAGTAAATAATAATAATAATAATAGTAATAATAATAATAAATCAAATCATTTAGTCGTCGACCGCTGTATTTTCCACGTAAAAAGGATTTATGCGAACTTCTTTGAACTTGGCAGTTCTACATCTCCTCTGACCTCGCGGTTTCTCGTCTAGTCTCGTTGTTGCCATGGAGGAGCCAGCATTAATTTAAACTATTAAAAAAGGAGCAAATAAAGGCATTTGTGAACTTAAAAACTTGCCGTTGAACGTTAAGATAAAGTCTTATTAGATTAAATGACTTATGAATATTAATATTATCTTGAAATTTGGATTATCATTGTCAACGATTAATGATTGTTGACAATATTTCACTTTAAATTGGGTGAATTTTGTATTTCATTTTTATCGTTGGAATTGATTATATTTTTTTCGAGGACTTTTTTTTTATTGGAGATTTAACGGCAACGACTCATACAAACTCTTAATAACCGTTTGTAATCTATATATTTCTAACTTTATTTTTGCATTGATATGTAACAAAACTTCTTTTACTTGATGCTGGGTAGATAGTATTATTTCCAAATTACAAATGTTAAAAGTTGACAAGAAGTTGAACGTTTTTCAATAAATCTTGCTTTTGTGGCCTTTTCTTGCTTTTTGTGGCCTTTTCTTGCTTTTCATATTTTCTTATTGTCTTTAACATTCTAGGTACATTAAGTGCTGAGTATCTGATAGAAAATTTCCTTGAACTTACTAAACATTTTTGTACAACTTTAGTATAATTTGACTGGTACGTTATGTTTTTCAGACCTTATGTAAATAAAAATGTGAAAATTTCCCGTTAGCAATGAGTTAAATAATGACATTACTGTCCTTTTAAAGAAATTCTGGGGGCACCAAATCAAAACGTATCAAGATTTGATACGTAGTTAACGATGTTTCATTTAGATCTCTGGATTTCATCACTTCGCTGTATGAATTTCCCAGCATTTTTATCTTTCTTTGAAATTGCGAACTTTACAGTTCTTTGAGGATGAGCCTGAAAATTCCTACCCGCGGAGTCACCACAGATATATATATATATATATATACATATATACATATGTGTGTGTGTGTGTGTGTGTGTGTGTGTGTGTGTGTGTGTGTGTGATGGCCATATATACTAGCATGCATTTTTTGAGTTCTAATATGCACACTATTCTGCTAAGAATAAACAACTTTGACCATTGGTCAAATGTTAATAGAATGTCCACTCGTGACCAGCCACATCCGGGCATCAACCTAGTGTGCTCAATAATGACTGACTTTCAAGTTACTAAAATGACTTGCTATTAACATAATAAAAGATATCCAGTCAGCCCTTCTTCCATATCACTACCAAAAGAGCATTTGATTGTTTGCAATAGAATCAAAATATCCACTTGCCGTCTTCCTGTTTGGCTGACCAGGGGTTATTTACATTGATCTCATCGACGATAATGTCGAATTGTGAAGAGAGGGCTTGAGGAAGAGAACCCATGGAAAAGATGGGGATCCAAAAAGTGTATTGGTGAAAGACGGACTCTGTCATCCTTGCTTAAGAAGTGTCAGTAACGCTGAAACAATGCGACTATTATTTGGCCAGTTCAGCACAACGTGATCCTTTGTGAGCGGCATTACTATTGTCTGCCAGCTTCCATTGTTTCCTGACAGAATCCAGCAAGTATGGACGCTGTCAGCATTTGACTACGATTTCCATTTTCTGATCCAAAAGCAGGAACTTAGCTTCTGCTGTTTTCAACATGGTCACTCGGGTCAGGAAGGAGCTTTAGCGATTGTTCCAAGTACAATTAAGTCAAAATCATTTTCTAGCTGTGTTTAGCGCCAAGCTAAATGCAACTCGAAAATGATTTTGACTTAATTTGACTTCCTGTTGTCTTAATCCAATAGTCCGTTCATTTTATTTCTTATTCTTTTATTTTTATTTTTCCCCAACAGACCGGATAAGACATCAGTTCCAGTGAATCTGTGTTGTTGAGAGGAAGCGAATCTTAGATTTGTACACGGAATTATGACTGAAAGAACACAGATGGGAAAGAAAGTTAGAAATATCAGTTACGCCCAAATTTAGTTATGTAAAACGTCCCTTTTGATATTATCCCTCCTTCTACCTTCCAGACTCCAACTGCTACCTTTGTGTGCCCTGGGAAAATAATACCCCCTTATTACTTTGACCAATATACAGAAAAGCTTTTGTAATATATTTGACGTGTGTGCTTTATTCAATATGCACTGTTGGTTTCAGTCAAAGAGAATTTTCTGGTCTAGTCCGAATGTTACAGAATGGTTTCAAAGTCAAATATATTTCAAGCTTGATTGCTTTGGTTCGTAAGTTGGTTAGTTTCACGGCATATCAACCCTTGTTGCCCTTCTGATGTCATTTTAACAAATATCGCCTCTAATTATATTCGCTAAATAAATGTATCTTTATTCATTTTAAATAGGTTAGCACTTTAGTTGCAATATCAGGGTTTTAGGAATCAATATATTAACAAAATTTACAGTCATACTTCCTATTTAGTAGCAATATCAATGTTTTAAGGGTGAATAGATTAAGAAATTGCAAAACGATTTTAACAAAAACAAAAAATAATCTCAAATAAATCTAGTTGACTCATAGATGTGTTTCTAAAAGGTACTTCTCCTCCAGATCAGAGTGGACCTTACAGTAATGGTAACAGAGCCGTGACTCCAGACTCACCATAACTCCAGAACAGGAGCTTCACACCCAGATGCTGTTTGGCGTTACGACTAAAATACCAGCTTTTTTAGACTGGTCTTACCCCTCAGCAGAAGATTAAATCGGCGTTTTCTAGTGTCTTGTAGATCATGAAGTTAGCTAAAACTCAAACTAATTCATCTATCTATATGGTCTTCAGATATGTCTGATGTTTTCGTTATTAAAAAAAATTATTGAATATACTTCGTTAATATTCTAAATGACGAATTCCCCGCTACTAAAAAAACTGACTATGACACTAAATTGGAACCTGGACAGGACTGTTGACGCTTGATTCCACGCTTGAAAAAGGTATGAATCTCTCTCTCTTCAATTCAAGCAATAAGTAGATTATAGGGAAGACCAAGATATTTAACCTTGGTTAGGAAACTATTGTCTACGAGAACAAAAACTGTGAATTTAAATCAGTTGTACTTCGCTTAAAAAAGTGACATCATACCACATCCTTTATAAAACGGAAGGATTCGGTTGATACATATAAAAATAATTGCGTTCTAAGGATAATTGCTGAAAACGTAATTGCAATTTATTGCTTGTAGATAGGATGTTTGAAAGAGATGATATTATTCGACAGGAATAGTTGCTTTAAGCCATAAAGTATGGTAAGTAAAGTTGGCGACCTTAGTCGAGGGCGACCTAATGGCTCCCCTTTTCAATAACTATAACAATGAGGTGTAGGGGAGGGCGCTACTCCATTCCCTTGAAAACTCCACTTTACCCTTGATTCGTACCTTATATTACTGAGTGTTAAGCAAGGAAGTATCAAGTACCATCTTTTAAGTCTTTAGTATGACGAGACC
This sequence comes from Sepioteuthis lessoniana, assembly GCA_963585895.1. Lineage (NCBI taxonomy): Eukaryota > Metazoa > Mollusca > Cephalopoda > Myopsida > Loliginidae > Sepioteuthis > Sepioteuthis lessoniana. The sequence continues at coordinate 29,188,045 of OY757942.1, forward strand.
TGGGATTGAACCCAGGTCCTCCGGACCACTGGCAAACACTCGACCAATGAGCCGTTTTTTATTAGATAGGAATACTCGATACAATATTTAATTTTGTTATAGTTAGCATTTGGGATATTGAAAACAAGCAAATGACTGGAAAGAAAGGGTTGTAGAAAAATAAATTTAAAAATACATCGGAATATATAGTTATTACAAATCATCATCATCATCATCATCATCATCATATCGTGCCACTAGCACGGATATTCCTGACTCTCACTCGCCACTTTTCCTTATCGTTCATCGCCTCTGGCAGGTCTTCAGGACTACATCCCGTAATAGCTGCAGAATGTGTGTTCGTGCTGGTCGTCCTGCTTTTGCCCGGCCATATGTGGGGGTCCATTGGAGTACATCACTTATGAGCTCGTCCTTGCTTCTCCAGCAGTGTCCTGCATGTCTTGTTCGTCTAACTTGAATAGTTTTCGTGATAAGAGGCAGGTGGCCGTATAGTTGGTGTCTTGTGGGGTGTTGCCGCCAGGACTTGTTCAAGATTGCTCGCAGCATTCTTGTGTAATTGCTGTCTAGCTTCTTATCCAGCCGTTTTGTTAGAGTCCATGTTGTGTACCCATATAGCAGTATCAATACGACACTGCCTGGAAGAAACTGCGTTTCATTTTATCGGTTAGGTCTGATTTCCATATGATCGATAGCCTACTGTTAGCTGTCCATGCCTTCGTTATGAGACGCTGCTTCCTAGGTAAGTGAATTTGTCTACTCGTTTAAGAGGGGTTCCGTCTAGTGTGGAGATGTCACCTTTTTATTATAGCACATATGATATACGTGTTATTACAAACACAAATTTACCAATGAATCAAATTTCGGTATTAAATAATGCAGAAGGAGTTTATATAACATGAAACAAAAATAGCAAACTGGTTTTACGAAAAGAAAGAAGGTAATGGAGGATCTCAGTGAAACTCTTAAAGGGCCTCCCTTTAGAGATATTTGAAAAAGTTTAACAATGGATATTTAAATCTGAGAGTATTTAAATCATTAAATTTATCCACAGCAAATTCGCAAACGTGACAAATTTTACCCTTTTTAAACGTTAAACAAAACACATGTTCTTTAACTTTTAATTTTCTATTATTTTTTTTTTCTTCTCCTTTTTTGAGCTTAAGGATTTTTCTCCGAGTAGATCGAGCAATTTTTTCATTCTATACTTGGGTAGAGGAATCTATTCTGAAAAGAGTAAAAAAAACGTTTTTAGGGAGAATGTTGATTATCTTTACGAGGTAAAAAAAAATCCCCAAATCAAGGATAAATCTTCTTAGTTTTTTTCCATCCATTACACCTGAAATTTTCCACGTTTATTAATAAGCTTTTTTCTTCTTTTTTTCTTTTTTTTTCTTCGTCTTTTTTCTTTCACCCCCACAATCTTTCTTTCCTTCTTTTTCTTGTTTTCCTTTTTTTCTTTCTTTCTCTTTGTAATGTACATCGGGGGAGAAATGACAACAAGACTTGTTTATAAAGATATAAGTTTTCTTTTCATTTACGAACAGTCAAAGATGTTTGTGTGTGTGAGAGAGAGAAAGAAAGAAAAAGAGAGAGAAAGAGAGAAAGAAAGAGAGAGAGAAAGAGAGAGAGAGAGAAAGAAAGAAAGACGGCTAAACAAGAAACCGCTTCGATTTACACCATGTAGTGATGCATATATTCAGAGCCTTGTTTCTTCTTGCTGCTTTCACGGGAGATTGATACCGAGTAGGTTCTCAAACAGAGGGCCACATGGCTTCCCTCCTGGCGAACGCCCGGATAACGTGACTTGTCTATTCTGTTGACTGTTCTATTCGACTGACCACTGGGGTCGAAAACTTCCATCTTATATACTTTTTTGACGCACACACATTTCTTCCTCAGCAACTCACGTGGTATTTCCACTGTCTGTTGTTTACCTTAAGACACAACTGCACATCCAGTTGTTGAAATACACACTACCCGGCCTGTCAATGAACACTATGTAACATTTGTCTTATTTCCTAATTTTTTGTTTTTGTCATACCTTCACTTTATTTTTGTTCACTATATTTCGTCTCATTTCCTTGTTACCGATATATTTTCTCTCCTTTCTTTTTTCTTTCTTTCTTTCGTAATGACTTCCTCGTTTTTTTTTTTTCTAATTCACTTTTTTTCATAAATTCATTCTTTTTTTTATTTGGGGCCTAATTTCCTTATTGCCAATGTATATAGTGTCTTTCTTTCTTTCTTTCTTTCTTTCTTTCTATTTTTCTTTCTTTTCATATCCTCATTAATATGTATTTTTCAATCCTTTCAGTGTTTTATTCTTTTTTCTTTCTTTTTGTCTTATGTATATATATATATATATATATATATATATATATATATATGTATCACGCTGCTCGCACAGATTTCGCTAACTCTCTCTCTCTCTCTCGCCATCCGCTTCTATCATCCATCGCTTCGATGGCTACATCTTCTGCCCATACAGAGATATTGTAGATAAATCTTAGCTGGTCGTCCTACACATGCGCATCCGTGTGGAGGTGTTCATAGAAGAATGTCACTCATGAGTTCATCCTTGCTCCCCCATCAGCGTCCCGCATGTCTTATTCATCTTGTTTTATTAGTCTTTGTAATGAGTGGTAGATGGCTGTACAGCTTCTGTTTTGAGGAATGTTGCTTCCAGGATTTGTTTGATATAGCTCATAACATCCTTGTGATATTGCTGTCAAGCTTTTACTCTATATGCTTAGTCAGCGTCCACACATATATATATATATATATATATATATATATATATATATATATATATATATATAATGCAATTAGAAGAAAAATCGAACCTGGTTAAATTCTCATTATTAATTTATTTCGGTGAACAATATCATTTTATTCTTTGTCTTATCAGATGACTTCATAAGTTTAATTTGAGGTTGAATATATATATATATATATATATATATACGGTGTGATTGGTTAATTATCACTATTTTAAGACATTAATTTCTCTCAGTTGTTCCAGATTTTGTCTATAATACTGCAAACTTGAGACAGTCTCTAAAGAAAAATTAGTATAACGTAATTCACTCCTCCAACTCTTTGGAAACGACATGTTGTAATATTTACATTGACGACGGAAGTTCAAGACGAATGTGACAGTGTTTGTGTGTCAGATTGATGTTAGTACGGAGGATTCAAAAAGATTTTGGATGAGTCCATTGATGATTGCGATGATTTGAAGTCTCACTCTAATCATTCTGATCAGAAAAGAATTCTTGAATTTCTTGGTGAGATCCATACCATGAGTGATAACAATCCCAGGTAATCATAGCAAGGGACTTGAGAGTGTATGAGTTTCTTATCAAGCAGGTAGTGCATAAAGATATTCGGTATTTCTTATAGAAGACGTGAAATGTCCAATTTTTATCAAAGGACTTGACGGACTAAAAGAAAAACTGTACGGCAAAGATTTTCATCAAACTCAAGCATCTCTAACTGAGCATGTTTTGTTTTTTCTCAAGTGAGCAACATTTTTGTCACGATTAGAAGGTCAACAACCAGAACAACTACTGTGTTGCTTGTTTTCTAAAAGATATACCTTTGTTGATCAAAAGCAAATACCCAGTCAATATTATGGTATCGGTGGGGGTCACTATCAGTGATGAGGTTAATATTGATATTATATGGCCTCAGACTGAACAGAGAGAGCTAAATCGAGTGCATAGAGAGAGTATTCATAGTCTGGATAAAGAGGTAAACAGGTGAAGGGACTCTGCAGTATGTTTTATAAGGAGGAGAACCCAGTGGTGACGATGAGAAAATTTCTGCAACTATATCACACCCAACATCTGGCAACCTAACTCCCAAGATTGCCATCCCCTTGCTTATTATGTCTGAGGCGTGCTTGAGTTAAAAGCCAACAGAACACTGTGGAACACCGAAGATGAACTAAAGGGAAGGATAACGGGAGCATTTATCCATTCAAATAAAGAGATTGTCGGAAAGGCTTGTTAGAGATTCTGAAGTCATCTGGAGACCTTAGCTCAAGTCACTGGTGATTTCTTTGAACACATTTAATCAATAGTATTTTAAGATATTTTATGCACTTTTGGTAATTATGTCTAGTAAATTAAGATGTCAAACTTATTTCAATTTTTACGTAATTTACACGACAATTTACCCATCTCTCTCCCCCTCTCTCTCTCTCTCTATATATATATATATATATATAGTGTCTTCTTTCTTTCTTTCTTTTTTCTTTCTTTCCTTCCCGTGTGCATTCTTTATTTCTTCCTACGCTTTCTTCTGATTTCATATTTGCTCATGTTTATTTCACGTTTTTTCTTTCTTTGTTCTTTATTTCCTTATTGCCTATGTCTTTCTTTCCAGGGTATAGGTTTGTCGTTTTCTCCTCTTTTTGTTCTTTTCTTGTGTGGTCTTATCTCTCTCTCTCTATATATATATATACATACACCAGAGTTGATTGGCCAAAGGGTTAGGGTTAGGGCTACTATGTTGAGGTTTTAAGGGAGTTCACGAAGAGATTCCGACGGAAGAGACCAGCACCCTTCAAATCGGGTCAGTGGCATTTCCACCAGGACAATGCACCAGTCCACAACTCCAGACTATTTGAACAAGGTGGGCATCAAGACAGTTCCTCACCCTCCCAATAGTCCAGACCTTGTTTCCTGTGACTTTTGGTTATTCCCAAAGCTCAGAGGTTGTCGTTATGAGACAATTGAGGAGATGAAAGAGGCTTTGACGAAGGTCATTAACACGCTCACACAAGAGGACTTCCATGGGGCCTTGCCGAAGTTGTTGGAACGGTACAACAAGTGCATTGTAGCCGGAGGAGATTACTTCGAAGGGGACTAGAGTTTCATACATGTACTATCAATAAAAGTGCCCATACAAAAAAAGTCTGGAAACTTATTTAATGATCCTCGTAAGTTTTTTTTCCTCTGACTATTGGGTGATCCACCAGAAATGTTTAAGTAACAATCTTTAAGATTTCCTTGTTGAAATACTTCAAGTTGAATAATCAGCCTGGCTGAAATCTCATGGAATATAAGAAATATGACCTGAAAACCAATATAGATATAGTTGGATGTTAAAACTAGTGGGTAGAGCGTTCGCCAATGGTCCGGGTGACCTGGGTTCAATCCCAGGTCGCGTCATACCGAAGACTTTAAAAATGGTACTTGATACCTCCTTGCTTAACACTCAGCAATATAAGGTGCATATCAAGGGTAAGGTGGTGCAATCCAGGGAAAGGAGTAGCGCTCTCCCCTCCACCTTGGTGTAGTAGCTATTGAAGGGAGCCTTCTGGTTACCTCGACTACGGTCACCAACTTTACTTACTTTATATATATATATATATATATATATATATGTGTGTGTGTGTGTGTGTGTGTGTGTAGAAAAGTGGATGAATTGAATTATAATCAAATCATAATTAGAGTTCGCAAGTCATCTCTCTCTATCTATCTATTTATCTATCTATCTTACACCCCCGAATACACACACACACACACACACACGTATAAATCAGTGGTGATTTTGGAGGTCTAGATTTTCGGGCTCTAATCGGAGAACAATTTTCTCTAGTTTACTAATTTCTAAATTATACAAATTCTTTTATGGTAGATTTCATGTGTCGGTTCTAAAATTTGATGAATTGTTTTTAGAAAAGAAAATATAGTTGGATTCTACAATTATTCTTATGGTATAAATTATTCATCTGATATATATATATATATTGACATCCACAGACAGACTGTTTCGTTCTATCAGAACTCTTCAGTGTGGCTAGACCCGCAGGACGCTCGAAGCCGGGATCGAAACCCGTCTAACTTTACGATAGACTAAGGTTTCAGACCACACGGCTACAAGCGGACTACGTTGGCTAGTGTGTGTGTGTGTAAAAGTGAATAAATCAAAAACCTAGCCTTGATCATCTATCCAGATGGTCACAGTAAAAACTAATAACCCCTACCACCATCACTCAAACTTGTATCTGTTTCCCTCCCAGTTCTTTCCTTGTCTGTCTCTTGTCTTTAGACCCTTTCCCTCCCTTAACATTTTTTTTTTACATTTTCATCATTATTTTATATATTTTCCCAGTTGCTAAAATGTAGAACAACTCAATAAAACTTTTTGTCCCAAGAAGCTCTTTCTTAAATAAAAAACGAAATATTACTACTAAACCTACCATTTCTCAATATATATAGAAATAAATAAATATATATATATATATATATATATATATAATTATTCATTTTTGAATATATCGAGTCAGGTATTTAGAAGAAAAGAAAAAATATGAACCTTTTTCAATTAACAATTTAATACTTAAATTTTCTTCCAGATAATCAATAATCACAACTTCAAAATATGATTAAATGCTCATTTTTTTGTGTGTTGACTGCAATAAAATTTCCTTCTTCGTGCAGAATATTTCCTGTTTTTACCTCCTCAAGTCAAGTGATTAGAAGCAGATTGTGTTGTTGCTTTTTTTAAAATGCGTATGACAAGTGCTACATATTTTATTTCTGGGAACTGATGTCTCATGCTGAAATTGCCAGCAGCTCCAGAGGGTGGCAACACTCACAAGACATTTCACGCTATTTCTTGTCACAACACCTGATAAAAAAAACGAAGCTATATGTATACGTGTTCTCCAAAAGTAACGCTTTCTCTTACTTACAATAGATACTTCAACCGTAACACTATAAGTCCAGTACATAGAACATCACTAGAGGCCAATAGTCATGCGCTGTTTTCGATTTGTTCTAATAAATTTGAAACTTCGATTTTAAAGTTTTCGATAAAAAAGAAAAAAAAAGATTTCTTGTGATATGCCTATAAGTAAAAAGTAACTTTCTTTTCGAATTAATTGTAAATCAAACCACGAAAACGAGGATTCTTAGGTATTATTTTTCCCAAGCATTGAATTTTACTTATCAGAAATAAAAATCAGTTACGTAAATATAATCATATCGCCCCTATAACATTAACTAGCTTCAAAACACGTGAGGTTACACTTTTTTTTTACTTATATCGGTCGTAACGCCTTAAATATGAGAACAATCACTGTAAAACAACTTTTGAAAAACACAAAAAAACCATTTACTTTCATTTAAAAGAAAATAGACTCTATTTATTAAATTATCTCATTTACCTTGTGATTTGTATTTTAAATTAGACAACAAATACCTTACAATAAACATTATATAAGTAAAGTTGGCGACCCGAAGGCTCCCTTTTCGATTGCTTCTACACCGAGGTGTAAGGGAGGGCACTACTCTTTTCCCTGGATTGTTCGACGTTACCCTTGATCCATACCTTTTATTGCTAAGTATTAAGCAAGGAGGCATCAAGTAAAATTTTTTGAGTCTTTGGTATGACTCGACCTGGGACTAAACCACGGTCTCCCGGGCCATTGGCAAACACTCTAACCATCATGCCAATGCCCGGTATTAAAAATTATATACTTATCAAAAATTATACTCTTTTGCGTCAAGTATAACCAAATTAAGAGCATTAGATTGTTTTAAATTTAAGAAATGTTGTCGTTAAGACATTGGTTCCCCAGCTGAAAACATTAATATTAAGAAGGCTGCAATTGTCCACTCTCAAGATCAAAAGTAACTTTATGCCATGCTGCGAGAAAAAGTCACGCCAGGAAATACTAGAATTGGATTGGTAGTGGAGCATAACACTGACATCTATATATGGTCCAGTAAACTATCATTCCTTATGTACATACGAGGACTATTTAAAAAATATTTAATCTTAACTGAAATACTTCTTTGCATCAAAAAATTGAAGGAATGCCTCCCTTACGACTAAAGTGGGTAATATGAGGATATTAGGGTGTCGTAAAACTCTTTTCGTTATTTTTACTGAGATTCAAATTTACAGATCTTTATTTCAAAGCTAATTTTGTGCCGACCCTCTCAATCCTCAGCCACTTCACCTTCTTCTTTATTAACGTAAACGATACATGGAAGAATTTAACTCTAAGTTAAGGCGTTAAAGAATTTTAAAAATATTTTAGTCTTAATTTGTAAAGAATGATAAATAGAATTCATAAATACAGCGTAACTATGTAATGCTGTATATTTGTTTACAGTTTTTTGATGTAAATATTTTATTGAAGTGCATAAACATTTGCAATTTGTTTTAAATGTATTTTAAAATTCTTTTTAGCTGTTTTTATCTTTTATTGCTAATTTGTATGTATATGATTTATTTTAAGTATAAATTTACGGTAAAATTTCACTACTTTTTATTATGACATGGGTGAATATGCTGAGTTACTTAACTTTTGAAAGGGATGCCCCCGAGGTGTAATTGTTAAAGCGATGGACAACCGAATTGTATGTAAGCTAGTTCGAACTTCAGACACGCTATTACATTCACTTTTGGACAAATACCATAGGGAGAAGTATAAACCCCCTTATCCTGCCAGCAATGGGTTAAATAGTACCACTACTGTTCTTCTTGAAGGATGGATTATTAAATAACGTACAAAGGTTGATATACCATTAAACTAAAACATACTTACCTGGACTAGGAGTAACATTACTTACTGGTCTAGGAGTATCGAAACCAATAGCAGATTCGAGGCCGAAAGGCCCCCAACTTAAGTTGGGCCACCCTCGGGTGGGCGAGCTGCTTTTCAGACCCCCTTGCACTACTTGTATAGCACTAGACCTCACGGTCTAGTTCAAGCTATATTCTGGCATTCGTGCCCAGATCTAAATTTAGGTCCGTGATTCTGCTTGACTCATTAGACCATATTGCACTTAGTGGGTCAATGACTAGCAGTGTTCGAGTCTCGGCTCGTTCTTGACCTTCCCCTCTCCTTTATCCCCACTTTAATTGGCCTTCGGGCTTTTGACCTTGTGTCAAGTCCTGTCTGATGGGAGGCAGCCACAAATACTTACCATTAAACTAAAACTTAACGTTTAAATGTAATTTCATTCGCTGAATTGAAAATTTGTCTTGTGAAAGGTAATTTTGACGTAGGCCAAAATGACGTAAAGTGGAGTATTACTGTTTAAGAAAATGAATAGATAATGATTTATTTATATGGCTTTAGCAACAAAACGTATGTTTTTTCATGGTTTGCACTATTTACTATGCGTTTTTGCCAGCCATGAAGAGCCTACAGGCAGCGCACGTATAAATGTATATCTGGGGAAGCAATCTGCTATTCTATTAATTGATTATTTTTGTCCTTGCGAGTGTTTCACACTAATTTCAACTAGATATTTTTTCCCTGATTTTTCAGGGATAACCAGTATCCTTAGGTCACCAGGACTCTGCGCAGTAATCCAGATGATCTTAACAGTGCTGTGATTTTGATAGTCTCAGTTTTTCCTCTGAACTCCAGTTTATTTAGACAACCTTTACAAACATTTGGTGGCGATTCTGCAATTAGTATAACGATCACTTTCATCTTCCACAACTTTTTAATCTCTCTGGCAAGATCCAGGTATTAGTCAATGTTTTCGTTTTCTTTTGGTTTCTCTCTGACGTCCGTCGGAACGACTAAATCTGCTACATGACAAATTATTTTTTGACTTCTTGTTTCTCAGCCGGCATTTGATGATCCATTTGTACCTCAAAGTCCCAAAGAATTTTATTTTCTACAACATCTCATTTTCTACAACAGATTCTTGTTTGTGCATATACCGCCTATCAATATGGTCTAATTCTAAATCTAAATCTCTTGTATATTTCCAAGTGGATCACTTTTCTTGAAATCATATTTTGAGAGTTTGCTACATTCAGTTAAGTGACTTCTTTTAAGTCTTTACCACCACAAAATGTACATTTTGCTAATTTTTTTTTTTTTATAATGAACTTATGTTTTTATATAATTGGTTCTTATGGACTGATGCTGATGAAAAGGATTCTCTCACTATCTTTGGGTTTTTCCTACTTAATCATATCCAGGTTGTCTTATATGCAACGTCTTTAGTTTAAAAGAGATTGATTTTCTCACTTCATGTTTTGTACCGATGACGATGTTGTCAGAAACATGGCTTGTCAGACGTTAATACCCGCTTAACTATGATCTGTTAAAAAAAACACCCCAGCTTAATTCACACATTTTTCGTTCATCCACGTTCTATAACAAGCAGTCGTTATATTATGTTGAAGGTCCATTTTCTACCACCATACCACCAGCAACCTAGCTTTTTGAACTAACTTTATAAAATAAGAGGCATTACTTTCGGAGTAATGACCCCGTCATGACGGCTCTAGTCCATCGCTGTCAAAAATAAATAACGGTAGTGACTATGCGGAAAAATAGTGTTTTTAAATGGCCTAATTTTCTGGGGTGGGGGGATAGAAAGTTATACTTTCGGAGCATACCTGATATTTATCTTGGGGAAATTTAAACAGAAAATACTTTTCTTTTAATCCAAGCATGAAAAAGTACATTAAAAATTGCAGGAGATGATTTAGGCGTAAAAAAGAAAGAAGTAAAACAAATTCGAACAAAAGAATTTATAAAGTGAAAACTAGAGATAAAAATCGCAAGAGATATCCAAATTTTAAAAACCTGAAATCATTTGCCGCAGATCACGTTTCTAAAAGACAAGCTAAAGGCCAAAAGTTATGCAATCATTTTGATTTATCATCGTAAATTTTAAAATTCGTTTTTTTTTTAACACTTTCATTAAAAAAGGAAAATTATTTCTTGCAATCAAGTTGAAAATGACGTGTTTTTTTTCTTCACTGAAAGTCTTTTATCTTTGTCAACAGCCAGGTGTGACCTACTATCACCTGAAGACAGGAAATATTTGGTTTCCGCCTCTTCACAACGATCAGCCAACCTACCTCGAACTAATAGTATAAAATCGATCGTGTAAATATCAGCAGGTTAACTTGCTTAGGTTAGGTGAAAACGGGAATATATATATATATATATATATATATATATATATATATATATATATATATATATATATATATATATATATATATATATAAAATTAAAATTCAGTGACATAACAAAAAAATGACTGATGTTAAATAAAATTGTCAGTGTTACATAGCATTTAACTGTGCAAACGAATAATTTGCTTCTTTTTTAATGGCATATCAACCATCTCGGGTTATTCAATGTCCAATTCATACATTTTTTTAGAAGGACAACAGTGGTACAATTCAATCCATCGATTGGAGGATAAGGGGGTTCATATATTTCTTAAAACTATTTGTCCGAAAGTAAACGTAAATGCATGACCGGGGTTTGAACTTGCGTACAATGAATCCGCAGTCCAGTGATTTAATAATTACACCATGTGGACACCCCTGCAAACGAATGAATTAGGTAAAATAGAATTATAAGTGTTAAATAGTAATACTTGAAACTATGTAACTGTGTGCAAACAAATGATTAATAATGAATCGAATAATTTGTTTTAGCAATACTTGGAACCATTTAAATGTGTACAAACAAATGAGTGATATTAAATTGAATTATTACTGTTAAATAGCAACTTTTGTAGCCCGTTATCTGTGTTCATAAATTGAAATTTTGTTATAACATTTTAATAACGTAAAGTAAATAAAGTTGGAACAATCCAGGGAAAGGAGTAGCGCCCTTCCCTACACCTCGGTGTTGTAGCAATTGAAAAGGCAGCCTTCGGGTCACCCTCGACACTATAGTCTATAGGCTGCCTTTTCAATAGCTACAACACCGAGGCGTAGGGAAGAGCGCTACTCCTTCCCCTGGATTGCTCCACTTTACCTTTGATCCATAGCCGAGTGTTAAGCAAGGAGGGATCAAATACCATTTTTTTTTTAGTCTTTGGTATGACGCGACCTGGGATTGAACCCCGTTGTGTTAAATAGCAATTCTTGCTGCCCGTTATCCGTATTCATAAATTGAAATTTTGGTATAACATTGCAATACTTGGAAACATTTAACTGTGTGCAAATGAACGAACACTGTTGAATAAAATTATTAGTGTTAGAAAGTAACACTCTAAACCATTTACCTGTATGATAACAATTGTAAAGGTTTATAGGTGCAAACAAATTAACTCTAACTTTTAAAAAAAGTTAAATTCCCAACAAGCAATTCACTTACGGATCATATGTAACCATTTAACGGTTTGCAAACTAATGACTAATGCTAAATCAAATGGTAAGTGCTACATAGCAATGCTTTAAACTGTTTTATTGTTTGCCCAGTCCGCTGGGGCGGTAGAATACACTGACTGCACCTCTGCAGAGTGGTAAGACGCCACCTAACGAGTGTCCTGGATATGACACTAAACAATCTGATGGTGAGGTTCTAGCAGTGCTGGAGCTTTGGGGAATGCAGAATACCCCTTCATTGCTATCGCTCCCAGGTCCACTCAGGCCCGGAGTCGTAGCACCTGATAGGGCCCTATCTATGGGTTAAATAGAACTAATACCATACTTATGCTAAAATGAATTGTTTGAGTAAACTGAATAGCTTGAAATAGAAATTTCTTTGACATTTAAATCGTACTTACATTTGAACTGCGTGCTTATGCTTAACTAAATTATTTGAAATAGAACTGTTTTTCGACGTTAAAACTGTATCTACTCTTAACTAAATTGTTACATATAACTGCTTGAATAGTTTGAAATAAATCTTTTGACAATTAAACTGTGTACTTATGCTAAACTGAACTGTTTTCAGTAGAACAGATTATTTACATAAAAATGGATGTGGCGTTAAATAATCTCCAAAAGTTGATATGCCATAAAACCCAACAAACCAAACCTGTTTTATTGTGTGTAAACAAATGATTGATATCAAATATAATCGTCAATGTTAGACAGTGATGCTTGAAATCATTTAATCGTGTGCATAGAAGTGATTTTCGTACCATTTCAAAATATTACCGACAAAATATCTATTTACAAATCACATATATTTGATTTATTTATAAACAAGATTTGAGATTAAATAAACTTCAAGGATTGATATGTAACAAAATCCAACCAACCAACTGTTAAGATCGTTGCTATTTGAGCAGAATGCTGTCCTACGAGCATTTGTTTGATGTCTTGAGAGTTGAGCTTGCTTTGTGGATTGGTACCAACCAATTGCCACCCAGACACATCTGATTCCTTAACCGACCCTTAGATAACCCCAGAGTAGAATATCATACGATTTATATTGTCGAAACCGGAAATAGGTAGATAGAGGGAAAAAAGAAACAATGAAAGAAGGGAGTCGATCAATGATAGCATTTACATTGATAAAAATACACTTCCGCAAGCTGAAAAATCATTTAAATAAATATTTACATAGACAGGTTTCTATGTATTTTTCTATTTATATAGTCAGCGGGTTGTGTGTGGGTCGACGTATTTATCAAATGAAGAATGAGCTAGTTTTTCGCAGACATACGCACTTCAAAACTTATCTAAAACTGTTTTCTTACACTCCATAGCCCCTGATTTTCTTATTCTTCAACGTTCCTTCTAATTTTGATGAGTGTATTGAACATTTTTTTTTCAAGTTAAACAAATTTCCTTTCTCTTTGTCAAAATCATTTGCTGAAATGCGTTACGAAACTTAAAGGTGTGGACCCCTTCTCTGTGAGTTCACTCTGTTGTTACTTTTTCCAAAATCTTGTTAACCTAATTTCTCAACTTGGCAAACGAAACCCCATTCTTTTCTCACGGAAAAAATACTTATATCAACTAAAAATTAAATAAGCTTAATATAAATATATCAACTCCCTTACTTCAAAAAATAAAATGAAATATATCAAAAATACATATAAATGAAATATATCAAATCTCTTCTTATCAATATTAACAGCCATTTTTTCATTGAAACCCCCAAATATTTGTTCTCTTAGCCCCTCTTAGAGAAATAAAAGATACATCAGACATGCATTGCTACAAACATTTTTTTTGTTTATTTTGAAGCATCTGCTCCTATCAAGTAGGACTTGGGAGTAATTAAGACGTTAAGGGGGTAAGTAAGAATGCTTTTCCAAGAAATTCAGAACAAGATCATACTTTTAAGTATCGGTCTCCAGTTGTTGGGTCGAACTTCGGCCGGACGTTTGGCCTCAGGGGGTCTTCCCCCCAGACTTTTACCTCCTTCAGGAGGGTTGGGTTAATCGCCCGGCGCCTGAGGCGCCCCTAATCAGGGGAATGCCGACGGGGCCGTAGGCATTTGGGGGAAATGCCGGGCGCGTGTGGGCTACGACCCTGCGCCCGGACCCACCATAAAAAGGCCTTGTGCCACACTTGCCTGTTGGGTGGGACGAGCAACAAATACCACACTTCGGCCGGACGTGTTTGATCTTAGCACGGATCTGGCCAGGTGTGCCTCGGCACTCGTTATTTCCTTCAGCCTAAATACCCAAGAAATTCAGAACTGCCACACTGACACAAGATAAAGTTTACTCACATTATCAGAAAACTTTATTTGTTCCCCTTGGAGCTAGAAGGTTCAACGACAAGGAAACTCGCATATTGAAAAAAAATGAGTTGAACTTCAAATTCATTGATTAATAAATAGATATAAATATTTTTTCTCATTTTTAATCTACATCTTTGATATGTCTTATGTGTTATTTCGGGCTATGGAGATAGAAAGGCGTTTAAATTATTTGTGTTGTTTCTCGTGGTTCGAATATAGAAACTGGAGAAAAGAGATAGTTTCTCATACGAGTATGAAAATGTGTCTTTCACGATATTTTGCTCTTCGGCTAAACGGGCTATGGATCGACGGCGAGATAGAGTAAATGAACTCCTATTTTTAGAATTTCATTTATTTTTTCTTAAGAGTTATTTACTAATCTTTATCTAGTTGTGGCACAAGGCCGGAAGTATGTGCCCAAACCCATTCGTAATTGTCTCCCAGGTGAGCTTGCCCTCTTGTACACATTAGAGACACCATTTACCAATTTTATACCGATGTCAAAAGATGACGGCATTATTCTAGTAATTTTTTAATGACATTGTATTTTTTTAAATATATGAATATTACGTTATTGGTTATTTTAACATTTATGTTCAATATGAACAAAAACAGGTAATTTTCGGGCGCTAATATTGACACTATAAAAAATGTACACACACACATATATATATTCCTATCTCATCTTATGTGAGCAGCATTACTAAGTTTCGTGGTCTAGTTGGCTAGGGATGCAGAATACACTGACTACATCTCTGCAGAGGGTAAGACTCTCCCAATGTGTGTCCTGGAAATGACACTAAACAATCTGATGGTGAGGCTACAGTAATTCAGAAGCTTTGAAGAATAAGGTTACCCCTTCATTGCCATTGCTCCCAGGTCTCCTCTGGGTCGGAGTGATAGCACCTGATAGGGTCCCATCTATAGGTCAAATAGTACTGTTTAACATTTGAATTGTGCCCTTATGCTAGATTGGTTTGATAGAAATAGAACCGTTTGTCATTTAAGTGCATGAAAGCAAAGGAATGATGTTTAATTGAATTGTTAGTTTTAAATAGCAATGCTTAAAAACATTAAACAGTGTGGAAAGAAATGATTATAGTAAATAAAATTACTCTTATTTGATAAAAATAAATGAAACCATTTAACAGTGTGAAACAAATGAGCTTAGGATCATTTAAAAATGTTATCTACAAAATGTGGTTTGAAATCATATATCTAATGTATATTAACAAAAAGATTTATCATTTTCAGTCATTTAAACCTACAATGGCTTATATACCATCAAACCAAACAAAGTAAGTTTCATGTATTTAAAAAAGAAATACAAACTTCAGGTGATCACGCATTCTCGGGATCAGGTGACCGAGAATTTATCCTTAAAATGGTTGAATTCTTGGTCACCTGTTTCCGAGAGCAAGTACTGAATTTTTTAAAAATTTTTTTTTTTTAATCTAAAAAAATATTATTCATTTAATTCTGACATATTTTGTCGATTTTGTTTTTTCAGTTAATTTGCCGTATAATTTAAATACATTACTTATTAGGGCTATCTCACACTTTGATACGTTACGTTATATTGTAAAATAGTGTTCCCCCTCCAACATATCGACAACCGTATCGATGTAATATGAATTCAAAAAGGTCGATATTATATTGATAATGACATCAGAAATGAAATTTTGATTAGGTTTTTTAATTTGAATCACCCAGTATATTTGATTTTCTATTTTTTTTAATGTTTTTTATGGTCCTGTGAACGAAATTCGATTTTGGCGCGAAAAGCGACAGCCTATATATATTTAAGATGTAAGATGTTCTTAAGATTTCTTTTGTTAGAAAGATAATCATTCCAAATTTTTGCTTAAAAATTTGAAAAAATCTCTTTTCGTCTATGGATTGTTAATTGGTCAAAATTGTCTGTATTGGCTAAAACAGATTATACAGCTTTAAATTTTGAAAAATATGGAGATTGCGAGAGTCATATGATTTATTTTGTTTAGAGACTTTTGTTTGTGGATAATGCCTTCTACATGTTATATCTTCTGAATTAGAAGAAAGTTTCTCACTAAAGAAGCTTGAAGGAATGTACAAAGAAATATACACAGACATTTTTCGCTGCGCACAATAAACAGACAACCAGTTTATGAGGGTTTTCCCAACTACAAAGGATTTATTATGCAAACAGACTTCCATACCAAGTATATTGTCCAGATAGGAAAATATAAAAAATTATATAAAATAGTTGCACCAATATTTTCTCGCCATTTTAGTAATATTTATTTATTAAGGTTGATTATATTTTAATTACAGAATTTAAGTCTTTTCAATACGATGACAGACTTAAAAAATGTCAGTTAGTAAAACTACTTTTAAAAATTACGCGGATTTGTTTTGCTTTCTTACTAACATTCCTCTTAAAAATATGAAAGAAATCAGATAAGTGAAACACTTCCTTGAGAAAAGCCTATTTACTTTAATATTACAGTTTTTAATATCCCAAAAATAAACCTTCCGTTGACAAACTAGTATTTTTTAAAGGGAAAAATATTAATCGCATGAAGTTTTTTTTTTAAATTGTGAATGGAAAAATTAGCTTCTTACATATTATTGATCAAAATATATTTATGTACACATCAATTAGGGTCG
>OY757942.1:29210136-29255136 GCA_963585895.1 Sepioteuthis lessoniana
GCGTAGTCTGCGTCCGTAATTGTTTGTGCAGGGCATTGAATTTAGTAAAGGTTAGTTTTTCAATGGTTATTATCATATCAGCTATTCATATACAATACAAGTAAAATTCGAAATTATGTATTTGATGGGACTTTGACAGATACTACCACTCAGAGTCAGAACGAACCAGGGAGCAATGAAAATTAGGGAGTGACTCTATACTCTGCAGAGATCCAGGCTGAAACCTTATCGCCTTGCCCAGTCGGCTGAGGCTGTAGAATAATCCGATTGCTTCTCTGCAGAGGGGTAAGACCCCCCCCAATGAGTTTCCTGGATATCGCACTAAACAATCTGATTGTGAGGATACAGTGATGCTTGAGCTTTGGGGGATACGGAGCACTCCTTCGTTACCGTTGCTCCCAGGTCCACTCTGGCCCGGAATGGTAGGACCTGATAGGGCCTATCTATGGGCTAAATAGAAGTAACTGCATACTTTTGCTAAACTGAATTGTTTGAATTAGAACCGTTTGACTCAAATGAATAGCTTAAATAGAAATGTTTTTAAAAATTAAACTCTACTTACATTTAAACATCGTGCTTATGCTAAACTGAATTGTCTGAAATGGAACATGTTTTTGACATTAAAATTGTACTTACACTAAACTGAATTGTTTAATATAGCACTGTTTTGACATTTAACTGTGTGTAAACAAAACCTGTACTTATAATAAACTGAATTAGCTGAATTAGAACTGTTTTGACAATCGAACTGTGTACTCATTCTAAACTAAATTGTTTGAAATAGAGCTGACTATTTGCATAAAAATGAATTTGGCGTTAAATAAGCTAGAAAGATTGATATGCCGTCAACCCCCCCCCCCAACCAACCAACCAACCTTATCGCCAGATGAAGCTTAATGTTACAACCAGTTTTATGTTCGATCATTGTAATTGAAACTTACGACTTTTTTGGTTTGAACACCTTAACAGAAAATCAGGATGTGTATATATTTCGATTTAATCATAGCAGAAAATAAGATTTTCGTATTGTTTTCATTTTTGTTTGGTCATGGTAACTGATCGGTAGGAACATTTCTTTTTATGTTTAACTGAGTTAACTGAAACATTGGATTTGTTTATATTTATGTTTGACTGCAGTTGCTGGAACTTAGGAATTTTTTATTTTTAGATTTGACTGTTGTAATTGAAATTTTGGAACGTGAAGCTATGGACAAGGGGCACTCATTCTATGAAAAATGTGAGGAAGAAAAGAAAAATACTGATGTCATGTTGATTTAATAATGGCAGTAGACTTAGAACTTTGTCTTTTCTTTCCAACTGATTTCTTCTCAACGACATGGCGTATTGACAATGTCATCTCCTCGTTAGTATTAACGCAAAATCATATCGTTGGGTTGACGGTTCCTTTAATGTAGGGTGGGAGAGACTGGGCTCATGAAAATAAGCTGGAAAAACATGAAGATCTGTGAAAAAAAAAATGGAAGTTACATACTGCGATTTATTTCCTACCAATATGGGATACCAAAGTTTTTGTTTGTTTGTTTTTACGAAAAAATGTGGCGCCGACACCAGAAAGGATGAATTCTTCTTTTCATTAATTTGAAAATCGGACGGAAACTGCGTTTCCATGGATCTGGAATTTTCCAAATATAACGGAGAACAAACAATGTTTGATAATGTCGTACAATAACGCTGGGAAGCCCCGGAGTTAATGGTAATGGTATTTACGCCCCGAAACTATACCTGACCCCAGGGGAATTATTTGATGAGGATTTCGTTGGAGACACTTCTGCTGTTACCGCAGCGGTTGGTGCATGATCTTCTCTTTCCATTTCCCTCTAATTTACGCAAAGCCTCCAAAAATTCATGTATTTTAGAAGAAATAATACGTAAATTTCTACAAAGAAGAAATGTTATCCTTTTCATCCAAGGATATACAAAATAAAAGCCTGCTGACTATACAAGCATCTAGTGGACTAAATTATTACTAATCTACAATTATTGGAAAAGTCCAAATCCTGGACGAGACTGTTTGCGCTTTTCTTCGTGCCAAAAACATTGAAAAAAGTATGAACCTATCTGTTCTCCACCCCATTTATGGTTAAATAGTAGGGCAGACTACATTCTTCAGCTATGGTTTGGTAACCAGGCTAGTTGAAAGAAAACCTTGAATTCATAGCAGCTTTACTCCGCTTAAAGATTGACCCTGTTTCATATTCTAACCGTGACGGAGGGGTTGGGTAAATAAAATTGTTGAGAGTTGATAATATGGAGTAGTTTTCTCATGCTCTCAATTGCCTAGTTTTCTCCATTAAATCCTTACATGCTAGTGATGAAATATTTTGCTAAGTTATCTGTGCAGGGAGAAGTGGATTCATGCCATGTTTAGAATAAACATTAGCAACTTCAGATGAAATTCGAACTCACTTTACTGGTTTCTGATTTCATGCTGGTAACCACTGAATCAGCCCAAAGCCATCTATTTTGAAATAACATGATACACGGACATTTTAATGGATTCCTATAGATAGACTATAAGACTATATCAGGTAACTTCCTCGCAGCTACACAACAGGAGTCGTTGACTGGGGGCGGGTATAGTTGTTGGCGACCGTAGTCGATGGCTACCCGAAGACCCCCTTTTCGATAGTGTGACAGTGCATAAAATATTTATCTCATAACGAGAGTTTATTTTACGTACGTGTGACGTCGGGGCAGTCTGGCACTTGATCCCTCGCAAAATAAGTCCAAATTAAGATTCCTTTTTCGGGCGTATGGGAACTGGCAGACTGGGGCTAGACTGACCGCCGCTGGCAAGGGGGTTTCCAAATTTCTCTTTACACACACCCCCACCAGGCCACTTCGTCTTCCTCCCCCCTAGGATAATGGAAGATATTAACCTCTAGGTTGAGATAAAATATTATTATTTACTGTAGTCGACAATTCCAATTTTCCGTGAATGCTTTTAAAGGCGAATAGGACATTTAGCGAGAATAAATTGGGGCGAATGAAGCTGAAAAAGATATACATGCAAAAGAAGGCAACTCGTTGGGTAAATAACACAACAAATAAATTTCAACGAGGGGACATTTAAAATATAACCAAAATTTTGATAGTCGAGATCCAAACAAATATTTACGAGGGCCGGTTATATTTCCCCGGCAAACAGTCTCCAACAGTCTTTCTTTCTTCCTTTTTCTTTTCTTTGTACTTTTCTTTCCTTACTCTTGAACCTTGAAAAGGTAGCAAAGTCCACTCATACGTTTTCAGTTTATGAAATGAATCTTTTCATTCTATTTCTCTTCTTTTCTTAACGCATACAATTCTTTATGTGCTTCTTACTTTAAATTGACAGAGAGGGCATATAATTGCAATACTTAGGAAGGGTGGAGGGAGAAAACGGTTTTAAGGTTTGTTTGGCATCGGGTCAGCACGTCCTCTCACGGTGATCTCTGTCCTAAAAACTGAAATTCTTTATCCCTTTTTTTCCTCTGACGAAAAGGGCACTACTTCCGGCTTTAGAGTTCTGGCCACTCATTTGGCCTCTTTCTTCTTCCTCCACACCCCCTATCATGCTATTCATTCGGGCTACTATACTGACCTCTGTATCCCCTTCTCTGTCCCCCCGGTCACAGAGTGTAGGCAGCTCTTGGCTTTCTTTCTGACCTGGATTCGTTACTTCGTTCAACTGGCAGGCCGAGGAGTTGACCTACATTCCTATTCCTCTTTTAACGGTCAATCTTTGGGGCCTGTTAATTCAAACACGGAGGAGTATGGGAAATTGATCATACCTCTCTCCTCTCAGTGGCATACCACGTGACAATAGCTACTACACTTAGGTGTAGGGGAGGGTGCTGCTCCTTTCCCTGGATTGCTCCACTTTACTCTCGATACGTACCTTATATTGCTGAGTGTTAAGCAAGGAGGTATCAAGTACCATTTTAAAAGTATTTGGTATTAATCGACCTGGGATTGAACCCAGGAACCTACAATTAATGAAAAAATAGCCAGAGACTGTTTGTAGTATCAAGTAATTAGTTTATTGGCAACTATAGCAAGTGCTTTAAATCGATTATCATTTCTTGTTGTTTTGAAAACAGAGAAGATGCATCTGTAGAAATTAGTTAGAAGATATTTCCAAAAACACCCATCGACGGAATATAAAATTACTTTTGAAAGAATTATGAATAATGAAAAAGCATAAATTTCTAGTCTTCTCGAAAGCTTTAATTTACAATTTAAAAAGATAAACTTTTATTGTCGGAACTTTAATACAATATTTCACATTTTTTCCCAGATATAAAAAGAAAGTACATACAAAGTAGAATTTTTAGACAGTTTGAAACTATTAGTGTTGTTTTTTTATTGCTTCAGGAGACTCAAACAAACAAAATTCTTCAAAAATATGTTTGATTATTTGCCAATGGCCCGGGAAACCTGGATTCAATCCCCGGTTGAGTCATACCAAAGACTCAAAAAATGGTACTTGGTGCCTCCTTGCTTAACACTCAGCATTATAAGGTATGGATCAAGGATAAAATGGAACAATCCAAGGAAGGAGTAGCACCCTCCCCTACACCTTGGTGTAGTAGCTATCGAAGAGGGAGCTTTCGAGGCACCCTCGACTATAGTCGCTAACTTTACTTATTTACTAAATAATTTTGCGCTTTTTTTCATATTGATACGGTATATTTCGGAACGTAACATAAATATATTTATTAAAGATTAAATTTTGGTAAGATTAAACATAAAATGAAATTTAAAAAAAGAAACATGAAATATGGTATCAAGAGCAGGTATAAAAGTTAAGAAATATTATAAATATGAACCCTAAAAGTCCGTTACTTAAAGAAAATGTTTTGCATGAAGAAGGATTTGATACTATTACGGCAGAGAAATATAGAATATTATAAATAGGAACTACAAAAAATGACCGACTTCTGGGACTCAAAATATATCTATATTTAAGTATATTCAGAATCTCTGGGGCAGTAGAATACACCGAATGTATGTGTTTAAAAGGGTAAGACTCCTCCAACGAATGTTCTGGATATGACACTAAACAATCTTTTGATGAGACTTCAATAATGCTGGAGCATTGCCGTTACTCCCAGCTTCACACTGGCCCGGAGTAGTAGCACCTGATAGGGTCCTATCTATGGGGCAACTAGAACTGTTTGTCATTTAAGCTTTGTATTTTAACGTTTAAACTGAGTGCAAACAAATGATTTATGCTAAATTGAATTGCTTGAAATAGAACTGTTTTCGTTTAGATATGTGTAAAGAAATGACTAATATGTATTAAATATCAATCATTGTTAGTGATTCATAGCAATATCTGGAACCATTTAACTTTGTTCATTTATGCTAAACTGAATTGTTTGCAAGAGTACTGTTTGATCATTTAACAGTGTGTTATCTGTTTAACTTTTTGAGTAATCTTTACAAATTATATATATTTAATATATACGTATAAAGAGGATTTGGCATTAAATAACCTACAATGGTTGATATGCCATAAAACCCCACCACACAAAATGATATATATTTAATATATATGAATAAAGAGGATTTGGAATTAAATAACCTACAATGGTTAATATGCCATCAAACCCGACCAAACGAAATCATATATATTAAATATACATGAATAGAGAGTATTTGACATTAAATAACCTACAATGGCTGATATGCTATAACGCTCGACCAAACCAAATCATACATATCTTATATATATAAATAAAGAGGATTTGGCATTAGATAACCAACAGTAGTTGATGTGCCATAAAAACAACCAGACCAAAACAAAACATTTTTTTGAATCTCTGTACATAGTTATACATAGTTTTATACAACATGGTTTTTGTTATGATATATAAGAATTTAGAATTTATCAAATAAAGACATTAAACATTCACCCACACAGATAGTGGCAACGTTTTTATAAGAATTCATTTTATACGATTTTTTCTTCTGACAAGCACAAAAACTAACCTAACCCCAATCCAAAATAAGCCGTGCCCAACCAAACACAGCGTTAAAATGACTGATAATACCAAATTCATCAACACAATTTAGAAAACCCTCAACATCAAGTACAAAATCACAAAAAGAAAAAGATAATGAGAAACCAAATATCAAACAAGAGAATAAAACAAGCAAAAATAATATAAGTCCTGAGGATCAAAGCACAATAAAACCGAAATAGATCCTAGAGTGTGGAAAGTATGGAAATTAAAACTGACAACATAATTGCGAAACCTAACTTAGAGAAAGCATACACAGAAATATAGGACGCATCTACGAAGTAGGACTCTGTATAAAGCATACAATTGGTCGGCATAATTGTCTGCAAGCGTTTATCTCACGATCTAACAATTCAAACTATTTGCTTTACTTATGTAAATGTATACAAAAAACAAATAAACAAGATTTAGCATTAAGTGATCCCCAAGGGTTGAATTGCCATTGAACCAAATAACTAACCAGCCAACTCAACTATTCGCATGCAAATCATATATACAAAAACTGTTTTGGCATCAAATAACCCGAAAGGGGTTGTTATGTCATGATGGTGTCCGCAAGAACAGTCTTTTAACTGTAGACCGATTTGCATATCTAGGTTTCTGCCAGTATTTGCTAAAGGAATGCAAATTAGATCATTTCAAAATATTTTCCCAATTTTTTAGTTATTTCATGACATTTTTTCAACAAAATTGATCACGAGCACCCCACACATAATAACCAAGAGGGTTGCGACCTGGGGATATTGGCAGCGAGATGTTGGGGTGTTGTGGTCGCAAAAATTTTTTTTCAGTGCTAAAACTGGGTTCTCTTGCTTGAGACGCAAAGTGCAAAGTCCACTTGCTAGACAGGCTTCCAGAAGCCAACCTTTCGATCTAGTAGGCATTTCATGTAGGCCTCCACGTTGAGTTATCTATCTATCTACCTATCTATCAGTATGTGTATGTATGTGTGTTTTGCCTTGCTAAGTGACAGGCTGTCTGAAACTTATATAAGAAAATATACATTTACTTGCATATTTATTTATTTTTCTAATTATCTAAAAAATATCGTCTTTAGGAAAAGTTCAAATTTTTGTTCCACTTGCAAGAACACATAGATTATATACGCACATATGCAAATCATACAAAGAATTTATATTAAACGAAAAAGAATATTCCAGCCATATGCAACGAATTATATATATATATATATATATATATAATATATATATATATATATATATATATATATATATATATATACAAGTTTGTTTAGTAATCTTTTTCATGAGCTTACATTTTTTTGTTTTGTTTTTTCATGGTAATTTTTTTTTTAAATCGGTTTCCACTTGATAATTTGTTTGTTTGTTATTTAATGGCATATCAACCTTCTCAGATTATTTAATGCCAAATCCATCCTTTTAGAAGGAGAGTAGAGGTACAGTTGAACCCATAGATGGGAAGGTTACTTGTCCGAAAGTGAACGTAATAGCACGACTGGAGTTCCAACTCATGCACTATGATTCTGCAATCCAGCGCTTTAACCATTACACCACGGGGAAACCCCATTGCATTGGAATCTGCTCCCTAGCACTTTTGATCATTTCGGTTGATCGCCTTCAGGAGAAAGTGTGTGTAATTACACACCCTTCTAAACAAGCAGGATATGATAAGCAGAATTCAGCAGGTTCGAATTCAGTTTGGCTTCTCCTAAACCGGTTGCCATACAAGGAGAATAATTAGATTAATATATCTCTCAAAGTTTTCAGCGTTATGTAAAAGGTAATCGGCCTTGTATAGGATTTGACATAGGTTCACCATGTCCATTGGTAGAGTGTTCACAAATGGCCCGGGAGACCGGGGTTCAATTCCAGGTTGAGTCATACCAAAAACTTAAAAATGGCGCTTGATGCCCCCTTGCTTAACACACAGCATTATAAGGTATGAATCAAGGGTAAAGTGGAGCAATCCAACGAAACAAGTAAACACATCCCCTACTTCTCGATGTACTATCTAATGAAAAGGGAGCCTTCGTTTTGCCCTCGACTTGGGTCACCAACTTTATTTTTACTTACTATATATATATATATATATGCTTATGCGTGTGTGTGCAGGTGTGTGTGTGTGTGCATGTGTGTATCTACGCATATAGTCCATCACACATGCTTTAATATTTCGTAAGTTGGATTGGCAGACAAATTACGAATTTGAGTTTAACTGGATGCTCCATGCCTCCGGTTTTTTGTCACAATCAAAAAAACCTTATAAATACGTATATGGATGTATATATATATATATATATATATATATATATATGGTTGGTTGGTGAGAATGTTGTTTTTAAGGGATATCAACCTTTGTTGGTTATTTAATGTCAAATCAATCTTTATACAAGTAAACAGTTCTATTTCAAATAATTCAGGTTAACATAAGTACACAATTTGATTGTCAAAACATTTCTATTTCAAGCTATTCAGTTTAGTCAAAGTTCTAACTCAAACAATTCAGTTTAGAATAAGTATAGTTTTTCTTTACACACAGCTAAATGTCAAAACTGTTCTATTTCGAACAATTCAGTTTAACCCAAGTACAGTTTCAATGTCAAACAGTTCTAGTTCTTGCGATTCAGTTTAGCAAAAGTACACAGTTTATTTCTATTCGACTCATAGATAGGACACTATCAGGTGCTACCACTCCGGGCCAGAGTAGACCTGGGAGCGATAGCAATAAAGGAGAGCACTGCATTCCCCAAAGCTCCAGCATTACTGAATCCTCACCATCAGATTGTTTAGATTTATATCGGGACATTCGTTGGGGGATCTTACCCATCTGAAGAGTTGCAATCGATGTATTCTACACCCCAAGCCAACCGGGCAATATATATATATATATATATATATATATATATATATATATATGTGTGTGTGTGTGTGTGTGTGTGTGTGTGTGTGTGTGTGTGTGTGTGTGTGTGTGTGTTCTTATATGGATAAAATATCTAAAAATGTATCAAACATATATACAGTGATACATGTATCATATAGACAAGTATATATGCTGATAATTTAAAAAAAAATACCTATCATTTTTGTAAATATACTATATATATTTGTATATCGCAAAGCGATGTACAAATATAGGAAAACAAGGTGCGCTAATGGATGTGTTTCAGTTTATATGTTAATATATACATATCTATTGATGTAAATATACGGAAATATATTTTAAATAGCATCTATTTACATATATCTTACCATATATTTATATGTACGTGTATATCTAAACACATTCACAAATATCTTTCAGTATATGTATATTTATATGTATATGCCTGTCAATATATCTCTGTACACACGCAACTCTGTCTGTCTGTCTGTCTGTCTGTCTCTCTCTCTCTCTCTATATATATATATATATATATATACAAATACATTTTTACAAACACAAACCGGTATATATATATATATATATATATATATATTTACACACACAAACTGATATATATATATATATATATATGCGTCAATATATTTGGAAACATTTATATATTTATATATAACCACCAACACACACGCAAGTGTATATATATATATATATATATATATATATATATATATATATATATATATATATATATATTTTGTGTATATATATATATATTTTGTGTATATATATATATATATATATATATATATACATATATCAGTATAGGGAGTTATATAAAAAGTAAGATAAGCTATGAAGTTTAACGATAGTTTTGTGACTTAATTTTATGAGGCACGCACCTGCAAGTAAAGTTAAGCTCCAAAACAGACCGTCATCTTGCCTTCTTGCAAATAATCAACCGTCCCCTCATGACTTCAACGTTCCCTATAAAAAGAAAAAAAAAGGAAAGTTGTAAACTATTTTTTGAACAACTTTATTGACATCTATAAGCCGTTGTATTTGTTGGCTTTAAAAGAATTGGTTTTATTCCTTTGTATATGAGAATATTTTTTTTCAGTGGAATTTCTCAGATGTGCGTGTGGTCTTTGAATAGATCTTCACTTGGCTTCACTAGTAATCCAACATTACATAAACCACAAATGATTATTTTAGACACGCAATAGTATAAAGGTGGATTTGAACCTTAAAATATCAAACACTACAAAGGCGTTATTATTAAATCCGCAATCTTGCCTCTTGTGGGACAGGAAATTGCTTTAATTTCGATTTGGCTACGGGGAGTCAATTTATGCTTAATATAGGGCTATCCCAAAATGATCAGATCATACGAAAACCACTCTGATTATATTTCTTCCGATATCAAATCAATACTGAAACAAAGAAATAGTACATTGATGTTGCATTTCGAAATTGATGACAAATCAAGTAATAGACAATAGAAATAATTAAATTACAATGAATTAAAAGTGGAAAGTCATTAGTGGAACTAACAATCTGAACAAAAAATTAATACTTACATTGTAAATGTCTTACGAGTCACACGCTTAACTTAAAAATATATCAATAAAACTGAATTTTTTAAAAGGATGATATTAAAATCTAGAGATAAAAAGGTTTTTAACTTTTTGGTTATGTGAATTTTATAAATCTCTCTCTCTCTCTCTCTCTCTCTCTCTCTCTATATATATATATATATGTGTGTGTGTGTGTGTGTGTATTTATGTACATGTATATATATAATTTTTTTATCTTAATTACTATTTGTAATT
Organism: Sepioteuthis lessoniana; assembly: GCA_963585895.1. Lineage (NCBI taxonomy): Eukaryota > Metazoa > Mollusca > Cephalopoda > Myopsida > Loliginidae > Sepioteuthis > Sepioteuthis lessoniana. Next base: position 29,220,854 of record OY757942.1, read on the forward strand.
GAGATAATTTTCATATTGATCCTTGAGTTTTTATGCTAAAAAATTGTCTTTTAAAACCTAAAAATGGTCATTTAGTTGCAGTCATTGATAATATTTCAGATATCTATGTAAACACTGTATATTATTGACTGACCAACATGCTATTAAATACTTTTTTCCAAGTGTGTTATATTAAACAAATGTTTAAATATATATTAATTAGCAACAAAAATTTTAAAAAATGAAAAAATAAAGTATAATAAATAAGTGAATAAGAATAAGAAGCAAAGAAAAAAAAATTCCAAATATTTAATATTCAAGTTTTTTATGAAAGAATGTCGAAAAATCTTTTTTAATTTTTAATTTACTGAAAATAGCGAGTAATTTAAAGAATATTTTTTATCATCCTTACAATCGCAAAATTATTTCTCATTCTTTCACATTTTTAATAATCACATAAGTGTTTGTTAATAATAAAATTTGTATTTTCCAAATAATTGCATCGACTGGTAATTTCGTTTTCGGAATTTATTGAGCAACGGGACAAATTTGTATTTCAATGTCAATTTTACTAAGATCTTTAGTAAAAGTAAACCAATGAAATTTAAGTTATTTAGAAGAATTAGCCGGGTAGTCCTTCTAATATATATATATATATATATATATATATATATATATATATATATACCTTCTTGTTCACACAAACACACCCACAGAGTTTGCATGTACATGTGCCAGCAGGTATGAAGGGAACGATATTTATGCATTAAACACGCAAAAAATAATATAGAGCGAAAATTCTTTAAAATAACAATATTATTTAACCAAAAAATTTTGTGATATCTGTAGAGGACCGGAAGTTTCCCATGCAGCAGGTCTTCTCTTTCCACAATATTCATGTTTATCAAGCGCAGGGCAACTTGCTACAACGCGTTTTAATCATGGACTTAGTAAACTTAGAGCATGTTCAACTTGATTTTTGTCAAGCAGTAAATAAACTAATAACACATTCGACACAAAACATTTGTTGATTAAATAACTGTACATTTTGGTTGATAAGATATTCCTTATAGGAACAAGATAAAATATTTAAATAAATGGCATAATATTTTTCGAACTATAATGAACATCTTTTTTCGAACTATAATGAAAAACTAAAAGATGTGAGTTTATACTCCTCCTCCTCCTCGGCTTTTTTATGACAACTTTGATTCTGTCAGGCATGGATTTAACTATTTTCGAGAATTATTCTTTATTAAAGTGATTCCAAATTTAGCCAATGGATTTAAGTCTATTACTTGATCTTCTTGTTTAAATAGGACTTTCTCATAGAAACATTTTCCAAAAAAATCTACATTCTTTGCAATAACAAATTTTGTGCTAACTGTAACACTTGTTTTGACGGGCACTATTTATGGTGTATTCGGTTGACGTTAAGAGTTCAGTCTTCACGATCTTATCCACCTCAATAGCCTTGTGCCAGACTAAGTTTAGCGTAATAAATAGATTGGGAATCTAAAAGACGCAAAAATACGTAAGCTCGATTTACAGACGAAATAGCTAGTGTTGTGGGTTCCTTCTTCTCTCGTGACCATATCGTGGGCATTGTGTCAAACTTATCTTTTGTATGTAACAGCAAGGTAGTCCTGCTTGAGGGTCTGCGGTTTATCGGCCACCAAGTTGGGGGTTTCATATCTGTAAAAGCAAGCTCACAAATGTTGACTTTGAAGATATGAATATTGCTCTGTTAATTAAATAACAGGTTCCTTCCATTTAAACAAAATTCTGCCTACAGGAAGATTACTGATTGCCCTTTAATAAACTTGTCAGGTTTTTCAAAAGATGAAATAAATTTGAAAGTCTTTTCATCTAGTAGAGCTAGATGATATATATATATAATTTCACGGATGAAAAAGTGGACAGAGATCCTAATCATTAAGTTTACGTTAGTTGGTTTGGTGACATATAAAACCTTTTAGGGTTGTTTAATACAAAGACCATCCATTTTTTCAGTTAAGTATTTAGTTTGATTTGGTTTTATAGCATATCAACATTTTAGCTAATATAAAGCCAAATCAACTTAACACATATGTATTAAATGATTTGTTAACAAATTTTGTTGATAACGTTTTTAAACGAGCCTAAACTAATTCTTTTACACACATTTAAATGGTCCCAAGTACTGCAATGTATCACTAACTATTCGTTTAAACCTCAGTCATTTGTTTACACTCAGTTAAATGACAACTAACAGTTCTATTTTAAACAACTTAATTAAGCATAAGTCATTTTTAAAACTCACTCTGAATGTCAAACAGTTTTATTTGACCCATAGATAGGACCCTTTCAGGAGCTTACAATACTGGTCAGAGTTGACCGGGGAGCAATGGCAATGAAGGACTACTCCGATTTCCCAAAAAGCTCCAGGATTACTTGAGCCTCACTATCAGATTGTTTAATGCCGCATACAGGGCACTCGTTAGGGGGTCTAATCCTGTGCAAAGATGCAGTCGGTGTATTCTACAGCCCCAGCCTATTGGACAAAATGGCACTAGGTATCCAAGGAGATTGTTAAAAAGGTTTGCTTGAGATTCCGAAGTCGACTCAAGGCTGGGATCAAAGTCAACGGTGGTTTCTTCGAATAAATTTCATCTTTAGTATTTCAAAATATTTCTATGTGATTTTAGTTAATACATCCGATAAAGTAGGATGAGAAGTTAGGTATTTTTTATTTTTGCGTGATCAAGACAATTGCTTCATCCTAATTTTCTAAGTTCAACCTGCTTATTAGGCCAGAATAACAAAGAAACTACGACTACAAATTAAAGTGCAAAGAAAGAAAGAACACTCATGGATAAATTGGATTGAAAAGACAAAAGAAAGATAACTGCAGAAAAGTCTGGCGATACAACTGGGAGAAATAAATCAAAAGATATTTGTAAATGAAATAAACCTAAAACAAAAACGTAACTAGATCAAGCAACACAAACAAAACAGTAATTTCCAAAATAACGGAAAAAAACTCAACCAGTCTATAGGAAAATCACAAGGACAAACTTAACAACTGGATGTAAAGGAAACAAAACAATTTCGGAGTAAAATATGGGAACAGAAAGTACATAACCGAAATGCTGAATAGACAAATAACCTGAAAAAAGAATGCAAGGAACAGAAGACTCTGATGTGGTCATACACCAAGACTCGCCAAGAGCAACACACAAGAAAGTATCATATTGGAAAATTCCAGGCCATTATTGGATACATGGATTATGGTTTTAAAAAATTCGCGTTCATCCACGAAAAATTGGCACTACAACTTAATAGATGCATAGAAAAAAAGAATAATTGAGTTGATGACAAAGAAAAAACTTACCTGATCTAGAGAGACCTCCCCACACACAAAAAAGGACCCACAAGCAACTATAGGCCAATAACGTATTTACCTATGACGTGAAAAATTCTAACCTCCCATACTAGAAAAGAAATCTATCACTTGCATAAATGCCGGGGACTATTTCCGGAAGAACAGACATGGCTATGAAAGGGAAACATCATGATTGGAAGTGAATTTTATCTAATAGGAGCATAAAACAATGAAATAAGGACAAACTACATTGAAACGAAAATTGATTATAAACAATAGAATAACAAGTGTCTGTTAAATGAAGAAAGAGATGAAACAGTTAATTACATAATGCTACAAAATAGCACAAAAGGAGTCCAAGAGAAGACACGACTGAGTGGAAAAGATTATCCACAGTGAAATGTACATGAGATTAAAATTTGACCATACTACCATACCAGAATCATTCAAAGAAAATGAGAAGCATAAGATTCTCTGGGATTCTGAGATACAAAGAGATCACCTAATCCTGGTAAGAAGACTAAACCTTGAGATTATTGACGCAGAAAAGAAGAACTTGTCAATTTGTGCCTTTTGACGTTCTGGTGGACTACAAAGCAAAAATAAAAAAAGACGAAATGATAGACAAATGCTTGGATCTCGCAAGTGAATTGAAAAAGCTGTGGAACATGAGGGTGATGTAAAAACTTGTAAAATTCTGTTGCCATATTAAAGTTAAATAGTCCGGTTGCCATATTAAAGTTAAAGTGCCTAGTCTGTCCTACTATTATCCCATGGCTAGAGGGAGAACAGATAGATTTAAAGCTTTCTAAAGCTTAGTTGCTCTATGTGAAATGCAAACAGCATTAATACAGATTTGAACGTCATGCATTTTATTAGCCGGATTTTCTTCATAAGGGTCTCGGCTCAGTTGGCAGAGTTTAGTTAGAGCGTTTGGTTTGCTCCCTAAAGACGTGGACAAAGACAAAGAGAACTGGAAATCAAAGTGAGAATCGAGACTATCCAGACCAGAATATTTTTGAAATCAGCAAGAATACTCATTATACTTATGGAAACTTTAAGAGACCTAACTTAACTCGGACTCCAGAGAAAGACCAGCAGCTAACGCTGTTGTGTAAAACTTATGATATTAATAAGAATAATAACCTCCACCTAGCTAGGGAATTGAAAAAAACTATGGAACATGCAGGTGACAATTATACCGATTATAATTGGTGCTTTTGTAACAGTAACTAAAGGATTACGAAAGGGACTGGAGGACTTGGAAGTTGGCGGACGAGTAGAGACCATCCAAACTACTACATTATTGAGAACGGCCAGAATACTGAGAAGAATCCTGGAGACTTGAGGAGACTTGCTGTCTCCCAAACTTCAGTGAAAGACTATTAGTTAACGCTGATGTGAAAAACTCTAATGAGTAAATAATAATAATAATAAGTGACGAATAAGCAATATCTCATACGAGAAAACATGGACATGGCTAAGACAGAGAAACCTTCAGAGAGAAACGGAATCTTTTCTAATAGCAGCACAAAACAACGCCATAAGGACCAATCATATCAAAGCAAGAAGAGATAAGACGCAACAAAGCTACAAATGTTGATCATGAGGTTATAGAGACGAAACTATCAACCGCATAATAAGCGAATGCAGCAAATTAGCACAGAAAGTGTACAAGTCTAGATAAGGCTGAGTGGGCAAAGTAATCCACTGGGAATTGTGCAAGAAATTTAAATATGACCATACAAATAAATAGCATATGCAAAACACAACATATGTCCTAAAGAATGAGACACACAAACTCCTATGACATTTTGCGATACAAACGGATCACCTAATCTCGGCCAGACGACCATATCTTATGATAATCGACAAAAAAATAAAAAATAAAAACTTGCAAAAATGTGGACTTTGCGGTCCCAGCTGACAACAGAATAAAATTGAAAGAAAATGAAAAGATAGATAAATACCTTGACGTTGACTGGGAATTGAAAAAAAAAGCTGTGGAACAAGATAGTGACAATTATACCAATTGTAATTAGTGCTTTTGGCACAGTCACCAAAGGATTATTAAAGGGACTGGAGGACTTGGAAATAAGAGGACGAGTGGAGACCATTCAAAGTACTACATTATTAAGATCGGCCATAATACTGGGAAGTGTCCTGGAGACTTGGGGAGACTTGCTGTCACTCAAACTTCAGTGAAAAACTGATGTGAATAACTCTCAATGAGCAAATAATGATTTGTAACAAACATTCCTATTTGATAAAAATAATTTTCGTACATTTTTATGGTTTCAAGTATTCTAATGTAATATTGATAATTTTCAAAGAGATAGTCTGGCACCTAAGAGGAGTTGTAGAACTCCAAATTTAAGTGAACCTCGGAGTTATAGTAAAGGTGTAACCAACACTGTTTAAAGCTGCTGACCTGAAGGCAAATCACTGAATGCAGTTTACTGTCTTTGTTTTAAGTGAAACATGTCATCATCATCATCTAAGCATTGCATATCATCATCATCATCATCATCATTAACATCAAGGTATGACATATCATCATCATCATCATCATTATCATTAAGGCATTGCATAGTATCATCATCCTTAACATCAAGGTACGACATCGAAGCACTGTATGTCATCATCATCATCATTATCAAGGTATGCTAACAGCATTGATTCTTTCGATTTTCTCACTCGCCATCCGTTCGAATCAGCCATTACTCTTGGTTAATCCTCAAGATAGCATTTAGTGTCTGCACAGAGCTGACGAACGTAAATTTTTACGTACCGTCCAACCCTGTTGTATCCATGTGTAGAAATCCATTGGAGAATATGTCGCTTTTGGATTTGTCCTTACTTCACCAGCAGTATGTTTGATCGTATTACATGGATAGTTTGAAAACGGTAATTATTCCAATTCATTGCTGTGTGAGTGCTATGGTATGGTTGACACTACTAGGACTTTAACGAAGCTTGATGGAAGCCACCCAAATCCTTGAAGCGGTACGCTACATAACCGTAGCTGTATGTCTTCTTACCTCCTATCTCACATGAAATATAGTCAGTCAATTCTAAACTCTGCCAACTGAGCCGAGACCCTTATGAAGAAAATCCGGCTAATAAAATGCATGACGTTCAAATCTGTATTAATGCTGTTTGCATTTCACATAGAGCAACTAAGCTTTAGAAAGCTTTAAATCTATCTGTTCTCCCTCTAGCCATGGGGTAATAGTAGGACAGACTAGGCACTTTAACTTTAATATGGCAACCGGACTCTTTAACTTTGATATGGCAACAGAATTTTACAAGTTTGAATTCAGACTTTTCCTTCATCTAAAAAAGAAGGAAAAGTCTGAATTCAAACTTGTAAAATTCTGCTTAAAAGTTGACCTCGTGCTTCGCGTTGAGGGTGTTGGTAAATACATAAAAAAACTCAAGAAGAAAGTCGCTCATATAAGATTAAATACGTTGGGCCATATCTTGCAATTTTCCTGCTTTTATTTTGTGGTACAGAAAAAAAAAATGATAGAAATTATTTCTTTCTAGGTGCACCTTGGTCTGAAAACAACAGCTAGATTTTTTTCGTCATTAAATGTGCAGAGTAGAGATATCAACTTTTCACGACTTTGTTACATTGAGTTACGTGTTACATGTTACATGGAAACGAATGGGTAGAGACTGGAGTGGCCTTTAAGCTTCGGTGCGGTGAAGTTAAGTTTTTTTTTTGTATTTTTTAGTAGGGTATGTTGCACGTGTAGCAGACAAAAAAATTACTTTTTTTTAAATGATACTAAAATGGAAAAACAAAAAGAAAACCCTCAAAAACAACAACAAAAACGTGACACTTTGAAAGATTAACAATTGAAAAGTTAAAAGAAACTCTCTCTCTCTCTCTCTCTCTCTCTCTCTCTCTCTAGGGCACCTCGGGTGGTGTAATGGTTAGCATGTTAGACTAGCAAACCTACATGAGTGAGTTCGATTCTCATTGGGTGCCCCATTCATGCGGCCTTGTGCTACATCTAAGCAAAAAAGCTTAGTAAATTACCTCTCTCTCTCTCTCTCTCTCTCTCAGTGTATCTGTACCTCGGTGAATCTCTCTCTGATCATCGATCACTTATATATTCTCTCTCTCTTGGTCTCTCTCATTCTCTCTTTTTTTCTCAATCGCTCATTATCTCTCACTCTCACTCTCACTCTCTTTATCTTACTCTGGGTCTTTCATTCGCTTTCTGTCAGTCTCTCTATCAGTATCTGTTATTTTCTCTCTTTCTCGTTCTATTTTCACTCTCTCTCTCTCTCTCTCTCTCTCTCTCTCTCTCTCTCTCTCTTCCTCGTTCACTATCTTTCTTTCTGAGTCAGTCTCTCTTTCGTTTGCTTTGTCATTTTCCCATTCTCTCTCTCTCTCTCTTTTTTTTGCTCTCCCTCTCTCTCTCTGTCCGTCTTTCCCTCATTCTCTCTCCCTGACCATCTGTCTCACTTCGTCTCTCACTCTGTCCCCCATTCGCACTTTTTCTCTTTCTCCCTCATATGTATACGCTTAAGAATTTATGAGGTCTATATTTAATACGAAAGTATTTGTTTATTCTCGTTTTGCTTGACAAACATAATAACGTTTAGCCAGGGGATATCTTAAGAACACACACGTGCGAGCCTGGGCACACACACACACACACACACACACACTTCAAAACACCGTCTTCTTCCCTAATGCCACACTTAAATTCCAAAAAGATTTTTGCAGTTTCCACCCGGCCAGGTATGGTCAAAAGTGATTGGTGAAAATTTTCAAACCCAGAAAATTAAATAGCCAGATCCTTGACATGAAATACCCTTGACGGGATATTTTGTCAAAATATTTGACTAAAAAAAGTGTTCAAGAAGAATTTTAGCTGAATATTGATCAACAATTCTCAATGTGTCATATTTGATTTGGAATCATTGGTTTTGTAAAGGTTATCGTCATTAGAAATGGACAAAGACCCGTGTTCAAATGTTCACGAGGCTGTATGTATTTCAGTTAGTGCTTATACCGTTTGGAAAGCTATGAATCCAACTATTATCCCTCGAGTTATTAGCAGACTTATCGCTATAACCTTGGTATGGCAGCCTATCAAGAAGAAAAATTCTGAATTCAAACCTGTTAAACTTCGTTTAGAAAAACTTTGAATCGCATCCTGTTCGTGCAGAGAGGTTGGATAAATAAAGGCTTGATTTATACGTGTCTGACGGCATATCTTTTGATCCACACATTCATATAAGTATCTGTGTATGGATGATTTGATATATATATATATATATATATAAGTCATGGTAATCATTCGATGGCGGTGTTTTTATTCTCATCTGTAGAAGCAACCATAATTGATGAGCAGCAGTAGTTCTCCGATCGACCTAGTTAATCCAGGACGTTTTCCCGTGGGAATCAATTGTCCAGAAATTGTTTAGGCATGGCGTAGACCCGTTATTGGGTTTGTCCACCTTTACGTCCTCCATGCTGCTTCCCATGGTTTTGAGAAAAAATTCCTTCCCTTTATTTTCTATATAAAGTTTTAAAAGTCCCCCCAAAATCACCAAGGAGTCCGTATTTATGGTTTCTTGCATCCTTAGAGGCATTCTATCTTTACGCTAACTTAAGTTTACAAACTGTAATAAATTCCAAAAGTATCTTTTTCCTCCATTTTCATGGTTCTACTGAAACTAGGAATTTCAGTATTAATCTTTTTGCATTTAAAGCATCAGTAATTTTACAAAAAAAAAAAAAAAATTTATGCATTTTAAAATGACAATATAGTAAAAGACGAAAAAATCTAACCGTCAGTTGACCACTGCCAAAGGTAAAAAGGATTTGCGTTGCTTTTGGCCACCGCCTTCATTTTATGAGAGTCCGTCCATTTTACGTTCTAAATCTTTCGTCTTTTATACACACCTACTTTCTAGCGCTTTGGCGGGTGAGAGAAGGGTCATTCATTTATTCCGTTTCCTTTTCTTTTTCTCTATTTCATCATCTAACCCAGAAATTCCCAAATTATTCTAAACTAACTCTAATTTAGCTTTTCAAACTCTAATAAATTCCAAAGAGACATTAGCCCCATGCCTGCTTATTATCCGCCTTGACTACGCGCTAAGAACATCTATTGATTTAATGAAAGAAAACGGTTTCCAGTTGGCAAAAGAAAGAATATAACCCGCACAAACAATTCAGGCCTGGACTACGCCGATGACATAGCGCTTCGGACAAATACACCTGCCCAAGCCGAAACCCTGCTACATAGTATAGAACGAGCAGCTGGCGGCATAGGCCTCCATGTCAACGCAGACAAGACGGAATAAATGTACTTTAATCAAAGAGGCGATATCTCCACACTAAGGGTGGGCCTTTGAAACTAGTGAACACGTTCACCTACGTAAGAAGTTGTGTTTCATCAACAGCAACAGACATCAACACGCGACTAGCAAAGGCATGGACAGCTATCGATAGAATATCGGTCATATGGAAATCAGACCTGACCGATAAAATAAAACACTGTTTTTTCCGAGCAGGGGTTGTGTCAATATTGCTATGTGGGTGCACTACATGGACGCTAACTAAACGTATGGCGAAAAAGCTTAACGGTAATTGCAAAAGAATGCTGCGAGCAATATTGAATAAGTCCTGGAGGCAACATCCCACAAAATAACAGCTGTACGACCACCTACCACCCATCACGAAAACTTTTGGACACTGCTGGAGAAGTAAGGACGAACTCATAAGCGATATACTCTTGTGGACTCCTTCACATGGATGAGCAAAGGCAGGACGACTAGCCAGAACCTATATACACTAGCTCTGTGCTGATACTAGATATAACCTTGAAGACTTTCCGGGAGCGATGGACGATAGAGACGGGTGGCAAAAGAGGTTCAGGAAGATCCGCGCTGGCAGCGCGACATGATGATGATATATATAATTGGAAGACAACTTGGTGTTGATCAGATGGATGGAAAAATATCACATAAAAAATGTCTCCAGTAGTGTTTGTCTTCATTAATTATTTTATTAGTTTTATTTGTTGATTTTTGCTTCGAGGTTGATGCTAATAAAATTTATACCGATATATAGTTTCGTCTCAGTACTGAATAAATTTCGAAGAAGAAATTAATGAATGAAATTATTTGGAACATACAAACAGTAATTATTTAAAAAATATTGATACGGTTATTAAGAAAATACAAACTGTCAGTACTAATTATACTAACCTAAAGATAATGAAATACATTTTTTTTATTATCCACTGCTTTCCATCGACACTCGTTAGAGGGGTCTTACCCCACTGCAAGGAAGCATTCGGTGTATTCTACAGGCCCAGCCGACTAGGCAAGATATGAACAGACTTAGATGTTACTATTCAGCTTCTTTGTTCAATGGTATATCAGCCTTCATGTGTCATTTAATGCTCAAGCTATCCTCGTAGGAAGACCGCAGTGGTACTATTTTATCCAGAGTTGGGAGGGATGAGAAAGTTCATGACATTCTGAAGAAAGTGAACTTAATTGAGTGTTTAGAGTTTGAACCCATTTAATATGATGTGACAGTCTAGCACTTTAGCTACAACCCCACAGAAAATAGATAGGTAGATATATAGATAGATAGATATGAATATGCTGAGATAAGTAAATAGGAATATAGTGACACTCACATACCTTCACACACACACACACACACACACACACACACACACACACACACACACACACACACACACACACACACACTTATCAATGAATCTATCTATCTATCTATCTATCTATTCGTTAATATATATTTAAAAACGTCTTTAAAAGCGTATGTATTTAACAGTTTAAACTACTTTAAAATTCTAAAAAACAGCAATCCTTCTATTCGGTCAAATCTCAATATATATATATATATATATATACATATATATATATATATATATATATAATGTCAAAGTATCTTAAAGTATTTTAAAATGTATATGCATTTTAAAGCGATTTAAAAATTTTGCTCGTACCACAGAAAAAAAAAATATATATATATATATGTATGTATGTATTTAGTAATTTGCTTGAAGCATGGCACACATTATTTTATTTCGTAGAATTAAATTAATTTATCTTTTAACGTAAAAAATGAATCTCCAACATCGTGTTCATTTATTAAAAAAAGGCTCTGACGATGAAGTCTTACTTTAGAATTAATTAGACTCAAATGGTTATTATTTGCATTGCAATATCCCTCTGAATTAATTCAATACTATGAAATAAAATACATATATATATATATGTGTGTGTGTGTGTGTGTGTGTGTGTGTGTGGAAGAAGAAGGAGAAGAAGAAGAAGATAAATATGAGGTTCCCAATGGACTGTGGACACAGTCAATTTCTCAGTTAATAAAAAACTTCGGAGAATAAAGTATTATATAGACTAATAGTAATAATAATAATAATAATCCGTCCAATAAAAAAAAATTACAGTAACCCGCGTTTAACAAAACTAATCATAAATAAATGTTCTCTTCAAAATATCGGGGTCAATTTTTTCAGGTGATGACTTAAATGTTCTGTTGTTTGACGAAGTTCTGTCAATCCTTTTTTTTTTTGAATACTTTAGATAAGCGTTATCCTTTATCTTGTAAATTATAACTGCTTTCTGTTGCAACTGACTTGGGTCGTCAGTTCTTCGACCGTGAAGAAATTATAACTGCTTTCTGTTGCAACTGACTTGGGTCGTCAGTTCTTCGACCGTGAAGAAATTATAACTGCTTTCTGTTGCAACTGACTTGGGTCGTCAGTTCTTCGACCGTGAAGAAATTATAACCTGCTTTCTGTTGCAACTGACTTGGGTCGTCAGTTCTTCGACCGTGAAGAAATTATAACTGCTTTCTGTTGCAACTGACTTGGGTCGTCAGTTCTTCGACCGTGAAGAAATTATAACTGCTTTCTGTTGCAACTGACTTGGGTCGTCAGTTCTTCGACCGTGAAGAAATTATAACCTGCTTTCTGTTGCAACTGACTTGGGTCGTCAGTTCTTCGACCGTGAAGAAATTATAACTGCTTTCTGTTGCAACTGACTTGGGTCGTCAGTTCTTCGACCGTGAAGAAATTATAACTGCTTTCTGTTGCAACTGACTTGGGTCGTCAGTTCTTCGACCGTGAAGAAATTATAACTGCTTTCTGTTGCAACTGACTTGGGTCGTCAGTTCTTCGACCGTGAAGAAATTATAACCTGCTTTCTGTTGCAACTGACTTGGGTCGTCAGTTCTTCGACCGTGAAGAAATTATAACTGCTTTCTGTTGCAACTGACTTGGGTCGTCAGTTCTTCGACCGTGAAGAAATTATAACTGCTTTCTGTTGCAACTGACTTGGGTCGTCAGTTCTTCGACCGTGAAGAAATTATAACTGCTTTCTGTTGCAACTGACTTGGGTCGTCAGTTCTTCGACCGTGAAGAAATTATAACCTGCTTTCTGTTGCAACTGACTTGGGTCGTCAGTTCTTCGACCGTGAAGAAATTATAACTGCTTTCTGTTGCAACTGACTTGGGTCGTCAGTTCTTCGACCGTGAAGAAATTATAACTGCTTTCTGTTGCAACTGACTTGGGTCGTCAGTTCTTCGACCGTGAAGAAATTATAACTGCTTTCTGTTGCAACTGACTTGGGTCGTCAGTTCTTCGACCGTGAAGAAATTATAACCTGCTTTCTGTTGCAACTGACTTGGGTCGTCAGTTCTTCGACCGTGAAGAAATTATAACTGCTTTCTGTTGCAACTGACTTGGGTCGTCAGTTCTTCGACCGTGAAGAAATTATAACTGCTTTCTGTTGCAACTGACTTGGGTCGTCAGTTCTTCGACCGTGAAGAACAACAGGAAAAGAATAAAGAAGATGTCAATGAGATTTGAACTCGAACCTGCATTTGTATCAGAAAAGCCTTGTCTTAATTTTTGTTACCAAAGCGGATTGGTCCTTTCTGGTGTTTTTTTTTTTTTTTGTTGTTGTTGTTTTTTTTTTTTTTCAACTTTTATGAAAATGATTTTATTTGGCGTTAAATGACCCGAAAAGGTTTAATACACGGTTAAACAAATCGACCCATCAACCAACCTCTCTGTTTTTAGACGTGACAACTTGGGGTTAGCAATAAAATGCAATTGTAATTTGGAAGATATTACTGGGCAACATTACTGATATTGATGAAGTAAAGTAATGTTTCCAAAACCGTTTTTTTTATAATAAAACCAAAATTGTCTCATTAAAATCATATTTTCCCCTTTTTTATTGTGTGAGTTTTAAGTTGTTTTTTTTTTTGCATTTAGAATTCGCCAGATAAAAAAAATATTACTGATCCTGACACTGCAAAGTCACCCCCAGTATCAATTTCTTCATATTTCCTCCTAACCCCTGTATGTCACACATAATTCAAGCCCGATGATCAACTCCTTCCTTGATATGGGGGAGGGGGTTGACCCGTCGCAAATCGTCGACTTGGGATTGATATAGACCAGGAAAAAATAGGATGCGCTTCTTCCTTAAGAGTTATTGTCGAACGTTATAAACTCAGTGAGCCAAGTTCAAACTTTGGTCAAAGCACGTTGAGTTTTGTGCTAATACCTAAAGGCAAAATCCTTCTGTTCTATTTGTATGTACTCGTAAATAACAGAACATACCGAACGGTATTGAATGGTAACCAGTCGAAGAAAATGAAAAAAAAGACTCAAATCCTTCTGTTCTACTTGTATGTACTCGTAAATAACAGAACATACCGAACGGTATTGAATGGTAATCAGTCGAGGAAACTGAAAACTTTGAATTCGAACCGGCCTTACTCCGATTTCATAAACGGATCTCGTGCTGAACCTCGATAAAAGGTTGAATTTTGTTTTGTTTGTTTGTGTTTGTGACATATCAACCTTTGTATGTTATTGAATGCCAAATCCATTGCATAAAAACAGTTCTGTTTCAGACAATTCAGTTTAGCATAAGTACACAGTTTAATTGTCAAAACATTTCTATTTAAAGCTATTCAGTTTACTCGAACAATTATAATCAAAACAATTCAGTTTAATATAACTATAGATTTTGTCCACACACAGTTAAATATCAAAATAGTCCTATTTCAAACAACCCAGTTTAGCTTAAATACAGTTTCAATGTCAAAAACAGCTCTATTTCAAACAATTCAGTTTAGCATACGAAAATAGTTCCATTTGAAAAAATTCAGTTTAGCATAAGTGAGCAGTTTATATGTCAAAAAAGTTCTATTCTAAGCAGTTCAGTTTAGCATAAGTTCTCAGTTTAAATATCAAAACAGTTCTATTTCAAATAAATCCAGTTTAGCATAAGTACGGATTTTAGTTCTTTTTGACCCATAGATAGGACCCTATCAAGTGCTACCACTCTGGGCCAGAGTTGACCTGGGAGCAATGGCAATGAAGGGCTGCTCCACATTGCCCAAAGATCCAGCCTTCAGAATGCTTAGTGTAATGTCCAGGACGCTCGTTGAGAGGGTCTTACTCCTCTGCAGAGCAGCAGTCAGTGAATTCTACTGCCCCCGCCGAGTGACAATAAAAGATTGGGTTTATACATACATCCTACAAACTAGTAACCACAGTCTACGGCTCCCAGCCAAAAAAAGAAAGGAAGTCCGAGCAAAATTTTCCTTACAAAACTCACCTTCTTAATCCTGGTAAACTTAGTTGTTTTCTTAGCTTTATTAAATTTGGTACACAAGACCTAGGGTGCTAACGGTACCTTCTTTTCTCGAGAATTCACCCACTCAAGAATTGAACTGATGCAGTAACCTTGGGGATTTGACTGTAACAGACGTTCCACTCGGCTCTCTTTGTAACCGGGGAAAAATGTGGGTTCTTGTTTCGTTATAAACTCAGTGATCCAAGTTCAAACCCTGAACGAGGCTGTTTCACTTCGGTTTAGCCTTAGTATTGTAATCAGTTTAGGAGAAGGAAAATGATGTATTCACACCAGCTGTAATCTGATTAAAAAATCAACATAATATTGGCTGTATACATGCAGGTAAAAAATGCTTCTTACGAGAATCAGATTTTTTTAATCTCAAGAAACCTTGCTGTAGTTATAGTATTTAGATAGATAGATAGATAGATAGATAGATAGGAATCATTCTGTGTTTCGTGTCATCACCATAAAATATTACGAATTACTGGGAAAAAATAGCTAAAAGCTTTGCTTTGTCTGGTACACAACACCCCGGTGCTTATCGTATCTTCTGTCCTTAAGAGTTCACCATTGAAGAACTGAACAGAATTATCGCCGCTGTAAAATTGGCAATTTGACGATAATCGGTAATTATAGCGAAAAATGACCATTAGTTTTTTTGGGGGGGATGCGTTGTTAACATTGCCAGTTGTTTCCCATTATCATATTTTCAAATAAAATAAAAAGATTTCAGTGCTGACATCGTTAAATGGAAGTAACTTAGATTTGGCATGTGATGTTGAAAATTTCTTGTCTTTTATATATATATATATATATATATATATACATTTATTTATTTATTTATTTATTTATCTTGGCGGTGATGGGGAACTATTCTGAGTGGGTAGACAGTTTTAAATGCCGAACCGTCTGGAAAATGAAACTTCAGTATTATTAACTTTTTTTTACTTATCTTATTTTTTTTTTATTGGAGGTGGGGATATGTATTACTTGAAAATGCATTCAAACAATTCATACAAAATGACCTGAAAGCCAAGACCGTAAATGTTTGATAGCTTGAGAAAAGAAAACCGTAGCAGAAGTATATCTTTAAAAACAAGATTACTTTTCCTTTTTATATTGTAAAAAAATGTTAGAAAATTATGATGCTAGATATAAAAGAGGGAATAACGGATGATGTTAAGGAGAATGGAAGTCAAGTCAACTTGATTTTTGCATTCGTTCCCTGATTAAACAGCCCCTTTCTTGTTTTTATGGTCTTTAGCTGTCTGAATGTTTTTGCTTTTTCGAGGAAGCAAAGAAAATACCTAGCCACTTCACTTTGCATAGGAAGCCATTATTTTTAGATTTCAACAGAAGTGATAGTGGAGTATGTAAGTTGTTAAATGAAGAACGAGTTTGGGATTGAGAGGTAACGAGACAGGGAAAGAAATACATCTGATTGGTGGCTGGGAGAGTTGTGTGGTTTCTAAATATATCAATATATAATGTTCAAATTTGTTTTTTTTTGTTTTTATTGCCATATCAACCTTAGTTGGTTAGTTAATGCCAGACCCATCCTTGTAGAAGAACAGCAGTGGTACTATTTAACCCATAGTTGGAGGGATAAGAGGGTTTATAGCTTTATCAAGGGAATTAGTCCGTTAGAGAGGGGAATTGCACGAGTGGAGTTTCGAAATGGGTTGTTTCATCAAACAGACAGACACACACACACACACACACACACACACACACACACACACACACACACATATATATATATATATATATATATACTACCATTCAAAAGTATTTGGTCATCTGCAAAACGTGTTATTTCTCATTCTAAGATGTTATTCTTAATGAAACAAGTTAACCACCACAATCTATTTATCCATTATACAAAATAGAAGTCTTCTCCTTTAACTTGACTTTAGAATAACCAGTTACTTTTTGAAAAATTGAGATCATTAGTTTAAAAAGAAGAAGCGTATTCAAATAGAAGAATTAAAAAATGAATTAAATTTCCAGTACTACTGTGGATTATATTGTTTGGACACATCAGGAAACCGGGACAAAACAATACCAAAAAACTGGCTGGTAGAGCAAAAACAATAACAAGAACAAAGGACAATTTCATCAGTCACCAGCTTGCGTGATAGAAGGCTTACAGCTTCAAATACCACTGCACGACTGAACCAATGGAGAAAAGGAGTCAACGTTTACAGTGAGAAGAAGACTCTGTGAAACTGGCTTATATGGTAGAATTGCTATCAAGAAACCACTGTTAAGTAATCAAAAAAGACAAAGGGCTGCAGAGAGCCAATGCGCACAAAGACAGAGCAGTGAAATAAAATCATTAGACTGGTGAATCAAAGTTTGAAATATTTGACTCAATGGTCCGTGAGACCGGGGTTCAATCCCAGGTCGCTTCATACCAAAGACTTAAGAAAGGATACTTGATGCCGCCTTGCTAAGCACTCACCCTTTCAAGGTTAGGATTATGGGTAAAATGAAGCAATCCAGGGAAAGAAGTAGCGACCTCCCCTACACCACAGTGTAGTAGCTATTGAAAAGGAAGCCTTCGAGTCACCCTCGACTAAGGTCACCAACTATGTGCAGCGAAGAGTTGGTGAAAGAGCTGCAATGTATCATGTATCATGACAACCGTAAAGCATGTAGGAGGCGTGTGTGTGTGTGGAGGCTTTTTCTGATTTGCACCAGCTGAAGGGCAAATTGAATCAGACCGACTATCACAGCATACTGTAGCATCATGCAATTCCATCTGGAATGCGGATTTGTACTCATGTAAGAAAATGACTTAAAGTTTACAAGAAAGCTCTGCTGTATGTACATTAAAAGTAAAGAGGAACATCACGTCAGTCAACAGATGTCTTGGTTGGCACAGTCAGCAGACTTAAATCTTATTGAAATGGTATGATGAACTTGACCGAAAATTCTGTGCTAAACAACCCACAAACTATATTCAGTCCACATCCAATCGTTGGTGGAAATAATGCCGAGAATCTGTGAAAAAGTGATAGCGGTCAAAAGGAGTCATTTTGATACTATTTACCAACCCCTCCGCTCGGGCAGGATATGACACAAGGTCAGTTTTTTAAGCGGAGTTTAACAGGTTTGAATTCAGAGTTTTCCTTCTCCTAGACTAGTCGCCTAACCAAGGCTGAAGAACCTAGTCTGTCCTACTATTTACCCATAGCTGGAGGGATAATAATTGGATTCATACCTTCCCCAAGGGTATTAGTGCTATGTGAAATGCAATCAGTCTCGTCCAGGATTTGAACTCGTGTCGCCGTGTCCATTTCCTACGACGATACACCACGGGGTCATTTTGATGAATCGTAATTTTTTTTTTTTTTGCTTTTTGTCTAATTCATATCTAATGAGACTCAGGAAGACTTGTATTTCATATGAAAAATTAAAAATAACACTTTTAGGATGAGAAATAATTTTTTTCGGGTGACCAAATGCTTTTGACGGGTAGTATATACATATATGTATATATGTGTGTGTGCTACTAGTTGAAACGTGGAACCACAAAATATCTTAAGAAAACAATTTCAATATTACTCAGAGACTGAGATTACGGCCAATGTCTGGAGTAATACTTCGAATAAAAAAAGAAAAAAACATGATAGATAAGAGATATAGAAGTAATTACACAACACCAAAAAATGGAATTGGGCAGAAACTCTGTTGAAATACTGGACATAAGTTTCAGAAAAAAAGATTAGTGTAATGCGAGGCATAACAAATGTAATTGAAAAACAAAAAATAGGGAGATGAGATCTTAAAATAATCTAACAGTGGGTTCTACAATTACGGACTACATTAAAGGACTTAATGAAGAATTTTGTCCTACAGCAAACTCAATATAACTAATAAAGTTGATATACAAGCAGATTATCGGTAATTTTTGACAGGTTTATTTACGTAGTGATAGACAATTTTTTCTCGTCTTAGAGTGTTCCAGCGTTTAGCCCAGGAATTGTGCGTCGTTTAGCGAGATTGAAGTCTATGTGACGTAATGCCCATCGTCACGATGTTGTATAGCTATAAGGAAGTCGCAACAGCGCATTTCTTTTACAAAGATATAAGTTTCTTTATTCTTTCTTAGGGGTCAAAAACCTGTAGACGTGTGTGAGAGAGATAGGGAGACGGAGAGACAGGTCCGAAGACGGACTGGATGGACTGCTATATTAATCTTTTCTTAACCCACTTTGTGATTCCATATTCAAGGACTTACGTCTTTGCTTCTTTGACGAGTATTACTCAACCGGGAGCGGCTATGGACCACTGTCCCTCGGGAGCCCACTGGTCACTAGCTGACGCTGTCCACACCTCTTGACTGCTCGACCGTGTATCTGCGACTGACCGAGACTCTGCGTACCTGTGTATATATAATTTCATAACGCATATGTGTTCTTCCGGTTTTCAACCCACGTGATAGTACACTAAAGTATTTGTTCTTTCCCGGTAATAGATATGTTTACACAGGTGCATCCTGTGAAGAGAAATCTCTGATTGAAGGCTTTGTCAATGGTCAGTATGCAACAACGGGGAATAGACAAGGCAAACAGAGTTAAAATCCTGAATGAGACTGTTTGTGTTTTAGCTTGATTTGCCTTTGGGAAAGGCTTGGATCCTACTCTGCTGTGCTTTCTCTCGGCTATGGTTAAATAATAGGGCTGACTAGGCTATCTTTCTTCTTGACCAACAAAGAAAAACTGGATTCAAAACCACAGGGTGTGAAGCAAGAAACCCCATCTCATCAACACATGTTTGCTACTAAAACACCAGTGCCTTCATTGATCTAATGTGGCTGAGAGCTCATACGACACATGTGGTCTGCTAGATTTTGTTTTTGATGTCCTTGAAATGTATGCAGCTATATCAGCGGTGACTCGGGCATATTTCCTACCATTAAGTGAAACGTAAACAACCAGAATTTGAACTCAGGTCCCCAAATGATAAATTTCTGTGCCCACAAAATATATTATTTTATTCTGCTATCACTTAATCAAGCCAATTGCTCAATGTTTTCCAGTAAATAACCATAATCTATAAGGATCACACCTGTACATCCAAGTCGATTCATATCTATCTGGGCATAATATATATATATATATATATATATATCATGTCATGCCGTTAGCCCGAATATCCCTGACCCTCTCTCACTACTTCTCCCTATCGTTCATCGCCTCTGGCAGGTCTTCAGGGCTACATCCCGTATCCTCACATAGCTGCTGAATGTATATTCCAGCTGGTCGTCCTGCTTTTGCCCGGCCATATGTGGGGGTCCATAGGAGTACATCACTTATGATATATATATATATATATATATATATATATATATATTGTACTGATATATATATATATATATAATGCACTGGTATATATATGATCTTAAGGCACAACAATTATTTGTAGATATCTCCAAGGCATTTGATTCCATACACAGAAAGAAGATGAACCAAAACGCTGAGCTTAAATTCTCCCCCGAGAAACTTTTACAGCCATAATGACACTCAATAGAAACACGTGTCAATGTTCGCTCACCGGATGGCGACACAGACTTCTTCGGCATTGTTGCTCGAGTTATGCAAGGAGATATATTGACACTATACCTGTATAAAATCAACCCAGACGACGTACCTCGAACGTCAATAGATCTAATAGAATGGCTTTTCCCTGAAAAAAGGCTAGAATCAGATGATACCTCGCAGAAACTATAACAGATTATGCAGATGATGCAGCGATTCAATGCAAATACACCTAACCAAGCCAAATCCCCGTTACATAGCCTAGAGCAGGTACCAAGAGGAATTGGCCCCCATGTAAACGCAAAGAAAACGGAATACGTTTGTTTGGATCAGGAAGGAGCCGGGAGTGTCCTCGTGGTGTAATGGTTAAAGCATTGGACTGCGGAATCGTAATACGCGAGTTCGTACTCCAGTCGCGCTATTACGTTTACTTTCGGGCAAATACCCTTGGGAAAGGTATGAACCCCTAATCCTCCCAACTATGGGTTAAATAGTACCACTACTGTTCTTCTAGGAGAATAGCTTTGGCATTAAATAACCTACAAAGAGTTGATATGTCATTAAACAAAGAAACCCGAAACCCAAACCAGGAAAGAGCCATCTCCATTTTAAATAGCGGTCCTCTGATATTATTAGACAAGTTTACGTACCTTGGCTGTAGTGTCTTATCAAGTGAAAGTGTGTTAATATGTCCCTATTAAAGTCGTGGGCTGCAATCGATTCGATTGGCTACCAATTACAGGGAAGTCTGATGGTTCTGATAAAATAAAATGGGATTTCTTCCAAGCAACGGTTGTGTCAGTACTGATGTATAGATGCACCACTCTGACGTTGACAAAACGCTCAGAGAAAAGGTCAGATAGAAACTGTACAAGAAGGCTTCAAGTTATCTTGAACAAATCGTGGAAGCAACATTCCAAGAAACAACAGCAGTGCGGACACTTACATCTCATCTCTAAAACCGTCCAAGTCGATCAAGACATGCGGGACATTGTTGGAGAAGCAAGGAAGAACTCATAAGGGGTGTTCTATGGACTTCTACTCATGGACAAGCCAGAGTTGGCTGACTAGCATGAATTTATCAACTTCAGCTATTTGCAGACAGGATATCGTTTGGAAAACCTGTCCGAAGTGATAAATGATAGGGACGGATGGAGAGAGAGTCAGGGAAATCTGTGAAAGTAGTGTGAATTGATGATGTTCCCGAGGCGTAATGGCTAATGTCTTGGACTGTGACAACGTTGTAAGCCAGTTCGATTTCCAGTCGTGCTATTAAGTTCAATTTTGGACGAATACCTGTCGAAAACTTATCCCGTCCAGCTATGGAGTATATACTACTCCTGCAGTTCCTCTTAAAGGAAGGTTTTAGTATTCAATTCAAAATGGTGATATGCCATGAACAAAGTAGGCCAAATGAAAATAATAACATCTACTTCTATTCCTTATAGCCAAAATTGAATAGTTAATAAGTCGCGTTTGATGTTTTGTTTACAATACCTGGACCTCGTTTTCAAACGTGTTAAGAGAGAAAAAGTGTAATAATCTTTATAGATTTCTCGTTTTCTATTTGAGTATTATTCTTTGTAAATGGTATATCTTCTGATTTAGATATATATAGGAAAGTATTTCTTTGCCAAACAAAGAAATAAAAAAAATGTACAAAGGAATGTACAAAGAAATGTATACGGACAAAATTCCGTTCGTAGCAGACGATAAGCAGTCCTTATCAGTGAGCCTGTTACTTATCGAAAGATTAGGTTATTACCCATTAGGTTTTATCAACCAAGAACTTACGATACCAAAAATATCCGTAAATGAAATACCGTACTCACACAGACAAAAAAAAAATTAAATTTACAAAATAAAATTTAGACTAATGCTTTTTGTCTAGTTCGATCATAACTTTTTAATCGCTGTAGTTGGATTTAAATCGCGAAACGTCACTCTGTTGCTAACAATGAAAGAAATAACTTAGTAATGTCGGCTTTACGGTTATAAAGGCTTGCATAGTATTGTTTATAAGAAGGATTCTTCTGATTATGGGTTAAACAAAGTAAATGTCTGATGTGTAACGATTTAAAACGCTAACCACTGACTTTTTCACCTTATTCATCTATCTATCTATCTCTCTTTCTCTCTCTCTCTATATATATATATATATGTACACACACACACACACACACACACACACACACATATATATATATATATATATATATATTTAACAGTTTCTCCACATCATTTTACTGATAGATCGCTCTATCTACTCATGTATATCAGTGTATTCATCTCTTTCACTCTCAATATATATATATATATATATATATATATATAGTAAATAGCCATAATCTATAAGGATCACACCTGTCCATCCAAGTCGATTCATATCTATCTGGGCATTATATATATCATCATCATCATCATCATATCGTGCTGGCAGCACGGATATCCCTGACCCTCTCTCGCCACTCCTCCCTATCGTTCATCGCCCTAGGTAGGTCTTCAGGACAACAACCTGTATCCTCACATAGCTGCTGAATGTACGTTCGTGCTGGTCGTCCTGCTTTTGCGCGGCCGTGTGTGGGGATCCATAAGAGTACATCTCTTATGAGTTCATCTCTGCTTCTCCAGCAATGTCCTGCATGTCTGGTTCGCCTAACTTGAATAGATTTCGTGATAGGGGGCAGGTGTCCGTACAGTTGGTGTCTTGTGGGGTGTTGCTGCCAGGACTTGTTGAGGATTGCACTGGAAAACATTGAGCAATTGGCTTGATTGAGTGATAGCAGAACAAAAGAATATATTTTGTGGGCAAAGAAATTTATCATTTGGGGACCTGAGTTCAAATTCTGGACGAAGCTATTTACGTTTCACTTAGTGGATAGAAATATGCCTGAGTCACGGCTGATATAGCTGCATACATACATACATATATATATATATATATATATATATATATATATATATATATATATATATATATATATATATATAGCTGAATGTTTGATTATTCTGACTTTGAGCAAAATTAAGCTAAAGCTCGTAAACCACCATTTTATTGAGGTTTGAAACCCAAGCCGTAGCACAGAAAAACTGGAGCCATTTGAATATTTTAACTGAGGTACGCACTGAAATATCATCGCCTTTAATATATATATATATATATATATATATATATATATATATATATATATATATATATATATATATATATATATTACAATGGTGAAATAAAGAACGAAAATAAGTCCAGCCTAGTTGCCACGCCTTCTGCAATCTTATCCAGAAATTATATTATGCTACAAGCATTCTTGACAACTATAAAATATTATTAAGCAAATAATCTGAAAGAGATCAATCGGCTACTAAAATACCTATTGTTCATTAATATAACCGTCTGTTCTGCGTTTATTTCTTATCAAAATCACTCGTGAACCCCCAACTCACACCGATATTTAAAAAAAAAAAATGATTAGTGACAGACAACCTCTCCCCTCTTTTACACGTCAACTGTCCCCTCTAAACCTCACGTGATGCATCCCAGAACCGTGTTGTCCTGACAACGACTAACCAACCAACTCTTGTACTTACTTGCCTCAGCTCTTCATTATACGCCTCTGTTCACCTGATAACGTTTTATTTGTGTAATAAATTTATTTCTTGCACGCTGCGACATCCCTAATGTTGTTATTGACAATAACGAAATATCTATCTATCTATCTATCTATCCCTTTTTCTCCGTCTCTATTTCTTACTTTATTTATGTATATATATTTATTTATCTATGCATCAATATTTTTCTATCTCACTATAAATATGAGAGTCTGTATATTTAATATCAAGCTCAGTTTTTCACATTAATCTGAGGCTATTTAAATCTATCTATCTATCTTTCTATCTATCTATCTATCCTAGTCTATCAAAAGTTTTCTATCAAAAGTTTTCACTATGAATATGATTTTATATATATATATATATATATATATATATATATATATATATATGTATATAAATATAAGACTGAGATTGATATAAAATAGAGTATATATATATATATATATATATATATATATATATATATATATATACTCTATTTCATATCTCTGTCTTTTCCTATATATCTCAGACTATTCGTATCTATCTATCTCAGTTGGAGGGGCATGAATCAGTTGGCAAAGGCATGAATCCATCTCTTCTCCGTTCAGCTATGGCCAATAATCGTGCAGACTGGGTTCGTTGTTCTTGGTAAGGCAACCAGTCTAGGAAAAGGAAAACTCTGGATTAAACCAGCTTTACTACACTAAAAAATTATTTTGTGTCACACCCTCTTAGTTACACAGGAGTTCAGTAAATGCATATATCTCTTTATATATATATATATATATATATATCGAGAGAGAGAGGGAGAGAGAGAGAGAGAGAGAGAGAGAGAGGAGGGGGAAGGGCTTTTGGTATTACTATTATTGTCGTAGTGGTATAAAGCTATATCTTCATCCAGTAATGGGTAAATAGTAGGGCAGTTGGCAGTCAACCTAGAAGAAGTCAAGCTCTGAATTCAAATCTGTTAAACTGAACTTACAAAACATCTTGTTTCGTATCCTGCTCATACGTAGGGTTTGGACATTGGCCAAGAGGTAGACTATTCGCTAATGCCATGGGAAGCCGGGGTTCAATCTCAGGTCGAGTCATACCAACAACTTAAAAAATGGTGTCAGATGCCGCCTTCCATAACACTCAGCATTAAAAGGTATGGAATCAGGGTAAAGAGAAGCAATCTAGGAAAAGGAGTAGCGACCTCTTCTATACCTCGGTGTAGGAGCTGATGAAAAGCAAGCTTTCGAGTCACTCTCGGCTACGGTCAGCAACTATACCTCACCTATATATATATATATATATATATATATATATATATATATATATATCATTATCATATCGTGTCGCTAGCACGGATATCCCTGACCCTCTCTCGCTACTTCTCCCTATCGTTCATCGCCACTAGCTGATCTTCAGGGCTACATCCCTTATCCTCACATAGCTGCTGTATGTATGTTCGTACTGGTCGTCCTGCTTTTGCTCGGCCATATGTGGGGGTCCACAGGAGTATATCACTTATGAGCTCGTCCCTGCTTCTCCAGCAATGTCCTGCATGTCTGGTTCGTCTAACCTGGATAGTTTTGCACGCAGCATTCTTGTGTAATTGCTGTCTAGCTTCTCCAGCCGTTTAGTTAGCGTTCAAATAGTGCATCCATACAGCAGTTTCGACATGACCGCTGCCTGGAAGAAACTGTATTTCATTCTATCGGTCAGGTCTGATTTCCATATGATCGATATTGTTGTAAACTTGTTATTTTTTTTAACCCCGCGTTCGCCCAGTCGGTTCCCTTCATATCTTCTGCGGGATTTGACCTCTCCCAACGAGTGTCCGGGATATGACACTAATCCCTCTAATGGCAAGGCACGAGCCTTGGAGATTTGGGTAATGTCAACTACCCCTTCATTGCTATTGCTCTTAGGTCCACTTTGACCCGGAGTGGTTGCTCCTTATAGGGTCCTTTCTATGGGACAAATATAACAAACTATGCGTGCAAACAAATGATTGACGCTAAATTGTCATTGTTATATAGCAATACTTGAAACCATTTAACTGTGCCCCAAAAAAGAGCTCAGACACGTTGTTATCTACAAAACGTGTTTACACATCATATATATATTTAATGTATATGTATAAACAAACTGTGGCATTAAAAAACCTACAATGGTTGATATGCCATAAAACCCAACCAGACCAAACTTTTGAAGGACATAAATAGAGTTGGATTCAAACAAATAGTTTTTTTAAAGCCAAGTATCTTTTTTCTCTCTCTCTCTCTCTCTCACACACACACACACCTGTATACACACACAAGTTAGATATATAGAGGATATCATATATGACAATACTGACGACATATTTATTTTTTGCTAAAAAGAAAGTTCATATACATTTATAATGTCTTTTCTCAGATGTGGGTGTTTGTTAAAAAGTCAGTATTCAGGCAATTTTTTCTGGATAAAACACATCAACAAATTAATCTAAGGGGAACGAATATTTTTTTTTTTTTTTTTTTGGTTTGGTTTTATGGTACCTCAATCATTGTTGGTTATTAATGGCAAATCCATTTTTATACATATAAACAGTTATGATTCAAACAATTCAGCTTAGTATAAGTATTGTTTTTTATTTACACACAGTTAAATTTCAAAACAGTTCTATTTTAAGCAATTCACTTTATCAAAAGTACACATTTTTGTACTTGACCATAAATGAAACACTATCAGGTGCTGCCACTCCGGATCAGAGTGGACCGGGGAACGACGGCAATGAAGGGGTACTCTGCATTCCCCAAAGTTCCAGCATTACTGGAATCCCACAACTGGATTGTTAAGTGTCATATCAAGAAACTCGTTTGGGGAGTCTTGCCTCTCTGCAGAAAAGCAGTCGTATTCTTCAGCATCCCCTCCGATCGCAGCCGACTGGTCCCTAAGGGGACGAAATTGCACTTAAAAATATTTTTTGCTCCGAAATTCGAATTTGAAATATCTTCGTAACATCTTTGCCCTTTACCTACTAATTACCTGATATTTTATTTTAGTAAATGATGAGTTGATATTTGGTATATTTTTTTAGTTTGTGTTTAATGTAGAAAAAATTTATATGATGTGTTTACACTTTGAAACAAAATATCTCCCTTAAGTAAATCAATTGATTTTTTTGAGTATGGAAAATGTAACGGAAAAAAAAATCTTCCATTTTAAAAGAATGATCACATGAATTCGATTACGTCACTTAGTTTAACTTTTGATACTCAAAAAAAGTACGTGAAAAAAAAAACATACATTTTCTTTTTCTTTTTTATTTATTTATTTATTTTTATTGAAATATTTTATTAGAATACTTCACTTACTTTAATGGATTTGAGATTTTATTTCTTTAGGCGATTATTATATATATATGTGTGTGTATGTATATATATATATATATATATATATATATATATATATATATGTATAGATATAGATATATATATATATATATATATATATATATATATATGATTATATTCTTTCGGTACATTATCTTCGAACATAAGACACAAAGGGGGCGATAAAAGATTATTCCTCTTTCGATCTCCCTTCTTCAAAAACAATGTTTAAAGATTTAGTCCCTTTAAAAGTTTTGCTAGATTTAGAATTCAAGTTTCCTTGGAATCTTTGATTTGTTTTTTTATTCTTTTTCGTCTTTTAAAATTTTTTTAAATTCTTTTTAGTCTTTTTTAAAATTCTTTTTCGTCTTTTTTATTCTTTTTCGTCTTTATTTTTTATTCTTTTTCGTCTTTTTTTATTCTTTTTCGCTTAAAAATTTTTTTCGTCTTTTTTTTTCGTCCTTTTAAAAAGATTTTTCGTCTTTTTTTTTTCGTCTTCTTTTTTTTTTTCGTTTCTTTAAAAAAATTCTTTTTCGTCTTTTTTCTTCCTTCTCTCTTTCCTTTGCTGGCTTTGACGCAGGTATTTAACTTGTCTTCCTGCCAAAAGTGATGTCACTACACCCAGTAATTTTAACGATTCTCGACTTCGAACACAACTGCCATTTACTAATTGATACACACACAAACACACACACACATATATATATTTAGGCATTGTTTCTATGTATATTGATGTTTTCGGTTTCTCTGTCTACGTGTTCTTGTTTCTGTAGAAATAGGGATAGTGAGAAAAAAATATATATATATACTACATTTGCAGGGTTACCAATGTCTATCTCTGAAGTAGAAAATGGAAAGCGCACAATAGAACAACATATATGATAGATAGATATGAACAGAGGTAGATGAACCTAAAATAGGTACGGGCAAACTGATATATATATATATATATATATATATATATATATATATATATATATATATATATCCAGTCAATGAGAAGTAAAAACTCCGAATTGAAGATTGTAGTTGGTAACAATCTGTGACGCTCTAGAGGACCATTTTTCTATCATCATCTCATTCCCCAAAAGATTGACTGTTCTGCACAAGCTTTCATGTCTATGAAAAAAACACCTAATCTGCGTAGATAGTCCAACGGTTATCATTTTTAACTTACCTGTTGGCTTACGTCCAGGTTGATGAGAATGTCCATCATATATATATATATATATATATAAACAAACAGTGAGAGCTACAATTAGATTATAGATAGGAAATAAGGTGCGTGTTCTCTTAGAAATACATACATACAATATATAGATAGATAGAGAGATAGATGGAGCCTACATAGAGGGTGCAATAAGTTAATTGTGTTAATAACACAAAATTCACAAAAACTGGCATCTCGCTTTATCAGGTATATTCACCAAAATCGCATGGAAATATGTAAAAAATACTCCACATATCGACATTGGTCTCATCATAACTACGAAATCTTTTGGAAGCCTTTCCGACGGTTTCTGTATTTAAATTGGTAAATGCTGTCGTTATCCTTGCCTTCAGTTCATCTTTGAAATTTCATGCAGTTTTGTTGGTCTCTTGCTCAACCACGCCCCACACATAATAATCAAGGGGATTGCAATCTGGCGAGTAAGGGGGCCAGATGTTCGGAGAGATGGGATCACAGAAAATTTCTCACAGTCAACGCTGGGTTCTCCTGTTTGTATGGCATAGCTCAGAATCTTGTTGCCATACGTCGGGTCTTCTTGTAGTCACCCTCTTAATCAAGAGCAGAAGTACAACCTCCGCACACTTAATGTCGGCTGTGTTCAGTCTGAGGACGTGTGGAAAAATAAATGGAGGAATGCCCGATCGTAACTGACCGCCCTAAATATTATGATGTGGATTAGGTGTTGGGTTTTCATCAATATCGGTTCATCTTTTTGGGACATTACAAGCAAACGGTTATTCTGTGCGTTCACCAGTTCCTGGCTGATACTTTTCTTTTCTGAGGAAAAAAACTAAAGCACGTTCGATTGGAAGGGATGCTTGAATTTGTTGAAAAGCTTTTCCACGTGGTTTTTCCTCTTGTCGTTCATGACCGGTGAAAAGAATAAGGCTTTTCTCATCTTATATCGGGATACCCGTGGCGAAATGATTTATGTGCTGGGGTACGACCTCGTTGTAAACGAGTTCGAACTACAGGCGTGCAATTGCGCTCACTAACGGACTAATTCCCTTGGGAAAGGTATGAACCCTCTAATCGTCTCAGATATGGGTTAAACAGTATTGCTTCAGAATGTATTTGGCATTAAATAACCTAGGAAGGTTGACATGTCATTAAAAAAAGAAACCAAACTAATCCTCTTATAAATGAAATAGTGACTATCTTGATGCACTACTTGCCTTATGAGAAACTGAAATCTTCTTATGTTCAGGGCTGACTAGCTAGGATCATCGTTAATTATTGCCTGGATCTCATCAACAAATTCTGCAGTTGTTTTCCAATCAGAAAGATCAGACTGAAGTTTCCGAGCGGCAATACCTTTGAAATCACTTTTGGACTCAGTAAGTGAATTCGTACTCCAGTCGCACTATTACGTTCTCTTTCAGGCAAATACCCTTAGGAAAGGTATGAACCCCCTTATCCTCCCAGCTATGGGTTAATAGTACCACTACTGTTCTGTTAGGCGAATAGCTTTGGCATTAAAAAAACAACAAAGGTTAATATGCCATTAAACAAAGAAACCAAACCAAACTTTTGGACTCATCAAACTATGTTTGTATTCTCTGCATTGTCCTCTGATTGACATCCAAAAACCTCTAAAATCTCTTAGTCGGATATTCCGTTGTGAATTCGAGCAGTACAGCGTGAATTTCTGGGGCAGTGAATAGACGTTATGGTACTTATTTTGTCACACCACTGTTCAACTGACTTTAGTTTTCTTCACAGTTGATAAAAGTAGAAACAAAGAAAACGCAAGTGAGTAAATAATAGTTTAAGTTGGTGACAATTTAACCATCGTATCCTGGGTATATAAAGAATGATTGTTAAACCCCGGTAAAACCAATTAATTCAAATACTGATTGGGACAACTACTCTCTCTTTCCAGGTTCGACTCAATTTTTGTATTCTTCTTTAATTCTTAACAATTTTTGTATTCTTTAAGCATAAACATATATATTTTTATCATTAAGAGTTTTCGGACTATTGTCTTCATATTTATTGTTATTTCCACAACTTTTCAGCCGATATGTCCTCCGGCCTTCTTCAGGTGTTTGTCGAACTCGGGAACCTTCACGGAACTTCGAACTACGTCCTTTGTTGAATCCACGGGGATCACCTGTTCTGAATCTGTTAGCTATAATCGGGTACAAGTGTTAAGTATCCCTATATTGTTATCCGATTTCGATAAACACCTGAAGAAGGCCGGAGGACATATCAGCTGAAACGTTGTGGAAATGACAATAAACATGAAGACAATAGTCCGAAAACCCTTAATGATAAAAATCAAGCTTCGTCTCAGAAATTTAGATAACTAAACACACACACACACACACACACACACACATATATATATATATATATATATATATAAAGAGATTAATAAAATCATTGGTAAAAAGAGGAGGAACTATTCTAAAATAATAAAATAGCTATTTTATTACTTTAGAATAGATCGCCCTCTTTTTACCAATGATTTTATTAATCTCTTTATATCAATTCGCATGTACCAAAAATATAATTTTATATACATATATATATATATATATATATATATATATATATATATATATATATATATATTTACAGAATTACATTTAAAAGCAAGCGCCATAATCTCCAACAGCAAAGACGTTCTTACACAGTAGTAATTTGCTAAAACAAAAGTTACATCACTTTTGTAACAGATTCTCCCCTGATGATGGCCCAAAGTCGGGCAGAAAGTGCTAGGGATACATACAACTATGGACAATACCTTAATCAGTTCCCCCCGAATACGATAAAAGTAATACGGGAATTCGAACGGATCCAAAAGAAAATATATAGGCATAAAATGTCTATTATGTTCAATGAAATTTGCATTAACGAAGAAATGCTGCCAAAATATATATATATATATATATATATATATAAGGCATTTATATATATATATATACATATATATATATATATATAGAGAGAGAGAGAGAGAGAAAGAGAAATAGAG
Source organism: Sepioteuthis lessoniana (assembly GCA_963585895.1). Lineage (NCBI taxonomy): Eukaryota > Metazoa > Mollusca > Cephalopoda > Myopsida > Loliginidae > Sepioteuthis > Sepioteuthis lessoniana. The sequence goes on from OY757942.1 coordinate 29,252,602, forward strand.
AAAGAGAATGTCTCATCAATAGTTTTTTCTCTTTTTTGTAAAGGGTGTAGATTCAATGTGGGCTTTTAAGTCAATATAACTATAATGTGTTGTTTAATCCTGTTATCGGCAGTCGATAGGTATCAAACCCCCCTTTGCGAAACACGTTGAGGGATGGTTGATTGCTTTCTTGATTAGGTGTTTTATTGGCTCTATGTCAACAATTGTAGGGTTATGTAATATTGAAGTTGATTTTTCTTTTATACAAGCAACTATTTTCTATCCAGTAACTAATATTTATCATCAATAAACAATTATAAATTCAAGTAATTATTCTAAATACAAATAATCTACACACAGCTATTTAGTTTGGCTTCTTTTTTTAACGGCATTTCACTCTTCGCGGGTTATTTAATGCGAAATCCATCCTTGTAGAAAAATAGTAGTGGTACTATTAACCCCTACCTAGTGGGATAAGGTTGTTCACGCCTTTCGAAATCGCTTACTACGATGTTGCAGTCCAACACGCAGACCACAACCCTACGGAAACTCCTCAACTCACAGTTGTATTTATTTCTAATTATTTATGCATAAATACATGGTTTCAAGTAAATATTCTTATCTAATGATGGCCCTTTATTTTTTTACAGTTATGTGATCATGTATTTCTATCTAACGCGAATCGTTAGCACACAGTTATATGATTCAAAGTATTCTTATCAAATATCGATAATTTGTATATAATCACATTTTTAGAGAATTTCAAGCACATAAAAGGTCACAAATTATTACTACTACTACTACTACTACTACTACTAATTTATCGGAAGTTTTAACTTCGAGTAACTAATAAAATTAATTTGAACAGTTTTATAATTTAAAGAAACTATTATCTAATACAAATATTTTCTTAATGTTTATATTTGTATTTGACCTTTAGACGGAAAACTAACTGGTACAACCACCTCGAGTCAGAGAGGAACTGGGAGATATGGTAATGATGCTGGAGCCTAAACATAGGGTCCTTAAAATTCCCTTTGCCTACGTGGTCCGCTTGGTGGACGAGTGGTCTGAAACACAGTCTAACGTAAAGAAACTGTCTGCTAGACACGTAGGACGCTCGAAGCCGGGATCGAACCCATCCAACTTTACATTAGACTAAGTCTCAGGCCGCTCGGCCAACAAGCGTACCACGTTTGGCTAAGGGAATTTTTAAGGTATTATGTAGCCGTTTGTTTACATTTTCATACCCTATCGGCTACCACACACACACACACACACATATATATATATATATATATATATATATATTTGGCATATATATATATATATATATATATATATTGCCTGTCTGAACATTTTTTATGCAAATTGGATTAACCTCTAAAAGTTCTGCTCCAACATTTGTCAAATTTAAACTCCCATGTTTCCATTTTTGTAAAAGTTTTAAGCAAATTTTCCGCCCAAAAAGTTAATAAACAAGTTTGTTCAATTTTAGAATAATTGAATTACTTATATGATTGTCGTATAAAATGTAGTTAGTTTTTATGATATTTGGAATTTACAAAAATGTAATGTCTGAAGGTAATACGTAGATTAAACTAATACTAGTATAGGATCTCTGACATATAAATAAAAAACTATTTTTCGTTTGCCCATAATATATGTTGAAAATCGATGAACGGAAACCAACGAAAACCTCTTGAAAAACAGAAAATAAAGTTATACTGTGAGGGAATGTTTTCTTTGGAAATATATCAACTTTGCTGATATCATAAAACGAAAAAAAAAAGGCTTTTGAAAATATAATAAAGTTGAAATTGAAGGAAAGGAAAAGGTTTTTATCATTAAGAGTTTTCGGACTATTGTCTTCATCTTTATTGTTATTTCCACAACGTTTCGGCTGATATGTCCAACGGCTCTCTTCAGGTGTTTGTCAAACTCGGGAACCTTCACGGAACTTCGAACTACGTCCTTTATTGAATCCACGGGGATCGCCTGCTCTGATTCCGTTAGCCATAAACGGGTATACAACGGTATATGGAAGGAAAAGGGAAACCATCTGCCCTTATGGAATGAAGTTGAAATAATTGATACGGCTGAACATTGGAGGATTAGACGCCTTAAGGAATCAGCACATATGTTGGGCTACGATGACCTGCTGAATAGACCAAGTATAGATTTGAATACAATATGGGAACCAGTAATTAAAAAGGCTAGATGAAAAAAAGTGAGCTCAGGTAAAAAATTTGAATATGAACACAGGTAAAAAATAATACAGAATAGTAGTAATCGTTGTCAAGTATAAACATTGAGTTTATAAGTCCCAAAAATTCACTCGGCAGGACACATAGCGTAACGGTTATAGGCGTTGGTTCCCTACATTTCTAAGGAGACAATCATCTGGAGGTTGCAGGTTCAATACTGATTGCAGACAAGTAACTATACAGGAATACTTAACACTTGTACCCGGTTATGGCGAACGGAATCAGAACAGGTGATCCCCGTAGATTCAATTAAGGACGTAGTTAGAAGTTCCGTGAAGGTTCCCAAGTT
>OY757942.1:29260136-29350136 GCA_963585895.1 Sepioteuthis lessoniana
AAAAAAAGTCTGGAAACTTATTGAATGAACTACGTACATGTATCAAGTTATATTTAGAGTGTTTCAGTATACATGGGACCCATGTGGCAGCTAATAACTCGACTAATAATAATATTGTGTTATTTTTTGTTTCAGATTAAAAAATAGTATACTATAACAACTATTAATCCTCATATCACAAAGCCGTCCACAAAAGAGGAAAAAATGCTTTGTATCATCACTTATTTCGAAACAAGATCCCTCTAAAGTATCTCAAAACATTTGCAACCCATTGTTATGATTATGGTTTATTATATTTACCAACCTCTCTGCTCGGGCAGGATATGACACAAGGTCAATTTTTTTAGTGGAGTTTAACAGGTTTGAATTCAGAGTTTTCCTTCTCCTAGACTAGTTGCCTCACCAAGGCTGAAGAACTAGTCTGTCCTACTATTTACCCATAGCTGGAGGGAGAATAATTGGATTCATACCTTTCCCAAGCGTATTAGTGCTATGTGAAATGCTATCAGTCTCGAGTCGCCGTGTCCATTTCCTACGACAATAACCATTACACCACGGGCATTGTTATGATTATGGTTTATTACTGAGACAAGAAACTCAAAAAAAAGATCGCATGTCCTGGAAGCTGATATAATCAGACATAGTTTAATGTTATACGATGGACACTTTTTTACGGTGGGTGGTCATACTCCTGTACATTCTAAGCCTCACCATTGGAGTTGTTTGTAGAGTTATTAATCAGCCTTGTTGGGGAAAAATGATCTGTAATGTCCGGCCTGTGGTAGAGGTGCCGTTCTCTCGCTAATTTAAAGTATCATCTTAGAGTGCATAGAGATTCTTATAGAAGCAGAGTCACAGAAAGAAGTTGAGCTCAAAATCGCTCTAACAGCAAGCATATACCCTATGTAGATAGATTAATAGATATTTCATTGACACCTAGTTTTTATTTTTATTAATCAGGAAAAATTGCCGGAAATTGATTACTTTTAGGTGACACTGTTTTTTTCTATACATATGTATATTTTATAAATATATATATATATATATATGTATACACACAAATTCAAACATACACACACACACGCACACACACACACACACACACACACACACACACACACACACATATATATCTATGTATATTTATATATATATATATATTGGAAAACTGGAAATAAATCCGTGACTATGAAACAGTAGTCAGCAATCGCAATTTAATTTCTTCTTTATCACTATTTATCCAAAACAAGGTGGCCTTGAACCAAACATGCCTACGCTCAGTACATAAGTCCATAGCTGTTTATTTTTTTATTTTGTTGACATGTTCATTATTTGGGAACTTTTTTGCAAAAGGGTTTTTCTTTATATTTTCTTTTGGTTACTTTTCATTCGGCAAATACAATAAGCAAAATATCTATCAGCGGTGATAAGAAAAACCAATCTTCATTTTTTATTAGCACTCATATTTTATGCAAGATTTCGCCATTCTTCTTTGTAAAGAAAGTCATATATCTTGGTAGGCGCGTTGCTACAGTGTGAAGAAAGCCGTCGAGAATGTATTGCCTCGAAACCAACTTTTGGTAAATGGAATTCGTCAAGGGTTGGAGAATGGTTTCTTGTTTAAGGTGCGGATTTGTTGGCAGGCTATTTTATTTCTCGATTTTCGGGATTATGAAGAATACATAGGAATTCTGAGAGTGTAAAAGATTTTGGAAGATCATTTCTACACTGTGGTAGGTCTTCTTTTTTTTTTTTTCAAGTGTCAAATTTAATTCAATACAAACGGTAAGTACCCTTGCAATGTTATGTCTCGCATGTGTTGGCATGTTGGAGAAAATGACGTTTCTATCTTTTTGCTTGTTTCATATTTCTTTCGCTCATTAATTTCTTATCTGTTTCTTTTATTTATATTGTAATATATATTCACTTGCTGAAGTACCCCTCTACGCCGATTAAGAGGGTAAAACTTGAATCGCAGCTGGTTTTAGCGTGATGCTCTCGTTCAAAACAGTAATTGTTACTCGAAAGGATAAATACCCAAAATAAAGAGGATTTACCATGTATATTTCTTATATTATCTGATGAAATGAATAGTGTTCTTCTAGAAATTCCACGGATGTTTCTAGAGAAATATTCGAAGTGAGTTACAGCTTAAATAACTAACTATAAACCTAATTTATGAGACTCTCTTTCCACGCACGAAATACGAGTGCTCACCAGTTTCGTTAACGATACTACCCATTAAAATTCTTACTCAGGATATCTTTATAGAAGGTAAAGCTTGCGTAAGACAAAGATTTTTGGATAAGCTAATGACAAAAGAATACCAAAACTCGAATGGCACAAGTTCTCCAAGCAAATTTCCTTACGGTTTTAAGTTTCCCCTTCAAAGCCAGTTGTACTACCGGGGCTAGAGAGTCCATTATGGCCTGCTATATTTCTGAGAGAAGAAAAAAAATGCATTCAGTTCACACACACACACACACACACACACACACACACACACACACACACAAACACACACTTATATATATATATATGCGTATGTGTGTGTGTGTGTGTGAGATTGAATTACCCCTAAATCTTATTAGGGTCAAAGTAAAGAGATGAATCATCGGACGAATTACATAGATTATCTTTGTCCAGTCGGCTTGAGCGGCAAAATTCACCGACTGCACCTCTGCAGAGGAGTAAGACGCCACTAACGAGTGTCCTGAAAATGACATTAAACAAATCTGACGGTGATGCTCCAGGATTGCTGGAGCTTTGGGGAATGTTCCTTTATTGTCATTACTCCCTGATCCACTCTTGCCCGAAGTGATAGCACCTGATAAGGTAGTGTCACTGGGTCAAATAGAACTAAACGGTGTACTTATGCTAAATGATTCGTTTGAAATTGAACTGTTTTAACACTTAACTATGGGTAAACAAAAAATTGTACTTATGCTAAACTGAATTTTTGAAACAGAACTGTTTATAGGTATAAAAATGGATTTGGCATTAAATAGCACACAATGGTTGATATGCCATAAAACCAAACCAAACCAAATCATACATATTTGATATACATGTATAAAGAGGATTTAGCATTAAATAAACAACAATGGTTGATATGCCATAAAACCCAAGCAAACCAAGTCATATATATTTAATATACATGTATAAAGAGGAGTTGACATTAAATAACCTACAATGGTTGATATGCCATAAAACCCTAGCAGACCAAATCATATATATTTAATATACATGTGTAAAGAGGATTTGGCATAACATAACTTACAATGGTTGATATACCATGAAACCAAGTCAAACCAAACAGATGATCTGTTTATAATAGTGAAGTCTTGTGTTAGACAAAATACAATTTTTGAATCAGTAGATAACAAAAGAATGGCATACCAGAGTGCCCCAGATTCTTCTGGACAATATTCCTCAGGTCTTGAATTCAGATTTTGTTTACCTTTCATAGAAATCAGTTTACCCAACTTTTTACGAAAAGGTGGAAGAAGAAAGGGGTTAATACCTTTATCAAGATCATAAGAGTCAAGTGAAATCACTTCATTCTTGATCTATATCTTTGTGTTGGGTGGCCGCAAATGTTTCTTAGCATTTTAAGAAGTGAACAACATTTGAACCAAGCGGGTAAATGATTTGTCTTTAAATTATTATGATTTGGGCTCTTGGAACTGACTTCAAAATAATTGTGAAATATATTATACATCAAATCGAATAAATCATAAATACAAAAATTTTTTTTCAGTAATGTTAAGTGACTTGTGCATGACCCAGAATATATTTGTGCGTATTTTTCCTAATTATTTTTGCCCAGTCGCCTGGGGCTGTTGAATTCACCGACTGCATCTCTACATACGGGTAAGACTCCCCCAACGCGTGACCCAGTCGGCTGGGGCTGCAGAATACACCGACTGCGTCTCTGCATAGAGGTAATACTGTCCCAACGAGTGTCTTGGATATGACACTTAAAAATTTGATGGTGAGGCTCCAGTTATGCTGGAGCTTTGGAGGAATGCAGAATACCCTTTTATTGCCATCGCTCCCAGGTCCACTCTGATCCGGAGTGGTAACACCTGATAGGGTCCTATCTATGGGTTCAATAGGACTAAATAGTGTACTTATGCTAAACTGAATTGTTTGAAATCGAACTGTTTATAAGTATAAAAATATCGGCTCACTGGGCTATTGGTTAGAGTGCTCGCCAATGGTCCGGGAGACCTGGGTTCAATACCAGGTCGAGTCATACCAAAGACTTTAAAAATAGTACTTGATACCTCCTTTCTTAAAACTCAGCAATATAAGGTACATATCAAGAGTAAAAAGGAGCAATCCAGGGAAAGGAGTAGCACCCTCCCCTACACATCGGTGTACTAGCGATTGAAAAGGAAGCCTTCTGGTCGCTCTCGACTAAAGGGAGACAACTTTACTTTACTTATATGTATAAAATGGATTTGGCATTAAATAACCTAAAATGTTTGATATGATATAAATCCAACCAACGAACCAACCTTGTTATTTTTTTCTTTATTTCACTAACTGAGATTTAAATAGTGCCGCAGCTGTCCTTCAACAAGGATGGCTTTAGCAAAAAAAAAGAAAACAGTGACGGTTGATATGCTTTTAGGACAAAGAAACTAAACCAAATTTAATATCAATACATGACCGTTGATTCGTAAATACATATTACTAGCTCGGAATAAAAGCTGTCTTATGTGTCACGTTTGAAAAACTTTTAAGTAAATTATTCCGGAAGCAAAGAAATATGGGATTCAGAAAATTAAAAAAAGAAACAAACAAACAAAAAAACAATCAAATAGGGCATTCATTGGAATTCGAATGTATAAGATATCTGTTTCATATATACGATAGTAGATTTAAAATTCAAATTATTGTGGAAGAAATATCTTATTCGGCTTACACTTATGCCAGGAAGGAATTTGGAGAATATATTTATCAAAATCAGTTTTAAAATTCTCAAAATTCAATAATCAAGCAACACCATATCTTATAATAAAATTTAAACAATGAAATTATTGGGTGAGTAAAATAGTAATTCCTGCGAATGGAATGACTGGGGGAGGGGCTCTCTATGATTGGATATACTAATCGCGTAATGAGGCCAGAAGTCTTGGCACAAAAATCCAAAATCTAGTCAGATATATTCCACCAGACGTTCCGTGAGACCAGAACGTTAAAAGCTCTGAGAAAGATACCAGATATCTTCTTCAGCGCTCCGGTAAGTCCCTCAAACTCAACTTTATACTCAGGGAGGACTGGATATTGTTATTAATTGTTTCACTTGTTGATTAATAAACTGCTAAAATTAAACGAAGCATTAAGTCATTCATTTATTGCTGTTAGCTTTAGAATAAACGCCATACAAACCCAATAATGTTAATAACTCAAACTATATAACACGATATAAACCATTGGTTTGTGATAAGGTTTATTTCAAAATAATGAAACAGTAATCATTAATTGTAGATTTTGTCATTACTTACTACATCAAACACAAACTAAAGAGCACCATTAAATTTTCAATGGTGCTAAACTTTGCTATATCAAATACAAATTGAATAGTTGCAGATGTCTTATCAAAAGAAAGATAAAAACAAAAATAAACTTGTTATTGTTATTTCAAAATTTGACCTTCACAATTTAATGACTCACAAAAAATTCCCTCTACACACACACACACACACACACACACACACATATATATATATATATATTTATATATATACATACATATATACGTGGTGAAATCAATAAGTTTCCAGACTTTTTTGTACAGGCATTTAAAATTGTCGTAGACTCTTGAAAATTCACTATGTTATTGCTATACATCTAATGAGATGACTGACCAATGTTTATGATTTCAGGTTCAAATGAATGCCTACAGCAGCAATTGGTGTGGTGCCAATAAAGCCTTCAAGATATGAGGACAGTTTTATGGGGGGGAATATATATATTGTGGTAACACCATACAATCATATATATATATATATATATATATATATATATATATATATATATATATATGATTGTATCGTGTTATCACAAAAATAGCAAAAAACAGAAATAAAATAGGGATTAATCCACAAATGTGGATTAGATTTTTTTAGATTTGTCTTACACTAAATTGATGTTGACCACTAACTTATCAGTTGTCATCATGTAATGGTCGCTGTTCAAAAGAGAATGGTATTTATCTATAAACTGCTGACTGGCGTCGCATGCCTATTCAAGAGGAGGTGAGAATTTCGATAGTTAGAATTCCATCTTCCTGTCTGAATGAAATCTTATTAATTGTTTTGGCTATTTGTTTACTTTATGCTTTCTATAATATTCTGAAATGAATTTAGCGTATTGGAGTTCAAAGTTACGTTTATTTGTTCCGATGATTTCTGAAAGCGCTTTGGTATGATAAATGACAGATAATGAATGTAGATAGCCTTTTTTTTTCTTTTTTTAATTTTGTGTTTTTTGTTGATTGAATAGTTTTCTTTTTGTTATAATTTCTTCTAAATAATCTGATGCACTCTGTGAATTAGGGACGACATTTTAAAATGTTTATTGGTTGGTTACTTTGAGGTATTTCAACCCATGTTGGATTATAAATGCCAAATCAGTTTTTTTTCTTTTTCAAGAAACAAATGTTAATAATAATGATAAACAATTATAACTTCAACTAATTAGAAATTATACTATATAGATAAGTATATGATTTCATGCTACTATTCAATTAGTATCATTTGTTTGATCACGATTATAGCTTTCAAGAATTTAAAGCAATTATATGGTTTCAATTAATATAAATCCTTTTTAAGCAATTACAGCTTCCGGTAATTATTCTTAATACAAATAATTTGCACTGTCATATGATTTCTAGCATTCCTATCAATTAACAATACTTTTGATCTGTTTGATCAATTAAATGAATTCTAACAAGTACTTACTTCCTCTCCGGGTCAAAATAGACTAGGGAGTAATTGTAACAAGAATGAAAACTCCATAACTAGAACCTCACCATTGGGTTTTCCTAGTTGGCTGGGGCTTCAGAATACACCAACTGCTACTCTGCAGAGGATAAGACCCCCTCCCAAAAGGACACTATACAATCTGATGGTAAGGTTCCAGTAACGCTGGAGCTTTGGGAAATGCCGAGTACCCCTTCATTGTCATTGCTCCCAGGTACACTTTGACCCAGAATGGTATCATCTGATAGGGTCCTGTTTACGGCTCAAATAGAACTAAACTATGTATTAATGCTAAACTGAACTACTTGAAATAGAATTGTTTTACATTTAAACTGCGTACTCATGCTAAACTGAATTGTTTGAAATGGAACTGTTTTTGTATGCTAAACTGATATATTTGAAATGAACTATTTTTGACATCTAAACTGTGCTTACTCTTAACTGAATTGTTTGAAATAGAAGCGTTTTGACATTTAACTGTGGGCAAACAAAAACTATACATACTAAACTGAATTGTTTGAATTAGATCAGTTTTACTAAACTGAATAGCTTGAAATAGAAATGTTTTTGACAATTAAACTGTGTACTCATGCTAAACTGCATTGTTTGAAATGGAACAGATTATTTGTATAAAAATGGATTTGCCATTAAATTACCAACAGAGGTCGATATGCCATAAAACCCAAACAAACAGATAAACAAACATCACCACTGTGTGCAGTTTATTGTCATACCAAGGACATACGTTTTCAAGAAAATCATTTCACTTTTTATATGATGATCAAAGGATTTAAGCTGAGGAATGTGTTTTCTCTGATTAGGATAAAAACGTGCCGGCAATGAAAGAAATCTCAATAACAAAGAAATACTTTGATGAGAATAAGAAGTGAAAAAAAGATTATTGAAAACTAATTAGAATGGTGTTATTTTAGTGATTGTATTTTGATAATTTTTTTTATTAAGTGTTTTACTAGGTGATAAAACTGCTTATTGAATAAGAACTTTTGTCTGCTTTATGGTGGGTGCTTTTGAATAGATTAAAAGAGAAAAAAAAAACGGAAAATTGACAGAGTAATAATGGATACATGAAGAATCTTCCATAGATAAATATGAGTATGTTAAGATAGATATCAATATATATTTGATAGGTATAAGTATAAATATATTTAGATGGTGTACTCTTATGGACCCCCACACATGGCCGTGCAAAAGCAGGACGGCCAGCACGAACATACATTCAGCAACTATGTGAGGATACGGGATGTTGTCCAGAAGACCTGCCTGAGGCGATGGACGAAAGGGAAAAGTGGCGAGAGAGGGTCTGGGATATCCGTTCTACCAGCACGACATGATGATGATGATGATATTTAGATAGAGATAAAAATATACTAAATCATATATATATATAGACACACACACACACACACACACACACACACACACACACACACGCACACACATAAATTTATCATTAAGCAGATAGATATAAATATAATTAGATATAAATATAATTTACAGTACTAATGAAAGCATTATAAACTTTTTCTTTTACTCATAGACCCCCACCTCTCTCCCATTTTACCTCTCACTTTTTTTTCCTTTTTTCTGTTCTTGCATTTAAGCAGATGATAAACGTCTCTTGGGTAGTATTATCAAGAGCCTCTCTCTCTCTCTCTTTCTCTCTCTCTCTCTCTCTCTCTCTCTCTCTCTCTCTCATTATTTCTTTCATATGAAATTTGATTAATTTTTGTCTCTGCTTTATAGCTTGTTAGTTTCCTGACCTTTTTTTTTCACACATTCAAAACATAATTGTCCATCTAATGTGACGACAGGGCACAAATTTCAGATACATGCGGGGGTGTCCTCGTGGTGAAATGGTTAAAGCGATGGACTGCGAAATCGTAGTAAGCGATTTCGTACTCTCGTTGCACTATTACGTTCACTTTCAGACAAATACCCTTGAGAAAGGTACTATTTACCAACCCCTCCGTTCGGGCAGGATATGACACAAGGTCAGTTTTTAAGACGAGAAAGGTATGGACCCCTTTATCCTCTCAGCTATGGGTTAAATAGTACCTCTACTGTTCTTCTCGGAGAATGGCTTTGACATTAAATAACCTACAAAGGTTGATATGCTATTAAACAAAGAAACCAAACCAATCAAATATATGCGTTCATGCTTTTTTTTTATCATGGATATAACAGAAAGTAAACACCATCAACATCATCTCGAAGTTTTGTCGATTACGCAGAGTTTCCTGACTCTTTCTCTTTCTCTCTCTCTCTCTCTCTCTACATATTTCCCCATCATCAATTGCTCCGGGTAGGTCCTCTAGACTGTATCCAATGTTCGCACAGAACTGATATATGTAAATCCTTGCTAATCGGCCAAATCTGGTGAGTCCTTGTGTAGGAGTCTGTAATAGAACGTTGCTGAAGAGTTCGTCCTTATGTCTTGTTCGAGTTAATTGCATGGATTGTGATATAGGAGATAATTGGTCGTACAGCTGCTGTTTCGTGGGGCGCTGGTTCCAGGATTCGCTCAAAACAGCATGCAACATTCTGATATAGTTTTAATCAAGCTTTTTCTTTCTGTGTTTCGCTAGTATCCACGTAGTGCATGCATATACTGACTCAGGATCAGATTGGAAGAAATCCGTTTCTATTTTATCAGGGTGATAACATTTCCGTATGATCTATAACATAACGTTAGCAGTCCTCGACTTTGCTATGCGTATGTTGATATTACTTTCAGTAGATGAGATATTGTTGCCGTGGTATATGAACTGCTCTACTGATTTCAAAGGCTTGCCACTTGTTTAAAATTCATGAACTCTGTTTCGTTCAATTGTCAGTCATAAAAATTCAACATAGTTATAATAGGTAAATGGTTAGTATTATTTAGCGATACTTGAAACCACTTAAATGCGTACAAAAATAATTAATATCATTTTGAAACTAGTGGACAAGTTCACAAACCAGGGAAGCAGTGGTAATTTACTAAGAATGACATCACCACGGGGCTAGCAAAGGCATGGACAGCTACCGATAGGCTATCGGTCATTTGGAAGTCAGACCAGACCGATAAAATAAAACGCAGTTTTTTCCAAGCAGCGGTTGTACGGATGCTGCTGTATGGATGCACTTCATGGACAGTAACTAAACCTATGGAGAAAAGCTTACAAGCAATTACACAAGAATGGTGCAAGCAAAACTGAACAAGTCCTGTAGGTAACATCTCACAAAAAAAACAGCTGTACAGCCACCTAACACCCATCACGAAAACTTTCCAAGTTAGACGAACCAGATATGCGAGACACTGCAGGAGAAATAAGGATGAGCTCATAAGCGATATACTCCTGTGGCCCCCTTCACATCGACAAGCAAAGGCTGGACGACCAGTTAGAACACAATATACAACAGCTCTGTGCCGATACAAGTTATAGCCTCGAAGACCTCACAGGAGCAATGGATGATAGAAGCGGGTGGCGAGAGAGGATCAGGGAGATCCGGGCCGGCAGCGTGACATGATGATGATGATGATGATGGTGAGATAGCAATACTTGAAACCGCGTCCTGACTATGACACTTAACTGTATCTCTTGGTGAGGCTTCAGTCCTGGAGCTTGATGAATGTGGTGTACCATTTCAATAATGGCTGCCTAAGAGCGATAATTGGTCAACTTTCTGTCTTACTGAGATAGTCATTTTGAGAAAAATAATGACGTTCAAGTTTTACAGGTGATTTTACTTTACTAGGCATCTTTCTAATTAAAGACGGTAAAATAACTAGTTACAATACAAATATCGTAAATTAAGTGCATATAATATATGATAATATGATATATATAAAACTGCCTGAACTAATGCAGGTTTTAGCCCTTGTGTAATTCCCCAAATTACGGAAGATGTTTCATCTACAACCAGATTTAAAGGGACAATTCTAATCTGTAAAAATAAACACGTTAACACAGCTTCGTTGCATCGAGGCTATCTATCACGCACGCATGTGCACTCTGTTCTTTTGTGTATTGTGGGAATTTTCTTTGATTGACTCGCCAACAAAGGAATTGCAAAATTATCCCACACCTTAAGGCTCACCTTAGCTTTATTTTAACAATTTAGTAATGAACTAATATTGAACTCTGGAACTACACACCACGCAAATAGCACGTGATCTGAACAATGCCTAATTGTTGCAACGCTTACAAAAAAGCGAATAACAACAACTACAACAAAAACGGCAACAACAACAACAAAAATAATAATAATAATAATAATGAGAAGAAGAAGAAGAAGAAGAAGAAGAAGAAGAAGAAGAAGAAGAAGAAGAAGAAGAAGAATTGTTCTGAGAAAAAAAATGAAGAGCTAAAGAAAAACGACAACTTAAAATACAAAGAAATTGTCTAATATTGAACTTAACTAACTGAGCTGGAGAGCGATATCCCTTATTCGTTTTCTTTGTAACACAATTATTTTTTTTTCATTTTCTTTTTCTAATTTCATATTTATATTTCTTTCTTTTCTTTTCTTTTTTTTTTTGTCAAACAAATTTACTCATTTGCAGAAATCTATCTGAAAGAAATCTCATAACTAAAATAAATGAAAACGTAAATAGTTTTACATTTGATAATGTTTTCGTGTAATCATCACGAGTTGAATAACTCTAAATCTGTTCGATTTTTTAATCTATTTTTTTCTCATTCGATATTTTTCTTAATGCTACCTAAGAGAAATACTCGCCCTGTTTGAGTGGTTTAGAATACGATGACTGTGTCTCTTGCAGACAGGTATTAAAGCCCAGTTAAAATGGAGTATCGTGGTTTGGTTGGGTGTTATGGCATATCAACTCTTGTGAGTTATTTAATGCCAAATCCAAACCACACACACACACACAAGTATTTGATTGCAAGCGAATGGGAACATTTTTAAACGAACCAGAAATCATTTGTTTGCACACAGCTAAATGCTTTGGCGCATTGATAACTGACAAATTAATCACTTGTTTGCACACGCATAAAAAGTTGAATATCGCCAACACAGATATTTCTACAAAATTTCAAGTATTGCAAACACTAATAATACTTTTTGATATTAATCATTTGCTTGCACACAGTTAAATAGTTTCAAGTATTGTTATTTATCATTTTTAATTCTATTTATCACATAGTAAATGTGTTATATAATCATATGCAGATTCATATCTAGATATACACACAGCATCATAACGACACGATAAATAAACAGACGAACGAAGATTCTTTATAAAAATATGTACCTCTCACTTTATTGTAAGGGTTCGAAAAGGTTATTCAAGGTTTTTACTGTGAGAGGGAGTTGGAGACCGAACAGAAACTGCAATATTTTGACCTCACTCTTATGGCCGTCAGCGTTGTGTCTTTCGCGTTCTCCTGATGCTCAACTGGAGGTCCTGGGGCCCACTCTGCTGGATGATGGCTTTCTTTACTGCATCTTATCAGCAACTTCTCTGGACCCCAACTCAATCGGGGGCTCCGAGCCCCTTCGGCCTGGTGTGGCTTTCCCCACCACATCTCGTCTATAACTCCGTCCGATCTCTAACTGCAACTTCTGTCTTGACTGAGTTATATAATAGTCCAACGTCCACTCAGTCACCTACTCGATTTTTGGAATCGCATGTTGGATCGTCATCAAGCGGAAATAACTGTCATGCAGTTCACAGGTCACTCTCTTCTTGTGCATCAGTCTATGAGTGTACCATGGGAATTTTTTTACCTCGTCCCATTTCATCAGCCAATTTCCGCCCACGCGATTTCCTCTCATAACTGCCATCAGAATGTGTCACCTCTTTCCAGTGCAGCACCTTGGAATGGCATTTTTGGCCGGGTCGAAGGTCAAAATACAACAAATGATTAAACTATTCTATTTGATCGAGAGATGTGATTCCAATGGGTACTGTCACACCAGTTCAAAATGAATCTGAGAGAAATGGAAGACCATACCTAGTGATAATTAAAGAGAGAGAGGGGGGAGAGAGAGAAAAGTCACCGTATAGTAGATTTTGTCGTCAAAAAACTAAAAGATAGGCAAGTATATAGATCTTACCGAAGAACTTAGAAAACTGTGGAACACAAGGGTGATGAGAACCCTTGGGACTGTCTTCAAAGGTTTGGAAAGGGGATTGGAAGAGATGGAAATCAGAGTACGAATCAACACCACCTTGAGAACTGCATTGTTGAGATCGACCCGAATACTGAAAAGAGTCAAAGAAACGTGATGAGACTTGTTGTCACTTGGACTCAAGTGAAAGACCATCAGTGAACGCTGGCCAAAAAAAATTCGGAAGGGGTAAACAACATCTCACACCAGAAAACCTCGACCTGGTTAAGAAAAGGAAACTTTAAGAGAGAAACGGAATCCCTCCTAATAGCAGCACAGGACAACGCCATAAGAACCAATCATATCAAAGCGATAAGACGCAACAAAACAGTAAATGTAGGTTATGTGGTGATAGAGATGAAACCATCAATCACATAATAAGCGAATGCTGCAAATTAGCACAGAAGGAGTATAAGACGAGACACGACTGGATCAGCAAGGTGATCCACTGGGAAATGTGCAGGAAATTTCAATTCGACCATACAAACAAATGGTATATGCACAACCCAGCACCTGTCCTAGAAAATGACTCGCATAAACTCCTATGGGACTTTAACGTACAAACGGATCACCTAATCCCGACCAGAAGACCATCAATTTGCAAAATTGTGGACTTTGCTGTCCCGGCGGACCACAGAATAAATCTGAACGAAAGTGAAAAGAAGGATAAGTACCTCAACCTTGCTAGAGAATTGAAAAAGCTGGGGAACATGAAAGTAACGATTGTGCCAATTGTGATTGGTGCGTTAGGCACAATAACTAAAGGTTTATTAAAAGGCCTGGAGGACTTGGAAGTTGGCGGACGGGTAGAGACTATATAAACGACAGCATTGCTAAGAACGGCCAGAATCCTGAGACGAGTCCTAGAGACTTGAGGAGACTTGCTGTCACTCAAACTCCAGTGAAAAGCCATCAGCTAACACTGATGTGAAAAACTCTAAAGGAGTAAATAATAATAATAAGTGAAGGCAGCAAACTGACGCAATAAGAGTATAAGACTAGATCCGACTGGGTGGGGAAGGTAATCCGCTTGTGAAAGAAATTGAAATTTGAACTTGCTTCAAAATGTTATATATACAAAAAGAATCCGCCCTAAGGAATGAAACACACAAAATTCTCTGGGATTTTGAAATACAAATAAATCCACCAATCCCGGCTCAGATCAGACCAAGTGATCATTGCCAAAATAAAAATAAAAAAACCTGCAGAATAGTATACATTGTTGCCTGGGTAGACAACAGAGAGAACCAAAAAAAAAAAACCGAAAAGAGAGGCAAGTATTTAGACCTTGCTAGAGAACGAAAAAAGCTCTGGAACATGAAAGTGACGGTGATGGAACGATAACCAAAGCTTGGTCATGGGTTGGAGGATGAACAGATACCATCCAAACTGCAGAAATGCTAAGATTGGCTTAAATACCGAGAAGAGTCCAGGAGACTGAAGAAGATTTGCTCTCATTTAGATTCCATGAAAGTCATTCAAGGTGGGAAAAACTCGCAAGAAGTACAGTTAACGCTGATGTGAAAAACTCTAAAAGAGTATATCATAATAATGAATTTAAAAACATGTGGCACCTTAAAACTATCAAGGTGCTAGCAATCGTGAGCGCCCTGGGTATAATCAAGAAGGAACAGAGAGACACGTTAACAAGATACCTGGCAGTCTCTTCTTATATGAAGTACCAAAAAATGCACTTTGCAGAACTACTTATCTCCTTGAGAGAGAACTACCAAAATGATTAGAAAAATGACACTCACAAGTGGCAGCAATATGTATATATATATATAATCATTACTTTCCCTTACAATGGGGCTTTGGGTAAGAAATCGAAAGTTTTTTATGCACTTTCTTTTTTTTTTGCAGTCACTCCCGAGTCGTTTTGATCCTTTGATACACTGATAAAATCTTAAAAGATTTTTTTTTTGTTGGGAGAGCATTATTTTAATGTTTGGGCTTGGAGAGTTAATGATTTCTAATTCAGCTCCTTCAGTTTAATGAACAAACACCAGTTATAGTACAGTACATTCTAATTCTGGTCATTTATTTCCATCCGAATCTGTTAAAGGGCTATTTGAGACTATAGTAACTGATTTCGGTACGGAAATTGTTGTTCACTTCCCCAACACGAGCGAGGTTACGTAGAGAAACAATATTTTCTTTTCCATTTGATTAACTAACAAGAGCGTCTGAACCAGTTCAACTTTCGTAAAGTAGACTCCTACTCGTTGTTCTGAACGTAGTTTTTCATTAGCACTTTTCCAGAAGTTATCAACCACGAAGAAACACCTTCTTGTATAAGAAAACCACTGATCATGGGGAGTACAATTCGTGGCTGTCCATAGGAAGGAACGAACCAAGAGGAAGGCGAACGGTTTTCAGTTGATGCACAAGTAAGCCTCTCGATTTAAACCCTAATTTGATCGTCCTTTATAGGGTTCCGTTCAACTTCTCCACTTGACCGTTTTCCTGTGGGTTGTACACAATATAGAACAAATCAAGAAGAAAATGAACAGTTTCCCATTGATGCACAGGTAAACCTCTCGATTTAAAGGCTAATTTGATTGTCCTCCACATAGTTCCATTCAGTTTTTCCACTTGACAGTTTACCTGTGTTGCCCAGTCGGCTGGGGCTGTAGAATACACTGACTGCTTCTCTGCAGAGGGGTAAGACCCCCTCTCCCGAGTGTTCTAGATATGACAGTGAACAATTTGATGGTGTGGTTCCAGTGATGCTGGAGCTTTGGGAATGGGGAGTACCGTTTTATTGCCATCGCTCCCTGGCCCACTTTGGCCCGGAGTGGAAGCACCTGATATGACCCTATCAATGGGATAAATAGAATCAAACTGCATACTTATGCTAAACTGAATTGTTTAAATTACAACTGTTTGACTATACTGAATTGCTTGAAAGAGAAATGTTTTTTTACAATTAAACTGCGTACTTATGTTAAATTGAAATGTTTAAGATAGAACTATTTTAACAGTTAACTGTGATCATTTAACTATGATCTATACTTATACTAAACTGAATTGTTTGAATTAAAACTGTTTGACTAAAGTGAATAGCTTGAAATAGAAATTAAACTGTGTACTTAGTTCTGTTTCAAGCAGTTCAGTTTAGCATATTTTGACATCGAAATTACGTACTTATGCTGAACTAAGTTGTTTGATTTAGAACTGTTTGACTAAATCGAATAGCTTGAAATAGAAATGTTTTAATAATTAAACTGCGTAATCATACCAAAGGGAATTGTTTGAAATAGATCAGACAAGTTGCGTAAAAATTTATTCGGCCTTAAACAATCTACAAAGGTTGATATGCCATAAAACCAAACCAACCTATCTATGGGTAAAATAGAATTTAACTGCATACTTTTTGAGTCATTCTCTTTACTTTCTCAATTGTCTTAGGTAAATTTCTTGACCTGATAAGGTTCATCATTCTTGATACTCAAGGATATGACAAAGACGAACATGTATCTTTTAGGGTTGACATTTTAAAGGGAAGAACCATAGATTCTAGTTAAAGCATCCAAGAATGCGTTTCTGATACCCGGTCGATATTTGATACCATATTACAAATATGTCGTGTCGAGTTCAATTCGCCAGCGATGAATTTTATCTTGGAACTTTATGACGATCGAAAATTTAAGATAGAGTTTTGTGGTCAGTAACAAGAATA
This sequence comes from Sepioteuthis lessoniana, assembly GCA_963585895.1. Lineage (NCBI taxonomy): Eukaryota > Metazoa > Mollusca > Cephalopoda > Myopsida > Loliginidae > Sepioteuthis > Sepioteuthis lessoniana. Next base: position 29,276,952 of record OY757942.1, read on the forward strand.
AACTATTTGTCTTTCAGTTAATGATTACTCAAATTATCACCTCTCTCTCCATTGGGTATTGTTTCGTTCAGAGGAGTTTAGAGTTCTGGACCAGAATGCAAAAGGGCTGCTTCCTTGATTTAGCGTCACAGCTCAGTTCACGTGTTAAGCATCAGTTTCAATTTCAAGGATTTTTCTTTGTCTGCCATGTGTACTGCAGCTTTTTCTAATTCCCTTTTCAAATATATAAAAGATTTTTTTGTCTTAGCAGGTAAGAGGAATGTAGCGTTCTTATTTAGCTCATTAATTTTTTGTTAATATTTTTGTATTCAATGACTGTAGAACGCAAATATTCCGACTATTCTCCTCTGAGCTTTTATATTGATTGTTGGAGAAAGTTCTTGCAGAAATCCCTCTCCGGTCTAATGAAATAATTGTCTTTGGAAAGAAACATTATCTTGTGTCGAGATGTAGTAACAGTGTGTGACTGCAAGCTACTACCTTTACTTGAGGCGATAGTGCTTTATAGCTGTATCTCGTTTATATACGATTCTACAGGTTCCTTTATTTACCCCATAACCAATAAGTTTTATTTTCGTTACCCTTTATATCTTTACTCTCATTTAAGATGAGTCATAACTTTTCAGCTAGTTCTTTGCTTCTTTTCAAGTTTGTGTCTTTTAAACTCCTATGGACCTCCGCATATGACCAAGCAAAAGCAGGACCACCAGCTCGAACATACATACAGCAGCTATGTGAGGATACGGGATGTAACCCTGAAGACCTGCCAAAAGCGATGAATGATAGGGAGAAATGGCGAGAGAGGGTCAGGGATATCCGTTCTGGCGGCACGACTTGATGATGATGATGATGATTAATACCACTGACGGTCTCTATATATCTATATATAGGCGAATTTTCCCTTCTTTTTCGATCATTTCATCCATTCATTTTTTGAAACCCGGCTACTCCAGTAGTGATCCCAAATGTCATCTTTTTTAAAATTATGCAATTTATCAGCAGCTTCAAAAGCCGAGAAAGAGTAATCTTTTTTACGATTCTCAGTTTTTACGTCTGGTTTTGAATGAAAACTATCCTTTACTATTTTCGAAACCATCTTCGTAATTTTAGGTAGAGGATAGTCATCTTTTGAAGTAAAACGATTTATAGTCAGTGGATAATCTTCGACTAACCCTTTTTCTCTCATTTTTTGTCTTTTTTCCACAACTTGTGCTCTTTGTATAGATCTACTATGTTCAATGATATCTAAATTCAACTGACTTTTTTACTTCGTTCCTTATAAATGCTTCATCTTATTAAGACTATGTTCCTGTAAACTGTTAGGCGATAAATTTTCACATAGAAGACGTGAAGTCGTCATGCTAGCCAGTCCAAACAGTTTTAGAGGTGGTCTGTTGTTTGCATATAGAATTTTTACATTTTGTGCCGGTCCTAAGAGTTTTGTCCGAGGATCTCATCAGCTAATAAATTGACCATTAAGGATAAATTAAGTATTTTGTAAGTTTCGGTTCCCCTGAAAGATTAGCTTTACATTTCCTTACTGTTTTCAATAATAATTCAGAAGTAATCATGCTGATGGTAAATTTTGTAGGCTTAAAGTCTAATTTCACAGCCTGAGCTACATTATTGACAATAAAACTATGACGACTTCCTGAATCGACGAGGGCGGTAAAGTTTTTTCGTTTACGAAGCATTTTATTGGGCTTTAAAAACTAACCCAGCAGTTACTGTAACAATGATTCGAAACGAAGATAAGACATTAATTTTCAAACGACTGACGTTCAGCGAAATGACCATTTTTGCAATTGGATCAATTTGTTCCTCGATCCAGACACTTATTCTAAAGGTCTCAAGGGCTTCCGCAGAAAAAAAATTATTTTCTTTAAACTGGACTTAGCAACAGCACATGTTGAAGAGTCGGTTTTTTTTCTCTCTTTTCTTTTTGATTTTCTTCTTGCTTAGAAGTTAAGACGTTTGTCTGGGGTTCCGATACAGACGCTGCTTGATAATATGTTTGGGTATCAGCAAAATAGGCTTCAGAGTTTAGGATTATCCTTTCCTCAGTTCTTGCTTGTTTTCAAGCTTTTGTGAGCGAGCGTTTTGTTTTCAGAGAAGTCTCTGTCGATTAAAAAGCTCGGATAACCCAGAAATAAAGGCATCTGTATATCTGAATTTACAGTCCTTCACCAGAACGTACAATACTTGAAAATATTGATCAGAGGTTTCTCCAGCCTGTTGAGTTATGGTTTCAAGTACATGTTTGGCGTATATTTCACTTTATTCTTGGAGGAAAGCTCTCTTCAGAAAGTTTATAGCTTCTTCAAAGTCTTTCCATTTGCTTCATCGCAGAAATTTAGACAAATAATAAAAAACAGATCGATTTTCCCCATAGTTAGAAACCTATCAGGTTCAGCCCAGTCGGCTGGGGCTGTAGAATACATCGAATGCACCTCTACAGATGGGTAAGACCCCCCTCCCACAAAGAGTGTCCTAGACATGACACTAAAGAATATGATCGTGAGTTTCCAGCCCCGGAGCTTTGGGAGATGCAGAGTACTGATTCATTGCCATTGCTTCCAGGGCAACTCTGACCCGGAGTGGTAGCACCTTGTAGGGTCCTATCAATTGATAAAATAGAACTATTTGCTGTTCAAGATATGTGCAAAAAATGACTTCCGCTAAATTGAATTGTTAGAAATGGAACTGTTTTGATCATTTAAATATATGTAAACAAATAATTGATGTTTAATTGAACTGCTACTGATACATAGCACCTTGTAGTGTCCTATCAATTGATAAAATATAACTATTTGCTATTCTAAATAAGTGCAAAAAATGACTTCCGCTAAATTGAATTGTTAGAAATGGAACTGTTTTGATCATTTAAATATGTGTAAACAAATTATTGATGTTTAATTGAACTGCTACCGATACATAGCACCTTGTAGGGTCCTATCAATTGATAAAATAGAACTATTTGCTGTTCAAGATATGTGCAAAGAATGACTTCCGCTAAATTGAATTGTTAGAAATGGAACTGTTTTGATCATTTAAATATGTGTAAACAAATAATTGATGTTTGATTGAACTGCTATTGATACATAGCAAAACTTGGAACCATTTATTGTGTGCAAACGATCGAGTAATGTTGAAGAGAATTATTTATGTTCAGTACCAATATTTAAACTCTTTAACTGTGTACCTAAATTGAAATAATTTTATATAGCAATAATTGGACCCATTTGATTGTGTGCAAATGAATGGATAGAGTTGAAATTTAACTGTTTGACATCAAACTGTGAATTAAAAAAAACCTAAGCTAAATTTAAAAGTTTGAAATAGAACTGTTTCATCATTGAACTATCTTATTGAATTTTTAGTGATACTTCCATTTCAAACAATTCGGCTTAGCATATGCACGCAGTTTAATCCTATTTAACCCATAGATAAGGCCCTATCGGGTGCTACCATTCCGGGCCAGAGTGGACCTGGGAGCAATGGTAATTAAGAGGGTCTCCGCATTCCCCAAAGCTCCAGCATCACTGGAACCTCACCATCAGATTGTTTAGTGTCATGTACAGGACACTCGGGAGTGGGGAGTCTTACCCCTCTGCAGAGGTGCAATCGGTGTATTCTACAGCCCCAGCTGACTGGGCAAGATTCTGCTTGAGTATTAATCATTCCTTAGAAGTAAATTATCGTATAACCGAAAAAGCTGTTTATTATTTGTTCCTATTTGAAATAAAATAAAGTAAATTGAAATCAAATAAAATATATGAATCATATTTAAAGAAAAATGCTCGAAGTCCTTTGAAAGTAATCAATGATCCATTTTCAAAGCGATGAAAAGATTTACCGTGTACAATTTCTCAACGTGTTTCACGCGTTTAAAACATGAAACTCTCTGCATGGAACCTTTTGAACATTTTTCAATCCGAATTTTCATCACAGACGCTACTAAGTATTCTCACGAACTTCTGACGAAAATGACACCCTTAACAAAAAATTCATTTAAAATGCATCGAATATTTAATTTAATTTTTTAAACTCGGTGCCGTTAGAAATTAAAATTGTATGGATACTAATCATGAACAATTGTTCGTTCTTTTGTACTGTAAGATCAAATGGTTTGTATTAGAAGCTACAAATATGGTAGGTGTACTTACTGGACTCAGGAAAAAGTTTGCACCGTAAACAAACAAATAATTAAATAGATAAATAAAACTCCTGAAATTCATGGGATAATTATTAGCAGGCTAGGCCTTCAGACTATTGCTAGCGAGTTCGAGTACCACTGGATTCTCTATACTTCTAGCCTTGTGCCAACCTAACTTTCGTTAATTACAACTATAAGCTTAGAAATAGACTATATATACTAATTTTCATTCCCTGCAGAGAAGTAACCACTCCCATTTAAAAAAAAAGGTCTCATGCATGACACTAAAGTTAATCTGGTTGTGAGGTTCCACTTCTGGACCTTTGGGAGTATAAAGTCACCGCTTCATTGTCATTATATCCTGATAGATTCTGAATATGTCAAGGTTGGTTCTACGGGTCAAATCAATCGGTTTGAAAATTGTTAGTGATAGAAAAGAATACTTGTAACTATATAAATGCATGCAGATTCTTTGAATTAAAGATAATTACTCAAAGCTATGAATTTCACGAATGATTGTTATTATAAATTACTTGAAACTTGCAAAAAAGACTGACTTCGGCATAAGATAAAACAAGAATGGTTGGTATGCTGTAAAATCAACCAACCAATCAATTATATTGGTTCTTACCAAAACCTTGTTGATGGTCATACTTCGATTTGATTCACGAAGTCGAGTAAAACTGACATCACTCATAAAAAAAAACCCAGGGCTTAACTCCGAGACAACACATTTCTTTTTTCACTAAAACGGGTTGGCAGACGCCTGTACAGCAGATGCTGCAGACATTGAAATTTGTTTTACTTCTATCCGCCCCTGTGTCATATCTTCTCTCTTCGGGTGACAGATACATACGAACATCTGTTCCATTAGGCCGAACGTCATTTATAGTTTATGGGAATGTTCAACTCCACGGGAGACAAACATTGTCTTGGGTGTCATGTTCCTCATTGCAAACTGTACGAATTTCATATAGTACGCGATGCAATATCGACAATAAAAAATATTTCTGGTGTGTATACAGGTGCAATTCAGACGACTGTTTAACATATTTTTTTAAAAAGTGATGCTTTCTAAGCCCTGAAATTCCAGACAATTTGTGTAATAGCTTAATATAATACTTTGTGTTAAAAATATCTCTGTAATGCCTTCAAAGATTTTACTAAAAAAAGGTACAATGTTCAACTACAACCTCAGGCAAAATTTATGGAATACCAGCATGTCATTGTTATTTAGATCTTTCCGAGTTTTCTCACCAGGAATAACTGGTGGAGTTCATTTAAGTGATTGCAAGTTTTCTGATTGCTCTTCGGAACACTTCTAAATATTTTGATCGATTTGAACAGTGCTGTGGTAAAGGGTTCAATACTTCCTCGGATCTCAATTTTCAACAATGGTTGCTATAACTGTTCTTTTAATATTCCAAACTTGTTTCAATACTCTGTATCATTATTTTACTTACGGGAGTTTTCACATCAGCTCTAACTAGTGTTTGTTTTTTATTTGAATCTGAGTGATAGCAGATCCCATAAGATATCCAGGACTCTTTGAATTATCCTAACGAATTGTAGCAGCTGTAGTATCGATGGTCTAAATTCTTTCTGTGATCTTCAGTTCAGCCAGTCTCTTTTTCAGGTTCTTGGGGACCGTTCCCATGACACCAACAAAAATTGATACGACTTTCACTTCCCTGTTCAACCAACTTTTAAACTCTCAGGTTTGGTTTGGTTTTATGGCATATCAACTATTGTAGGTTATTTAATGTCAAATCCATTTTTATACATAAAAACAGTTCTATTTCAAACAATTCAGATTAGCATAAGTACATAGTTTCAATGTAAAAAAATAGTTCTATTTAAAACAATTCAGTAAGGCATAGGTACACAGTTTAGTTCTGTTTGACCCATAGATAGGACCCTATCAGGTGCTACTGCTCTGCGCCAGAGTAGAGCTGGGAGCGATGGCAATGAAGAGGTACGCTGCATTCAGCAAAGCTACAGTATTACTGGAACCTCACCATCAGATGGTTTGATATTGTTGGGTGGGGGTCTTACTCTTCTGCAAAGAAGCAGACGGTGTATTCTACAGCCCCAGCCGACTGTTACAGTTAAATGTAAAAAGACTTCCCCTTCAAACAATTCAGTTTAGCATAAGTACATAGTTTAAATGATGAAAACAGTTCTATTTCAAGCAATTCAGTTTAGTATAAGTACACAGTTTAGCTATATTTGACCCAAAGATAGGACCCTATCAGGTGCTATCTCTCCGGGTCAAATTGGACCTGGGCAGTCATCTCATAAGATGTATAGCAATAACATAGTGAATTTTCAAGAGGCTACGACAATTTTAAATGCCTGTACAAAAAAGATCAGGAAACTTATTGAATGCACCACGTAACAACTACATGCATATTTCAAGTGATAAACTAGCGAAATCTTTCATGTGAAACGTGGATTTGGCTACGAAAAGAGAAACGTGTTTTACTGGGAATTGAGCAGAAGATTAAAATTTAAACATACTATCAAATGGTAGATGAACAGACCCCATCTGTTGTGGAGAAAGAGACACGCAAAATCCTCTGAGATTTTGAGATACCGACGGATCATCTAATCTCGGACAGTAGACCAGGCCTAATTTTAATAAACTGGAGAGAAAAAAACTAACATCTTGTGGATTTTGCCGGTGAATTAGAGATAGAAAATTTTAAGAAATTGAAAAAGTAAACAAATTCTTGTCAGAGAGCTGAAAAAATCGTGGAATATGAAGGTCACGGTAATACCAATAATAGTTGGTGCAATTGCGACCGTCCCTAAAGACTGGAAGATTTGAAAATCAACGGAAGAATCGAGATCATTTTAACTAAAACCGTAAAAATCGGTTAGAATAGAAGTGCTCTGAAAACCTGTTTGTTTGTTTTGTTTGTTTTATGGCCTATCAACCTTTGTAGGTTATTTAATGTCGAATCCATTTTTATAAAAATAAACAGTCCTATTTCAAACAATTCAGTTTACCATAAATATACAGCTTAATTTAAAAAAATTTTCTATTTCAAGCTATTCAGTTTAGTCAAACAGTTCTAATTCAAACAATTCATTTCAGTATTGGTATAGATTTTGTATACGCACAGTTAAATGTCAAACAGTTGTATTTTAAACAATTCAGTTTAGTGTAAGTACAGTTTCAATGTCAAAAAGAGTTCTATTTAAAACAATTCAGTTTATCATAAGTACACAGTTTATTTCTATTTGATTCAAAGAGAGGACACTATCAGGTACTACCATTCTGGGACAGAGTGGACCTGGGAGTGATGGCAATGAAGAGGTTGTCCGCATTCCCCAAAGCTCCAGCATTACTGGAACCTCACCATCAGATTGTTTAGGGTCATATCCAGAACACTCCTTGAGTGGGGGTGGGGGTTTTACCTATCTGCAGAGGTGCAGTCGGAGTATTCTGCAGTCCCAGGTGACTGGCCCATACACAGAGTTAAATGTAAAAATTGGTTTTATTTCAGATAATTCAGTTTAGTATTAGTGCACTGTATCGATGTCAAAACATTTCTGTTTCGAGCAATTCTGTTAGACATAAGTATGCAGTTTAAATGTTAAAACAATCCTATTTTAAATAACTTAGTTTAGCATAAATACACTGTTTAAATGCAAAAAAAAAGCATACTTTCGTTCTATTTGACCCATAGATAGGACCCTATCAGGTGCTACGACTCAGCGTCAGAGTGGACCTGCGTACGATGGTAATAAAGCCATTTTGATAAGTTTCAAACGATTCAGTTTAGCATAATTACAGTTTTAATGTCAGAAAGAGTTCTATTCGAAATAATTTAGTTTAGCATAAACATACAGTTTAGTTTTATTTGACCCATAGATGGGTCCCTATTTGGTGCTACCTCTCCGGGCAAGAATGGAACTGGGAGAGATGGCAATAAATGGGTACTCCACATTCCCCAAAGCTCCAGCATTACTGGAACCTCACCATCAGGTATTTTTAGCGTCATATAATGACACTCTTTAGAGGAGTTTTACCTCTCCGCAGAGAAGCAGTCAGTGTATTCTTCAGCTCCAGAAGACAAACTCATGGAGACTTGCTATCACTCAGACACTTGAGAAAAATCACCAGCTGACATTAGTTTGAAAATCTCACAAGCTGTGAAATAATAATAATAATAATAATAATAATATGGTACAATAACTAAAGGATTATTAAAAGGCCTGGAGGACTTGGAAGTTGGCGGATGGGTAAAGACTATCCAAATGACAGCATTGCTGAGAACGGTCAGAATCCTGAGACGAGTCCTGGAGACTTGAGGAGACTTGTTGTCACTCAAACTCCAGTGAAAAACCATCCGCTCACACTGATGTGAAAAACTCTAAAGGAATAATAATAATAATAATAATAATAATAATAATAATAATAATAATAACTAAATCAAGTGGATTGTACAAATGAAAAAGAATCAGAGACTTTGATAGAAACAATTACAATATAGAGACAAGAGATAGGAATGGAAACTAGCCTAGAAAAATATGTCCTGCAAAAAAGAAAGAGAAGAAAAATACAAATAACAGAAGGAATAGCACTGCCACCTCAGGAAAGAATCAGAACGCCTAGGGAAAAGGAAAATTACAAGTACTTCGGGATATTGGAATCAGACACCATCAAACAGCAGAAATCTCATAAAAGGTATAAACACCTAGACTGTCCCCATTATGAGATAATCTAGTCCATTCCTAAAATGAACAAGGAAAGAACTCTTATAAAAGGAGCAGATAGCACGAAAGTTGATGATGATGACATAGACTATATGTGTCAAGAAAAGAAGGAAGAAAAGGACTCACCAACATTAAAGATGTTGTGGATGCATCAATACGAGGAATAGAAGATTATATTAAGAAGAGCAAAGAATAATTATTGAGGCCATTAACAGCAGCAACAGCATAAAAATAAAACAACTAAAAAACTCGGAAATAGAAACGGTAAGAAAAACAACTGCTTGGATATTTCAAGCGATAAACTGGCGATAAACTGGCGAAATCTTACATGAGAAGACGTAGACTTGGCTACGAAAAGGGAAACCTTCGGAAAGAAAGTGATTCTTTTTTCATAGTTGCTTAAAGAGTGTCCCCGTGGTGCAATGGTTAAAGCGCCGGACTGCGGAATCGTTGTAAGTGAGTTCGAACTCCAGTCTTGCTATTACGTTCACTTTCGGACAAATACCCTTGGGAAAGGTTTTGAACCTCCTTATCCTCCCAGCTTAGTATTAAATACTATCACTATTATTTGGCAATAACCCAATAAAGTTGATATGCCATTAAACAACCAAACCAAATCTTAGAAGCTTAAAGTAATGCTATAAGGACCAATTATTTAAAAAAGAAAATCGATAATACGCAACAGAATAGCAATGTAGGTTAAATGGTGACAAAAACGAAACGATTAATCACATTGGAAATTATGAAAGAAAATGAAATTTAAATGCAGAACCTAGAATTCATTCTAAAAAGGATACGCAAAAATTCTCTGGACTCTGAGATACAAATCTTGGCCAAAAGAGTAGACCAAAGAAAACTTGCCATATAGTGGACTTAACCATCCCGGAAGACCACAGAATAAAAATCGAGAAAAGAGAGACCAGTACATGGACCTCGCCAGAGAACTAAAAAACGCCGTGGAACATGATACCAGTTGTAATTAGCGCGCTTGAATGAGTGTTAGAAAAGTAGGAAATCGAAAGACGAGCATTGACCATCCAAACTACAGCAGTGATAAGGTCTGCCAGAATACTGAATAGAGTCGGGGAGACCTGAAGTGACTGGGTGTCATTTGGAGTGTCGTGAAAGACCATTATTTAACGCTGGTAGGGGGAGAGAAAAATTCACAGGATTCAAAATAATTCGATTCTGTTCCTCCCAATCTTTTCAAATGATCCTGCTTTACGTCCTGCATGAATCCTTTCGCTCAGTTCACCTTTAACTTATTCTTTGTAAGGTGTTCCATTACTTTTTGCAAGTGATCTCCATCTTTGGAGATAGTTCATATTGAGTATCTTCTTGAAGCCATAATAATTGCTGACTAGAAAGCGGGAATACAATGGTTGGCCACGCTTAATGAAAAGCCTACTTTATTAGCAAACAATATGAAATAAGAATAGATTAGACTCGGTAGAAAACAGAAATAACACGGTAAATGGATAATGACCAATTCGCCGGACACTCATCTTTAATAGCCTGGAAAAATCCTGTCCAAAGCGTTGATGTCTTTAGATATTAATCAGGTTTTTTACTATGTGATGTTGCCCAGTCGTCTGGAGCTGTAGAATACACCAACTGCAACTCTGCAGAGGGGTAAGATCCCTCCAATGAGTATCCTGGATATGTCACTAAACAATCTGATGGTGAGATTCCAGTGATGCTCGAGATTTGGGGAACGCAGAGTGCCCCGTCATTGCCATTGCTCCCAGGTCCATTTTGGCCCGGATTAGTAACACCTAATAGGGCCCTATCTATGGGTTAAATAGAACTAACTGCATAAACTGAATAACTTGGAATAGAAATGTTCTTGACATATAAACTGTATACTCATGCTAAACTGAATTTTTTGAAATAGAACTATTTGCATAAAAATGGATTTGGCGTTAAATAATCGACAACGGTTGATATGCCTTTAAACCAACCAACCAACCAACCTAATATGCGATGCGCAAATAAAAGCTGTAACTTGACTCTGTGTGTGTGTGTGTGTGTGAGAGAGAGTGTGTGTGTGTGTGTGTGCGCGCGCGCATGTTTGTGTCTGTGTGTGCGCCCGCATGGGTGTGTGTGTTTACGCATGCTCATTTCTAATTCCGGTCTTAATCTGAATTGCCGATCGACTAAGTAAAATCAGACAAAACAATAGAAAGATTCGTATCTACATTTTTGAGATTAAAATAACCCCGAAATGTTATATTTATCCAAAACCTGCGTTACAGGCCAGATGTGACACAAAATCACTTTCAAAACGACGTACAGTTGAAGGAAAATTCTGGATTGTTCCAGAATTTTCCTTCCCCTAGATTCGTTACCCCTTTATTTATTCATTTATTAATTCATTTGTTTATTTATTCTTAATTTGGTACCTAATTATCCTGGAGTTATTATGAAATTATCTTTTTGTTAGACGATTTATTGGGAAAATAACCCTGGAATAGTAATCGGCAATCTTGTAAAAAACAAAAGAAAAAAGAAAGTTGTGGTCCTACGCTAGTCACGGATCCCAATGTGGGTTGACTACTAGTCACAGTACTTATTGTGGCTATTGTGTTCGTGACTACCACATTAGCTTCCAGCTGTTTGCTTTGTCGAATCCTTCCGTGCCCACGCTGGGTTTGAAAGATCCACGGAGAGGGGATGACACAATTCAACTGGATCTTCTTCTGACGGTCGGGTAATATGAGTGGCTACATTGTCTAGTAACTCAAATAATAGAGAAAACCCGTTGTTTAACTACAACAAAAAATCGTTTTAATTGAAACACGTTTGTGAGACAATAAATAACAAACAAACAAATGAGGTTTGCTTTCCTGGCAAACAGAAGAAGAAAGAACATCGAGAGAGGAAGAGTGACGATCAGGTACGGTTAGAGTAACACTAACGTCTCTAAAGTCTGGGACTTTGAAATTTTGTAACGTCTGAAAGTTGTTCAAAGTACTTCGGGTCTAGATGCTTCTATGGCAGTCTTGAGTTTTTTCTTGGTCCCTTTTTCTTATCCTCTCTGTGGATTCGTTTAATTATCCCATTTTTATAGATCAATATCTGGACTAAAAATGGTTTCTGATTAATTGTCCAATAAGAGACGATTAGGAGTCATATTCCCATTGGTCAGCAAATCCTAGTTCAGGATTATATCGTACAGGTATAGGGAAAACCCTTTTTAGATGCTTTGGGAACAGGTTTAGAGCAATGAGGTTGAACAAAAAAATTCTCAGCCTCACCTGACTGGATGAGGCATGCCCAACTCACCTTTATTTTGGGTGGAGCAAAATTGATTCTACCTTTTGACATTGACCTTCAAGATAAGGATTAGAAAAATAGATTTTACGAAATGACCCATTTCATCATTGTGAATGAAGTTTCAGTTAACAACCGAAAAAACTAAATAAATTTGCTAACCTTTAAAATCAAAAACAATTGTCTCGCACTTAACCGACCTTTAAAATCGACAACGATTGTCTTGCACTTTACCGACCTTTAGGAACGATCAACCAGCTTTTTAGGTCATATAAGATACTTATTTTAAAGATCTTTTTTTTGTTGTTTTTTAGATATATATACATATTAATTAGAAGATATTTCATAAATTCTAATTTTTACATATTAAGTACTCAACCGCACGTCGTGTCTCAAAGTGCCCAACCCGTTCTTAGTTTTGTTTATTTCTGTGAGTCCAACCTCTTCTTTGTTTTGTTTATCGCTACCTGTTCACCCCCTGGTTTGTTTTGCTTTATTCTATGTATCCAACCCTTTGTTTATTTTGTTTATCACAGTGTCTAACTCCTTGTTTGTTTAGTTGCGTGTGTCTAACTCCATGTTTGTTTTATTTATATGTGTGTCCAAACCCATGTTTGTTTTGTTTATCTCTGTGCATCCAACACGGAAGTTGTTTGGTTTATCTCTGTGTGTCCAACCCGTTATTTTTTTGTTTATTTCTGTGTGTCCGATTCCTTGTTTGTTTTGTTTATCTCAGTGTGTCCAACCCGTAAGCTGTTTTGTGTCCAATCCGTTATTTGTTTTCTTATCTCTGTGTGTCCGATTCCTTGTTTGTTTTGTTTATGTCTGTGTGTCCAACCTATATATATATATATATGAAAGTAAATATGGATCAGAATCCGACAGTATTTGCACCTGTTATCTCGACAAGCATCTATCGTTGTGTGAACAATTCTTATGATATCAAAGTCCTGATGAAGGTTATTAAAACCGAAACGTTTAACGTTGGCTTTACATCACAATAAAGTCATCTAATTTGGATTATTCTGTTTTTCTTCTTTCTTCATAAATATATATATATATATATTAGATGTTCAGAAAACAATTACGTTTTACCAGAGATGATATAAAGACATGTATTTATTTATCCAACTCTTCCATCATGAACAGTATCCTTTCTAACACTTAAAAACTCAGAATGCCCTACTATTTACCCCTAGCTGGGGTCATAGATAGACTCATACTCTTCCTCAGAAGTCAAACGCAAACAACCTTGTTCGGGATTTGAGATTGGGTCAACGAATCTGTTTCCTCGACATATAACCGGTTGGCTAAGCGGGCCTCCTGAAAGTAAAGTAAGTAAAGTTGGCGACCTCAGTTGACGGCGACCCGAAGGCTCACTTTTAGATAGCTACTACACCAAGGTATAGGGGAGGGCGCTTCTATATTCCCAGGATTGCTCCACTTTACCCTTGATCTTCACCTTATAGTGCTGAGTTCTAAGCAAGGTGGCATCAAGTACCGATTTTTGAGTTTTTGGTAAAACTCGACCTGGGATTGAACCCCGGTCTCGCAGACCATTGGCAAACACTCAATTCATTTGCCAATTGATCATTTTAGTCTAAAGTATCACGTTTGGATGTTGTTAGCATGGCAGAAGAAGTTGAACTTTCCTGTCAATAATTCTTGCTTAACGATTACAGAGAAGTGTAGACCTCTCGATACCATCTCATTTTTTCATATAAATTGCAAGCTTGCACTCGTCTTTATTTAAATTCAAAATCGAAATGATTTAATTTCGATTCTAATTTTTATCGCACCCGGTATATGGAAGCATTAAATTTCACTTTTAGCAATATGGAAGCCTATAGTTTCACTATAGCAAGTATTTTATGGTATGAAAATCAGGTCTCTCAAAAAAAAAGTATTTTCTTTTTTTTTTCTTTTCCTTCCTTCCTTCCTTTCTTCCTTCCTTCCTTCTCCTTTTGATTCATTATTTCTCTTGATGTTTCTTTTTGTTCAACATCATTGTCTTAAACAATCACATGACATATTTTGAAATACGAACGCAGATTTATTAATTTAACGGTAACCGCCTTTCTCTGAATATATGATATTTCCTCCTTGTTTTGTATTTCATTAAAAAATCCATCGGTGATCAAAAGTCACTCGATATCTTCCTTCCTAGTCCTGATGATGGTTCATCAGAACCTAAATGTTATAACATTGACTTTCTTTTACATTAAATTCTTCTCTTTGGATTACATTGCTTTTCAATTTTGTTCCATATCACATATGGAGTAATGATTTACAAGTTAAGTGAGCAGGCCATTGTTAGTGAGTTGTCATTGGATACCCCAGACCTCTGGATATGTGCTTGATAATGCTAATCTTAGTAAATGAGTACTTCTTTTATAAAGAGTCATTCTGAAATGTCCTTAACTGAAAAATTAACATCTGAAAAGGACATGGGGAAGTCTTCGTGGTGTCATGGCTAACATGCTGGGCTGCGAAATTGTTGTAAGCGAGTTCGCTATTTCGTTCACTTTCGGACTTATACACTTGGTAAAAGTTTAAATTCCTTTGTCCCTCTATTTATGGTTTAGATTGTTCTTCTACTCTTTGTCTGTTAGGACAGTGTTAGCATTAAATAACACACGAAGATAAATAAGCCATTATACAATGAAACCAAACTAAACTAAAACCACAGATGTACAATTTCACCAACTGCAACCTTTAACAAATAAGTGACGGGAAGTAATTGAAAATGAGCCCCAAAATAATCTTCTGCATCTATATTTATTGAGTGCTGAAGTAGTCCAGACCCCACGTGTGTTATTGATAGCGTTAAAGCGTTTCTTTTGTAATTGTACTTACCATAAGTTATATACGTTTTTAAAATTTCTTAAATGTTTTTTTTTCTATTTCAGGTAAGTAAATGTCGACATCACATTTCATTCGTTTATTTTGAAGCGAGCGAAAATGAAAAGATATATTTAAAAAAAAAAACCCTTTCTAATGGAATAAGAAATTTGATGTTCTTTGAGCAGAGAAACGGGTAAGTATTGCTTTATTTTTGTTGTTTTTCTGCCAACAAATATTTATGTATTATATGAGAACATTTTATCTACTCTAAATTTTCTTGATTATAAAAACTAGAAACTAAGCTAAAACATTCATTATGATGATATACATGTATCAATAGCAATAATATCCTGATGTATATATATATATATATATATATGTATATATATATACGGGAATTGTAGACAGTATCACTTGTCTAATTCTATGATTTATTCTTTATACGATAATAAATTCTTTTTATTTGTGTATGCGAGTGTTGGTTTTTAAAAGTCCTCCAACTAAGCCAGTATGTAACTCATGGTCATTTTATAGAGGTATGCCTCACACAAATGTAGACTCATGCGTGACTGTTTTAAAAAATGCTTGATCTGTTCAGAAATCACCAAAACAGGGCGCCTCAGGCGCTGATCTATCAACTCGGCATCGTAAAGCTGGTATTGCTTGGAGAAAAGGTTCTCTGGGACCAGATAATCCACTCAATACTATCCACTTGAGGTAAACCTGAGTTGGAGTATAGGTGGATTGTGTTTGAGTATCAAATGAAGTAGCGTGACTTATACCACCCACTAAAAACACGGTTGATTAGCCCCTTTTCGCCAAATTTCTGTCAAATTATTGCGCTCTTCTCATGAAACCTCAAGTAACGAATATCAGGAATTCATGATTTTTATATTTCACTGATTTTATTACTGCTCTGTAAGAATGCTGTCAAGCCACTTTAGTTTTAGGAAAATCTTTTATATTCCTTTCTGTTATATGTATACACACACACACACACACACACACACACATATATATATATATATATATATATATATGTATAAACTTTTTAAATGATACAGGATAAAGTAATCCTCTACAATGAATAAATAGTTGAAATAAACAGTAAAAATATACGTCAGGATTCGAGACGTCCCTCCATGTATTAAAATAACTTATGAATTGGCGTAATGGTTAGAGTGTTCACTAATGGTCGGGGAAACCTGGGTTCAATCCCAGGTGGAGTCATGCCAAAAACTCAAAAATTGGTACTTGATGCCGCCTTGCTTAGCACTCAGCATTATAAGATAAGGATCAAGGGTAAAGTGGAGCAATCAAGTGAAAGTAGTTGCGCCCTTGGTGTAGTAGCTATTGAAAAGGGAGCCTTCTGGTCGCCCTCGATTATATGAAATATAAAACAGCCGCTGTTTAGCTGGACAATGCGAAGATAATTCAATGTATTAATTATCGTTGACTAGAGTGTTCGCCAATGGTCCTAGAGATCCCAGGTCGAGTCATATCAAAGACTCAAAAAATGGTGCTTGATGCCGCCTTGCTTAGCACTCAGGGTAAAGTGGAGCAATCCAGGGAATAGAGTAGCAGCCTCCCCTACACCTCGTTCTCGTAGCTATTGAAGAGGTGGCCTTCGGGTCACCCTCGACTAAGGTCGACTAATTAATTATCGTTGCCAAATCGAAATAAACAAACAGGAAAGTCGTATTTCCATCAAACAAAAAGTACTCAAGACTGATATAGAGCCAATTAAAATATGAACTGAATGGTTTTCTCCACCCAGGTTTCAACACAACTGATCTTCCCCCTGTTGAAACCTATGTAATGAAAACTATTCTCCGATGTATATATATAAATGATTGAATTAAAAATCATCTACAAATAAAAAGATTGCTTCTTTAAATTTAGTGAAACATTTATTGAAGAACAGACGTTGCAGAGTCTTTCCTCCTAAGAAACGATAATATCAGTCAGAGCGTAAATATTTAACGAAAGAAACTGATGGTTCAAGTATGAAATGTAGCAATCTTTGTAAGCAGTCTTTGTAAGCCTTAATCTAAATGGATATATGTTGTGTGCCTAAAAAGTCTGTCTTTGTGTGTAACTATATTGTGGGATAGTGTATTTATGCGTTAGCAAGTATGCGGCTACTGCTGAAATTTTTCATCAGCAGGGAGCAGATTTATTAGTTGTACGATTATTTCTTCCACACACACACACACGAACAAACAAACAAACAAAAATAGAAATAAATATTCGTTCAATTTAATATAATTAAACGATGATGAAAGTAAACACATTCTCGAAGGAAAGGAATGTTAAAATTTTCACTCAAAAAATATATATCAAACGGTAGTTGAGTAGATACAGAACAATTCCGTACTAATTAAAGAAATATTATTTACATTATTATTTATAAGATTGAGGCACTGTCGACGTTTGGTAAAAAGTCGATGAATTTCTTTGATTCTAATTGGCTAAAATATAAATTCTTAAATAATCTTGGAGAGAAGATATTTCTTGAATTATTTGTGTTTTGATCCTTTTAATTTTTTTCGGCAATTCAAATAATGTCGTCTGAAATTTCTCAAAGAAATATTAAAACTAGTGTGTACACGTTTATTGGTCATAAAATGTAAAAATACTGATACCAAATTATAGCTTCTCCAGCCTATTTTTGCAAAAAAAATTATACTTTTTTTGAATGGAAATCAATTGATTTCGCATACATATACACATTTATATGAATACATATACATATATATATAGAGAGAGAGAGAGAGAGTGAGAGAGAGAGAGAATAACGGATTTTAAGAGTACATAATTTAGATTATGTATATATATATATATATATGTATTATCTAAATAATATTCTAAATTATATTACCTCATTTAATTCCGTTACTTAAAGGTTAATGTAAGTCACACCATTATCCGACAAAAGTAGGAGAAAAAGTGGACAGTAAACTTTATTTAAGGTGTTGGAATTTTGTCATGAGCCATGATGCTTTTAAGTACGTACTTACATGTAAAAAAAAGACGAAAATCATTATCAATCAATTATTCTTTCGTGCTGAACAATCCAAATACTGGCAAAATACATATTCAAATCTTTTAATTAGTAAGTTTCCCTGAAGAATTTGTTAATATGTGTACACTTAAAAGTCGTTTCATTCTTTTGTTTTTCTGAAACCAATAAATTTCGTCATATTCAGTTTATTATTTTTCTTCCAAATAAAATCAGTGATTTTTATAATCTCATCTATATTCTAATTATATTTTCACAATATTCCATATTGTTATGGAAGTTTTACCTATTTTCTCTTTTATCTCAATATCAGTAATCGGTTATTGTTGATTTATTTTCTGTTGATAAAGTTGGTGACATGGTTGTATATTGTAAATTTCCATTCAATTTAAACTTGAAGTAACGAAGTAAAAGATAACATAATATGGATAATTTATTTTGGACGTGCTCTTCCATAGGAGCAGTGAGCACTTTTCAGGCCCTTTTCTTATTTGCATTTTATCATTTTCCATATAAATATATATATATATATATATATAGAGAGAGAGAGAGAGGGGGGGAGGTAGAGAGAGAAAGAGAGAGAGGGAAGGGGGTGATTAAGTGGTGGGTAATAATAAATAAACCGCGTATTCGTTCGTTTATCTCTACCCCTTTTACGCTAAAACGACGTGGCCAATAGAAGTAAAATTGGACCTGAATACAGGCAAAACATATCCTTATGATTTAAGTTACATGAGGAAGAGGCACTGGTGATGTAACGGCTATCATAGCTGGAAATAGACTTCTCAACCGGAGTTCCAATCCTAGAAGAGGCTATTTGCATTTCACATAGGGCTACGCGTAAATAGCAGGGCAATCTGGGCTCTTTGACGTTGGTATGTCAACTCCTCTCGAAGAAGGAAAAGGCTGAATTCAAACTTAAAATCCACGTGCAGCATCCGGCTCCTGAATGAAGGATTGGGTAAATATATATCAGTTTCATGGTGTTGACACTGAGAGCCATTGAAGATCATTTGAAAAAATATCTGTGTGTAAATATTAATAGTTTTTTTTAATATATATACGTTCATTTTCTATTAGTGCTAGGCTTTATTTTGACAAATTAATCGCGAACGAATCTTGAGGTCTTTAAAAAGACATCACGAGTTGATTTTTCATCAAACGTTGAAGAATGTGTTTGGTTGGTTTTGTTTTAGTCTTTTTCGGTTTCTTTGTTTAATGGCATATCAACTTTCAGCGATTATTAAATGCCAAAACCATCCTTAAAGAAGAATAGCAATGATTCTGTTTAACTCATAGCTGAGTTTTACGAGTTATGTAAGTATGAATAGGAATATTTAAAATGTTTTTGAGATTTGAGCAAAGCCAACCACAAACCTGTACAAAATTAAATTTTATAGCAAAATTATCAGTGTCTTTTCTGTGAATAAAAATTAGGAAAAATACTGAAATAGAATTCCAATAAATTCTACCGAAATGGAGATATTCATATAGGTAAATTCATTTTACAGTATGTAAAATTCTATGTTCTAGTAACTTACATGAAAACATTTGGCCGAAAAATAAATATAATTTTGAATTCAAACAAATATAATATTGTTTAATTATCTTTAATCGTTTAATTATCTTAAATTGAAGGAATATGTTTGTTTTTATTGTGTGTGTGTGTGTGTGTGTGTGTGTGTGTGTGTGTGTGTGTGTGTGTGTTAAAAGTATTCTTATTGCTATTCAATCTGCTCCCTGCTGAAGAAAATTTTGAGCTGCAGACGCATTCGAGCTAACACCTAACTATACTTTCCCAGCAACACAGTGACACACTAACACAGACATTTTATGCACGCAACATATGTCCATTTAGATAAATGCTGAGCAAGACTGTTACATTTCATACATAAATTTTCAGTTTCTCTCAAAAATATTTACACTCTGACTACTATTATCGTTTCTAACTAGAAAAGACTGTGCTGCGTCTGTTTTTTCTTTCGGATTATGATAAATTGTTGGCATGTATCGATGTTGCACAATCATCAACGCTTATTGTTTGGGTCATTGTTGGTCATCGGATGGAGAAATTCAAAAGCGCGACTCACCTCAATTATTACAACATCCGTTTAGTTTCTGAGGTCATGAGAGTATGAGGAAATTTGGTATATATGATTTGGTTTGGTTGGGTTTGATGGCATATCAGGCAGTGTAGGTTATTTAAACCCAAACATTTTAATGCATATATATTTGCTATATATGATTTGGTTTGGGTGGGTTTTATGACATATCTACGATTGTAGGTTATTTAATGCCAAATCTTCTTTATGCATGTATATTTGCTATATATAATTTAGCTTGGTTTGGTTTGATGGCATATCAACCATTGAAGGATATGTAAAGCCAAATACTTTTTATACACCCAAAGTGCAGAAGCAAAATATGGAATAATTTTTTAAATGTTTTTTTGGTCTGATTAATCTAATTTATAAACAAACAAAAAAAAGCAAAATTAAAAAAAAAAAACAGAAAATGTGATAAATCTAAATTTTAATAATTAGCACTATTATTCAAGCAATTTTTGAAATTAAAATCCAACCCAATATGAGTGAGCAAGGAAAGAAACGACAAAGAATCTATGATTTGCTTAACGCCGAAACCAAGCCAAAATTTCTTTGTCTATTGTATACAAAGCAAAGAAAAAAACATTTTTTACAGAAAAAGATCTTTTTAAGGAAAAGGTGGGTGTAGGACTGAACAAAAAACAAAAAGAAGGCTTTTTAAATGCTCTCGCTCCGGCGATTAAGAAGGACCCCACAATGTCAATAAGAAAGCACCTTAATGAATTGAAAGTCAACGAGAAAGCTGTGAGGAGAACAATTAAACAATATTTTGGCCCAGACTTTATCTCCTTATATGATGCTATATAGGGTGTTTTAAAAAAACAAAAAAACAAATGCAACTTCCCCTGCAAATATTGGTTCGCTTAAGACAGCTATTGAGGAAGAATGGAACAAAACGTCTGAAGAATTTATTTTGAAGGCATGCAAATCATTTCAAAGGCGTGTTGATACAATTAACGAATAAAAAAACGATGGCCATATTGAGTAAAGTTACTATTTTGTGTCTATCTTCTTATTTTGTTGTTTATTTTTTTTAATCAAAATTAATCTTGCTCAATAATAGATTCGTTTCTTTTTATTCTAGATATTCCTAATTTTGCTCCCGCACCCTATATATATTACATATACATGATTTGTAAACACATTTCGTTGGTTACAATTTTAAATTAATCTGAGGTCTTTTTTTCGCACATTTAAATGGTTTCATGTCTTGCTATATAATAGTCACAATTAAACATCAGTCATTTGTTTGCACACAGTTAAATGGATATACATATATCATTTCTAAGTGAGAAAATTGTAGGTAATTTCATTTTTAAATGAATTATAACTAATTTGTTTGCACACTAGTATTGCTATTGTTTCTACAGTTAAATTGTTTTAATTATTGCTATCTAATATTTATAATTCTATTCAACATTACCATGAAGAAATGGATAATCGATTTAATAGGCTAGGTTGCTTCTTCGATTGATTAGGAACCAAATCGTCTCGTACCTTTGAATGGTTCAGTCACTTTCCGTTCACGCCAACACTTGTCTCCTCGAGTTCCCAGGTAACAATAGAGAGAGAATCGGAAAACCCCAGCTTCACAGATCACCAAACCTCTAATTCCGCCTTAAGTAGACGATATCATTGAGCCAGCTCCATAGATGGCCGATCGAATCTGGTGACCTAAGAAAGAGCCAGATTAAGAGTTATTTTGTGGGGTGTTAGATTAAGCATATTTTTTACACCTGGCCTATCAGTCGAGATTTCGAACTCATCTCTTTTCCAGCTGTTACTTTATCCTCACCCAACCACCGTTCACATACAATGTCACATTTGATAGACGATGCATAGAAATTAAGTGGAAATTTAATTCCAAATTTTTACAAGTCAAAGTTACTCATATAATTTTAAGAATTCTAGTGCAAAATGAATATAAATTTAAATATACGCGGCCTTCATTTTTTTTTCATGAAATAAATTCATATACAAAACATATACTTTTATTTTCATATATAATATCCGTGTCTATATTTTCCTATATAAGTATCTTCAATTTCCTATTGATTTACGCGGTGCCTTCAATAAGTTTCCAGACTTTTTTGTACAGGCATTTGAAATTGTCTTTGACTCTTGAAAATCAGTATGTTATTGATATACATCTTATGAGATGACTGACCAATTTTTATGATTTCAGGTTCAAATGAACAGCTACAGTAAGAATTGGAATACACACTACTAAAGTCTGATTGATGGTGAACTTCAAAAATGCAATCTGGATGTGAGGACACTTTAAAAGAACGATATGCAATAAATTTTTTTGTTTTAAACTTGGAAAAAATGTCACAGAAACGTATGGAATGCTTCAGACTGCTTTTGGAGTATCTTGCATGAATCGAGCATCAGTTTTTGAGTGGCATAAGAGATTCACGGAAGCCAGGGAGTCTGTGAGAGATGATGAGAGGTGTGGGAGGAGTAAGGGAGTTAATACACCAGAGTTGATTGGCCAAAGGGTTAGGGTTAGGGTTACTATGTTGAGGTTTTAAGGGAGTTCAAGAAGAGATTCCGTCGGAAGAGGCCAGCACTCTTCAAATTGGGTCAGTGACATTTCCACCAGGACAATGCACCAGTCCACAACTCCATTCTTGTCACAGACTATTTGACCAAGATGGGCATTAAGACAGTTCCTCAGCCTCCCTGTAGTCCAAACCTTGCTCCCTAAGCTCAAAGGCTGTCGTTATGAGACAATTGAGAAGATGAAAGAGGCTGTGACGAAGGTCATTGACACGCTCAAACAAGAGGACTTCCATGGGGCCTTCCAGAAGTTATTGGAACGGTACATCAAGTGCATTGCAGCCGAAGGGGGATTAGAGTTTCATATGTATACTATCAATAAAAGTGCTCATACGAAAAAAGTCCGGAAACTTATTAATGATCCTCGTATCTTTATTTTCATTTAATATATATTACCTTTATTTTCATATATAATATCCGCATCTATAATCTCCTTCCTAAGTACCTTCATTTTCCTAAATAAGTACCTTATTTTCCCTATAGATGTACTTTTATTTTCATATAAAATATATTTACCTTTATTTTCATATATGATATCCGTATGTATATAATTCTGCATGAGTACCTTCATTTTCCTATATAAGTAAGTTGGAAACCGTAATCGAGGGTGACCCGAAGGCTCACTTTTCGATAGCTACTACACTGAGGTGTAGGGGAGGGTGCTACTTCTTTCTCTGGATTGCTCCACTTTACCCTTGATCCTTACCTTATAAGGCTAAGTGTTAAGCAAGGTAGCATCAAGTACCATTTTTTGAGTCTTTGGTATGACTTGATTTGGGATTGAACCCAGGTCTCCTGGGCTATTGGCGAACACTCGAACCATTATGCCAATGTCCGGTGTTTTCCTATATAAGTACCTTTATTTTACAATAGATGTATCTTCATTTTCATACAAAATATATTTACTTTTATTTTATTATGTAAAATATGTACTTTATCTTGATTTTCATTAAGAATATATGTATCTTATTATTTCATATATATGTTTCTATATTGCAAAATGTATCATCAATTTCATATATAATATATGCACCTTTATTTTCATATAAAATATATGTATCTTATTCTTTTATAAATAATATATTCCTTTATTGTCATATGTACTTTCATTTTCATATGTAACATATGTACCTTCATTTTCATTTATGGTATACATACTTTTATTTTTATTTATTATATATGTATCTTTATTTACTTATATCATCATCATCATCATGTCGCGCCGCCAGCGCGGATATCCCTGACCCTCTCTCGCCATTTCTCCCTATCATTCATCGCCTCCGGCAGGTCTTCAGGGTTACATCCTGTGTCCTAACATAGTTGCTGTATGTAAGTTCGTGCTGGTCGTCCTACTTTTGCACATCCATATGAGGGGGTCCACAGGAGTACATCGCTTATGAGCTCGTCCTTGCTTCTCCAGCAGTGTCCCGCGTGTCTGGTTCGTCTGACTTGTATAGTTTTCGTGATGGGGGGGCAAGTGTCCGTATAGTTGGAGTCTCGTGGGGTGTTGTCGCCAGGACTTGTTTAATACTGCTCTCAACATTCTTGTGTAATTTCCGTCTAGTTTCCTCTCCAGCCGCTTCGTTAGCGTCCATGTGGTGCATCCATATAGCAGTATCGACACAACCGCTGCCTGGAAGAAACTGCGTTTCATTTTATCAGTTAGGTCCGACTTCCATATGATCGAGAGCCTATCGATAGCTGTCCATGCCTTCGTCAGTCGTGTGTCGATGTCTTTTTCGGTTGATGAGACGCTACTTCCTAGGTAGGTGAATTTGTCTACTAGTTTCAGAGAGGCTCCGTCTAGTGTGGCAATGTTGCCCGTTTGGTTGTAACACATATATTCAGTTTTGTTTGCATTGACATGGAGGCCAATGCCAGCTGCGGCTCGTTCCAGACTATGCAGTAGTGTCTCTGCTTGATTAGACGGATTCGCTAGTAACGCCAAGTCATCAGCGTAGTCGGCGTCCGTGATTGTTTTTGTGGGTACCTTTTGCTTCTTCTCTTAGTCAGCTCGAAGCCATTTTCTCTGATTTTGTCGATCGAAGTCCAAAGCACATAGTCTAGACAGATGATAAAGAGGTACGGGGCTAGTGTGTCTCCTTGTAGTACTCCTGCAACAATTTCGAAGTATTCCGTGTCTCCATCTGGTGAACGTACTTTCACTTTGGTGTTTCTGTAGAGAATCATTATCGCTGCTACTGTTTCTTTTGGTAGGCCGTATGCTAGTAGGATTTGCTCCATCTTCCCTCTGTGTATGGAATCGAAGGCCTTGGTAAAGTCGACAAATAGTAATGTCGCCTGTACGTTTTTTGCCCGAACGCCTTCAAGGATTCTACAGATGGTCAGTATTTGTGAGGTTGTGGATCTATTTCTCCGGAAGCCGTTTTGGTTTTTCCTAAGGATGTTGTCTATTTTGGGTTCTATGCGGTTTCGTAGTAGGGCATTGTAAATTTTGGCTGCTATGGATGTAAGTGTTATCCCTCGGTAGTTCTTGGCTAGTCCGAGGTCGCCTTTTTTAGGGAATGGAAGGATGCATCCCTTCGTCCATCTTTCTATCCTATTTTGACTATCGACTGCGTTGCATTGCCGGAGCAGTATATCGTCGAATTGTCTAGTCTTCCACACTTCTGGGGGGATCTCGTCTAGCCCTGCTGCTTAACACACACACACACACATACACACACACTTATAAATGAAAAAAAAATTATATACAAAACTACCGCCAAAGAAGCAGTTTTGCTTACAGTAAAGTCTTCATCAGATGATGACCCTGGGTTCAGGCATGGTTTCGGGGCCAAAACATCATTACCACTAACCTAGGGAGCCCCAGCAGTATCTCACAATACTACCAGACTTTATTGGATGGTGTTTAATCTGTACGAATGCCATATCCGTTCAGATGCAGTTACAGCCTTGTTTTGGATCTTTTTTTATATATCCCTCTTTTTTGCTGGTGTAAGTCGGATTTTGGTTAAAAATGTAGAGGTTGCGTTCGAAATATATCTTTATTTTCATATATAATATGTCTACTAGTATTGGTGCAATAGCAATGATACTAAGATTACTATGCATGTAAATGCTTCTTTTTTCATGTTAGTGTTTTCTGTTAGGGAAATATGAATGTTGGTGTATTGTTAGGAGTCTACGTTTGAAAAGGTTATTACGGTAACATGACTTCCTGTAAATATCAATTTTATAAAAAATAAATAAATAAACATACAAATATTTAAAAACTTGTGCCCTCTTCAGAGATGACATTAACAACCATTTCCTGCAGATTTTTAAAACGGCTACAAGAATCTCCAAAATGTAAGAAACAGCTGGGTTTAATTTTTTTGGAGAGGTGGGTGTAATTTTTCTGGACTTATCAACCGTAATCATATCTTTTTTTCAGAAAGGAGGGATGGTTTTATTATACATATCATACGGTCGGATTGCAGGTTTTGTGGAAAGTTTTCATTTTCCGCCAATATTTTCTCAATGAACTTTAAGTGTTGCTTTTATAAATAAGTGCAAGTCAATCCAGAGAGAGAGAGAGAGAGAGAGAGAGAGAGAAGTACACTGGGAGTGAATTCCTGGCAAGAAAATAGAGACAGGAAAGAGATTAATGTAAAAACTACTAATATGTTTATGTCTAAACAGATAGTTCGATAGATAGTAATAAACCTATAAATATATACGAAAAGACAGGGAGAGAAAAAAAGAGATTGAGAGGCAAAAGGAAAGAGAAGAAACTGGGAGAGAGAGAGAGAGAGAGAGAGAGAGAGAGAGAGAGATGTATACGGGAAGTGAATTGCAGGCTCAAAAATAGAGATAGGAAAGAGATGACTATAAACACCTCCAATATGTTTATGCCAAAACAAATAGAGAAATATATCTCGATAGATAGAAATGAACTTATAGTTATATACGGAAAGACAGAAAGAGAAAAAGGGAAAATATTGAGAGACAAAAGGAAAGAGAAAAAACTGGGAGAGATAGATCGATAAATAGATAGATTGATCTATATACATATATATATATATATAGAGAGAGAGAGAGAGGTGCACTTTAAGAGGATTGATGGCACAAAAAATAGAGATAGGAAAGATATAGATATAGATATAGATTGACAGATAAGGAAAAAGTGGTGAACGAATAGATATATACGAAAAGACATAGATAGAAAAAACAGAAAGAGATAGAAAGAAAAAAAAAGCAGAAGAGAGAGGAAATGAAAGAAAAAATTACAAATGAAAATTACAAATGAAACAGCTTAGATAGATAGAATAAGATGCAAGAACAACTTTTGATAGATAGATAGATAGATAGAAACTGGTAAAAATACGGGTGAACGATAACATTGGCGTCCTAAAGAAAACAACACTACAGCTTTATTTTAAAACTTTTATTGAAAAAATCAATTCAGCTAAGTTGATTATGTAGTAGAGCTGACATCTATTCAATGGAACCACCTTCAGCCTCAATCCCCGCCTCGATAAGGATCCGAAACTGGGAGCATGCCTTTTCCACAAGTGCTGGCGGGAGCTCGGCGAATACTCGGCGGGTGGTGGCGATCAGGCTGGCTTTGGTGTTGTGGGAGGTCATGTTGGTGATGTTCTCGATGTATGAACAAACGCAGTGGTCCAGCGGGTTCAGGTCGGGGGAGGAGGGGGACCAGTGAGAGAAGGCTACAAAGTCATAGCACTCCTTCTGAAGCCAAGCCTGGGTCTCTTTGGACTTGTGGGCCGGCGCCGAGTCCTGCTGCCACATCCAGGGTCTGCCACCGGGCACCTGATTGCACCAGGGCATCACCACACTCTTCAGCACATCCAGGTACACTTTGGTGTTGACTTTCAAGCAGACTTCGAAGATGTGAGGTGGCATGATGTGGTCCTCATTTAAAACCACACCAAAGATCATAACAGTAGCCGAAAACTTTGTTTTCATCACCATGGGCACGTCCATGTTGTTCGCGGCAATCCAGATTTGCATTTTGAGGGTGCTGGCAATGGTCCTGTTGTCATAACTTGGATTGGTAGAGAGCATGGGTTGTACAGCGGCGCATCTCCGATCTCGCTCGTTGAACATTGTGTCACTTTCAGACATGATAGAAGGCTCCTATCGCTCTTGGGATTTGTACACAACTGGCCAACTAGTAGATGGTCTGCAACAAAAAAAAGAAAACAGCTTTTCATTAAACGGAAATGAAATCTTGTCGTCTTTTCTAGGGTGACAATTTTATCGTTCCACCCTGTACATCTGAAAAATCTTATTGAGAGGAGGAGAGGAGAAGAGGATTACTTAGCATAAAGAGTATCATTGTCGGGAATGGAATCGGTGACCCAAGTTCACAGCCTGGACAATGCTGTTTGCGATTCACTGTGCACGAAGGTATTTGCACTGTTTTCCCCACCATTTATTTGGGTTATCATTCGAGCAGACTGATTTTTTAAATCTCGATTTTGGAGAAGGAAAAACATTAAATTCAAACTAGCTTTTCTTCACTTAAAAATTGATCTTGTCACATCCTGTCCGTGGCGGAGAGAAAGAGAGAGAGAGAGAGAGAGAGAGAGAGAGAGAGAAAGAGAGAGAGAGAGAAAATAAACTGAGACAGGTAAGAAATATAAAGATCGCACCAGGAAGGATCCTATACAAAGATATGACTACATTAAAAGATTTGAACTATATACGCACGCGCGTGCGCGCGCGCACACACACACACACACACATATATATATATATGTATAATTATGAATTATTGAAATAAACACACCCAGATGATAATGGCCTGAAGCATAAACCGGTTGAGATTAATAACAAATCAATCAAACTTATTTACCAACATTAAAGTGTCAATTCTTCCTTTCACTTACACTCATACACACACACACATATATACACACACACAATATATATATATATATATATATATATATATATATATATATATATATATATATATAATTGGTGGCTGAGTACATCTTGAAAACAACTGAATTATACATACGCCTTTTTCTAAAGAATAACGTAACCTATTGTTATAATTATTATTATCATTATTATTATTATTATTGACTTTGTTTTTGTTCTTCTTTTTTTTTGTTCTTCTTCTTCTTTTGAATCCATGAGTGTCGAGTCCAGTCTCTAGTCCTAAGGCGCCACACACACACACGCACACACATTATATATATATATATATATATATATATATATATTAGTGGGTGAGTACATCTTGACAACAACTGAATAATACATACGCATTTTTCTAAAGAATGACGTTACCAATTATTATTATTATCATTATCATTATTATTATTATCGTTGTTACTTTTTTGTTGTTTTTGTTGTTGTTATTCTGTTTTGGAATCCTGTAGTGTCGGGTCAAGTCCCTGGTCCTAAGGCGCTATGGGAGTGTTGACACTTTCTTGACAGTATTTTTTCTTGATATCTCGAATGTACCGAGTTTGACGCTATTCTGGACAGCCTGTTGGTTGATGTTACCGAGGATATGTTTAATAATCGTTCTCATTTCATTCTTAATATATTCTAGTGCCCTGATGATCACTGGAATTACCCGAGTGTCATCCGTCACAAATCTACAGATCTTTGTATTGAGAGTGTTTTCTGAGCTCCCTAACAAAGGTGTTTCTCTCATATGTCGATTTGTATGTACATCTTTTCTTTTGTTTCTTTGATGTCCTTTCCAGAAATCCGTATTCAGTATTTTTATTTGGTAGAGAAATAATGGAATAACTAATTTCTTATTTTTCTTAATTATCTATCTTGGATCTGATCGGTATAAATGAGAACCTCGAAAGAGAGGAGCCTTCGCGGTGTACTTGGTAACGTACTGGACGGTGATATAACAGTATGTAAGTTCGTACTCCTGTCGCACAAGTACGTTCTCTTTTGGAGAAAATGCATTGGAAAAATACAAACACTCTTCTCCAACTACAAGTTATGGGTTGAATAGTATAACTGATGTTATTCATCATAGATTGGTTTGGCAAAAAACACCTATTACAATATGCTATTAAACAAAGAAAAATACGTATAACAATATGCCATTAAACAAAGAAAAAACAACCTAGTACAATATACCATTAAACAAAAAAAAAACAACAACCTAGTACAATATGCCATTAAACAAAGAAAAAGCAGCCCATTACATTATGCCATTAAACAAAGAAAAATACACCAAGTACAATATGCCGTAAAACAAAGAAAAAACAGTGTAGAATAATATGCCATTAAACAAAAGAAACCAAGTACAATATGCCATTGAGCAAAGAATAAAACCAAACTAAACTTGTATTAGTTAGAGAAAACCTTATCGAAAGCACTCCGGGAGGAAATTTCAGACGATTTTCATATAATCTTAGACAAATTTAGAAACTTTAGAAGATGGAAGGAAATATCTATCCTTTGAAACCGTACCTTTTTCTTATTTTAACAATACAGACTTGAGAAAAAGGAAACTGTTTTAGCATAACTTTTTACATATAGTAAAAAGTAAAGTTGGCGACTGAAGTCGAGGGTGACCCGAAGGCTCTCTTTTCGATAGTTACTACACCAAGGTATAGGGGAGGTTGCTACTCCTTTCCCAGGATTGCTCTACTTTACCCTTGAGCCATACCTTATAATGCTGATTGTTAAGCAAGGAGGCATCAAGTACCATTTTTTGAGTCTTTGGTATGACTCGACCAGGGATTGAACATAGGTGTCCCAGGCCATTGGCAAACATTCTAACCATAATGCCAATGTCCAGTTTTTATATATATACACACCAGTGACGACTATAGCCTATTTTTGCTACTCGTGCCCCCACCGCCCTCTGTCAACTTCAATTCCCAACCCGTGGTCCGTGGACCCAAAGTAAGTCATCATAGTTGCTATTGCGTGATTCTCCATTTTATAGCACAGATTGACAAACGTACCTTGCATGGTGTTTTTTTTTGTAAACAATCAAGATACTCTATAATTTGTAGTCTTGTTAATACAGTAGATAAGATAATTTTTTTCCTTTCAAAAGTATAGGAGAAAAGAGAAGATGTTCATTACTATGAGGAGAAAAATATGTTTATTAGAATAAAGAAACTGATGACAATATACACAGAGACAGCTAGTAGTTTCAATTTCGCTTAAAATAAAGATTATTTGTTGAAAATGTATTCAAAAAAACAAATTTTAGTTACAGAATGTAATATATGCAACATTCATTAAAGAAATAGAGATCTGTTAGAGAAAAAACGAATTAAAACACGCCGTTTAACCAACATTTACCGTAGCGATGATGATGACGTCGGCGACGGCTATAATATGCTATCCCCGCCTCTCTCTCTCTCTGTCTCTCTCTCTCTCTAGGTCCCTCACCCTCTTCCCAAGACAGCTGTCAGCAGTCACATTGTGCTAAGATTTTTGAGCACGGTGTTTTGAGTTGCTCTTGCAATTGGCTACAGCCAAAAGCGGATTTCTCTAACATTACTGTTATTATAAGGGTCTAGTGCCTGGCACGGATTACGCGTGTTCAACATTATAGCCGATTTTATGGGATGTTTAATGGATCTGATGGTGGCCGGACAAAGACCATCCGTTCAAAACAGCATCGTTGTATTATTCCCAGATATATTTATGAACTTTTGGCAACTTCGTTATCGAAACTTGAATTGATACGTAATTTAATTGAGATCAGAATAAGTATGTTTGCTTGAAATTAATGGATGATTGTTAATCTATTTTGAATAAAATTGACCGAGTTATTGGTCGTGCCGGGCACGAGTAGCACTAGTCTCGTCTCCGCCCCTGATACACACACACAAATATATATATATATATATATATATATATAGAGAGAGAGAGAGAGAGAGAGAAAGAAGATTTGAAAAATCCGACAAAATGTGAAAAAATAAATGAAAAACTGGATAAACCAAGAAATTGAGAACGGATTCAATTAATATTTCGTCTTTATTTTTGAAGTCTTTTATGTTATAAAGACGAAATATTAATTAAATTCGTTGTCTATGTTTCGGTTTATCTACTTTTTCATTTGTTTTTTCATATACATACTCACAAAGATACACAGACATACACATATACATATATTTATTGGTTGGTTGGTTGGTTGGTTGGTTGTATTTTATTGCGAATTAACCCTCCAAGTTATTTAATGTCAAATCTCGTTGATAGATATTCATTAGATATATATGATTTAGAAAGGTATAATTGGTGGGTAACATTTTAAAACAGTTGGAGATTATTTGTTGGCACAGAGTAAAATAGTTTCAAGTATTCCTATCTAACACTAACAATTCTATTTAACATCAGTCATTTGTGTGTACACAGTTAAATGTTTAAACAATTCTATAAGATCCATTGATAGGTCCCTAACAGGTACTACCGCTCCCATCAGAGTGGACCTGGTAGTAATGGCAGAGAAAAGGTACTCTATATTACCCAAAGTTCAAGGAGTGGAGCCTTACCATCAGATAGTTTTGTTTCATATCCAGGATACTTGTTAGGAGTGGGGACTTATTCCTCTGCAGGGTGCAATTGGTGCGTTTTACAGCTCCATAAATATATATATATATATATATACGTAAGGTTATTAAGAAATGTTGTAATTCCCTAAATTATTATTACATTTGTAGTTTTACGTTGAAATGTATTTAGAATTTAAAAATTTTAAAAATTTAAAAATTTAATTGACTGTAGAAAGGGAGTTTTGAATGTAAATCCCGTTACATTATTGTGATTCCAACCGGTAATAAAAAAAAGAAAAACCGGAAGTGGGTAAATGGGGAGGAAACTCTTCTACCCACTCCAACCCTTCCCTCCCGTGTCTTTTCTGACTGTAATTATTTTATCCATTAGAAATGAAGAAACCTGTTATGTTTGGTGTTAATGATACATATCAATACCCATAACAGGATGGAAATAAATCTATAATCCTAATGTGACCTATTTTTTTTTTTTTTTAAGGAATTATTGCTCAGTAATGTCTGTTACATTAACCTCTTTACCAGGAAAATTTAAATGTTCACAGTTGGATGATTTTTTGTCCTGACGGAATTATTCCCGACTCCAGTTTAACTGGACTGAATAATATATATATATATATATATATATATATATATATGTAAACTCTTGACAATACTGGAAGCGCACGCCATCAAACAAACGGAGATGAAAAAAAATTAAAAGAATAGCACCGAAGAACGAGAAAACTATTCGAACACAAACTACATAACAGAAATCACTTCTTAGGGATAAACACTGGGTTTGTACCCGTTGTACCATACTTGAAACCACAAAAGAACTTGAACAAGTGGAACTGATAACCAGAGAACTCATGAAAATACGTAAGGTCTTACATACCAGAGATAACGTAGACCCACTATATGCGTCAAGAAAAGATAGCGGGAGAGGACTAGCCAGCCTTCAATGGCGTTGATGCATCTATGCAACGACTAGAAGGCTACAGAAAAAAGGGCGGAGGAAGGTTGATTTCAGCCACCAGAAAAAATACAGACAACATAGGCGCCATCAGAACAAAAAAAAAACCCCAGAAAAATGCGACGAAAAACAACTCTATGGACTCTTCAAGCTACAAACAAGCGACATCTTTCACAAGAAAATTTGGATATGGTGAAGGAATGAAAACCTTGAGAGAGAAACTGAATCTCTTCTGGTGGCACAAAACTACGCCATAATAACTAAATATGTCAAAGCAAGAATAGACAAGACGCAACAAAATAGCTGATGTGGCGACAGAAACGAAACGATCAATTATCTAAAAAGCGAATGCAGTAAATTAGCACAAAAAGTGTATAAGACGAGATACGACTGGGTAGGGAAGTTGATCCACTGGGAACTGTTCAAGAAATTGACATTTGACCATATGAACGAATGAGATATGCACAACCTAGAATCCGTCCTAGAAAAAGTAACGCACAAACTTCTTTGGTATTTTGAGATACAAACTGATTATCTAATCTCGGCCAGACAACTAGTCCTAGATAGAGTAAACAAAAAAGAGAACGCGCCGAATTGTGGAGTTTGCTGTTCCGGCTGACCACAGCGTAAAACTGAAAGAAAGCGTGAAGAGAGATAAGTACCAATATCTAGAGAATGGAAAAAACTGTGAAAATCACGGCGATACCAATTGTAATTGGTGCGCTCAAAGGATTTGTTCGAGGAATTTAGAACTTGAAAATAATAGGACGTGGAAACAATCCAAACTACAGCATTGTTGAAATCGGCTAGATTACTGAGAAGAGTCCTGGAGACTTGAGGAGACTTGCTGTCACTAAAACTCCAGGGCAAAAACCATATACTAACGTTGCTGTGAAAAGAGAAAAATTATAATAATTTGTCCGAACACAGATGGTTTCATTAATTCTATATAATGCAAACTATTTACACTCAAGCATATGATTATATATTTTCCAGCATTTATATTGTTTAAAGTAGTAGTTATTGATGTAGCAGTATTTTTTGTGAACAAATATGGTGGTTGGTTGGTTGTTTTTTATGACATATCAACCTTTGTAGGGTATTTAACGCCAGATCCATTTTTAAAAAACAATCTGTTCTATTTCAAACAATTCAGTTTAGCATGAGTACAAATTTTAATAGTCAAAAACATTTCTATTTCGAGCTATTCAGTTTAGTCAAGCAATTCTAATTCTAGCAATTCAATTTCGTATCAGTATAGTTTTTGTCCAGACACAGTTAAATGTCAAAATAGTTCTATTTCAAATAATTCAGTTTATCATAAGTGTAGTTTCAATGTCAAAAACAGTTTTATTTCAAGAAATTCAGTTTAGCGTAAGAACGCTGTTTATTTCTATTAGACCCATAGGTTGCACCCTATCAGGTACTACCACTCCGGGCCAGACTGGACATGAAAACAATGGCAATGAAAGGGTATCCTGCATTCCCCAAAGCTCCAGCATTACTGGAGCCTTACCATCAGATTACTTAGTGTCATATCCAGGACAATTGTTGGGGTGGGGTCTTATCCCTCTGCAATCGGTGAGTTCTACGGCCCTAGCCGACTAGGCAAGAGCAAATATGGTTTCAAGTAACTTTTCTTAATACATTAATTTACACAGATATAAGAATTCAGTTCTTCCTATCTGTTTTCAAACAGATCTATTTGACCTGTTGATGGGACACTGATAGGTATGATCACATCCAAAGTGGACCTAGGAATAATGACAACGAATATTGATGGGTTGGTTAGTTTTTATGGTATGTTAATTAGAGTCTAGTTTTTTAATATCAAATCCAGTTTTTTTTTCAATCAGTTATATTGATTCAAGAAACCCTTCCTATTTTAAAAATATGTTTGCAATTTCTACCTTATATAAATAATTAGAACACGTTGCAACTTCTGTCTTACATAGATAATTAGAACACATTTACATGTTTTCAAATATTCTAATTTAATGTAAATAACTTTCAAGTAGATCTATTTCACTTATAGGTAGTAATCAAACACGTGGTACTATTATGGGTTAGAATGAACTTAAACGTAATGGCCAAGAAGAAAAAAAATGTTGCAAATGTCGGGTACAATGACTAGTATAAAACACAAGAATTTATAATTGAAAAGCACTTTATGATTTAATCTGGCGATTGCTTCTTTTAGCTTGCAGTGGAGATCGGATAAAAGAATGGCTGATAATAATGTTTAAATTTGTACAAAAATGATTATTGTACATGTTGAAAAACTCTGAGCGCCGAGACGCTATTTTAAAATTTCAATTACTTTGCAATAGCATTTTCAGTAATTATATCTACCGATGATTAAAGTTTATTAATTCCATATGATGCAGAAATTAACATAAATATATTATTTGTTGGGACCTTTTTTTGAGCAAGCATATTTATTTATATTCCTATATGGACTGATCTGCTGATATATATATATATATATATATATATATATATATATATATATATATATATATATATATATATATATATATATATCAGCAGATATGTCCATATAGGAATATAAATAAATATGATTATATATATACATATATATATATATATAAAAGAGGGTGACCAGAGGGTGACACAAAGGCTCCCTTTTCAATAGCTAGTACACTGAGATGTAAGGGAGGGCGCTATTCATTTCCCTGGATTGCTCCACTTTACCCTTGATACATACCTTATATTGCTGAGAGTTAAACAAGTAGGTATCAAGTACCATTTTTAAAGTCTTTGGTATAATGCAAACTGGGATTGAACCCAGGTCTCCCGGACCTTTGGCGGACACAATATAAATATATATATATATATATATATATATGTGTGTGTGTGTGTGTGTGTGTGTGTGTGTGTGTGTGTGTGTGTGTGTTTTACCATTCTGTCCTATTTTGCGAGGATCTGTAGCGCCGTTTGTCGTTTGACAGATCTTAGGGCGTCCAGTCTAGCATATTGGTGGTCCAAATTGGGAAATTTGTGCAGTGGCGGTGCCTTCGTTACCTGTAATTGTTGGACCCTATTACAGCAAATTCCATATATATATATATATATATATATTTTTTTTTTTTCAGCAAAATATCAAACAAAAATGATCTATTCATAAAGCTTGAGAAAAATAAATATCTAATAATATCTATTCTTATCTGTATAATAATCCAGTGGAAATAATAAAATCCTGGTACATTTGGTTTTGAAAAATATGGCATTATCATTATTTTAATCGTTCGGAGTGTACTTATTTATGGACCATAGTGTACTAGGTTGTTTTTTCTTTGTTTAATGTCAAATCAACCTTCGTGGGTTATTCAATGCGACAGCCATCCAAATATTTAACACATAGCTGGAGGAATGAAAGGGTTCATGCCTTTAATAAATATATCAGTTCGAAAGTGAACGTAATAACACGGTTAGAGTTTGAACTCGCTTACTAGGATGTCGAGGTCCAGTACGTTTGCCACTACGCCATGGAGACTTCACCTCACACTAGGTTCTTACCTATCTGAATATTGCTCAGTCCCAACCTTACTTTAAACGATATTTGAACCCGAGTACTTAGTTAATTGAATCATTTTTTAAAGTCTTAAGTGAACAATAATTGCCCTTAGTTGTCTGTTGTATTCATTTCTATGTTTCTAGAAAAAGTATATATATATATATATATATATATATATATATATATATATACTGGAAGTCGTAAATCATTAGGCAGGTGCTTGACATTTCCTAATGGAAAAACGCCTGCACAACCTTCTCAGCATTACTACGACTAAAACAAGTGCTGATCCAAATCCAGATTATCTTACTCTACAACTGACTGAGATAAGCCGATTAGTGTGATTATCTGAATTCTAAAATCTTAGGTTGAGATGACTATGTAATAAATCTACAAAACACTTCTGGCCCACATGTCATCCACCTACCAAGACTTTTCAATGCTAAAATTAATATATACGCAAATGAAATGCAAATTTTGGCCGTGTTAAGCAATGCTTAAAACTCATGGGGCCCAATCGGCTTGGACAGTGAAATACACCGACTGCATCTCTGTAGAGAGGGTAAGACTCCCCCCAAAAATGTCCTGATATGACACTAAACAATCTGATGATGAGGTTCCAGGAATGCTGGAGCTTTGGGCAATGCGGAGTACCCCTTTATTGCTATTGCTCCCAGCTCTACTCTGGTCCGGAGAGTAGGACCTGATAGGGTCCTATCTAAGGGTCAAATAGAACTAAACGGTGTACTTATAATAAACTGAATTGTTTATTTTGACATTTAAACTGTGTACTTAAGTTAAACTGAAATGGTTGCAATAAAACAATTTATATGTATAAAAATAATTGATAAGCAATCAAACCAAACCTTAAACTACATAATGCTATCCTATTGTATTTGTAAAGATAGATAGTTAAAAACATTGACCAGTTGACTGGAGCAGTAGAATACACCGACCCCCCACCACCACAACGAGTGGACACTAAACAATCTGATGATGAGGTTCCAGTGGTGCTGGAGTTTTGGGGAATGCAGAACACCCCTTTATTGCTATTGCTCCTAGGTCCATTCTGGCCCGGAATGCTAACACCTGATAGGGTTCTATCAATGGGTTAAACAGAACTAACTATATATTTATGCTAAACTGAATTGTTTGAATTAGAATTGTTTGACTAAATTGAATTGCTTGAAATAGAAATATTTTTGACAATTAAACTGTACTTACATTTAAAAAGTGTGCTTATGCTAAACTGAATTGTTTGAAATGGAACTGTTTCTAACATTAAAACAGTACTTACTCTAAATTGACATTTAACTGTGTGTAAACAAAATCTGTACACATGCGAAAATGAATTAGCTGAATTAGAACTGTTTTGACATATAAACTATGTACTCATGCTAAACTGAATGGTTTGAAATAGAGTTTTATCGATACTGCTATAAGGGTGCACTACATGGACGCTAACAAAACGGCTGGAGAAGAAGCTAGACGGCAATTACACAAGAATGCTGCGTGCACCAACTGTACGGCCACCTGCCCCCTATCACGAAAATTATTCAAGTTAGACGAACCAGACATGCAGGACACTGCTGGAAAAGCATGGACGAACTCATAAGAGATGTACTCTTATGGACCCCCACACATGGCCGTGCAAAAGCAGGACGACCAGCACGAACATACATTCAGCAGCTATGTGAGGATACGGGATGTTGTCCTGAAGACCTACCTAAGGCGATGAACGATAGGGAGGAGTGGCGAGAGAGGCTCAGGGATATCCGTGCTACCAGCGCGACATGATGATGATGATGACGATTTGCATAAAAATGGAATTGGCGTTAAATAACTTACAAAGGTTGATATGCCATAGAAACCCAACCAACCAACCAACCAACCATAGATATGAACAGTCTGAGATTGATATGAAAGACTGTGATAAAATGAAGACATAGATGAATAGATTTAGATTGATTGATAAATCGATCGATCAATCGATAGATAGATATGAATGGATTTAGATATATAGATATTGTGTTAGATTGATGAATAGACTTTAATATATAGATATGAACAGATATATAAATATTGTGTTAGATTGATGAATAGATTTCAATATATAGATATAAACAGACTGTATTAGATAAATTGATAGACAAATAGGAATTAACTGATAGAGATTGATAGATATTTTAAACTATTATGTATAAGTGACACTGCTTTTCAGAAAACATACATAAGTGTATGTGTAAGTTCTGATGTGTACAGCAATGTTTACATTTGTCTTCTTAGATGTTTTGTCCTGATTTTTTATTGCTTTTGGTTCCTCACAAATTGAGCAACATGTTCGCTTTCAAAATTAAAATTAATAAAAATTTCAGATCGCGATTAGAAATGATTTATCTCATATATTTTGGGCACTGTGTAATTTTTAATTGATTAAATGTGGAAAACCATTATCAGAAATCTCAGTAAGACAAGAAAGTTTTGGCAATTTTGAAAGAATGTTCTTTGCGCCTATTCATTAACTTAAATACAGTTTCTTTCTTTTTTTCTTTCTTTCTACTTTCTTTCTTTCTTTTATATATATATATATACGTGTGTGTGTGTGTGTGTGTGTGTGTGTGTGTGTGAGTGTGTATCTCTGTGTGTGTGCATGTGTGTGTGTGTGTGTTTGCGATAGCCAGACGCATCTCCTGAAAAGAGAATGGGAGAGTACTCGCAGCGTAATAGTGAAAGTAGTGAAATCCGGACTCGAAGAAAGAAATTTCGAACTCCAGTCACGCTTTTGCGTGCATGTTCGGACAAATACCCTCGAGAAATGTATGAACCCACTCATCCAGCAATTGGTTGAAAGGTGTTACTGATATTCTTATACAAGGAAGGCGTTGGCATAAAATAAACCACGAAGATTGATATGCCATCAAACAAAGAAACCAAACAAAAATTAAAAGAGAATTTTATATTAATAGATAAAACTCTGTTTGTCTGTCTGTCTGTCTGTCTGTCTGTCTCTCTCTCTCTCTCTCTCTCTCTATATATATATATATATATATATGTATATGTATATATATATAAAAGGTGCCCGTGGTGTAATGGTTATATTCGTAGGAAGTGGACACGGGGACACAAGTTCAAATCCTGGACGTGACTGATTGCATTTCACATAGCACTAATACCCGTGGGAAAGGTATGAATCCAATTATTCTCCCTCCAGCTATGGGTAAATAGTAGGGCAGACTAGATTCTTCAATCTTGGTGAGGCAACTAGTCTAGGAGAAGGAAAACTCTGAATTCAAACCTGCTAAACTCCGCTTAAAATTTGACCTTGTGTCATATCTTGCCCGAGCGGAGTGGTTGGTATATATATATATATATATAAACTACCGCATATTTCAATATTCTATTAATATTGGGTACGGTTTTTACCGTGTTAGAGATTTAAACAAACTCATTACACATCTCCTGTTCACACATATACTAAAGTAGGTATGCTAGTTCAAATGCCTTTGACATCATGTGTGTTTGAACGTTACGGTCATCTATTTATGGACATGACGATTTTCTCTTTAATCTTTCTATTTCTTTGCGAATTTTAATTATCTAAAATCTTTGTAAGGCAACTTCGATTAATATGTTTCTAAATCCAGATCGATTTAATGAATTGATCGCGCAATCAACTGAATTTGTATCGATTCACATCAGTCATGTCTTTGTGATTTGCTAAAATTAAATTGAAAGCAAAAGTTTCGAAAATCCGATCTTCGTACTTCTCAAAATGGGAAAAAAATCCAAAATATTTGTTTCTTATGTTTAACGTGTATATATCTTAAAAAGTATTCGTTCGAAATTTAATTTCTATACTGTGTGGTTGCTCTACCAAGACTCTAATGAAATTCTTTGAGAAAAAGCTGAATGAGGACTATACACGAATATTACGTGCTGTTTTGAACAATTCCTGGAAATAGTCCCCACCTACAAAATAGCAATGGTATGATTATCCGCCTCCCATCTCACCAGTCATCCAAGTAAGGTAAACAAGACATGCTGAAGAAATAAGGAGAAACTTATTAGCGACATTTTCCGATGGACTACTACACGTGGATAAATCAGTTCTGGCTGAGCAGCATATAATTACAT
The DNA here is from genome assembly GCA_963585895.1 of Sepioteuthis lessoniana. NCBI lineage: Eukaryota > Metazoa > Mollusca > Cephalopoda > Myopsida > Loliginidae > Sepioteuthis > Sepioteuthis lessoniana. The sequence continues at coordinate 29,317,748 of OY757942.1, forward strand.
TTTTCAACTCTGTTTTGGCAGGATGCCATCGAGAGGACCTGCCTGGAGCAATAAAGGATAGGAACGGATGGAGAGAGCGAGACAGAGGCAGAGAAAGAGAGAGAATGTAAAGAGACTCTCATCAGCACATGAAAATGATGATGATCACACACACACTCACACACACACGCACGCGCACACACACACACATACATATAATGTTTTTACTTAGTAGTAAATCCAGTTGAAAAGATATCTTTTATTATTTATGTCAATTAGCATAAAGATGCACAACTTATAAACAATATATACGAAAATACATACACAAACTTTGGACTCTCCTTTGTGTAACATAGCTAGATACGGATAAGGAAAACGTACATAGAATGTTCATAACATATATACATAGAACATAGGAATCCCAAAACACGAAAAACACGTAACGACTTCTTAGTTCAGGAACGAAACCTTTTATTACTTTTGACTTAAAAGTTTCGACATAAGGAAGAGAGATGCACAATCCTTCTATGATGACTTTTCCATCTGCACCCCATCACGTGCGGTGCCCGTAGCGCACAAATTCGTCTGGCCTCAGCGAGCCCCGAAAGTCGACCTTTCCCGTTCGGGGTCTAGTTCTCAACTACTGACTTTTTCAAATCTCCCAAAATCCTCCGCGCACGCTGCCGGTGCATGACGTCATTCACATCCCTGGTCTCATCGTCTCTCTGGGATTTTTATTTTGACATCTGTGAACGACACTTCCTCCCCGCGCGCGTGCTCAAGTTTGCACCTAACTAACCCATGTGCTTAGCCGAAAGGTTCTCAGCCTAACTAAACCCAATGGCAAGATATATAAAACGAAATCCCTCGACCATTATATTACATTTGTCCTTCATCGGCGTAAAGTATAAGGTATTACAATTTCAATTTGCTAACATGCAGAAGTGAAATTAATTATATTTACCACCCACTCCGCTCGGGCGAGATATGACACAGGGTCAATTTTTTTAAGCGGAGTTTAACAGGTTTGAATTCAGAGTTTTCCTTCTCCTAGACTAGTTGCCTCACCAAGGCTGAAGAACCTAGTATGCCCTACTATTTACCCAGAGCCGGAGGGAGAATAATTGGATTCATACCTTTCCCAAGAGTATTAGTGCTATGTGAAATGCAATCAGTCTCGTCCAGGATTTGAACTCGTGTCGCCGTGTCCACTTCCTACGACTATAACCATTACACCACGGGCACCTCCAAGAAGTGAAATTAATATATGATTCTCAACTCTCGTTCGGAACGAGACAACGCTGATGACATTTCAATACGTAATTTATTAATAAATATTTGTACCATAGACCCCCGTTGTGACTTCGCCATGGTACAAGTTGACAAATGCAAAACTCTGTTAAATATACACCAAAGGCTTATTTACTAGTTAGTAGCAACTTGCCACTGGGAGAAAGGAAGGTCATATAGATGCATGAGACTACCGTCAATAAGACAAAATTAACGAACATATCGTTGAGAGAAAAAGATGAGCACAGACCTTGGATTTTTTCCTGGTTCTAATAGGCTTGTATCCTTAGTATAACCCCCCCACCAGAATCTGGAGCTCGTAAACTTTCTTCTTACATCTTCGTGACTCATTTTTTACTGACGTCTTCACCTTCTCGCGTCTTGCCGTCGACTTCCCAAAAGGACGCAAATTGTCCCTTCACTTGTGCCTTTTCTGTTGGGAGCACAAACTTCAACTTCTTGCACACATACGCAAACGATCTTTGGATCTCTTGTCCTCCCTTGTCATTTCTTATTACCACGAGTGCCTCGGCCTTGTTTTTAGGTGACTACTGTCCGTTTTATTTTATTTGCTTATTCTTTCAGTTTCTTGTGATCCGTTTAATTAAGTAACATATTCATTCTATCAGGTGAGTGAAAATCAAATTCCTATTTTAAAAATCTTATAATTCATTTGTCTAAAGTTTGGAAATGAAACTTGATAATCTTTTATCATCTCGAGTATTTGGACTATTATCTTCCTCTCTATTGTGATATTTCCATCGTTTCGGCCAATATGTTCTTCGGCCTTCTTCAGGTGTTTTTTGCCGCTCTCGGTAGCCCACGTGGAACATTGAAACGAACCCTTTATTTAATCCACATGGAAAAATTGGTCTAATCCCGTTGTAATTATTCCATGTTATTTTTACCCGTAGTCAAGATTGAATCTGCAACTTCCTGATGATTTCTCTGTGAAGTTCATTAACCAAAAGCCGATATCCCTTATGCCATTCGTCCTGCTGGACAATCCAGCTTGAAATTTTGGGACTTATTAACCTAATATTTTTATCAACGCAATGAATTTCTACTTATTACGAGTATGTACGATTTTTCATAACTCATATTGACATTGATTTTATCTAGCCTTTTTAATTATTGGTTCCCATATCGTATTCATCTCTATACTTGGTTGTAGCCTAACATATGCGCTGCTTCATTAAGACATCTTATTTTCTAATGTTTTTCCTTATCTGTTATTCTGACTTCATCCCATAAGGACAGATGGTTTTCATTTTTCTTTCCAAATATAGTTAGCCGTGCCCGAAATTTTCATTTCATCTCGTACAACGGCTTTTCGATGTTGTCTAGTAAGTGGTATGTCTGACTTTGTATATTTCACCACTGCTGTATGGGATGGAATATATGCAATTCCTGGTCATGTTGTATTCTGTTTATTGGCTTGATTCGGAAGAGATATTTTCAAAGAGTTGAGCCACTCCTGAATATTGAAGTGAATATCATATTGACTAAATATCTTATAATCTATTTCTTTGTAAGAAATATTTTAAATGTTTTGAAATATGCAATTACTTTTCAATCTCCCTATATATCTAACATACGGAATTTTAAAAAGTCAAGCTATTAAGTCTGTTTTTTTGTTTGTTTTTTGTTTCTTTGGGTTTTTTTTTACTAAATATGAACTTATTCGACTTCCCACCGAGTCAGAATTGATATACAACCATTTTGCAATGTGTTATATAATAGCCGAGGGATTTCGGTTCATACCTTTGAGTTTAGTTAGGCTGAGAACCTTTCGGTTCAGCCCATGGGTTAGTTAGGTGCAACATTGAGGCAGGTGTTAACGCGGGTGCGCGCGGGAGGATGGAGGTGTCACTCAAATGTCATAATAGTCCGAGACGAAACGGGGAGACAGGGTGCGGGTGACGTCATGCACCGGAAGCGGGCAGACGTTTGTGTGAGAATCTGAAGAAAGTTAGAGAGTGGAGAATTAGACGCCAAACGAGAAGGATTGACTCTTGGAGCTCGCAGACGCGAGGCGAACTTGCGCCATATGGGGGCCGCACGAGATGGGGGCCAAATGAATAAGACAGTATAGAAGATTGTGTCTCTCCTCCTTACGTCGAAACCTTTAACTCAAATTTAATAAAAAGGTTTCGTACCTGAACAAGTAGTCGTTACGTGTTTTCGAATTTCGAGATTCCTATGTTCATTATATGTCCATTTCGCACATAGCGTTAATTGTGATTATGGTACAAATGGAGTTGGGTACGCATGAATCGAGACTCATATGAGGTCGTCACAAAAATAATGCTTGAACTTCTCAGTATTCCCCTTTGAGTCGCTCAGGCACGAAAGCTAGGTGAGCCCTTGTTTATTCGTTAAGTCAGTTTAAATCTTCATTTATTCCTGAATTTCGTGCACTTAGCTTAAGGATACATTTACTCTGATATTCATGACGTTATACTGAACTAAATGAAAAAGCTTGAAGAATGCATTTAAAAATGGTTTGGATGAGTTTTAATTGACGGTCGTCTCATGCACCTATACAACCTTACTTTCTCCCGGTGGCTACTTGCTACCTAGTTGTAAATAAGCCTTTGGTGTATGTTTAACAAAGTTTTGCATTTATCAAATTTTCATCACGGAGAAGTCACAGCGGGGGTCTAAAGTCGCTTTAGTACTGCTATGTTTATACATATATTTTATATATGTGATTTTTAACCGATTATTTTGTAGGTAGAATTATTTTGAAACGAGCTAGAGCCCATTTGTTACGCACTGTTGAATGTTTCCAAGTATGACTATTTATTGTGAGCACAGTTAAATGGTTTCAAATATTGCAAGATAACACTAGCATTTCTATTTTCTCACACTTAAATGTTTCAAGCAGAGAAAATGATTAGATCGTTCAATATGACTAATAGATGGGACCCTAACAGGTATTACCACTCCGGGTCAAAAAGGACAAAGGAATAATGGTAGTGAAGAGGCACTACACATCGTCCAAAGCTGCAGAATTGCAACCTCACAATCAGATAGTTTAGTGTCATATCCAGTTCATTTGACGAATTATACTCTACTACAGAGATGCAATCGTTGTATTATACAATCTCAGCATTTAACATTATCTATACTATGATTTGGTAAATTGAAATCTTCAGTAACTGTGAAATTGTTGGAATTATCCTTAATGGTCTCATTATTGTTATTAAAGCGTTTCTCGTGTGTAATTACCTTTATTGTATTTAGTAAACACACACTAACACCGACATATATATATATATATATATATATATATATGACGTAGAAGTAAAATTAGGATTAGTCAAGTATGATAACAAACGACCTTATAAAAAGAGATTAATTATAATTTAAAAGAATAAACAACGAATAAGTAAAGTAAGTAAAGTTTGCGACCATAGTCGAGGGTAACCCGAAGGATCCCTTTTCGATAGCTACTACACCAAGGTGTAGGGGAGGGTGCTACTCCTTCCCTGGATTGCTCTACTTTACCCTTGATCCGTACCTTATAATGCTAAGTGTTAAGCAAGGAGGCATCAAGTAACATTTTTTGAGTCTTTGGTATGACTCGACCTGGGATTGAACTCAGGTCTCCCAGGCCATTGGCGAACACTCTAACCGCTAGGCCAATGGAATAAGAAGATACAAAACAGTGAATATACTCAATATGGCCACCATTTCTTTCCACTTATTGTATCAACACACCTTCTTAATAGTTTGCGTGCCTTCAAAATAAATTCATCAGACGTTTTAATCCATTCTTCCTCAATAGCAGTCTTAACCGAACCAATATTTGGATGGGAAGTTGCATTTGTTTTGTTTTCTAAAACGTCCGATGTAGCGTAATCAAGCGGGTTAAAGTCTGGGATTAACTCTTGTTTAATGGCTTTTCTCAGTTTTCTTGAGGAATTTCAATTCATTAGCGTGCTTTCTTATTTATGATGGGGTCCTTAATCGGCGTTGCGAGAGCAGTTAAATGCCTTCTTTTCTTTTTTTTTCCCATCCTCCACTCCACCTTTTCCTTAAAAAGCTCTTTTTCCGTAAAAACAGTTTTCTTTCCTTTGTATACGGTAGACAAAGTTACTTAGGCTTGGTTTCGGAGTTAAGCAAATCATAGATTCTTTGTTGTTTCTTTTCATGCTCACGCATATTGAGTTGGATTTTAATAAAAGAAATTGTTGAATAATAGAGGTAATCATGAAAATTTAGATTTATCATGATTTTTTTTTTCAAAAGCTGGGCTTCTAAACTAAAATAAACGTTTTAAAAATTATTCCATAATTTGCTTCCCCATCCTCGATGTGTATGTGTGTGCATGTGTGTGTGCGAACACACCTCATATGCATATATATATATATATATATATATATATATATATATATATATATATACATCTATGTGTGTGTTTGTGTGTGTGAGTGTTTGTGTGTATATCTGAACTCACCTTGTGCATATATATATATACGTGGTGTTTTCAGAAAGTATCAAAACTGAAACTGCATTTACCAAGAAAGAAATGAACGAGGAATAAACCATTAATTTTCTTAAACATAGTTCTCTTATGATTGATCATATTTACTTCAAGAATTTTTCCACTGGTCAAAGCACCTCTGAAATCCAACTTTTGATATAGCATGAGGTTGTCTCGTTGTATTTCTTATAATGTCTTCTATCTCCTCAAATATTATCGTTAATATTGATTTTCAGCTTAGGAAAAAAATAATAAATAAAAACTAAAAGGTCGGATGGAGCTATTTCTGCTAGGCGTAGAGTGTGCTATCCAGACTTTACTCCAAAAACGTTCTTTTCAAAAAGAGTCAAGACTTTCTTCACATATTTTCATTCCTTTATCAAATTGAACTGAAATGAAATGAAATGTTGCGACTTCTAGACATCTCAAGATCATCATTTTATTATATAAGTTCTTCAGCTGCGCAAAGTCAACGTTTCAATCTTAAATCAAAAGAAAATCAGTATTTCAAACTTGATATATTTTATACCAATTGGTATATTAATTGAAGAAAGAGGGCACGTATCATCGTAGGAAATTGACACGATATCCCAAGTTAAAACCTTTTTAATAATTTGTTGGTGTTTCACTACGCCTTAATAATCTTAGGAAAAGCATGAACCCATTTCTTCTCCCAGTTTTTGATAAATACTCAAGCAGGCTTGATTCTATAGCCTTGGTACGGACACCAATCTCTGAAAAGGAATGATTCAGAATTCAAATCCGATGTACTCCACAATAAAATTGGTCCTGTGTCACATCTCGTCTGTGGTGCAAGGGTTGGGTAAACTAACTCTCGAATTCAAATTGGTTGGGCAATACACATTCATCTTTTAATTTACCAAGACTCGAAATTACTTCCCCATAAAAAAATGGACCAAGTTATCTATCAATTCTTTCTTTCGTGTTTTAAATTATCTAAATTTTTGTTTAACGCATATATATATCCAATTATTTTTTTCTTTACTTTCGATCTCTATTATTTAAAAAGCAGCGCTGGCGCTGGCGCTGGTTTTAGTAGCTTTGGTTTGAGCATAAAATATATCTTTAATTACGCTGAGGCACATTCTTTGTGGACATCAGTTAAGTTTGAGTGTTTAGGACTACATAAAAACAAAAACCTAAAGGCAAGTTCAGTCATAAAGGTTTATGTTCATGAATAGTTATTTTTTTGTTTCTAAATCAAAAGCTGCTGGAAAAAGTATGTGTATGTATAAATATATGTCTTTCTTTCTTTCTTAGTTTCTTTCTCTTTCTCTCTCTGTCTCTGTCTCTCTTTCTCTCTCTGTCTGTCTCTCTCTCTCTCTGTATATACATATATGTGTGTGTTCGTGTGCGTTTATCTATCAAATTTTCATCGTTTGAGGGAGAACTATCTATATGTCAAATTATTACCCATCTATGAAATTTTCTTCTTTTGAGATCTATCTATCTGTTAGTCTCATTGTCTAATTTTCTTCGTTGTGAAGAAACCAATCAATCTTTCTATATCCGGTCACCTTTTATGCATAATTTGCAATCGTAGACCATTTTGCGACTGGATCGATATAAATCTTTACAAACACCCCATTCTTCGGCCTTGTGCCAGACTTTCTTAAGATAACTAAATAAACAGATCTACGTTCCAGTTCCTTTCCTTTTTCTTACGATCCCCAAAATCACTTTTTCGAAAAAAAATCTTACAGTCGGCCCGGTCCACCACTTCCTACCTCCATCGACCACCATACCAAACAAGAAACCTTTCAGTTGGTTTGCCAGAACCGTTAAATATAAACAAACCTGGTTCCTCAAGCGACTTACGAGAATCAATCTGTTGTGTATTTTTCAAACAAACACTGGCTTTAGAATGGTCTCCTGAATTTAAAAGGAATTTGGAGAGGGCGAGAAATTGTTTGTTGCTGAACAGCTGTGTTTCTTGAAGAGGGTAGTGGAGATGGATAAAAGAAAAGAAGGAATTAGGGAACTTGTGGAAAGGGAAATAAGGAAAAAAAATGAGGTAAAAAGGAAGGAGAAGTAGAAAAATAGAAAAAAGATTACAGATTGTTGGAAGAACTACAAATAGAGTAATGAATAAAAAGATTAAATTAAAATCAAATTAAAGAAAAATGAATAAAAAAAAGTCCGTAAATGAAATAATATCCAGAAATGTTATTAGGAAAAGCACGAAGTATAATAATAATAATAATAATAATAATAATAATAATTAGCACAGAAAGAGTATAAGACTAAGAACGACTGGGTTGGCAACGTGATCTACTGGGAATTGTGCAAGAAGTTGACGTTTGACCATACGAACAAATGGTAAATGCACAATCCAGAATCTGTCCAAGAGAATGAGACACACAAACTCCTCTGGAATTTCGAGAAACAAACGGATCATCAAATCTCCACCAGACGACCAGATCTTATTATAATCAACAAAAAAAAAAAAAAAAAGAGAGAACTTGTAGAATTATGGACTTTGCTGTCCCGGCGGACCACTGAGTGAAATTGAAAGAACATGAAAAGAGAAATAAGTACCTCGACCTCGCAAAGAGAAGTGAAAAGGCTGTGGAATATGAAAGTAACGATTATACCAATTATAAGTGGTGCTCTTAATACAGTCACCAAACGACTGGTGCAAGTATTGGAGGGTTGGAAATAACAGGACGGGTCGAGGCTGTTCAAACGAGAGCATTGTTGACATCCACTAGAATACAGAGAATAGTCCTGGAGACTTGAAGAGATTTGGTGACACTCAAACTCCAGTGAGAAGTCATCAGCTAATGCTAGTATGAAAAGTCTGATATATATATATATATATATATATATATATATATATATATATATATTTGTCGGAGTCTTTCACATATATATATATATATATATATATATATATATTTGGAAAATGGTTACAGTGTTCGCCAATGGCCAAGGTGTGCTATACCAAAGGCTAAAAAGTTGCTGCAGATGCCTCCTTGCTTATTATTCGGCATTATATGGTAAGGATCAACGGTAAGTTGAGTAATCCAGGAAAAGGAGTAGCTCATTCTCCTACATTTCACTGCAGTAGCTATTGAAAAGAGAGCCTTCGGGTTGCCCTCAATTACAGTCGGCCAACTTATATATATATATATATATATATATATATTTGGACACTGCTGGTGAAGGAGTACGAACTCATTAGCGACTTTCTCCAATGGACCCCTTAACACAGACATACAAGTGTTGACCGATCAACAAGAATTAATCAATAACAGCTCTGTACGGACGAAAGTGGTAGTCTTGAAGACCCGCCGGAAGCGATGGAAGATAGAGAGGAATGGCTAGAGAGTGCCATGGAAATCCATGCTTGCAGCATGATCAAATTACATATATATACGAGGTACATTCGATAAGTTTCCAGACTTTTTTGGTTTGGGCATTTAAAATTGCCGTAGACTCTTGAAAATTCTTCGATGTTATCGCTATACATCTTATGAGATGACTGACCAATCTTTATGATTTCAGGTTCAAATGATCAGCTACAGCAGCAATTGGAATACACCCTACTAAAACCTGATTGTCACAGCTGGTGAATTTCAATAATGCAATCTGACACGATATGCAATAAAATTCTGTTTAAAACTTGGAAAAAATGACACAGAAACGTATGGAATGCTTCAGACTGCTTTTCGACCATCTTGCATGAACAAAGCATCAGTTTTTGAGTAACATAAGAGATTAAAGGAAGGCAAGGAGTGTGTGAGGGAGGATAAGAGGTGTGGGAGGAGTTAGGAAGTCAATACACCAGAGTTGATTGGCCCAAGGGTTAGGGTTCGGGTTACTATGTTGAGGTTATAAGGGAGTTCTGGAAGAGATTCCGTCGGAAGAGGCCAGCGCTCTTTAAATCGGGTCTGTGGCATTTCCACCGGGACAATACACCCGTCCACAACTCTATCTTGTCACAGACTATTTGACCAAAATGGTTATCAAGACAGTTTCTCACCCTCCCATTAGTCCAGACCTTGCTTCCTGTGACTTTTGCTTATTCCCTATGTTCAGAGGCTGTCGTTAAGAGACACTTGATGTGATGGAAGAGGCTGGGACGAAGGTTATTGATACGCTCACACAAGAGGGCTTCCATGGGGCCTTCCAGAATTTGTTGAAACGGTACAACAAGTACATTGCAACCGGGGGAGTTTACTTCGAAGGGGACTAGAGTTTCATGTGTGTACTATCAATAAAGTGCCCATACGAAAAAAGTCTGGAAACTTATCGTATGCCCCACGTATATATATATATATATATATATAAAGAAAATCTTCTAACTCCCAATTTTACGTTTCAAAATCTCTTGATTGCTTTGTAACTTACCAGATATTCAACATATTTTTAAATTTGAAATTTTTATTGGTTTCTTTGTTTTGAATGCCATCCCAACCTTCCTGCCTTATTTACTTCCAGAACCATCCTTGTAGAAAAAGAGTTGCGATACTATTTTATCCATTGCTGAGGGATAAGGGAGTCCATGCCTTTCTCAATGGTAATTAGTCTGAAAGTGAACGTAATACCGTCAGTGGAATTTGAACTCGCTTATTACGATGACATAGTCCAGCACGATGGTTACTACGCCATGGGAGCACCTTGTCAAATTTTGTGATGCGTGATTTTTGTACTTCATTTATAGTAAAATTAGAATATTTAGTTAAGTGTTGTAAAGTTGTTCGTACCACCTGACTTTTGGAATCGCCGGAGTATAAAAGACCCTGTGTCTCTTAACACGGGGAAGCAGATGCAGAAACAGAAAGAGAAATGGAGGGCTAGGTCTGAAGGACGTCGGTCAGTAGTTAGACCAACTTCAGACGTAACACCAACAGCGCAAGACTTATAATACTCGTCAGACATTACCACTTGAGTTAATAAATAATTAATTCTAATTCTCTGTTTATCTTTTCCTTACCACGATACAACAGTGTGTTAGTTTGGTAAGTTTGGTTAGGTTTTTATGGCGCATCAACTAATGTAATTTATACATATAAACAGTTTTATCTTAAACAATTCAGTTTAGTATAAATACGCAGTTTAAATCGGAAAACAGTTCTATTTCAAAAAAGTCAGTTTGGCATAAGTACACACTTGAGCGATGGCAATAAATGGGCACTCCGCATTTCCCAAAGCTCCAGCATTACTGAAGCCTCATCATCAGATTGTTTAGTGTCATATCTAGGACACTCATTGGGAGGGTCTTACGCCTCAGCAGTCGGTGTATCCAGGTGGCTCAATCAACTGGGCAATGCTCTATAAGATTCTGTGAATGATTTTATTTGCCAATGTTAGCACTGCTGTTTTAATAACGACTGTCATTACTGTTTTTAGTTTTTAAAGGAAGTATATATATATATATATATATATATATATATAATTGTATCTGAGTGTGCATGTCTGCGTAAATTATTGCGGCTTAACAGCTCAAGTGCGTGTAACTGTGTGGTACTTATGGGACTTGATGCAGAATAATGTCGCGTCGAAATCACTGAGCGCATCCTTTACCGACGACAAGTGGCTGGGAAGAATTTCAATGAGGGTGTGACTGAGGTAAATCTTCAGGGAAAGGTTTTGATACTTGTTGGCAAATCCTATCAATAGGTAAGATTATAAGCATAAGATCTGTGTTCGCGTCCAAAAACCTATTTAGTCATCTTGTCGAGTTAATATTTTTTCTATTTCGTCTCTCAGGGCGTCGGGGTTTACTTGACGGTCGCCCAAATCGTCTCCATATCAAAAAGATGACATTCGTTAAAATAAATAAATATGCATGGAATCAGAGGGACAGCCTTGGTTATATCTTCAACTCTGAATTAAATAAAATTCTGATTCTTTCATCAAAAGATGTACTTACATAGTTATAGAAAAAGACTAACTTTGGCCAATAAGGGTTGACAGACCGTAAAACCAATCCAGTTGGGGCTGTAGAATACACAGACAGCATCTCTGTAGAGGGGAAAGACTCTCTCAATGAGTGTCCTGGATATGAAACTAAACAACCTGATTTGGAGTCTGCCTGAGCTTTGGGGAATGCGGAGTACCCGTCAATTGCCATTCCTCCCAGGTCCACTCTTGTCCGGAGTGATAGCACCTGATAAAGGTCCTATCTATGGGTTAAATAGAACTAAAATTGTACTTATGTTAAATAGAATTGTGTCAAATAGAACTGTTTATATGTATAAACATCGATTTGGCATTAAATAACCTACAATGGTTCGTGTGCAATAAACTAAACTAAAACAAACCCAAATCCTCTGACGAAATCACAAGTCTGTCCTATTATATTCTTCAAAGAAATTAGAATTTCAAAAAAGGCATAACTTCCCACGACTATTGGGCCCCTTACATCACCAGCTGGTTTTTCATGGGCATTACTTTGATTGCTTTGGTCAAGAAAGGGTTATTAATTCTCTGTTCATCAAAGCAAAATATAACAAAAACAACCTAAAAGACTCCAAAAAACAAGAAGGATCTTGTTTTGGAAATTTTCCGACCCCCCCTGGTTGTGTGAATTAAAGATCTTGATACCTGCTGTCTTCCTGTTTAAAGAGCTATATTTACCGACCATCTTACTTCTCCAGGTCAACGCCCACCTCCTCTCTTTCTTTTTTAGCTCTTGTACTAAGCACGTAGGATTTAAACTCGACGACGGCTAACATAAAACTTCATTCATGAAACTACTCAGTCGTGATAGAAAAGAAAAAAAAAACACAAGTACTAACAGGCTCACTCCCCAGGAGTGATCCTACCCTCGTTCTGTTACTTGGGATAAGCAACTATAATCCCACCCACCCCCAATCATCAAACGCACTAACAACTGCCTCTGTAGCCCCAATCTCGACCTGGCCCTCCTCTATTGCTGCCCATTCTGTTAGCAACCTGGCCCGAAGCAGTCTTTAAGAAATCACAACCAGCAGACGGTGACTAAGTACCCCTCTTATTAAGTTTGCTATTTAAGTATTTCATATTTTCACTGTTGCATTCCTTGCTCGAGGCCAAAATAACTTGACAGGAATACCTGGAAACCACCCTAAAACATATATATATATATATATATATATAGTGTGTGTGTGTGTGTGTGTGTGTGTGTGTGCGTGCCAAGTACTTGAGAACACAGTTTAGAGCGCTATAAACTGAAGTCGACTGAAGATAATGCTACGTGGTATGCACCAAAGTTCCATATCTTGTTTTTGATTCAGACACATCAAGAAGCTCAAAATCGCTGCTTCGAGGAAATGAAAAAAGTGTAATGGATTGTTTCTTTTGCATTAATAGAGTGACTCCATACGTTTAGTTAGCGTCCATGTAGAGCCTCCATACAGTAGTATCGACACGACCATTGCTTGGAAGAAACTACGTTTTATTTTATCGGCCAGGTCTGACTTCCAAATGACCGATAGACTATCGTTAGCTGTCCATGCCTTTGCTAGTCGCGTGTTGATGTCTGTCTCGGTTGATGAAACACAGCTTTCTAGGTAGGTGAACTTGTCTATTAGTTTCAGAGAGCTACCATTTAGTGTGGAGATGGCGCCTCTTTGATTAAAGCACATATATTCCGTCTTATGTGCATTGGTATGGAGTCCTATGCCTGCGGCAGCTCCTTCCAGACTATGTTGCAGGGTTTCGTTTTAGGTGGATGCATTTGCCAGAAAAAGCTTCACGACAGCTACACAAGAATGCTGCGAGCAATATTGAACAAGTCATGGAGGCAGCACTCTACAAAACAGCAGCTGTACAGCCACTTACCACTCATCACAAAAACTATCAAAGTTAGACGAACCAGACATGAGGGACACTGCTGGAGAAGTAAGGACGAACTCATAAATGATGTACTCCTGTGGACCCCTTCACATGGACGAGCAAAGGCATGATGACCAGCTAGAACCTACGTACAGCAGACGATAGAGAAGGATGGCAAGAAAGGTTTAGTGTTATCCGAGCTGATGGTGCAACATGATGAAGATGATGACGAATAGAGTGACAAAAAAAAAATATTGCAAAGAATGGAGATTAGGCCCTATTTGGATCACAGAAATGTTATCCATTTTAAAAGAGAGCGAAATAAAAATGAGAATGTGAGTGACTGAAAGAATAGAAGTTTAACCGCTTGAAGGTGTTACTTTCAAAACCTGGACTTAGCTTTTTTGTTGGTAGGGAGAGGGTACCTTACTGGGGGATACAATTGACGTATTGATTAATTGATTGATTTTACCAGTTTTTCAAGGCATCTAGGATTACTTTATGACGTGAGATCAGACAACTGCGTAAATTTTACGTTCATATCTGTATTTTTGAGGGCTGTTCTCTTTAGGATGTTTTACTGCCTTTTCAGTTGAAAGACAGATATAATTATATACAAAATACCACTACTGTCCTTCTAGAAGGATAGATTTAGCATTAAATAACCCAAGAATGTTGATATACCATTAAACAAATCTACTTAAAAGTAACATTAAATTACCAGACAATGGAAAACGAAACATCTTTATGAATGCAGTAGCAGATACTTGTAAGTAATATCCACCAATCAGACTAATGACAACTCATTACTTCAAATAACAGAAAAACTTCATTGGTTTAAGCCATCAATAAACAGACCTTAGCGACAGTTGCATGCACTTACGCATACAAACACAAATCTACTCAATTCTTTAGAAAATATAAGCTTTCAAGAGTATATATATATATATATATATATATATGTGGCTTTGTGAGAATCCACATAAACAAGTTCCCAAAATACGCGCTAGCACAAATAATACACACACAAAGAATACATGTATATAATTTCACAAACAAATGAATAGCTAAAAACACACACTTACATTGACAAGAGGTCGAAAAAGAGGTAAAGAACAAAAAAGATCATAAACAAAGAGACTAAAAATCTTCACGAAAAATTAACTCCACCGACCGTAAATCATGTTTCAAACAGAATCAGCAAAAAAGTTTATAAACCTCCACTTCCCATAAAGATACTCAGCACACGACGATTCAATCGCTTGAAGACTGGAACGCACACACACACACACACACACACACACACACATTAAAAATATATATATACGTCGTGCATTCAATAAGTTTCCAGACATTACGGTGCATTCAATAAGTTTACAGACTCTTGAAAATTCAGTATGAGATTGCTATACATCGTATGAGATGATTGATCAATTTTTATAATTTCAGGTTTACTGAACAGCTACAGCAGGAATTGGAGCATACCCTACTAAAACCTGATTGTCACAGCTCGTGAATTTCAAAAATGCAATCTGACACTTTAGAAGAACGATATGCCATAAAATTCTATTTTAAACGTATAAAAAATGCCACAGAAACGTATGGAATGCTTCAGACTGCTTTTGGACCTGCTTGCATGAATCGAGCATCAGTTTTTGAGTGGCATAAGAGATTCAAAGAAGCCAGGGATCCTGTGAGGGATGATGAGCGGTGTGGGAAGAGTAAGAAAGTCAATTCACCAGACTTGATTGGCCAAAGGGTTAGGGTTAGGGCTAGGGTTACTATGTTGAGGTTTTAAGGGAGTTCAGGAAGAGATTCCGTCGGAAGAGGCAAGCACTCTTCAAATCGGGTCAGTGACATTTCCAACAGGACATTACACCAGTTCACAACTCCATCCTTGTCACAGATTTTTGACCAAGATGGGCATCAAGACAGTTCCTCAGCCTCCCTGTAGTCCAAACCTTGCTCCCTGTGACTTTTGCTTATTCCCTAAGCTCAGAGGCTGTCGTTATGAGACAATTGAGAAGATGAAAGAGGCTGTGACGAAGGTCATTGACACGCTCACACTAAAGGACTTCAATGGAGCCTTCCAGAAATTGTTGGAACAGTAAAATAAGTGCATTGCAGCCGAAGGAGATTACTTCGAAGGGGAGTTTTATGTGTGTACTATCAATAAAAGTACCCATACGAAAAAAATCTGGAAATTATTTAATGATCCTCGTATATATATATATATATGGAATAATTTAAAAAAGATTAAATATCCAATTTGAAATTGTTTGAGGACTTTTCCTTTATATATATATATATATATATATATATTGTAATTTGCTTGAAGATTTGCTATTTTAGAGGGCTATTTTAATGCAATATATTCCTCATAGCTTTTAAACACCCCACGTGGCACCATAGTTACAACACCCAACATGGCGTTCTAACACCACCCGTGACACCATGTTTAGAACACCCCCCACACACACACAAAAATTGAACATCAAACACTATGTTTATTAAAAAATTCTCTGACGATAAATGTTTACTTTGAAATTAATTAAACTCAAATAACTATTATTTCGCATTGCAATAGTCCTCTAAATTAATACAATAAAATAATATATATATATATATATATATATATATATCAGTGGCGACTCTAGCCTATTTTTGCTACTCGTGCTCCCACCGCCCTCTGTCAACTTCAGTTCCCAACCCGTGGTCCGTCATAGTTGCTATTGCGTGATTCTCCATTGTATAGCACAGATTGACAAACGTACCTTGCATGGTGTTTTTTTTTTTTGTAAACCATCAAGATACTATATAATTTGTAGTTTTGTTAATACAGCAGATAAGATAATTTTTTCCTTTCAAAAGTATAGAAGAAAAGAGAAGATGTTCATTACTATGACGAGAAAAATATGTTTATTATAATAAAGAAACTGATGACAATATACACCGACACAGCCAGTAGTTTCAATTTCGCATAAAATAAAGATTATTTGTTGAAAATGTATTCAAATAAACAAATTTTAGTTACAGAATGTAATATATGCAACATTCATTAAAGAAATCTGTTAGTGAAAAAACGAATTAAAACACGCCGTTTAACCAACATTTACCATAGCGATGATGACGTCGGCGACGGCTATAATTTGTTATCCCCCCCCTCTCTCTCTCTCTCTCGGTCCCTCTCCCTCTTCCCAAGACAGCTGTCAGCAGTCACATTGTGCTAAGATTTTTGAGCACGGTGTTTTGAGTTGCTCTTGCTATTGGCTACAGCCAAAAGTGGATTTCTCTAACATTACTGTTATTATAAGGGTCTAGTGCCTGGCACGGATTACGCGTGTTCAACATTATAGCCGATTTTATGGGATGTTCAATGGATCTGACGGTGGCCGGACAAAGACCATCCGTTCAAAACAGCATCGTTGTTTTATTCCCAGATATATTTATGAACTTTTGGCTACTTCGTTATCGAAACTTGAATAGATACGTAATTTAATTGAGATCAGACTAAGTATATTTGCTTGAAATTAATGGATGATTTTTAATCCATTTTGAATAACTTTGACCGAGTTATTGGTCGTGCCGAGCACGAGTAGCACTAGTCCCGTCTCCGCCCCTGATATATATATATATATATATATATATATATATATATGGAGTTCAGTCAAATAATTTCCGTTTAAAAAGAAATATGATTAATTCCTGAATAATTTTAACGACGAATTAATTTCAATCACTTATATATTCGCTTTTATATTCAATCAAATTTTTCCATTTATCATATAGCTTGTTGATTCCTCCCAAGTAAAATTCATTCCTTTTCGAGCTCAAGAGCTTTTCCACAAGTGTTTTCACCTGATCTTCTCGAGAAAAAATTTTCTCATTAAGAGAATTTTTATTAGGGACAAAAAAAGAGGAAAAATCACTTGGCATAAGGTCAGGTGAATTTAGTGAATAGGATAGTATTCATAAGCCAAAACGCAATAATTTCCAGCGCATTTCTTTCTGAACGTGGTCTATGTCATTATGAGTACAAACTTTCTCCTATTAGCAAGTGTGAGGTGATGCTTAGATATCATGAACTGTTGAGAGAGCATAAGTTGGCAATGAGTGCCAGATGTACATGACTTGTATTCGGGTTCTTTGTTTGCCTTCACAGAAGTACTGGTCACTATGGATATGTGATCTTCTTTATTATTCTTTAGTAAGAGTATGAGGAACCCAAACGCCTAGCTTGTTTACTTTTCATATCTTTTTCAAGTTGCAACAGAGAGTAGATCGGGATGTGTTGATGTCAAGTTCTAATTCTCTTGTACTTTTGTGTGGATTGCATTCCATATATGCTTTTAACCCACTTTGATCAAAGTCTGATAAGCGTTTAGGTTCATCTCTTAATAACGCATCGCTCGAAGGAAATTTTAAAAAGTAGTTTCGAACTTGGCACTCTGTAATAATTCGTTGACCATAAATACAATAAAATTTTCTTTGTTATTTCTGTAGCGTTTTTGTTATTCTTAAACTCTCGGGACATTACGCGGCGAATATGTACTTCCAGTTTCTCCATTTTAGAGGCATGTGATAGATTAAATGATGATATAAGAATGACCGATGTGGGTATTCATTAATCAGGGAATACCTGGCTCTGTTTAAAACATAGGAATCTTGAAATGCGTTGTTACAGTTTTCGTTTAAAAAACATAAATCATTCATAACTCAACCCAATATATATATATATATATATATATATACAAACCCAATATATATATATATATATACAATATATATATATATATATATATATATATACAATATATATGTATATATATATATATGTATATATACACAATATATATATATATGCAATATATATATATACAATATATATATAATATATACATACATATATATATGTACAATATATATATATATATACACAATATATATATACAATATATATATATGTATATATATATATATATATACAATATATATATACAATATATATATATATACAATATATATATATATATATACAATATATATATAAAATATATATATACAATATATATATATATATACGCTCACTGGCGAAGGAATTAACGGCTACCACTCACGCAATGCAAAGCTCTTCTAATGAATTGAACACTCTGGTATCCATGAAAGCAAAATATAAACAAACGAAAGTTGATGCATAAGGCGTTATAATTCCCAAGCTGACGTATGTCTCCTGCTGGCTGAGCAGTAAGATACTGAGTCTAACGTAAATTTGGGCTGGTTTCGATCCCAGCTTGAAGCGTCCTACGTGTCTAGCCACACTGAAGAGTTGTGATACAACGAAACAGTCTCTCTGCGGATGACAATATATATATATAGCTATCAATTGAAAGGTCTACCTTACCGTTTTTAAAATACCAATGAATGAAAAGGTGAGTGTATGAGAGACTGTAAAACGAAATAAAATGTAACACATTTTCTATGATAGTTGATTATTTTATTACCTAGTTTTGTTAAGCCGTGAGGTATTCAATTAGCTGTTAAGTTAACTAAAACATTTGGGCGGAAATATAAGTCAAATTGGAACGTTTAAGTGTGTACATAACTATCAACTCAGGAAGGCCAAAATGTAAACAATATGCCTTTACATCTTGTGACAGGTTTGATTGGGAAATTTGACGCAATAATTAAACAAGAGACATCACCCTACCGATATCCCGAATTTGAATATATAAAAATTTGCGAATTTTGAAAAAGTTGTCAGTTAGTTAAGATAGCTCTCTCTGTCTCTGTCTCTCTCTCTGTCTCTCTCTCTCTCTGTGTCTCTGTCTCTGTCTCAAATCGAACAATAAATGATTGTTAATTGTTGACAGAGAGCTCTTCTTTTTGAGAGACAACACCCAGGCAACTTTCTTCCAACGGATCACCCTGACCATCAGAAGTTCCGGATGGATTGTGTCATTCCTTATCAGTGGATCTTTCAAACACAGCGTGGGCACAGAGAAGATTGATAAGCAAACTATCAGAAAACACATTTGGTACCGGACCAAGCGATCGTGTTAAAATTGGTGCCGGGCCAAGCTATGGTACTATAATTGGTACCGGGCCAAGCTATGGTACTATAATTGGTACCGTGCCCAAGATAAGGGCTCAAAAGGTGCAAACTTGAATTATAAAAAGAAGGAAAAGAGTAATTGAAAGATTAATATTAATTGGTTGATTAGTTTATATGGCATGCTATCGCTTGTTAATCCACAACATCAGATACAGCTTATTATCATACCCAGGTCATCTAATTTGAGGAGCTTTACTTATACCCTCGGGTATATAGTTGTCATATTCTAAGCTCTGCCGATGGAACTGAGGAGTGTGTGAGTTAATATCAATATACCCATTATATATATATATATATATATACATATATGTGTGTGTGTGTGTGTGTGTGTGTGTGTGTGTGTGTGTGTGTGTGTGTGTTTGAGAAACACTGATCGTTTAAAAAGTCAATCTTTGAGAGATGGTCGGTCGGTTAGTTTGTTTTACGGTATTTGTCGGCCATTCCACTAACAGGACGAGTATGGCACATGCCCTTTTTAAAGGTTGGTCCGGGCGCAGGGCCAGAGCCCAAACGCCCCCAGCATTCCCAAACCTACCTTGGGTTCTGTCGGCATTTCCCTAAAAAGGGGCGCCTTAGGCGCCAAGCGATAAACGTAACACCCCGTGGAGGGTTACAGCATGGGGAAACGGCCCCCTGTGTTCAGAAGACGGGACACACCCGACCAGATCTGTGCCATTGACACAACGGCCGGCCGAAGTGTTGCCCATCAACTGGATCCAGTTGATTAGTTTGTTTTACGGCGTATTAACCCTTTTCCTGTCATTTAACGCCAAATCAAGTCATTTTGATAAAAGTTTCTATGTTTGGTTTAGTTTGGTTTTATGCCACATCAACCATTTTAGGTTATTTAAAGCCAAATCCATTTTTATACATATAAACAGTTCTGTTTCAAACAATTGAGTTCAGTATAAGTATAATTTTTGTTTGCACACAGTTAAATGTCAAAACAAAACTATTTCAAACAATTCAGTTTGTTGCCCAGTCGGTTGGAGCGACAGAATATTCCGACTACATCTCTTCAGCGGTGTAAGACTCCTCCAACGAGTGTCCTGTATATGACACTAAACTATCTGATGGTGAGGCTCCAGTCATGCCGGTGCTTTGGGGAATGCAGAGTACCCATTTATTGCCATCGCTCCCAGGTCCACTCTGGTCCGTTGTGTTAGCACGGGTCAAATAGAACAAAACTGTAATTACGCTAAACTAAATAGTTTGAAATTAACTGTATTTACATTTTCACTGTGTAAATAAAAAAAAGCTTAGTGATACATAACAATACTTGGTAGCATTTAACATTTA
Source organism: Sepioteuthis lessoniana (assembly GCA_963585895.1). NCBI lineage: Eukaryota > Metazoa > Mollusca > Cephalopoda > Myopsida > Loliginidae > Sepioteuthis > Sepioteuthis lessoniana. Next base: position 29,338,705 of record OY757942.1, read on the forward strand.
CATGTTAAACTGAATTATTTGAATTCGAACTGATTTTACATTTTAATGAATGTATAAAGGAAAAACCGTACTTATGCTAAACTGAATTGCTTGAAATAGAACTATTTATATGTATAAAAATGGATTCGGTATTAAATAACCTACAATGATGGTTATGCCGTATAACCAAACCAAACCAAACCAAACTAAACCAGTTCAGTATAACATAAGTACACAGTTTAAATGTCAAAACAGTTCTATTTCAAACAATTCAGTTTAGCAGAAGTCCACAGTTTAGTTGTAGTTGACCCATTGATAGGACCCAATCAGGAGTAACCACTTCGGGTTAGAGTGGACCTTGAATCGATGGCAATAAAGGAGTACCTTGCATCCCCCAAAGCTCCTGCAAAACTATAGCCTCACCGTCAGATTGTATTGTGTCATATCTAGGACACTCCTTGAGGGAGTTTTACTCCTCTGTAGAGATGCAGTCGGTGTATTCTGCCGCACTGGACCACTGAGCCACCCATGAAAGTAGAAGAATGTTTAAGTAAAGAAAAAAAAGAGAATCTCTGCGTGAATAAAGGAAAGAATGATAGAGAATGTAAACCAACACGAGTGAGTTCGAGTTTCACTGGGTGCCCTATTCATACGGCTTTGTGCTACATCTAATCAAAAAGCTCATTAAATCATTACTTTATAAATGTAAAGTTTCTCAAATTGGCGAGTTTAAACGGTTAAAAAAGACGAAAAAAAGAGACAATTCAATTTTTATGTTTTTAACCAAGAGTAGCTGATTGAGAAAGACAGAAAATAAGAGATAACCGTTAGACCAACCCCACCTCGAGATATATTAAGCTATATCCATATATAAAATGGTATAATATTATTCAGTAAATTTTTTAAAATATACGTGGAATTTTTATTTTTCACGTGTAACCAACAATTTACTAAGCTTAGCTTACATTATCACAAAGCCAGAAGCATGTAGGCCTCAGTGAGAATCGAAATCATAAATAATAGTCTGCTATGAGGAGTAAAATACAACATTATGAAATTATTACTGATGTCAGTACGATTATTTTACCTAATAATTGTATCCTCAAAATCTGCTCAATGTGTGAATACTTGGTAACCCTTAAGTGCAGACACTCACAGCCTACACATGAAAAGTGAGTTCGATTCTAACTGAGTACCCCATACTTCAGGCATTGTGCTAACATGAACTAAACTTAGTAAATAGCTACTATTAAGTAAGATCGGCTAGTAGACCATTGTTAGTGAGTTCGAGCCTCAATTGATGCTCCATAATACTAGCCTTGAGACAGTCTAAACTAAGCTTAGTAAATGACCCCTATATAGTAAATGTGGCTAGCAAAGCATTGATAGGGAGCTCGAGTCTCCTTGGAAGCCCCATAACTCTGGTCTTGTACTAAACTAAGCTAATCTTACTGAATGACTAGTATCCAGTAAGAGAGATTAATATGCCATTGTAATTGAATTCGATTTGTACTGTGTGCCTCTTACTCTTGGCCTTGTGTCAAAACTAAGCAATGCTTATTAAATGACGACAAACAAATCGGTCAAAACATCAGATTTAATTAGTATGAAGAACGAAAGAAAAAAATTGAGTAAGTTATCTTTCGGTTTCAACCTATAATAGCAATAAGAAATAAACAGACCATGGGAACGGATTTCTTCTTGGGATTGGAATTAATAGAGTAGCCAATGTTGAGACTGCAGTTCTTATTTGGGCCTGCAGAAATTCAAAGTTGGGCGGTTTGCCATATTAATTAGACCCAATAAATCAGGTAATTATACCCTATATCCCCAGGGGTACTTCTATTTTTTTCATCTTTCTTGACATGTGTCAAATTGGAATAATTAGAAAAAGAATTAAAACCCCTCAAAGAAGATTTTTCAAAAATTCTTATTTACTTCAAATGTGCCTCTAAGCACTGGTTAGGGCCATAGACTTTGGGAGAAGTCAAAATCTTACTGCTTTTTTTTTTTTAACTTGGTTCGAGCACTACGTTGTAAATGATAATTAAGTTCATCTGGGAAGAAAATGACAACTCCAATGTGATCGGATTTCACGAATAGCTCTTTTATGCGTAGCCTTATGCCAACCGAAGCTAACCTTAGAAAATACTAGACGACATAAAACCCAGTTGGGTTTTGCCTTTAATAACGATCCATGATGCTGGTTCTTTAATTTGTCTTGGAGAGAAGATTCTTATTAGCATTTCTCAGTTATCTCCCTTATGTCAACAATTTGGATGGTTAGAAAAAAGGTTTGGTGCGATTAAAAAGCCCACAAATTGTCCTATCGGTTACAAAATGGATTCGAAATTCTTTCACTTGTACAACTTTATGTTTAGTTTGTATATTTAACGGCATATCAACTCCTTATGGGTTATTTAATGCCGAAATTCATTAGCAAATATTTGATGAGAATCCTAAATATATTTTTAAACGTTGCTTTATCATTTCTTTTTAACAAAATTTTTATCTGATCATAATAATCATCTGTTTTCACGGTTACATGGTATCAAATATTTCTATCCAACAAAAATAATATATACACAATTATATTATTTTTAATAACTAGTTTTGTTTAATATTAATCATTTGTTTGCACCATTAACGGGTTATCGCATAAAAAGCGAATACAACAAACGAACACAAGAATACAAAGTTAGGTGCTGCAGGTGGTACGGATGATCCATAGAACTGTGCAAAAGACTAAGATTCGACAATGGTGATAGATAGTATATAAACAAAGCAGAATCTGACTTGAAAATGAATCCTATAATATTTTCTGGTACTTAAGATACAAACAGATCCCCGAATCCTGAGCAGAAGGATAAACCTACGGTTAATTAACAAAAAAAAAAACTTGTCATCTCGTAAACTTTGTCGTTCCGTGAACCACTAATAGAAAATGAAATAAAGCGAAAACAGATAAGACTTGGATATTGCCAGAGAGATGAAACATGAAACTGACGAAGATACTAGTTACATATATATATATATATATATATATATATATATATATATAGAGAGAGAGAGAGAGAGAGACAGACAGACAGACAGACAGACAGACAGAGAGAAAAATTGTAGATTTTGGTGAATCTGACGAATTGATAAGGATAAGTAGAAAGGTCAATAAATCAAACACTTACTACGGGTTAAGTAGTTATATTTCGTTCTTTATTTACGGAAGAACGTCTTCACACTAAACCTTTTCCCTCACTTTATATATATTTTTATATTCTCCATTAGTTCATCTTTTTCCTCATTTGCTAAAATGTAGAAAATATCAAAGAATGTTTAGTCTGAAGAGATTCTTCCGTGAATGAAGAACAATAATGTAACAACTAAACCCGTTGAAAGTGTCGGATTTATCCACTTTTCCTCTAAGTTTCGTTATATATATATATATATATATATATATATATATATATATATATGTAGAAAAACCGATAAGAATGGATTTGAATCTTACAGGTCAGTTGGACAGAATGAAGAGTAAATAAAGGATTGTAATCCGACAATATATATATATATATATATATATATATATATATATATATATATATATATATATATATATTATAACTGTGTTGGTTGTCACTAAATCACTTTCATTTTCTTAACTGCTTGATAATTGTCGTTTTGCAAAAAACTCTATGAAACCCAGGGTTACAGTCTAAATTCCATGAATTAAATATATATCTAATGTATATATATATATATATATATATATATATATATATATATATATATATATATAGTGAGTATATGTTGCGTATTCTTCTTGTTCAGTACCGTACATGATATTGTTTGTATGTTTGGGTTTTATGACATATAAACCTTTGTAGATTATTTAATGCAAAACCCATTTTTATACAAATAAACAGTTCTATTTCAAACAATTCAGTTTAGCATAAGTTTAAATTTGATAGTCAAAAACATTCCTATTTCAAGCTATTCAGTTTAGTCAAACAGTTCTAATTCAAACAATTCAGTTTAGTAAAAGAATAGTTTTTGTTTACAAACAGTTAAATCCCAAAACAGTCCTATTTCCAACAATTCAATTTACCGTAAATATATTTTAAATGTCAAAAACAGTTCTATTTCAAACAATTCAGTTTAATATTAGTACACCGTTCAAATGTCAAAAAACATTTCCATTTCAAACAATTCAGTTTAGCATAAGTTCGTAGTTTTGTTCTATTTGATTTATAGAGAGGACCCTATCAGCTGCTACCATTCCAGGCTAGAGTGGACTTGGTAGCAATGGCAGTGAAGGGGTACTCCACATTCCCCCAAACTCCTGCATTAATGGAACCCCTCCATCAGATTGTTTAGTGCCATATCTTGGACACTCGTGGTGGGGGTTTCGTACCCCTCTGCAGGGGTGCAGTCAGTGTATTCTACTGCCCCAGCCGGCTGGGCAATATATTTTAGGATATTATCAATTTATCTGTAGAGAGATATTTCTTAGAATCACAAAAGAGCGTTTATCAATGAACACAAAAAACAGACTTGGGAGCCCAAATCGACAAATTATATAATCTTTATAATAATTATAATATTTTAGGTACATTTTCATTATTGTTGTTTATTTAATCCTCGCTTTGCGTTCGTTTTACTCACAAATGTCTGTTACATTTACTTTTCTACAGGGAATTCTAAATTCGACTTTATACTCCGCCCAATTAGATTTTTTTCCACTTTATATCTTTTTTTTTAACATAAGCTGTACTCTGTTGGAATGTCTAAACTGCTAACGACCGATATCAGTAGAGGTTTCACCACGTATTTGAGAACACCAATGTAGCTGCCTCTGTTGATGGGGATTAGAAGATGGTGTGGTGGGGTAAGACACCATCAAATGTGGGGGGTCCTGGATATGAGCCTAAAATGCATGTTGTGGTGAGGCTCCAATTCTGGTCTTCTTGTGAGTGTAGAGTGTCCCTTCAGTGCTATTACAGCAGGAGTGGTAGTAAAAGTTCCATGTATGGGCTAAATTTTTTAAAAAATTGTATACGATAGGAATAGATGACGCTATATGACACTGTGCAAACAAATGATTATAGACAAATAAAAAAATGTAATTTAAAATAAAAACTACAAGTTAATATGTTATATACCCTACCTGGGAACATTAATGGGTATGTCCCATTCCTCATAAATACGTTTGACACGATTGTGAGGTGAGTAATAAAGCTGACTAAGGGGGCACCTCTGGTGGTGTAACGGTTAGCAAAACTAGACTAGCAAACCTACACGAGTTAGTTCGAGTCTCATTGGGCGCCCCATTCATTCGGCCTTGTGCCACATCGAAGCAAAAGCACTTTGTAAATTACAATAAAGCTGACTAAGGGGGCACCTCTGGTGGTGTAACGGTTAGCAAGCTAGACTAGCAAACCTACACGAGTGAGTTCGTGTCTCATTGGGCGCCCCATTCATTCGGCCTTGTGCCACATCGAAGCAAAGAGCTTTGTAAATAACAATAAAGCTGACTAAGAAGTCTCTAATAGTTGTGGGTACCTTCTGCAGGCTGCTAGCGGGTATCGTATTTTGTTAATGTTATAAAGATTTCCATTTCATTTCCCTCCTCCGTTGTCGTTAATTCTCATTCAGCAACTTTTTCATAGGTTACAACAGAATATATGAAAAGGAGTGGTAGAAAAGTTCTCATCTACGGTTTAAATATTTAAAAAAATCATTTGTATACGATAAGAATACTTGATCCCATATAACAGTGTAAAAAATAAAGAGAGACGTTTAGCACAAAGAAAGAAAAGGCATAGCACAAAAACAGAAAGAAAGAAAGAAACGGAGGAAAGAAAGAAAGGAAAAAACGTTTGGAAGAAATAGAAGAAAGAAAGTAATGAAGCACAAAGAAGAAGGTAAAATAGACGAAAGAAAGAAAGAAAGAAAGAAAGAAAGAAAGAAAGAAAGAAAGAAAGAAAGCATAAGGAAAAAAATAAAGAATGAAACTACATAAATAAACCAAAGAAAGAAATATCACTAGAGAAAGACAGAATGAACTGAAGCGCAAAAAAAGAAAAAAGACAACAAGCAAACAAGAAAAATGTCGATTTAAATTGTTTAACTTTACACAAGCAACTCAATATGGAACTTATGTGCTTGACTTTTCTTTAAAAAAAAAACTGCTATAAAGCAGCCGGTGGTTGAGAAAAAACGAACCCACTGTGGCTACAAGTGGAATGCCATAAAGGACCCTAAGAAATTTAGATCACCGTTTTCACTTAATCGCTAGGTTCTTACGTATTTTTCTCTGCAGGAAAGCGTAGATTATAGCCAAACTTAATGGACATTTTTTCTTCGTAACATGGAATATGAGTATGGAGTCTTTGTTTTAATGTTCCACACACTCTAAAATTGCATCAGGATTACTTAGAGTTAGATTACAATGCTGGGAAAGAATGCTTCGGTTTAGGCGGACTTACCGCTCGCTGAATTTAATATCCGAATAGTCCTTTAGATAATGCTGAGTAGAGGTTTGCGTCCTTTGTGAAATACTTACTGTGCAAATACTTACCGTTCGCATTTCGTTTTCAGTGTACTTTGTGATTTCTGGAGTGGCTTGGTCCTACGCAATAATCTTTATACTCATGTCTCCGAAGAGCCGGACAATAATTCCTGGATTTTAACTAGAATCTTCGATTGACCATCGTAATCGACATTATCGAAATGCGGGGGGAGGAATTTTCTTATTTAAAATCCACATTGAAATGTATTATCTATTTATAAGGCAATATTCAGTATATTTTAGTAAGTTTGCATCTAAAGTTGAATAGAATGTAAATTTTGATCAATTTTGCCGTAGGGGTGTCAAACTCAAGACTCAACGGGGACATGACATCTTAGGGGAGAGGTCATCATCATCATGATGTCGTGCCGTCAGCACGGATATCCCTGACCCTCTCTCGCCACTTCTCCCTATCACTCATCGCCTCCGGCAGGTCTTTAAGGTTTCATCCTGTGTCCTCATATAGTTGCTGTATGTAAGTTCGAGCTGGTCGTCCTGCTTTTGCATGGCCATATGTGGGGGTCCATAGGAGTACATCACTTATGAGCTCGTCTTTGCTTCTCCAGCAGTGTCCCCCGTGTCTGGTTCGTCTAAATTGTATAGCTTTCGTGATGGGGGGCAAGTGTCCGTATAGTTGGTGTCTCGTGGGGTGTTGTCGCCAGGACTTGTTCAATACTGCTCTCAACATTCTTGTGTAATTTCCGTCTAGTTTCCTCTCCAGCCGCTTCGTTAGCGTCCATGCAGTGCATCCATATAGCAGTATCGACACAACCGCTGACTGGAAGAAACTGCGTTTCATTTTATCGGTTAGGTCTGATTTCCATATGATCGAGAGCCTATCGATAGCCGTCCATGCCTTCGTCAGTCGTGTGTCGATGTCTTTTTCGGTTGATGAGACGCTACTTCCTAGGTAGGTGAATTTGTCTACTAGTTTCAGAGAGGCTCCGTCTAGTGTGGCAATGTTGCCTGTTTGGTTGTAACACATATATTCAGTTTTGTGTGCATTGACATGGAGGCCAATGCCAGCAGAGGCTCGTTCCAGACTATGCAGTAATGTCTCTTGATTAGGCGTATTCGCCAGTAACGCCAAGTCATCAGTGTAGTCGGCGTCGGTGATTGTTTTTGCGGGGTATCTTTTGCTTCTTCTCTTAGTCAGCTCGAAGCCATTTTCTCTGATTTTGTCGATCGAAGTTCTAAGCACGTAGTCTAGACAGATGATAAAGAGGTACGGGGCTAGCGTGTCTCCTTGTAGTACTCCTGCAACAATGTCGAAGTATTCCGTGTCTCCATCTGGTGAACGTACTTTCACTTTGATGTTTCTAATAGACCAATATCGTGATCAGAATAGGGGCGGGGCATAATTTTTGCTTATCCGAATGCTAATAAACCATGCATCAAAATGAAAATACATGTGATAATAAATGGGAAATTTGAATTGATACAAAAAATTGGTGGACAAATTTTCCGTTTCAAATTTTCCACATATCCCTTTCAATTTTGATAAATTCCCTTTTTTTTCCATTTTATTATATTTCATGTGTAAATTGAACTTAATGGTACAATAAATGTTTTTAAAACAAAGAAGATAGAAATAAAATTTAATTTAAACAAATAGCAGATATAATTTCTGTTTATTTAACAATTTGCTCTCGAATATTTTCTATGATATTCTATTTGGTTGTATTATCAGTCTTCTCTCCATGCAAATATAAGTTGACGAATGTATTTCTTCTTATATAATAAAAAAATCCCATATCCTAATGTTTTGTCGGGTGTGCTGTCTGTCACATCAAATACCCACTCCAAGACATAATGAGTTGTGAAAGGTATCGCACCTATCGTGTTATGAAAGAAAGATAATTCCTACTCTCTTGGGTCAGTTAAATTTCTATATCACCAGTAACGCATCTACCACAATATAATCTCAGTCACCCATCCACCAATATAAAATCTGAATCCTCTCCAGTACAATAAAATCTGAAACATCCCTCCACCACAATATTATCTCAGTCACCCCTCCACCATTACATTATCTTAAACTCTTCTCCCCCACAATGAAACATCAGTTACCTCTCCTCCACATTATAATCGGAGTCATCCCTCCAACACAATACAACATCAGTCACACACCATTACAATCTAAACTTAATCTCCAGTCCTCCACAATATAACCTCAGTCATCCTTCTACCACAATATAACCCCAGTCTTTCATCCACCAGAATAAAATCCAGTTACCCATCCATCAATATAAAATCTGAATAATCCCTCCAGCACAATAAAATCTTAATCACCCCTCCTCCATAATATCACCTCTGTCACCCCTCCATCATTATATTGTTCTAAACTCTTCTCCACCACATTACAATCTCAGTCATCCCTCCACTACAATATAATCTCCGTCACACACCATCACAATCTAAACCTAATCACTCCTCCACCACATTGTAAATTTAATCACCCCTCCACCACAATATAATCTAAACCACACTCTTCTCTACAATATAACCTCAGCCACCTCTCCACCACAATATAGTCTCAGTCTCTCCCTCCCACATAATATAACCCCAATCAACCCCACAACCACAATATAACTTTAGTCACCCCCTCCACCACAATATAACCTCAGTCACACACCATCATAATCTAAACCTAATCACCCCTCCACCATAAAAACTACAGTCAACCCTCCACCACAATATAATCTCAACAACACTCTCCATAACAATATAACCTCAGTTACCCTCCACCACAATCTAACCTCAGTCAACCCCACAATCACAATATAATCTCAGTCTTATCCATCACCACTATATAACCTCAGTCACCCCCTCTACGGCAATATAACCTCAGTTACCCGGTCACCTACTCCACCACTATATAACCTCAATCAACCCTACAGCCACAATATAACCTGAGCCACTTCCTACACCACCATAAAACCTCAGTCATTCTCGGTTACCCTTCAACCAAAATATAATCTCAGTCACGACTCCATCACCATAAAACCTCAGTCACTCGCTCCAACACAAAAGCTATCAGAAGCAAACCGAAATAGACTTCATTAACTTTCGTCTTCAGAATATGTTTTATAATGTATATGAAACAGAGTTATTTCTACTTTTCAACATTTGATCTTCAGACTGAAATTGACTGAAAATTAAAGTACATTCTTTCAATTTCTGGGAAGGAACATGGTCAGTGTCGAGAAACAAATTACAAAGTTTGAGAGAAAATTTTACTTTGGAAAATTTTTCTGTTCCGTGCTATATCAAAATATATGATACCCCTGATCTGCTGTAGTTCGCTTAAATAAGTACCCCACAAGGTAATTTCTACGAAAGTACATATGATTTTAACCAATCATATATTCTCAATTATTGCTGTTTAATTTTTTTGTTACTCATATGAGAATTTCACACCAGCTTTACCTGATAGTATTTCACAGTTAGAGTGCCGGCAAATCTTCCCAGTTCTCCCAGACTGTCAGTATTCTGGCCGATTTTTTAAATGCTGCAGTTATGATGGTCCTGGTTCATCCCCCAATTTCTAACTTTTCTAGTATCCTTTATTAAGTATTTAAGGATCTTTCAAAGATTATCAGTTACAGTTGGTTTCACTGTCACCCTCATATTCCATAACTTTTTCTGTTCTCTGGTAAGGTCTAAGTACTTGTCTCTCTTTTCGTTTTGCTTGATTTTTATACTTGAATCGACTAATCGACAGGTTCTCTTTTTTTGTTAATTATTTTACGAACTGGTTTTGTAGCCAGGATTTGGCAACTTGTTTGTAATTCAAAATCCCAAATCATTTTGTGCATCTCATTGTTATTATTATTATTATACTCCTCGGGAGTATTTTACACCAGTTTAAATACGTCAGTTTAAATGAAATCTTAGTGACATCAAATTTCCCCAGTGCTCCATGACTATTCTCAGTTTTCTAACCGATATAAGCAGTATTGTTATTTCAACTGTTTCAGTTTTTCCTCAGAATTCTAGTTTCTCCTGTCTCCTTTCTTTGCTGTTCGTGATTGTTCCGAGTACACATATTATGTGTGGTATCACTGTCACCTTTATATTCCATAATTTTTTTCAGTTCTCTGATAACATCCATATATTTCTCGTTTTCCTTTATTTTGACACTGAAGGGCGGGAATGGTGAAGACAACTAATTGATTTGTTCGTTACTTTTTGCTGATAAAAACTAAATCCGATCTGAATGATATCCATGGATTTGTACCTAGATTTGTATCTTAAAATAGCTAAGAATTTTGCATAATATTTTCTGAAACAGATTCTTATCTATGCAAATACCATGTGTCATTTGGTCCAGTCGGCTGGGGCTGCATAATACAACGACTGCATCTCTACTGAGGGGTAAAATGAGTGACCGGGATGTGACACTAAACAATCTGATGGTGAGGCTTAGGGGAACACGGAGTACCTCTTCATGGACATCGATCCCAGGTCAATTCTGACTCGAAATTGTAGCATCTGACAGGGTCCGATCTATGGGTCAAATAGAACTAAACTGTGTTCTTATGCTAAACTGAATTGTTTGAAATAAACTATTTTTTTATTTGTGTGTTTAAACTCTGTTTTTATGTTAAACTGAATTGATTGAAATAGAATTATTTTGACATTTAACTGTGTGTAAACAAAAAATTGAATTTACTCTAAACTGAAAGGTTTGAAACTTATCAAAATGACTTAATTTGGCGTTAGATAAACCGAAAAGGGTTGATACACCGTAAAACAAAACAACCAACCAAACAACCAACAAACCATGTAACTGTGTGCGAAAAACAAAAAACAAACAAACAAACAAAAAAGCCCAGTCTTGTTTTAAAATGCTATCTTTAAAATGTGTTTGGAAATCATTTAT